>JAOWLH010000002.1:28697500-29897500 GCA_027405865.1 Salix purpurea
TTTGAATAAAAGGATCCAATTGAATAAATCAAAACTTCTATACTGTATTAATTGAATAATTTAAACCCAATCCGAAAATTAAAAGAAGGAGGACCGAAGTGCAACATTGACATTCAATCAATTCGAATTGGAGGACCCAATTGAACTAAATCAAAACTTATCGAACCAAAATCAGGACAAAACACAAAATCGAAAGTCAAGGGACCGAACTGAAAAGTATCACAAAATGGGGGACTCTCCTGCACTTTTACGTGCAGGAGAGAGAGAGAAACGTGGCCGGTGCTTTAACCAGCCTCCGACGCGTATACGGATATATTTAGGGTACACGCGCCACCGCAGGAGGAAGACCACGCGGAGACGCATCGAGATAGACGGCGGAATCTCGACTCCGGCCACCGGAGGACACCGCACGCGCCGCCTAAAGAGGGCGTGGGGCGTGAAAAAGCCTGGCGCGTGCGAGACACGCACTGACAAACCGACAGTAATTTAAAATTAAAAAAGGTCAATTACCGTACTGCCCCCTGGACTGAAATCAATTGTTTTGTCTTATTAAGGGCTAGAACTGTAATTAGCCATTTTAAATATATATTTAAAAAAAAAAGTGCGGCGGACCGGACCGGCCCGGTCCGTACGCGTGCAATTACAGGAATGGCCCTCACCCCCAGCCTTTTTTACCGCCAGACCGAGCCCTATTTTGTCTCATTATCGGGGCTTAAATCGTCAAATCACTGTTCAAAATCGAAAAAAAAAAACAGGCGTAGCAACTCGCGCGACGCAGGGCTGAAGAAGTTCGAGTCCACAATGCATTTGTCTCTGATGCTACAGGGAAAGTCTGAGCTCTTTTAGAGCATTTTATAATAATAGGAACGAAACATATGCTGGTGGTGGAATATCAAACAATCTATTTTAGAGCATAGTAGAAGTGAATATTTGCGAAGGAATTTTGACTGCTCGAGAGTATGGTTAAAGTTGTTTTTGAAAGTGTTTTTCTTTCACAAATATATAAAAAATATTATTTTTTATTTTTTAAAAAATATTTTTGATATCAACATATAAAAATAATTTAATATATCAAAAAAATTAAAAAAAATAAAACATTTCAATTTTTTAAAATATTTTTGAAATATAAATTTGAAACCCGATAACATTATCCATGTAAAATAAATATATTTAATTGTACATGATACACCAATTGAAGATATAAATAGAAAAATGACTACGAGTTTTATACCCACCACTCCTCGAGCCTAAAAATGTCCTTATTTTTTTTTTAAGAAATAAATATTAAATCGAGAAATATATATTATGTAATTTAATTATTATTTGCCATATTATTCTTACAAAACTACCCTTTATTTTTCCACAAAACTATCTCCTACCTAAAAGTCCCTCACATGTAAACCTTACAGCATACCATCTGGTCTTTCATCTAAAGTTTTCGTGTGATTGTTTTTTACTGAAACTACATGTAGGTCCTTCAGGTATGATCTAGATTTCATTTAGGTCACAATAAATAGTAGAGATTTTAATCTTCTTTTCCCCTCGTCTCTTCAATCAAAACTTCAACTAGCAGACCCATAATCAAAACCCGTATAATTGTCAGAGGACTGAAATGTAGTTGTCTCTTAGAACAAAATAATTTTCCTTTCCTATCCTTACAGCTTCTCTGATGTTCTTATGTGAAAAGAAAAGGAAGGTATGATAAAGCACTCCACCCGTATAATTGATTTGATTTTTAATTAAAACATAAAATTTTAATACAAAGAATAAATTATTAAAGCCATTGATTAAACAACTTCAATTAAATTAATATCTTAATTAATTTAAATAAAATCTATTTTTTTATGTTTTAGATTAAATTGTTAGGTGACTCCAAGGAGTTAGCCCAACGGTGGAGGCTTGGGACTTGCGTGGGGTATTCCTCCCAGGTCCTGGGTTCGAAACCTGAAGGCGAAGCTTCTTCTGTGAGTTACCGTCCCTTAGTAAGAGCCTGGACAGCCGGAGGTTTACGCATGCCCTGGGCCCATAAAATGCGCTTTCCGGGTCATGTGGTTCCCCCGTTCCGCAAGGATATCCAAAAAAAAAGATTAAATTGTTAGGTGAGGATTGATACAATAAATAAATTATATTAACCAAGTTTAATTAAATTCATTTATCACATATCTTTATATAAGAGAGAGAAAAAAGAGACAAAATACGCAAACCAGAAAAAAAAAATTAAAATAGAAGAAGCAGAAAGCCACGCCGATTAATGGCTGCTGCGGCGGAGGACACGGTGGAGGAAGAGGTAGGTCGAGTTGTGGAACAAGGGAAGGAGTTGCAAGAAACTGCTGCTTCTTTAATTGCTAAATCCGCACACGACGAACAATCTGTTCGCCAAAAAGTTCTTTCTCTTGAATCTTCTATTCGGCGTTGCCGTTCTCTCCTTGACCGCAACAATTACCTCGCTCCTAAATTAGCTGAAAAGGTAATTGATTAGACTGAATATTTTGCTCTGTTGTTGTGTAAATTGGATCTCTTTTGCTCAACTGATTGTTCGATTTTTTGCTGTTTTGTTTAGCTTGAAGAAGATTTACAGAAAGCAAGATGTATTATAGCTGATGGCGATGCTTCTGCTTTTCTTCCTTCAAAACCTCAAGGTCTTTTTTTTTCACTGAATTTTTTATTTAAAATTTAGTTGATGATTAATGACTTATAAATTATTTTACTATTCTTAAATAAATAATTTGGAATTTAATGGGATATATTTTTGATATTTGCATGCATGCATGCAGGGCGTTTTCTAAAAATGTTTCTGGGACCGATTAATGTGCGTGCTTCTCGTAAAGATGTGCAGTTGAAGGTTAAAGAGGAGTATAACAGTTACAGGGTATGCTTTATTTTGTTTTAAATTTTATCTCTTCTTAAAGTTTGTTGAAAACTTATAGTGTTGTATTTCTCTGGGAGCAGGATAAGACTGCACTTTTGTTTCTATTTTTCCCATCGGTTTTGTTATGTTTGAGATCTTGGGTCTGGAATGGGTGCATGCCTTCGTTTCCAGTTCAGTTGTATCAGGTAATTTTTGGTTTTTTTGATGAGTTGAGAGATCTTGTTGATATTAGCTTATTTCATGCAAGATCAGGTTTTTACAGTTTTTGGCCTGTGCTTTGATAGGCATGGCTATTGTTTCTCTACACTGGATTGGCTTTGAGAGAGAATATATTGAGAGCCAATGGAAGTGATATTCGTACATGGTAATTGCAATCCTGGCTTTTCTGCACTTTAAGATGTTGTCTGAGCTGTGTGTGCTCCTTTCCTTACAGTGTCCTGCATGCTAAATGCTAATAATTTGAAATGAATTTGGATGAGAAGCATTGAAATCAAGGTTTTTTTTTTTTTTTTGGATAAGCATCACCAAGACTGTTAATTGAACTCATTTCTTTTGATATGAGGCGTAACTGAGTGAAAATCTCAAAGATGCTTGAGCAACGATTTTTACTTTGGAAATGAATGGGAAATTTATGGAAATGCTGTATAAAGCAGTTAGCGTTTAGCAGGAGAATTGTTTTTGAGCATTCCGGCTTGGCTCAAAATATACTGTAGCAGCTGATTCATTGCATTGTGCCATATGAAAAGTTGTTTCCTTAAAGTTTTAGTTGGACCTTGATCAGGAAGACTTCCAAGTTTACTGTACTGGAGTCGATCAAAAGTACAAAAAACAGATTGGGGGTGGGGGGAATAACAGAGATTGACATCCTTTCTTTAGTTTGAAGACATACAACTTGATCAAGCAGACTTGTTTGCAACCACAAACAATTGCTTTATAGCAGGTCTGCTGATGAATCTTAATTCAGTTACTGAAGTGTATATACTTTCATGTTCTTCCTTATTTATGGCCCTAAGGTGGTATTAGTTATACAATCTTAACTTCTAGTAATTGTTAGGTTCACCATTTGTCATTATCAATCTTTCATTCATGCTTTCCACAATTTTGAGTGTCTCAAATTCCATGATTGTAAAAGAAACTGCTACACTCATTAGATGTAGCAAATAAGTCTACATATTTTCTTGTAAAATGAATTCTAAGCCTGCCTTGTTTGGCGATATGCCACATTCTTCCAGCCATAAGGTTATTGTTCTCCTCTTGTCCAAAACTCATCAATAACTGAGTGGATAGAATCATATGGTGCACTCAGCACTATTACAGAAGAATTGATGTTTCAGTCATGAACTGTACTATTTTTTTTCTTAGGGATTTGAGTAGCAAAGCATAATGGTTCATGGTGCTTGGTACTTGTTCCTATTTGGTGGGTGATCCATTTACAGTTGATAGTTTTAGATGCCTGTAGCAGTCTTATGAACTTATGTTCTGTTTTTGAAAAACTTGCTTCACTTCTGTCATTTAGTAAAATTATATCTTTTGAGCATTAGAAACAAAAGACCGAACCATAAAGCTTGTGAAGAAGGATGTTGGATTGGTGTTGGTATGATGACTGATGCTTAAAACAACCACTCTTCCTAGAAGACTGCTGTCATATGAAGCTGTCCTTCTAGGTTTATTGTTTGCCTAAAAAGGGTTTAAATTTTAAAAGGCCTTTCAAGTCAAGAAATAGGCGAAACATTGATTTTTCATCCTTCTGCTAAAAAAATGAAAATGAGATTCTTACTTGGCACAATAGCTCAGTTTTGTGTTCACTTTTGAAACTAATCATTTGTAGACTTTCCTTTCATTGTCCTCTTACAAATATGTTTGGAACATGATGAAGGCATGTAGAATGTGGAAAAAAAGTTGGAAACCTTAGAATTTTCGTGTTTGGTAGGTTTCTTAACCATGGAATACAGCTTAGTATGAAAACCATTCCCTAGGTATGGTCTAGGCAGGAGAATCTCAAGTGGTTCAAGCACTTTAATTTTCAGCTTTGTGGTTTACTTGGCTTTACTTTTTCATTCTTCTGGGCTGTTTCTTCTTAATAGTCTTGCTCTCACTTAAGGCTTATTCTGCTTTTAGAGCATTCACAACAGTATGATCATCATTATGCATGGAAATGCCAGTTTCATTAGCTTTTGTTGTCCCCTGAACTGGCACAAAAATATCTCAACAAAGTAGATAATATGTTTTTGCAGGTGGATCAACCACCACTATTGTGCTATGATTATGGCTGTTGTTAGTCTCACATGGGAGATTAAAGGACAACCAAATTGTGCTCAGAAGCAGGTTCCTATTTTTCCATCAGATATTAAATGTGTTGTCTGTTGTATTTGCTAACAATTCCTTGAATCTTGCACAGAGAGGGGTGCAACTGTTCTTGCAATGGGCCATGATGCAAGGAGTTGCAATGCTTTTGCAGAATAGGTATCAACGCCAGAGACTCTATACCCGTATTGCTTTGGGAAAGGTATCATCTTAAAATCACATGGATGCCCTGCAAAGCATCACTGAATGTTTTACTTTTGTTATGGTCTGTTTCCATCTGTATTCTTGTGAGGTGTGCGGTTTAGGAAGCTTGTCTACTGGTCTGATGTGCAGGATAGGAATTGTCTCTACTTCAGATGCATAATAATTAGCACATTATATTTTCATTCCTTTTTTGTTTAATTGTTATTTTAGGCTAAGCGAATGGATGTTGTGTGGGGAGAAACAGCTGGTGTGGATGGTCAGTTGTGGCTGTTGTGTCCTATACTCTTCATTTTGCAGGTATTTATCCCACCTCTTAACTGGTGTTCTCATATACAGATGGAACAGGCCTACTATTTGCATCTTTATACTAATTCTAAGCGTAGACCTACTCTTCTCATAACATATATTTTTGTTCTCCTAATTTTGTATATACTTTGTATGGTTTGAACAAATGAAGAAAAGTGTTAATTCAATACCAATTGAATATCGAATTACAAAGAGGAACTCATTCCAGCCTGGTTGACAAAGGCTGTAGTTTCCACTAAATTATATTGGTGGACTAAAAAAATCATGTTCTTTTGCTGTGAAATTGATTTTGATACATAGGCTAAGGAGCGTAACAAACTACTTGTTTGGAATCAATTCCAAACTAGAAACTAGAACTGATTTCATTGCTTTAAGTGGATTGAATTAATTGATTCTCTAATTGAATTCTTGGGTGTGGAATTTGTTTCAAAATTGTGGTATTCATTTGAATGGAGTTACTTCACCCAACTTGCCGTCTTCCCCAAGCATCATTTTCTGTTTTATCCCTTTCATTTATCGATATGATTAAAGAGAGTGAAAGAGATCCAACACAGCCAATAGCTATGGTTGGTCTTCCGGACTATATGGCCTTTGAAAGAAATAACTTGTTCTTATAAAATCTGAAAGTAATAATCCCTTATAACAGTAGTAGCCCTTAAATGGTTATGCAAACCCTTATGAAAAGAAATCCTAGCCTTAAAAATAACATAATCTGAGCTGTTCAAATATATCCTAATAAAATAATGAATAACAAAAATAGAAAAGGAAAAAATCCCAACTAAAAGAAACCTGCCAGGGTGCCACACTACAGGAGTGTGCTACCATACCCAACAAACTTAACATTCTACTTTGATGCTGCTCCTGCATCATTTATATTGCTACCTTATCTAAATTTTATTTCATTACTTGAACTTAACCAAACCAAAGCTAATCTTCTACCTGTCAAGCCCCCACAGCAGTAGATAATAGCTAGAGACTAGAGATGAAAGTACAGGATATAAGTTCTTAACAAATATTGTATGGGTTAGCCATTATCTTTGTTACTTTTCAAGTCCAAGGGACTATGCTGTAGTATTGGATTAGTATTTCATTCCCATCCTTCCACAAATTGAGACTTGGCCAATTAAGGATCGGATTGTTACCAAGGAGCAGGGCAGAGATCCGTGTAAAAGAGGGTTCTGTTTGGATAGACATGGCAGATGATACAGTACTAGAGAACCACTCTGTGTTTGCCTATACCAAGAGTGGACGTTCAACCAATTTTGCCAGAATCTTTCGGACATATATATTTTTTTTTTCTTTTTGAGAAATTAAAATCCAATAAAGTTGCAAGTATCACCACCACTAGCAACTTGATTGTGAGAAGATCCAGATTTCCACATATAGGATGCCTCTATCATTAAACCAATTGTATTGAGATTGAAAGCTAGTGAAAGAAAATGAACCTAACAAAATCATGACCGCCACCAACAAATCAACTCAAAATTAATTCGCTGTAACCACCTTCCCAATCTCTGAAGGTGTTTTTGGGACAAGATTGGTGTTGAAGAAAAAAAAAAGGTTTGTGAAGCAGATGAGAAGGGTGTTTTTGGGACAAAGTTCTCAACGGTCAATTCTGAAGCAAAATGCACCGCCTTTGTATGTGCTTAATGGTCAATTCTAGTGGTGCAATTTGCCATCATACAGAAAGGTTTTAACGGGCTGTGGAATTCATACTACATATCAGTTGCTTAGAGCTTTCCAAACCCTGGAATTGTGTAAATGGTGTCAAATTGATTTTCATTCCCAACCAAATTCTGAGGTTTCACAATAGACAGGGAATTCTAGTTTAATCATGAGTGCCTCGTTTGGGCTGGCAAGCTTTGTGCTCGTTTAATAAAGCACCAACAGGCTTCCTCTTTAGATGAGCATTTGTTTGAAGGAAATTGAAGAAGCTGTAGGTTTTTCAAATGATAATGCCATTAGTGTGATCTACTACTAGAAATCTTGAAATTTGAATTGTTGAAGTAAGCATGATGGCCTGAGTTCAACCTGAATCTATTGCATGTGCTTCTGGAATTGAGTTTTGACCTGACTAATTGTGTGTGCTTGTGGACTTGATTTAGGGTTTTGAGGCATATGTTGGACTACAGCTACTCAGGACTGCTTACAGGGGGGTCACCTCCGAGTGGCAGGTATGCTTTTATAACCTTCTTCCCCCCGTTTTAAGATCTAGCGATCTACGTCCGTTCAAACACGTGGCATTCAATTTGGTGACAGAATCCATTTCTGGCAGGTTATTTTCTGCGGTTTCCTTTTGGTCTTTATGGCGGTGGGGAACTTCATGAACACAGTAGAGATACTAATGGTGAAGTCAAGGTTCAAGGCAAAAATGAAAAGTAAGAGCAAGCAGGAATTGGATTGAGGCACTTCTAACCTGTAGGATGATCACTCCTTCCATTCTCTATAGAATCTCAATTTTGGAATGTTCTTTCATGTGTCTTGAAACATGTTTTGTTGAAGCCGAGGCAATGAAAGTTTCTTCTTTAGGTCTTCATTTCATTATATCCTTCGCCATTTACGTGTTTATAGCTCCCATCCGAATCGTGGAACCTGGCCATGAAGTGAGAACTTGATCTCTCAGAGAGATGGATGTAAATGGTCAGCAATAAAACCCTCAGATTATTTGTCATATGTCCTGTATTCTACTATCTGGCTTTAGTTTGAGGTAGAGAATTTCAGTCTCTCATAATGAAAGCGTGGTCCCTTATCCTTGGCAAGTTATTTACGAGTGTTATCATAGGAGACAATCTTGAGTTTTTTTTTTTTTTTTTTTTTTTTTACAAATTAGCACTTAAAAAAGACAGAGCTATAAAGAGATTATGTTGCTGGGAGGGTTGGTGTCATTAAGGTTGTCAAAATCACGACTTTAACATGATACGAAAGTGGCTTCTGAACTCGGATCGTAAAATTGGAATTGTAAAATCATACCTGATATTTTACTGTATAAAAATCGTAAAATCACAGCTAAAATCATGTAGGTAGAAAAATTATAAGTAAAATATTTCTGAATATAATATATCATAATTATGGCCATAAAATTTCATTAGTTAAGGTTCATATATGATTTAAAATAACTTAAAAATATATTATAAAACAATTATGTACATAGAATTTCATGAGGTAAAAACTAACAAATTTAAAACAAATTTTCAGCTGGCGTGCAATGTAAGCTAAAATTAGTCTCATTTTCATCTCCCTCGCTATTTGTTAGACTTGCATCAATAACATCACTATCGAAAAAATTATTAGTATTACCACTAGTACCAACATCGATATTGCTAGTACTAGAACCAACTCCAACAGTATTTAACCCCAAACTCGAATTATCTGGAGTTTCAAAATCAGTTTCAGTACAATGAGTACCCATCTCAACATCATTAAGAGTTTCTTCATCACTTTTGTCGTCTTTTCCATTTTTTCTTTGTGTCGCACTATCAATAGCATGAAATAAATTAATGTTTGATGAACCACCATGTCCTTCTCTTTCAATGATCCATTCATCATCAGATGGGAGATAATCTAAATCTTCATCAAAATCAATAACTTGCCTTTTGCCTTGGTTATCATTCATTTTCAAATTACACATCACAAAAACCAAGTCATTAATTTTTTTTATGCAGACGATTTCTTCGTTTCGTATAAACCTATAAAAAAATTATAATTGATAACATATAAGATTCTTATCAAATAAGAAAATAATATTTTATTTTAAAAACAAAATTTATCATCTCAAATGCACTCTAGTTACGCTCACATCCAGATGAACTACAAGTCAAGCTTAGAACTCGAATTGCAAGCTGTTGTAGTTCTAGACATTCATCCCCATAAGAAGCCCACCATTTAGCTGAAGTTTTATTATTCCTTGCTATTATGGCAGCCTCAATACAAATAACCCCTTTGCATCCGTGAATAAATCAAGTTGTAGGTCAATTTTAGTCCTCTCTTCTTTACCAGGCACCATCCGATGTAAGCAGTCATATACTCCATATTTAATGTCGGTGTGATGTCTATAATCAGTAGTATAATGGTAATAAGGATTCAAAAAATAAGCAATTGCATGTAAAGGTCTGTGAATTTGAAGTTCTCGTCTTGCATCAATAATATCCCATATAGGTATATAACTACAAAACAAAACAATAAAAATAAGGATATTAACATCAACATTAAATAACATAAGATACAAAAAATAGTTATATTAAATAAATAATTAATATCCACATTTTGTTAAAGATTCGGTCGATCATACATTTTATTCAACTTGATTTAGTCGATCAAACATTTTATTTAACAAGATTTGTTCAAGCTAGTCCTCGACAATTCTGCATCATAGCACTCGGGGAAGAGGTGAAAATCAAAGTGCAAATCAAATGATAAAATCAAACACACATTTGCCATTAGAACAAACACCTAGGAAGAACAAGTGGTAAAACCCGAAAAGCTTGGACTTAACAGAAAATTACTAACCTTGAGAGGTGACGTCGGCGACAATAGCGACGACGACAACAATAGAGACAACAACGATGACAACGATAGATAGAGACAACGACGACGAAGATAGAAGATCACCTTTGACAATACTTGTAGTCTGATAGCTCTTATTGAAGGAGACGATTGAGAGATGAAAGGAGAAAATGATATGGGGAAGACTCTTTGGGAGAAGCCGAGGAAGATGATTTTGGCGTTTTTTTCCCGAGCTTAACGGGACTCGATTTGGACAAGTTTTGTTGAGTTGACTCATAAAATTGTACGATTTTAAGAGTCAACTCACGAGTTTAACAACAATTAGTGCAACCCTTTAATTTTCTCTAGTGTTTCATTGAACAACATTTCCACGTATTCAACTTGAAATTTCCTAGCTAAATCTTGTTGAAAATTGTGCTATTTTTTTTTAAAATAAAATAATCGAGGATCTTCCTGCCTGATCGTCTCGTCTTCATGAAGTGGATTACATCCTCTCCATCTCTTATCGAAGCACGGTGATTTAGGAGGTGATTTAGGAGGTGTTTGTCACTGCGTTTCAAAAGTATATTTGAAAAAAATAATTTTTTAATTATTTTAAATTAAAAAAATTGGTGTTTTTAGATCATTTTATATCAAAAATGATTTTTAAAAATAAAAAATATTATTTTAAACAAAAAACACTTTAAAAAACAACTTTACTCACGGCATCAAACAGTCAGTCCAGCAATATTTTTTTGAATTTGAGCTGCTAACCTCGGACTGGAGAGTGGCATCAAATTAAGGTGGTGGGCCGTGGGCCGAGAGAGGACTGTGTTTGAGGGTGATGATTAGAAACCTGATTAGGGTTTTGCGGCTGAGCTTGTTGTTGGCTCTCTGATTGTTGGTGTGGGAATATTCTCTCTTCTAAGAACAAGTGACGTGACCTCTGAATTCATTTATTCACAATCATTGTGCGATCTGACAGGCCTGTCACCAACGTGAAGTCACAGTGCTCTGCCCTGTGGGCCCACTTGTTTTTTACCCTTCGAAGCAATCTGATTGGGATTATTCCATCACCCCATTCAATCTCATCTCTCTTTTTTCTTTTCTCTTTTTTCTTTTTTCTTTTGCTCATGACAGGTGTTTGAATTCGTAAACTAATGCTCCCACCAATTGTCGGCTGTTGATGTCTACAAGTTATTCTACGCTTGATTCAAAAATATTTAAATTTTAAATAAATTTTTTTAATATTATTTAATCATTTTCATATACTAATATTAAAAATATTATTTGAATACATTTCTAAATGAAAAACACTTTAAAAAATTATCTCAACATTACTCCCAAACAGTAATTAAATACACCATACTCGCAAAACCTGCTCCTTACGGGCTGTTTTTATATATATAATATTGTTAATTAGATCAAGAATTAAGTCACCAAGCTGACTAAATTTAATTAATTAAATCTTAATCTGGTTTAGCTAAAATTAGATTCTAAATCGTACCGGGGAGGGTTCGATAACACTTGCAATATGCAATGAACATACGAGCAAATGTGGTTTGGGGGGTCAAGCAACGCAGGTAAAGAATGCTCTCTGCATAGTTTAATTAGTTGGCCCAACGAATAATTTTTTTTTCCTAGAATTAAATCTGCCTGCAAACCTCTTCATGATAATTAAATGAACTTATTTTAATTAATCATTTAATAGATTTCGAGCAATTATAATCCTTACAACGCTGGTAAAGTGAAAAGAAAAAACAATTCTCTGCGTGCGAGGTCCATTCATGGAGGCTCCTCACAGCTGCAGCTCGTTATAATTTATTCTTCATTATTATTTAATTAAAAAAATTCGGATACGAAAAAATCTATTTTTAAAAAAATTATTTTGTGGATTCAAGTAAACAGTTAAAATATTCACTGTTCCAAGTTCTTACAAGAAATACAGATCTTGACTCGAACTCAAGACCTGCTATACAAATCACAAACTTTCTGTCATCATTTTATTTTACATCTCTTGAGATCTTATTTAATAACAACATCTAGCTCAATTATGACGATTGAAAACAAAAATAGCATGACTGTTAAATCTGTGGGGTCTGGCAGATCTACTATGAAAAAGTAAGATTTAAAATCTATTTTGAATTAGCTTTCCAAAAATTACAATAATTTTAGTCGATCTAATCACAAACCTAATTAGGTAAATAAAAACAATAATTTGTTTAATAAAAAAATTCCACCCAATTTCAGTTTACTTGATTGGTTTGAAGACTATATAAAAAAAAAAAGGTCTACTTCATATGTGATCACATAGAAAAGCATTACTATAAATTTTACGGCCTTTCCCATTATAAATAGCTTTAGCCACAAGCTAGCCCTATAATTTAATAATAATAAAAATAAATAAATAAATAAACCCAGCTCAGTCATTATTGACAAACCCTAAATATATATTTCTCTACTCCAATCAAAGGGCATGCAGGGGAGGGAAGAATGGTGAATGCACGTTCCTTCCATTCTTCTTCATTTCACCAATCTTCCTTTCTGAAAAAATGAAAGAGAAGTCCAGGCTGGGCTGTGCCTTGATAATATACGCCAGCATAAACCCTAATAAGTGTTAGCAACACCAACCAAGCTACTCTTTCCCATGTGCTCTGAGCCTAAAATTGTATGATTACGTGTATTATTATTATTATTATTATTATTATTTCTAGCTTACATCTGCCACACTAAAATAATCGTAGAATACCTAAATTAATTCATATAGATTCGCAAATATAAAAATACATGTATTGTGTACGCTGGACATCATCATTAGATACTTACCAATTTCTTTTAGTTAGTTATATATTTTAATATAACTTCGTTAAAAAAAACTCACCATTTAAATATTCTGAATAAATAATTGTTAAAATAGTGTTTGATTTACTGTTCAGAGACATTTATTTTTATATTTTCATCTTTATTCTCTTAACCACACATTTTTTTATATATATAGAAGATATCAATGAACTATCTCACCTAAAAACTTAAACTGTTAGGTAATGTGATTTATATTATTCTCTAACACATACCCTTCAAGTGAAAGCCCTTTGGGCTTGAAATTTACACGAGCCCACACTACCTTTTGCTTGATTTTTATCAAATAGAATAGGGTGGTGAGATTCTAACTCGTTACCGTTCGATCAACAAGACTCTAATTCCATATCAAGGAACCATCTCACCTAAAAATTTAAGCTGTTAAGTAAGGTCTCAAAATATAATTTATATTATTCTCTAACAGAACAGTAAGGAAAGGCAACCTAATATCACATTATTGACAACGGTGTTACATAACAATGACAATGTAATAAAAGAAGCCATGGATGAAATATATAGAAAGGCATGAAAGTTATTGAAAGAAAGAAATAATTACAAAGGAAATTAAGGATCAACAAGGGGGAGGGATGTGGTGATTCTTTGTAAGAGTCTGGAATAGCCGAGATTTTACTTGTTCATATAGTTCCATAAAATATACTTTTTAAATAATAGAGTTTATTCTCGTACAAAAGAAAATTAAATGTGGTGATCGATTCGAAGAATAAAATAAGAAAGCACAAGGTCGGGTAGGGCATGGCATGCTTTGGTGTAAGAAGATTTACAGAGAGAGAGAGAGAGAGAGAGAGAGAGAGAGATGCAGAGAGGAGAGGTGTTGCTTCAGATCCCCCATTGCAGCGAAGCTCTTCCATTAATTGGTAATTATTTCCCATTTCTTAACACCATTATATTTATTCACACTATTTTTATTCCAACTGGTGTGATTATATTCACTACAAATTTCTTTCTAACATGAGGAATAGTTCTAATCACTACAAGGATGAACAAATTAATAGTTTATTGTCTTTAGTGTTGTGATAAATGATGTTTTTTAATTTTTGAAAAACATATTAAAATACTTTTTTATATTTATTTTTAATATCAACACATCAAAATCATTTAAAATCATTAAAAAATGCATAAAACTATTGCACTCCCTAACAGGGTATAAATGTAATTAATATTGCTGAGCGTTTTTCTTTTTTAAAAATGAATTTTAAAAAAATATCAAAATATGTTTTCTTTATTTATTTTTTATTATAAGCACATTTAAACGGTTGAAAAAATAAATAAATCAATTTAATGTTTTTTTGAGCCAAATATATTTTTGAAACATGATCCAAAAATAATTTGAAACATAATCAAAAACAATTTGAAACACAAAAACAAAAAGTTATTTTAGCATTTTGATAAGAGTGGTTTCTTCTCACATTATTTTCCAAAATTTATATAATATTAATGACCATAGGAAAATTATTTTGAATACATTGATCAAATGATTTTTTCTGAAGATTTATATATATATTTTAAATTAATCTTAATATAATATCCTTAATTTTAATTTTAAGGTAAAGAAATAGTATAATAAAAGAACTCTTACCCTGTCAGTTTTTTTTATTTTTTTTATTTGCCATCATCAGTTAAATTGGACCACTGAAATTCAGATTCCAAACTTCATTTCTACCCTACAGAAAGAAAGTGAGAGAGAGACATTTTCTTGCTTAATCTGTGTTGAGTTTTTGGATATATATATATATATATATATATATAAAGAAAAGCAGTCCATGAACAGCTGTTTTAATTGGAAATACATTATTTTGTTTGTAATGTAATAATTTTTGTATGTGACAATTATTTATTTATTTATTTTTCTTGAATAAATGCACAAAAGAACCTGTTAATTATTCTTTCCACTTACATATATCATACCCTTCTTCATTAAAAATCCTATAAATTAAATTACTACACAGGACAGAAGAATTATCTATAATATGTTAATTAAACCTCGGGGAGATCAATTTTTAACATTGTTTAATTCGCAATGATGAAGTTCTAATAATATTGTATGTATAATTAAATTAGTAATAATTGGAGGCTTACTTTAATCCTTTAATCTTATTTAATATGCAGTTAAATTGATCTAAAAATATATTATTTTCCCCCATAATTAATAAACATATATAATATTGTTTCCTCTTATTTATTTATTTTTTTCTCTTTTCCGTGTTTATTTCTCTCTTATTAAGTATTGATAATTATTTTAAAGCACTCTACAACTTTTCGATGTTGATCTGCACCTGACGCCAATAAATCTCTGAAAAAAATTAATATGGATTTAATATAAGCAAGTAGAGAATAATTATTGTAATTAATCACTGTAAGAATGCCGAATTAAAAAGAAAAAAGAAAAAAGAAAAAAAAAAGAGTTCGATTACATTACAAATAAAGATCAACAATTCCTAAAAAAACCACCCAAGATTGGTCATTAAGCTCATGCAAAGCAAGAGAAAGTACTTAAGCAATGCCTATAAATCAAAGAAAATTGAAATTTATTAGTTAACATGATCGGCTAGCTTCTTATAAATATTATATGATCACAAATTACCAGCATGCATGCTCTAATTAACTTGTATAATTTCTTGCGCTCACTCCACACCTTCTTCTTCTGGGCTTCTTCTTCGCTAGCTGCTGTCTTCATTCTGATCTCTCTGATGATTTTCACATGAATAAATGACTAAGATGTTGCTGGCTGGCGGCTGGCTAGCCAGATCGGCTAGGCGAGCTTATTATGGTCTTAATTCCTCGATCAATCCTCCTGTTTGTCTTGAACAAACAGGTGATTTATTTAACAACAAATCAATAAATTGAAAGAAAAGCTGATACAAATAGTGGCGATGATTGCCATGCAAAATGACATTTCATCTTAACAAAGCTGCTATGGTGAAGAAGGATAGAAGAAAAGGGAAAGGAAAGGGACAGGTAGGATACAGGATGAGAAAAGAATTTACTGGGAATTAAAGGGAGGGAAGGAAACAAAAAGGAAGAATTTTTAAGGTTGTCAGGCTTTGAACTCAAATTATTTTTGTTAGATATCTTTTGTTTGATTTGAGCTTCTGCAAACTTATGGTACATTCTGGGAAGGATCGATCTGAGGATACTGACAATGGTATTATTGAACCATGGCCAAAAAGGAGGGTGGCGCCCCAGACCCTCCTCCATTGGTGGCATTACTCGTGTTCTGCCTTTGAAACTCTATCTTGTATGCCATTTTCCTCTCCTCTTGCAATGCCTCGTCTTCTTCATCATCTTCGTCTCCGTCGTCTTCCTCATCGTATTCATCTTCATTTACGTTTTCGCTGTCACCTTCCTCCATCTTATCATAGTCGTCCACCATTAACTGCTGCTGCTGCTGCTGCTGCTGAGTCCCCTGCTGTTTCATCAGCTCCTTCACGGTGTCTTCTGGCTTCAATATGAAAGCAAGAATCAGTAGGCATCAAATAACTGTGCATTCATTACTTCAGTCAATACAACTATATATATAAACATATATATAACTATAGTTTTTGGAACAAATAAAACTAAGGCTTACCTTCTTTTCTGCTCCTCCATTTCCTTCTCCTGCTAAAACTGTATTGCTCGCTTGAGCATCAGCACTAGCCCCATTTTTGTTCTGTAATTCTGTGGCTTGTATTGTCTGTTGCGGCACTGCCTGCTGCATCGGAGGTGGCATTGGATCCAATATTAAGCTCTCTTGTGGCCTATTTTGGCTGTCAAAGCCAGTACTACTGTTGCCCAGAATCTTTTTCCTGTAGAGGGCATCCAGTTCATGAAAATAAGGGCAAGTCTTGGCATCTTCCGGCCGTTTCTTGTTACTTTCTTTAACTTTCTTGAAATACTTGTTGATGTTCTCCCACTTCTCTTTGCATCTCTTGGAGCTTCTTTTGTAGCCCAGCCTAAGCATACCTGCTGAGATTTCTTCCCAAAGTGGTCCCTTAGGCCCAGCCTCTTGGTATCTTGTTTCGAGCCCACTTCTCAACTTTATAAGCGCAAGAACTTCCGGCTTTGGCCATCTTGATGATGCTGCTTCGCTCCCACCGCTTCCAAATTCCTGCGGTGATATTTGCTGTTCCGGGACCGCCATTACTATGTTCGAAGAAAGGGATGGTGGTTGGTGGTGGTGATGAGCTTGCTGTTGGGGAAGTGGTTGTGGCTGCTGCTTATTTTGTTGCGGTGTTACCTGTGACTGCGGTGGCATGGGTTGCGGTTGCGGTGGTGGTTGTGTGGAGACAGTGACCAGCGGCGCTATTTGAACCTGTCGTGGCTGTGGTGGTGGCGGTGGTTGTGAAACTGGAGGAGCAATTGATACAGGCGTGGGCAAATGAATAGTCTGGCCAGTAATTTTCTGTAGAAAGGCAACAATAGCTGCATCTCGACTTGCCGAGATAGACCGTTCTTGAGCCATAATCTCATGCTCACGGCTCAATCTAGCCATTTCTTGCCTTTTCCAAGCTTCATCCCTTATCATCCTATCCTGCTCCCTCTTCTCAATCGCCTCCAAAAATCTCCGTTGCATCGCCTCTTGCTTTTGCATAACCTGCTTCATTAGCCCCTCAAAAAACCCCATCATACGATGTATTTCTGCTTTCGATGACGATAATGACGCCCTTTTACGTTTTCGACTTGTACCAGCACCCATGGCTGATGTTTGTCCTCCTAATATACCTACATCCTCGTCGTCGTCGTCATCTTCAGAGCTCTGAAAAGAAGAAGACTCATTCGACGAGAAGCTGATTCCAACCGGCCGGGAACCTGCAGCGGCTGTAGGCGCCACTGCTGCCCCCAAATCAGGAGGAAACATGGAACCAATATTTGAAGCTGGTTGAGGTACCTGAGAAGAAGGTGGAGTTCTGGTAGGCATAGGAATCCCAACTGAAACAGGAGCAACATCCAGGCTGCTTGCTGTTGCAGGGCCAATCAGCTGAGGAGCAACACCAGACACCATATTGCCGATGCTAGCAGAAACACCGCCGCCGCCAGTATTCTGCAAAGCTTCAAGCTGGCTAAAAAACCTATAGCTTCTCCCATCCTGACGGCCAGCCCTACCTTCCTTTGTTCTTTTGTAATACTTGTGGACGTTCTCAAACTTTTCTTTGCATTTCTTGGCACTTCTCCTGTATCCCATCTCTGCGAGCTTCCTGTTCCATCATATTTCAACTTTATTACCACAAGTAGTACTGGAGTGGTTTTCAATGATGAAAAAATAATAATTTTTTTTTCCAATGATACAAACAAAACCCTTTCTCTGTTTATACAATACAGATTCTGACCTTAATTTAAATTTAATAAACAAGAAGATGATGCTCTCTCTCTCTCTCTCTAACACTCACTTTCATAGGTAGAGGCCCACAGACTTCCTCTCCACTTCCCATACCAATAATCTAATCCGTGCAGGGAGAGATAAGACTAAAAAAAAAAAACAAAGAAAGCTGCTTGTTTTAATAGTAAAAACAAAAACGATAAATTGCAAAAGAAAAAGAATCGATCCTTTTCGTATTCCTCTTGGGATTTTCAATTTTTCTTCCATGGAGATTGATTAGAAAAGGAGAGCAAGTGATGGGTTATGAGCCAATTGGCTAGAACTCATGCAGCCTATAATCCTTTTTTTTTTTTTTTTAGTTTTTTAAATAAAGATGCCAAGCTAACTCGTGAATCGTGATGGAAAGAGATGGAAGCAGCCATGTGCCTGTTCTGTTTACAGAATTAAAGATAAATGGAGATCTAAGACAAAAATGGTATAAAATTATTAATTTTTCTCGAGAAAAATGCAAAAAAGGGTTGCTGTTATCATTATTATTATCATTTACCTTGAAACATCCTCCCATAGAGGACCCTTTAAGGTGGCATCACGAAAAGCAGCATCCATTTCAGACCTAATTTGCAAAAGGGCAAGTGTTTCTTGCCTCGGCCACCTATTGCCACTAGCAATACCTCCTGTTCGATCTGCATCTTCTCCACCAATATCTTCTTCTGCACCGCCACCACTTGAAAGTCTCATAAACTCATCCAAATTCACCGCACCACCGCCGCCACCACTTGTTGTGGCAGGAGGTCTGCTGCTAATGGGCGATGCTTCCTCCACTACTTGGTGCTGCTGCATGTGGGTTGCTAGTGCAGCGGATGTAGAAGGAGCTGGTAAAGCCATATCACCCTGCGGCTGCGACGCTGCATATGGTGGCTGTGACGACCCTCTTTCTCCACCTCCTTGTTGCATCCTTAAACTTAACTCTCTCCACTTTTGTTGATATCAATAAATCTTCAGTTCTTGAAGTTGAGGATCTCTCCTCATCTATGATAGTAATTCAGCAAGCAATAATTTATCGATCCCTCTGTCCCCTCCCTCGCCAGAGCATGAAGGGATAATTAAGGAAGAAGATGAAGAGAGAGAGGGAGAGAGGGTGAGGGAAGTTTTGGTGAAAGATGGAGGTGATGTTAAGAAGAAGAAGAAGAAGAAGAGGGGGGGAGAGCGTAGACAACTGGAAAAGATAAAATAAAAGCCAGGAAAGGAAGAATTCCTATGAGTTAGTGCGAGCTGCTGCTGCTGCCTCCTCTTCTTCAGATTTGATTTATTATTATTTTTTAAAAAACAAAACTTTTCTGGTTTTTAATTCAAGAAAAAAAAAGCCAGCAGTAAAGAAGGGGAAAAAAAAGAATATTAGAAGAAGAGCATAATCATCATCACCATCATCAACTGCACTGTACACTGGTACAAAGTATGACAGTGTGTAAAAAAAAGAAGAAGAAATGAGAGGATGGGGCTAGAGAGAGAGAGAGGAGGGGAGAGAGAGAGAAGTGAATGAATGGAGATGACAAATTATGAGGATTTGATGATTAAAAGAGAGAGAGAGAGAGAACTGCTGACAACACAACACACAAATCTCTCTCTCTCTCTCTCTCTCTCTCACTTTGCAACTAATAATTGTTTATGATTTTTTTTATTACCAACATTTTCTTCATCATTATTTCTTTTTTTCTTCAAGGTAAATAGATTTTCTTTTCAATATCATATATGATCCTACTCAATTGTGAGATGGGTCAAGATAAATGCATTTCTGGAGGTAAAAATGTTTTTTTTCTCTGGCTTAGACGGAAGTAATTTTGGGCCAAGATGGAAAAAATAAATATATTTTGACAAAATATCAAAAAAATGAAAAATGCCCATGCTATTATAATAAATAAAAAATACATCTTGAGATGAGATGTATTCTCACTATAACATTTCTTGTGAAATAGTCCATGAATTTTTTAAAATATTTATTTATTTAAAAATCATTAAAAAAATACTTTTTTATTTTTTAAAAATTATTTTTAATATCAGCATATTAAAATGATCTAAAAATAACAGAAAATTCTTTCTAAAAGCACTCCCAAACACCCCCTTAGCTTGATTAGTATCGATTTCTTTCTCATATTATAAATATAAAATAATAATGTAATCTTTAATAGGGTCGAGATGGAGATAAACTATGATAATTAATTAGTTAAAAATATTTCATTAACTGTATAATTAATTTATATAACAAAGATTAAGTCCCTGTCCTCTTTCCTTGAATCAAAGCATAGAGAGTTTAAATTGAAAAATAAAATAAATTAATTTTCTTTGAGATGATAACTAATTTGATGTAATTACAAAAAGATAATGGCAATGGAATTAAAAAGGGGGGGAAATGAAAATGAAAGCTCAAAGGATCGGCCACCCCACAAGTACACGCGCACACACCCCACCTCATCTCTGAGATTAAAATTATCTGCAAACCATCCCCATTTTCATCTCCAATAATATTTAATATCCACCTATAAATCCCACCAGCATTGACGTGGCCATGTCCAATTGGGTCCATTGCTTTAACTTTATTAAAATTGGCAACACAATATGAAACTTAATATTATTTTATTTTTTTATTTAATGTGTTTGC
Organism: Salix purpurea; assembly: GCA_027405865.1. NCBI lineage: Eukaryota > Viridiplantae > Streptophyta > Magnoliopsida > Malpighiales > Salicaceae > Salix > Salix purpurea. The sequence continues at coordinate 28,718,495 of JAOWLH010000002.1, forward strand.
CTTGTAAGATTTGAGCTGGACAAAGATAGAAATACAAGAGTCATAATATGTACGCTCCAACTTAACCATGGTTCAAACTTAACCCGACCAAAACCAGGGTAAAATCTACACGATGCAGCATTTCTAGACACACCTTTAATAGCCGTTTGTTCTTGGTATGTACTAAATACAAAATAATAAATAAATAAAAATAATGATTGTTAATATATAATTAATCATTATTTAAAAATTAATATATGTATAATAAATCACTTGTTTTTTTACAATATAGTTATATCTAGTATCTGAACGTAGTAAATGCGTGCATAACAAATCATTTAATATTCTTCTTTTGTTTTTTAAGTTATTTTTTATTTTAAGTTATTTTTTATAGTTTTAATATGCTGATATTAAAAGTAAAAAAAAATTATTTTAATATAATATGATATGATTGTATGTATTTCTGATTCAATATTTAAATGTATTGCACATGTCTCGTCTAATTAGTAATTATTTGGAAATAAATAAACCATTCAGAGATTAATTGCTGTTATATTCACCATTGTAATTATTATTTTATGTCTTACATATCTCTAATCGTTAATTATTAATTAGAAAGTAAATTAATGCATAAATAATCATACAAGATTCTTTTTTATACGTACGCATTGGTAAGAAAAAAAAACATCGTCGTAGTTATTTCCCATGATAATAAAATATAAAATTACTAATATTAATTAATATAATATGATTGGTTGACTGTCTATACATACCTATTTTTTGTGTTTTAATATATTACATGTATAAAATTGTATACATGCGAGGCACATTCTATACAATGTGCTTCATAACAAATCACACATGGAACCATATCTATGTTGGTTTTCTTCTAAGAACCATGAACTTTACATCTAAATTTTCTCATCTCTAACATTCTCATTGAATTTTGACGGTTGATCTCAATCCACAAAAGAATTATGAAAGGAAAAGTAGTAACCTAGGTCATGAGATCATGCCAACATCATAGAAAATATATTAAAAAATAATGATGATTAAATCCCTAGCAGTCTAAATGTAGAAGGTCAAGAAAAGAAATTGGTCAACGAAAAAAGCTCAAAAAAAAATAAAACACCTGTAAATTCAGGTAAGGCTCCCAAAACCCACGAGTTGAATCATGCAAATAAATTAACTTAATAGAAATAAAATGGGAAGAACAATGAAACTTAATTTAAAAAAGAATCCAATTTTCGACGAAGAAATTGAGAAAAATAACAAAAAAAACACCAAGGTTACCCGACTATACTTGTTACCTAGATTATGAGATTATAATAACTTAATTGAACCAAAAAAAAATCACAAAGTCTATTTTTTAAAATGAAAAATATTGAAGGATGAAATAAAAAATATATGCAAAAGAGGAAAAAAGTTAAATTCACAAAATAATTCAAAATCAAAACAATGAGGATCAAGTTTTACAAAAAAAAAAAAAAGAGAAATTATAACTATAGACCAAGTATGAAATTATTTTTTTTTCAAAATGATCAAAAACAAAAATAAACAATAAAAAACTAGGAATTAAAAACTATATATATATATACATATATATTTGATATAATGTTTCTAATATGTCTAACATTGCATACTATATTTAAATTTAATAGAGATTAAGAAGGAATTAAAATAGAGTTATTTGATTTTATTTAGTGTGTATTTTACTGAAATAAAACATCATGCGAGGGATCCAAAATAAAACACAAGAAGATGAGTTTAGTAAGAGAAAGTTTGTGTCTGGTCCCACATCGGACCCATCTTAATAAGTTCCATGTGATTGGGTCTGTAGGTTGATAGTTGCGGGTAATTGCCCTTCTGTCACCACCACAATTTTTAACTAGAATTTCAAGAACATGACACGCAATTCTTGACAGCACATTGCCCTCTGCACAGTTTTTCTTTTTTTCTCCCCCACAATCTTTTTTCACTAATATATAGTTTTTGAAACTATTTCATCAAATCCCTAATCATGCCCACATGACATTAGGGCAGTTAAATTAGGGTTTAAAGAGAATATATAACATGGTGAGCATTACCTGATGTGGAGCTTACTGCCTCCATGATTTCAAGATTTGTGGACTCCACTTGGAAAGCTTATTATAATTAATAATTATAATCTATCATAAGCCTTAATGATTTCCAGATTTTCTTCTTCTGCTAGCTTGATGCATCGATGGTTTTGCATCTTTACAGTTTCTTATTAAACAATAGGTTATACATCAGGGAATATATAATGTTTAATTATTCGCATTAGTATATTTAAATGTAAGTTGTTTGATTAATTATAGGTGAGTACTTAAACTCGGATCATTTGAACTATTCCATGTATTATAACTAATATTTTTCATCTTAAATCCTTTTCTTCTTCCTTGGAAAGATCTTTTAGATTAGCAGAGCTATCAAGAGATTAATCTCTGATGCCTTGGTATTAGCTGTATTTGATTCACGTTTTCAGTTTTTATTAGTGAATATATAAAAAATAAAATTAAAAAATGTATATATCATCTCTCTTTGACTCGGTCATCTCTGTATTTTCTATTTCAAAATATAAATGAAAACCTATCGTGATTAAATATTTTCTCTTTTGGATTCGAGGAAATTCCACCTCTCGAAAACGTATTTTGTGGGTCCAGGTGAGCGAATAAAACTCCGGTTGTCCCAGGTTCTTACAAGAGGTGCACGTCCTGTCTCGAACTTAAGATCTGTCGTACATATCTTAAATCTTTTAGGTTCACTCCGGGGACGTGATTAAATAAATATTAATAAAGGGATTATTAATTACTCTAAGAAGTAACCAAAATCTATCATAATTAATCTCCATTTCACCTTAAAAAAAATCTTCAACGGATCAAGAAGATGTGAAATAATAAAAAAAGAAAAAAAAGAGTGGAGGGGTGGGGTGGGGTGGAAAAGGGGAGGAATTAAGGGGGAGACAGGAACAGATTGGAACAGCTGTGAAAGGGGTCCATTCCATGCTGTGAGGTGTAAGAACGTGCGTGGCGTTTCTGCTGGTTTTGTGAAACCTTCCCAGCAGCCCACCACCACCGTCCTCTCTAATATCTCCGTCGTGTCATTGGCCAGATGGTGCGGTGCACATGCTCCGCGCATCTCCTCCGTATTTTCATCCACTTCATATTACCTGTAAGCCCTCCCTTGTCTCGAGTTTCTTGCCGATACACCCACTTGTCTAAATTATTTAAAATACATGTGAAAATTTGACTGGAGATCAACCGAATCTAATGATTTTCTGAGTTTTTAAAAGAACCTTGTTATTTTTTTATACAAAATAATCACATTTAGCTTTGTTTTCATTTTAAAACTAATAATTAAAATTAACGACCTAGTGAGTATTGAACTAAACTAAACTAATTCAGACCAAACCAATATTATAAACAACTAAAGACATAATAGTTAAAAAAAATAGCTCAACTAAAAGACCTGAACTTACCTGATTTTTAAGTCTTCAAGGGGGGTATAATATGATGATCATATACAACTTGTGATCTATACAATTCAAGTCAGAACATGTGCTCTTGTAATAATCTAAGAAAATAACTGGGTTTTACTCGTTCACTGAGCTTACAAATACATTTTCCGGGAGATAGAGTTCTCGAATCCAAATAAAAGGTATTTGATTTTCACATAAGCACGACTGGAATTCTGATTGTCCTCGTGAATGATATGGTAGTGGCAGTTAAAAAGAAGTTGGTCACAGTTATTCGCGGGAAAGTTAGTTGGCTAATCAGTTGCAGTTCTGTATATAAACCATTGAAGAGCAGGGAATAATAACATAAAGCGAGGCCTTAATGATTGATATTCTGGAGCCAGTTCTCCAGGGCCATCAGCTGTCAGCAATCACCGATTCAAGCTTGCGAAAATGGTGGAAAGTAACAGGTTAAAAGCTGTGAAGGAGCATTGATTGTAGACAGACAAGCAGATACAATGCAGCCACCAGGAATGGCATGGTGGGAAACTATAAGGATCGATGGTTAGAGAAAAGCATGAAGATGGACCAGAGCTGTGGATAAGGAAATGTAAGAAATACTCCTAGCTTAACCTAGTTCTTGCACATCGACGGGTAGATTTATCCTAGTGGGTGAATGGTTCTGCGGTAGTTTCTGTGGTTGAGACCAGCCGCAAAATCAAGGCGTTTAGATAAACTCTGTCCACGGATTTTACAACCGTGGGACCCACCAAAAGCTGAGGTTGAACCTCAGTTTACAGAAAACATTGTTTAGATGCTTTTCGTCCAAAACACAGATCACACACACTGAACACGGACGAATTCGGGGTTGCTTTCATGCACGACGATCATCGGGGAGAAACAGAAAAAATTGAGGGGGAGGAAGGCAAAAGCATGGTATGTTTTTGTGGAAATTAGAACTCGATCGGTTAACCGGGATGAAATCTTTGATGAGTGCATTAAATTCTTCACTGCCCGAATCATATTTCATTTCGAGTTTCATTAGTGGGCTGAAGGGTGATATTAAACCAGTGGTAGCTATTTTGAGGCCAAGTAATACATCGATGGCTGGCTTTTGAGCAGGCAAAAATGGCAAGTCGAGTCAAACAATATTGCAGAAGGAGAAAAACCGCTCAAAGAATCAATCCCTGTTTCAACAACGGAAGACTAGCAAGTAGTTTTTCTGTCAAGACTCTTGATTATTCCAAGAATGAATCTTTGAAACATCCTTCAGATGAGGGCTGCATCTGGTAGAAGTTGAAATTAGGGTTATCATTAAATGCTCTTAATTTCACGATGAATTGTTTGAAAGATCCATGGTGGCAAATAGAAATGTCATTTTTTATGTGATGCAAAAAGTCCTGGACGGACTTGGTTCATGCAAGGCCACGAATTCAAGGCAAGGCCTAGGGATTCTCGAACTGGGCAAAACATGATGTAGCCTTGAGAGTGATCGATTTAGAATATATTCTCCAATATTTATTTTGTTTTTAATTTAATCAAGATGAAGCTATCCAATAGGAAGGAGGGAGGCAGGAGGGATGAGAGAATTTAAAATCACATTAAACCAAGTAATCTATATCGGAATTAACTTGCCACGCAAGTATTTTGTCATCACCATAACCTTTGGAAACACATCACAGTAACACATTCAATGGCATTTGGAGAGTGAAAAATGCAAGCCCAACAGAACACAAATGGCAACTCAAAGATAACCCTAAAGAGGTTAGGGTTCATCCCTCACCCTGAAAAAAAAAAAAAGAAGCCCTCCCTCGGATTGAAATCAATCCTAACTTGTCCTTTACGGCAACGCCGCATGACAATGCCCACAACTCAGCAGCTCGAGTTCCAGGTTTAAAGCCAAGATGTTCTCTCCTGACTTCTGACAAACATGAAATCTAGCAGTGTTTCTTTCATCAAAGACTCCTTATCCCCTAGTTGTCGGTAGTCAACGCATGCAAGTTTTCATTTCCAAATACGAGAACCCAGCGAGCCTTGCTGGGCTCTCATAAATTAATGGCGGTCTTGCATGTCTACCAGCAAAACGCAGGTGCAACTAGAGTGCAATGTGTTGTCAAACAAGCACCACACCTCCACGTGCCCCTCCAAACACTAGTGAGATCCCCAGATAGAAATCTCAAATCTCAAGCAAATGCCATAGTTGATTAGACAGCAAAAATAAGAACATGCTCATGATGAAGTTGTGAACGAGTGGAAGAAATTCTAGGGTGAAAAAGAAAACAACAAGGATGAATTTAGAACCCCGTCAAGTCAAAAAAAAAAAAGAAAGGGTCGCCATCACTTGACGTGATCTATTAACGACTCCTAAAGCATCGCTAATTGCCCGCTTTATCAAGGCGACAACTCCCTCTAGAGCTACAATGACTTGCACCCATCAGAATGAACAAGTTGCATTTCCAGCACTTAATGCTTTGCTGTGCCATCAAACTGTATCTGGCCCTTCTAAAGCCACTTTAAACTCCTGGCTCTAGTCACTAAATGAAATGGATGTACAGTGCATGCACTAGTTCATTCACAACTTGCAACTTCAAATGCAGCTAACCTCGATGTTTCTGAGAGAGGTTCTCAGCCGCAAATTCCACCTGATTTGCTAGTTATGCAATCTGGAAGAAATACCATGGTAACGTTGATGGATAAAGATCAAAGCACTGAAATGTAAAGATATTAAAAAGATGTTAAGACAGTTTTTCCTCTATGTAATGATTTATATTTTCATTTATAGACTGGAAATGGTATAGGGATCAAATCAAGTACCAGCTGTGTATACAGACAGCCCTATGCTGAGAGATTATTCAGAGTTAAACCACCTAGGAAATCTGTAAGTGCTAGTCTGAGCCTTTGATATCAATCCAGAAAAGGTTAGAAACAGGATAGGTTTCATAAGACAGAATTGAAGCATGACTTTGACTATTTGTTTTTGCATTGACCCATTAAACTTGGTCATTTCTATGCTTCCTAGGTTCCTGCCCAAATATCTCAGTCGTTTATGACAAAGATAGGTAAGAGAGACTCATTGATGCAAAAGTTCAAAATGTATACCTTAAAACAATTTTTAAATAGCAACTCATAGATTAAAAAGCAAAGATTCAGACTAAAAGAATGAGATACAATCATCACAAGAAAATGAAGGTTTCAAGAATAGTACAGGAGATTATTGCCAGCTAAAATTACAAAAAGTTGTTGACAAGATTACCAAAATGTTCTTTTATCTCACTCACAAAAATCCAAATTTGGAGAGGGCGAGAGCTTCAGAATAATGAACTTCACAAGGTTGCAATTAGACCAATAAGGCCCTTGCCGAGATATACTCGAGGCCTTATAGAGAAATTGCTACAAAAAGACATCATGAATTAATTAGACGATTTAGCTCTTGTTAGCATAACAACAGTTGAATTGCTTGACGATGAGAGGTATTTAAATTTGAGAAAATATAAACACGTCTAAATTAAACAGCATTGAATTGCTGACATGACTCCACAAAGCCTTATTTAACACTACCACATGACTTTGGACACGTTCTTTTTTCTAACGTGTCCTTGTAATTTTGACACTAGTTCTGATCTGTCTGAGCACTTACATATTTTATTGGCATATTGTTCCTATCAGAATGTATCTTTAGCTAGAACATGTGTCTAACGACCTGAAATCTGGTCGGCAGACCTCCCACACTTTACCCTCTTCAAAGAAAAAAAGAAGCTAACGATAACATGCTTGGTTTTGAACATTCCTTCTTTACTCAGTTTGTTCCTTCCATTCCTTTAATATGTGCATGTATTTCTCATGCATATGTATGAGTGTTTAATGCTAGTTTTATTGCTGAAATGAAAATATCCATAGGTGCGAAATAAAGCTTTTCTTTGTAATGCCCAAAACTTTTAACTGTTTTCTAAAACAACAGTCAATGGAATGGCGTAACCAGCATAAATGGTATAAAAAAGCAACAGCAATCGCATCCACATAGACCACAAACATATCACTGATCACCCATCTCTTCTAAGCTTGATTAATAAGTCACCCATTAGCTTGATGAATTAGTGGAAGCTAAATGTAACATTTTCAAATAATAAGATCGTGTTAAGTCATAAGTGTCACATAAATTCATCATAAAAAAGTATGACAGAAGTAGAATTAAATAGAGACAAGTTACGTTGTGTATGATGCACTCAAATGAATCCGTATGATGATGTGCTCATAAGCTGCACGGGATTAAGGTAAGACTCGTGGGGTAAAGGGTGGGTGGGGGCTGTGTAGACAAGCGAGCCCTTCAAATTTACTAGTTCCAAATATTGGGTAGTTAAATGTAGTATATCCATACAATTAGACCATAATAAATATGATACAAGCTTAATATACAGAAAAATATGCACTACTGAGCATTAAAAGTACACAAATTAAATACAAGATTGCAAGGAGATGCGCTCAAAGTGTTGCATGTGATTAAGGCAAACCTCATGGTCTTGTATCCTACCGATCAACAGAAAAGCAGAGCAGTGTGGTAAGATAGTCAACTGGGTTCTAACTCCAAATAATTGGGATGATATTTAGCTGAACATCTACTGCCATGCGATGAGTGGGTGGCACTATCGAAGATCTAATTGCACAAACAATAGTGTTTGACATAAAGTTGAAGGTACAAGAAAAAAACACCAGAGTTAACAGCAAAACAATGACAATTAAAAATAGGAGAAATAAATCTTGGAATTTTCATTTTCAAACTAACTAGATTTGTCTCTAGCATCATTAGCAATGCCTACAAGTTAGAAATAGACTTGAAATTATTTACCTTCCGAAGAAAAAGGAAGGCAAAGAATGTAGTCCATGAAGTGAAGGTCTGTGGTCTCATCTTAAACTCAACTGCATAAAAAAAGAAACTCTCAAATCTGCAATTTGTTAGCATGGTTTTCAAAATGCCAGATGCCATTTGGTAAACACTGTTGCAAGAAGGAAGCTAAAACAATGATGCTGTACAGTATAAAGCACAGGTTGGAGAAGGGCCTTCTTCAAGCATAAAGTATCTCCATAGCAATAATAGCAAGTAGACCAAGTGCTACCATTCATATTCCAACAGAATCAGCAAAAGAACCAAAAGATCCCTTCCCGCACTGTCTAACTGATATTGTAAGGAGTTCATCACTTGTTTGATTCAGTTTGCAACACAGGCGACGTGGTGACTGTCCATGATAAATATTTAAAATGTTCAGAGTAAAATCAGAGTAAACAATGCTGAGAATATTAATATAATACAAAAGGAACTCACCAAATGCCAGTTCTTTAGAGGATACCCCAAAGCCTGAATACGTCCCACATGAGGAAGAGGAGCTGAACGAGGAAAGCAGAGAACTTTTCTTTTGAAATCATCTTTCAATCTCCCCGCCCGTACATATGTACCCAGAGTATTGTTGCCTTGTCTTTCCACGTCTTCTACGAAGAAGAGGACTGGACTCTTACAAACAGATTTGGAGGGATCCCTGGTATCCAAATCAAACTCATCCAGATTATGAATCTTGTTCCAAGCAGAGTAAGTCATTTCTGAGCGCTCAAGGATCTGGGGTTGCACAATGCTTGGGAACACTTGAATAGCATAGCCAAGCGAGACAGAAAAGGTTAGGCGGCGCACACGGTCATAGCAGATTGATCGCTGCAAGAAGCTCATAGGATCAACCTTCATGACCTTAGTGAAGAGTTTCAAACTTTCCAAGGAGCTCAACCCAGGGTAAATAGGCTCCACAGCTTCTACATGATGAATTGACACAAAGGGTGCGATCGGGTGTGCAGATAAAAGACCATGAGCACTACCCCTGATATCCCACTGCCATAAAAAACCAATCACAGCTTAAATCCTAGAATTCAAGGGGCCTAATTCCTCAGATTTTTATGGTCAACGTTCAATCCAAGAAGTTGACTTTAATATAAAATCACTAACTTCTTATCAGCACGAGCCATAACACATAATTACAGTTGAAATGCAGGTTGTCTAAGAGGTAACAATTAGAAAATGATTAAGAGCAGGAGGGTGGTGGTGGTAGATAAACAAACCTGGTGAAACCCATGTTCTCTAGATAAAGGAACGCCAAGCTCCGAAATACAAGCGTGAAGTCTGTCATCACTTCCATGTAACCTATGATATCTCTCAAGACAATCATCAAGAACACTATAAAGCGCCTTGGCAAGAGGATAACTTATAGCAATCCCGCCACCTCCATAAGCCATATTATGACTAAAATAAGTATTAGCAGAGTGACTCTCTGAAGGACCACCAATATAAACCATTTCATTATAATCATACTTACTCAATACATCAACCAAATTATCTACACTAAAAATAGTATCATCATCTCCCAAAACAAACCATCGAACATCAGACAAACCTAGTCGGAAAGTTTCCAACACAATGCGCGCAATCCGAAGCCCAGAAGGATGTCCAGTCGGATTCGTGTACCAAAACCGCGAAGTATCCTCCGAAATCATAATCCTTGGCAATGATTCATCCCATTCTTTATCATCCACTTGCTCTTCCAGCCAAACATGACCCCGCATTGAAGAATTCTTTCTCCACCATAGCCTTATAAACTCTTTCCTTCTCTTCCACAACTGAGAAGACCCTGCAATGCCGAAAACTATATGATTTAACGCTAGCCCTGCTCCATCTCTTCGTCTCTCATCCTCCGATAGGCTCCTGTTTCTTCCTAATGGAAGAGACGGAGCAGTTCCTTCTAGAAACAAATCCTTATCTTCTTCCTCGATCCCATTTGGATTCTGACTTTGTGGTTTCCACGGGAGCTTATGCGGACTGCCTTCCCAGTTCTTAAACCTATGCCAACACCGAGCAGTAGTGCCAGAGAAAACAAGAGACAGCCAGGCTGTAGTTGTAATCACGAGTGCAGCCACCACAACCACGGCGGTACAAGTCCGGCTCTGACGCCATCTACGACTGCGATTGCGGGGCGGCGAGCGGCAGAGAGGGGAGGTGGAAGAGGAAGAAGAATCCATAATGATTTTGTGTTGTTTGGATGAAAAGAATCATCTCCTTCTCATAAGAGATCGGATAGGAAGAATCTGTCGAATAGAGAGAGATTTGTTGCAATTTGGTCTGCTCGGAGAGATTAAGGAGAGGTTTTTGGGTGTTTTAAGTGTCTGTGGGCGTACGATGGTCATTTTATTTGAAATTTGAAATTTTTCATTTTGAAATTTTGAAATATAATATATTAAGAGATTTTTTTATTTAAAAAAAAAAAAAAAACTTTGCTAGGAGGCTCACCTCACCCAAACCTAGCTATAATGATAATAATAAAAACATTAATTAAAAAAACACTGGAATTGACCTAGTCACGTTTTACTTAAATTGTCCCCGAGGGTGGGGTGTAGCGGCACAGCCTAGGGTTCAATCATCCAAAGTGATGTCGCCTCCCAGGTTCGATGCCCTGCACCATCAACTGCCCTCGTAAGAGCCTGGGACAGCCAGGGGGTTTACGCGTGCCCTGGGCCCACAAAGTGCGCTTTCCGGATCACGTGGTTCCTCCTGTTTCCAAAAAAAAAAAAAAAAAAGTTTTACTTAAATTTAACATTTCAATATGAAATACAATCAGATGAAGTTCTAAATTAGGTATTTATCAGCTCAATTAATAGAATGGTTCAATAGCTATAGTTTATTCTATTATTTTTTTTTAAATAAACAAAAAACTTTTTGAAATTAACTTGTCTGGATCTCATACAAACTTAGTTGGATTAATTGGATTTAACCGAGTTCATTTTTAAACCGGTTGGAAATAAAATTAATTAAGATGAAATTTGTAATTGGCTAGTTATTTGCTTAACAATTTCCCATAACCTTAAAATCCTTGTCGTTAAAAAAACAAAAACAAAAAAAAAAAAAAAAAAAAAAAAAAAAAAAACAGGAAGAAATTTCATTGTTTATTAAGACTTTCATACTTTTATAGAAGATGTGCGTCCAGATTTGAACTCAATATTTATTATGCAGATTATAAATTTTTTATCATCACGTCACGTCTTCCAGAGTTTGAATTTATATTCATTTTCGTTAAAGATTAAAAGCAATTTAAAATCAAACAAATTCAACTTGCGAGTACAAGAAAATAAATAAAAATTATCCATGGGTCATTTCACATCTTTACACCGCTTCATATTCCCTCATCAATGTGTACATTAACGAATATATAATAATGTGTACATGTGCATTTGTATGATAAAGATCGGTCCACTGAATAAAATTAAATCGATTGCTTTACATTTTACCTTTATTTTTTGTGCCATGAGAGCACATGAGGCAAGAAGAATATACTCTCTTTTTTTCAATTAGCCAATTTTATTCATCGTCATCTTCTTCTTCTTTTATTGCTCTCTATAATTTGCTTTAATTAAGAACATATCCTTGCCCTTATGAGATAATATATAAGGATGCCATGCCTTGTGCCTTCACATTGGATAGTCTGCAAAAAGTTGTTCTAAATCATTAGATATTTTGCGAATTCTTTTGGAGTTTTTAAAATAATACCCTTCACTAAATGAAATCCATAGATAATTATAATAATAATAATAAATTTTCCTCAAATAGTTTTCCAATTATAAAACACTAAAAGAGATTAGACATTCCCTATAGCATGTGAGTGTAAACATTGTAGACTGGACATTTGTTATCCGTGCTTCACGCGCGTATGTGAGCCTTTTTTTTCTTTTTTTTCTTTTCTGAATAGTGGATTAAGGTTTTTGTCCCTCGAAAATGACAAAAAAAAAAGGTTCCACACTGGAGAGGTGCGAAGGTAATTGCGCGCGTACGGCCCGGTCCGGTTCACCACTCCTTTTTTTAAAATATTTTTTTTAAAATAGCTAAATACGGATATAGCCCATAATAAGATAAAATTGATGAATTAGGCACAGGGGTATACCGGTAATTGACCATCAATTTTTATTATTTTTTTCAAAATACTGTCAGCGCTTGCGGGACACGCGACCGACAGCATTCCGCCTCACATCCTATTAAGGTGGCGCGTGCGGGCTTATAGAGTCTCCGAAAATGGGCTACCGGCATCTCTGGCGATGCGCCGCCGCGTGGTCTTCCTCCCAGTGCGGCGCTTTTCATCACATGGTGTCTGTGTACGCGGAGGTGGTCGATTAAAGGCGTTTGTTTCGTTTCTCTCTTTCCTGCATGCAAAAGTACAGGAGAGGCCCCCAGTTTTGCTGACTTTTCACTTCGGACCCTGGACTTTTAATTTTGTGTATGCTCTTGATTTCTATTATATAAGTTTTGATTTAGTTCAATTGAGTCTTTCGATTAAAATTAATTAAATGTTAATGTTTACACTTCGGTCCTCTTTCTTTTAGTTTCAGGATTGGGTTTAAATACCTTAATATATTCGGTACAGAAGTTGTGATTTTTTTTAATTTTGTCATTTGATTAAAATGGATAATATATTTGATTTTCATTTCGGTTCTTATACTTTTAATTTTTTATTTGAATCCCTATATTTTCTTACATTTCTAGAATAGTCTCTATTTCTGTCCATGTATATATAAATTTGCCCTTAGCTTTGGTTTTTAAATTTATTTTGTGTTTATAATCATTTGAAAATTGATATTTCTGTTTTTTTCTACCTTTGCTCTTGAATATTTTTCACCTAATAATTTTTATTTTTTTTATTTTTTTGTTTGATCTTTTGTTAAAGTATTTAGGATTTTTTTAGTCTTTCATTTATTTTAGTTTCTTTCATAATAATAATAATAATTTAATTATTTTTCTTGCTTACTCTTATGTTAATGTTTTTTAGTTAATAATAATGATAATAATTTAATTATTTTTCTTGCTTACTCTCTTGTTAATGTTTTTTAGTTTTTTCTTCTCGGGATAATTTGATTTTTGTTGGCAGGTAATAGCAATGATAATTTTTATTTTTATTTTAGTTTTTTTTGGTTGATCTTTTGTTAAGGTTCTTAAGATTTTTTTAGACTTTCATTTAGTGTTGTTTCTTTCATAATAATAATAATAATAATAATAATAATAATAATAATAATAATAATAATAATAATAATAATAATTTAATTGTTCTCTAGCTTAATCTTTTTTTACTTTTTTTGAGTTTTTTTTTCAGGATAATATGATAGTTTTTATTGTTTTTGATAGTAATAACAATTATAATTTTAGATTTTAAGACTTCGATGTTTTTATTGTTATAATAGGGTGTTGATCTATTTTATTATATTAAATTTTGCATATATAAATATTATATTTTAATTTTGGACCAACAAATCCTATTAATTTCTTTAATCCCAATAATCATAAAAGTTGTTTGCTCAGCCCGCAACGTGATGCGGTCAATTTTTTTAATTTTCAAGTCAAGTGATTTTTTTTCAGGTAATAATTTTTATTTTTGGTTTATCATTTATTTTATATTTTTATTTGCTCTTTTGTTAATGTTTTTAGATTTCTTGTAGTCTTTGATTTTTTTTTTGTTATTAACGCAATAATAATATTAATATTAAGAATAATAATAATAATTTCAGTTTTTGTCTTACTTTTAATTTTTTTGTGTTTTTTTCTCGAGGTTGCTTAATAATTTTATTTTTTTGACAGTAATAGTGATGATAATTTTAGAAGTTACGGCTTCGATGTTACTGTTGTTGTGATAAGATATTTTGATTTGTTTCATTATATCAAACTTTACATGTAGAAATATTATATTTTCATCTAAACAGTTGTAAAAAGTGTTTGTTCCGCCCGCAACGAAGTGCGGGCAATCAAACTAGTGTATAACTACGTCGATACAAGCCTCTTCGACATTATAATAATTTTGATAGTTATGATTTTAGAAGAAAAAAAAGATGTAAATAAATATTTTTAATTATGATTTTTTAAAAGTAAGTTGTAAGAAATATGTATTTGCTTAAAACTGTTATGAGAAGAATTGTTACTTGAAAAATTAATAAATAAAACCTGTCTCATCTCTAAATTTTATTTAAAATTTGATTATTTTATTAATTCAAGTCATTCAGGCTAACCTATTCAAGTCATTCAAGTAGAGAATGTGAAGAAACTATTTTCTTATAAATGCAAGGAGCTTAATGTTAGCTCAAGCGGCCATGGAAATACCTTCACATACAAAAACACACATAAAATTTTCTATGAAGTTTTCAATTCCAACAAATCAGAAAAGAAAAATGATGATTGCACAAAATTCAAAATATTCAAGCACTATGCTATTTATTACTAAATTATTTTCCAGTTCATTTTCCATAACACAAACAAACACAGGAAAGTATTTTCCAGTTTATTTTCTATAATACTGCCAAACATCAGAATTCACTTTCCAAAAGAAAACCACTTTCCAGCAAAAAACGGGGCCTTAGTGTTTCTATAATGGTTAAATAAAGTGTGTTCAAGAATATAATTTTTTCCTTCTTATCTCGGGAAGTACAAAACTAATGGTAAAAAACCTAAGCATCTACAAAAACAATTCCAATTAGGAGAGCATAAAAACTCTCGGATGATAAAATCATTAATTTCATGGAGAAAAAAAAAAACAATAAAGAACTCTAAAGAACCTTCAATCTCAAGAACATTGGTGTTTGTTCTTATATGTGATAATGATTAGTGCTTTGAAATATATACAAGTTATTCATAGTAGAAATATTTTACCCGGATAGTTCACATAATATATATTTTTTTTTATAATCAGGGTGTCTGGCTAGCCTGCACGTACCAAATAAACTTGTTTTGTTAGTGCCTAGATTTTGATTTGATTGAAATTAAAGCTCGATTTTTCTCCCTTAAACAAAATTAAGATATTCAAAGTTTTTTTAGTTATATTTTAATGATTTTTATATGTTAATGTTAAAATATATATTATTTTAATATATCATTTCTATGCACGATGCTTGCGGTTTTGGCACAGATGTGAGCTCTGAGCCTCCAGATTTTAAAAGACACAGGCGGTGTTCTTTGCTGGGTTTCGAGAATAAAACAATAAAAAAAACTTTCTTTAATTAATGTAGTTGCTTAGGGTTCGGTAAGAGATTCGTGACACATAGGTCAGGCCATTGTGAGACAAATAAATTACTCTTCTTGCATATGTCAATTTATAATTTAATTATTGGATAAATCTTAGAATTTATTCTATTATTTTTTTAGTTTTGATGGAGTTAAGTTTAATTTCTCAAGTTAACTAAGTTTAATGTGTGTTTTGGAGTGATCAAATCAAAGAATAAACTCAAATCACGACAAAGGTGAGATGCAATAGAAAGGTTATGTTTCTGTGGTTACGGATGCTTTTAAAATTACTTTTCGTTTAAAAATGCATCAAAATAATATTTTTTTTAATTTTTAAAAATTATTTTTGACATTAGCACATCAAAATAATCTAAAAACACTAAAAAATTTAATTTTAAATGAATATATATATATATATATATATATATATATATATATATATATAAACGCTTTCTAAAAGCACTCCCAAACAACCCCATAGCATGTTGATACAACTAGGTTTGTAAAAAAATAAAGGTACTAGTATTTGGATGAATTAGGATATTATTATATAGATATTTGACGAAAGAAAATCATATAGATGATCTAATAAATATTTTTATAAAATAATAAAATAAATTTAAGTTTAATAAGAAGTTTGATTCTGTTAAACTAGATTAGCATCTTAAAATTAAAATAATAAGAGATTTGATTATTAAACCGAGCTCAAATTTTTTCAGGTAGTTCTATAAGTAGTTTTCAAATTGAAAACCATTGTGTAAATAATCCGACCATTGGATCTTCCAAAACTAGACCCAAAATTTATTGTTTTTAAGAGTTTTGTTATTTTTCTAAGACTTTTTGGATTTATTAATTTATTTTAGATTTTGTTTTAATTTGCTTACTGTTTTTGTTGTTTCCTATCAAGGAGAAGTTTTCCTGATCTATTTAAAGATATTATAAACCTTTTAAAAATGCTGCATATATTTAAATTTCATATAATAAAATCAAGAGTTTAAGTTTATATTTACAATGCTTATTAAAATTCTTATCTTTTATTTGCAATTTCCCTCACCGTTTCTATTTTTTATTTTCAATTGAGAAATCATAACACTTATTCATTTCTTAAGGTTTCAAAGATACTTTTTTATTCGAATTTTATTATTTATATTTGAAAAAAATGGCTAAATAGAAAATGTGTTCATATTAACAATAATATCCTTGCTTACAAGTTACTTCCCATCAAGCATTTTGTTTCTATCTCATTTGAGTCCATGGTTTTTTTTATTCAATTCTCTCACTTAAGAGCCTAAAATAAATAAAAGATGAAAAAATATGCAAAAGAAGTAGCTCAATATATAGTTTGTGGTGTATTCTGAAATAACAACTAATCTGAACATGGGCTGTGAAGGAAAAGTCTTAAGCATTTGGAATATATCTCATTTTATTCATTCATCTTTAGTTGAGAGATGTTCTGCATGCCAGAGTAAAAATAAAGAGAGAATTGAGTTAAATAAATCTAAAGAACATAAATTTGGTACTGCATTTCAAAAATATTTTTGAAAAAAATTGAATTTTTTTTTTAAATTAAATTTTTTTGGTGTTTTTAGGTCATTTGATATGCTGATGTCAAAAATAATTTTTAAAAAATTAAAAAAATATATATTTTGATATATTTTTGAATAAAAATTAATTTAAAAAATAACCACAACCACCATTATTTATACCACTATTTAGACCCCGTTCCAACCGGGCCAAGACTTGGGGTGTGGTTGCTGTTGTGGTTGAGGTTGGAAAAAAAAAGTTTTAAAAAAACGTTTTTACTGCGGTTCAAAATAAGCAGTGAAGTGTTAGGTTAAAACCGTGGTTGAGTTTGAGGTTGAAAAAAATACAGTTTTGTGTGTTTGGTTATCAAGCTTTTGCTTTTAACTTGTGAAATTACAGAACACGTGCGCGTGCGTGCACGTGCGCGTGCGTGCACGTGCGCGTGCGTGCACGCGCGCGCACACACATAATATATAATAAAGTAAATTAGACACTTGTTTTTATTCTTCCATCAAACTAGTAATTTCATCACGAACTAAATTCATATGTGAAGGCTTCTGCAATCCTGGAATAATAGTAAAATATCATCTAAAACAAAATTAGGATTGCGAGATAAAAATTATATTGTGATATTCTTCTAATATATTTATTTATTGTAATTAATTTTTAGATTATTTTAATATTATATATATATATAGCCCCCCATTGCATTTGCAACGCACGGAAAGTAGCAATTCCGTGAAACATGGTTTGTACCGTAAAAGAAGATGGCCCCATAATTAAAACTTGTTTTTTTTATACTTAGTGCCTGTTTGGCACTGTGGTCAAACCGTCGTTTTGCTGAAATTCATTTTTTTTCATTTTAAATGAATATATTTTGGTGTTTTTAGATCATTTTGATGTGCTGATGTCGCAAATGATTTTAAAAAAAATAAAAAAACATCATTTTGATGTATTTCGACATGAAAAACACTTTAAAAAGCTACCGCAATCGCTCTCCCAAATAAATCCTTAATCAAACAGCAATGTAACAATTTTTTTGAAATGTGATTAACACCACGATACCAAACGGGCACCAAGGTGGCCATGGGAGCCGACTTGGCACTTTAGGGGTTTTATTTTAAGAGGCTGTTTGGCACGATGTTTTAAGCCATGCCGTAACTTTTGCTTTTTTTTATTTTAAATGAATATGTTTAGGTGTTTTTAAATCATTTTAATGTGTTGATGTCAAAAATAATTTTTTAAAAAATAAAAAAAAAACATTATTTAAATATATTTCAGCACAAAAAACACTTTAAAAAACTACCACAATAGCTCTCCCAAACAAGCCGTCCTAAGTTGTTTAGGCAAAAGAACATGATTGATGCTAGCCAGCACCCCCACTCTACGCTATGGTCACTCACATCAGCACGTACCTCTCCAAGCTATGGCTCTACAACAGAAAAAAGTAGCATCTTCTGGCGTGTTTCGAAGACAACATTTTCGAAGTACATTATTGAATAACCATCATGATTTTCTAATGTCTTTGATATTATATTTTAAAAATATTTAGAAAAAATATATATTTTTTTTAAAATTAATAAATTTTGGTATTTTTATATACTGATATCAAAAATAATTTTAAAAAAATAATTATTTTAATGCATTTATAAATAAAAAATATTTTAAAAAATAAATTTAACCATGCTATAACAAAGATTTCTTGAATACCTCGTAAATCAAAAGTCCTCGTATTTTCCTTTCAGAAGACATTCAATATTGAAGCAGTTTTGCCCTTTGCTGACATTTGGTCTTTGGCGATCGATAACCTACTAGAATAAAGTTAGCAATGTAAACATTAAGGACCAAGTTGTAAGAGTTTAAAATTAAAATGTTTTTATTTTTTTATAATCTCAAGTTCAAGTTTTATGGTTATTAATATGATAATAACTAAAAATTTATATAATTGTTAATTTTAGGTTTTTTATTCAAAAATAATGTATAGTTGATACATGTCTTGTTTTGAAACCAAAGTAGTTATCACTTTGAAAATATACTATAATTTTTTAATATTAATATTTTTTTTATCATATTTTTTATTAGTATTTTATTTATTGAAAACTTAAAACAATAACGGTTGACTAAATATATGTTTGTTAGTGTGGTTGATGTTGATTTTGAAAGTGTTTTTTGTTTAAAATATATTAAAATGATATTTTTTTATTTTTTAAAATTTATTTTTGATATCAGCATATGAAAATAATCTAAAAATATCACAAAATTTTTTAAAATAAAAAATAAATATTTTTCAAAAATATTTTTAAAATACAGTGATAACTCATTTTGCAGGATTTGTTTTCAACGTTACCTATATTACGTTTGCTTCAAGTGATGTAATGTCAACCCTCTCTTTAAAACGGATGTGGATATTTAAGTAGTTGTTTTTCTATTTACATTTTAGTCACTCCAAGAAGTATAAATATTTGGTATTGTTTTGCTTTTAAATTTTAATTATTAAAGCAAATCAATCTATTTTTTTTAAATTGATTTTATCTGGAAAAAATATGAAAGTTTCTAGATATTTTTCAGTGATTTTAAAATGTTAATATTAAAAATTATTTTAATGTATTTAAAATATTTTTGCGAAAAAATCCTACGCTATGTTTACCAAATACACTATTAATAATTTTTTTAATTTAAAAATAGGGTTTAGTTAAAAGTTAAAACATGAAAAAAAAAGTGAAATTGTGTGCAAACTCAGAGTATTTTTTCTTTTAGATTTCAAATAATTTAAAAATCTTGTTTTTGGTTTTCAAGAATATAAGATTTACAACAAGTTTTTTAAAACCAAACTTGTTCTCAAAAGTTTCCAATTTTTTTCTTACTTCTAGCTAGGGATGAGTAAAAAACCCGATTAAACCGAGAAAACAAAAGACATTAATTGAGAAAAAAAATCAATGAAACTAAACTGTTAAAATTAGAAAAAAAATGCTATAATTTTTATTATTTTTCCAATTCAGTTCAATTTTTTTGGTTTGCTTTCATTTTAGCTAATTGGAAAAAGAAAAAACTTGGTTAAAGTAAAAAACTAAGACTATTTTTCAGTGTTTTAGTTAAAAAATCAAACCGAACTAAAATCGGTAAGTTTTAAACCAGGTCCAGTTCGATTTCAATTCCTTTTTATTTTATTGATAAAAAATCAAACTGAACCGAAAATACTCACCTCCTAGTCCTAGTCCTAGCATATATTTTTACAGTCACCTCAGGTTTAGGAGTTTAAAAAATGAATATTTAGGTAGGAGCTTGAACATGGGTCAGGGTTCTCGGTGGTCAATCCAGGACTAGATCTAAGGCTCACACAAGATTGGAGTCATGAGTGGTTTGGACTTTGGATAAGTTTATGGGTTTTGTCCAGGGACTGATCAGGTTGCCCAAATCATACCAAGATCGGACCAGGGGAGCTTGGGGCTCGAGCCAGGACTAGGATTAGGACGCACAAGGCTCACACAAGATTGGGCTTTGAGCTGGAGGTGGGCCAGGACACACGAGTCTTAGGCTAGGACCAGGTTCGAGGCATCCATGATTTGGGTCAGGAGGTTTCGAGTTCGAGACGAGATAGGTTTGAAGCGCTTAGGGTTTTAGCCGAGTCAGATTATAGACCCTGTCAAACAGTGTATTTTAAAAAAGTTTGAAATATTTTTATTTTTAATTTTTATATTAAATTATTTTTTGATGTTTTTAGATTATCTTCATGTGCTGATGTCAAAAATAATTTTTAAATAATTAAGTGTTTTAGCTTGGAGAAACTTAATAATTAAATATGAAAGAAAGATCAATAATTAAATATGTCCTCAAAGAGCGTAATATGATGACAGAGGACTTGCGATCTGCACAATAGTTTTTGAGGTCGAGTCAGGATGTACATCTCCTATAAGAGTCTGATATTTTACTCTCTCACCTGATCCACAAAGTACACTTTTCAATATATGAGTTCCTCACATTAAAAAATAAAAGTTTTTCTTTAAACGAATATTTTAAATATGATTATAAAACCCACTAAAAAACCAGCATGAATGTTTTTATTTACAGGAGAGGGTCGGATTGGCTCACGCTTGAGGCCGAAGCTTCCCTGTAAGCCTACGAGATGGCAAAAAAATGAATTTTTTACGGCCAACGTATATTGAAGCCCACATATTTCAAGCATATATTAGCTACCACGAGTGGTTCAGCAGTATATCCTTTCGAGCTACCATTAAAGAATAAAATAGTATATGATAAAATAATTAGGAAAAATGTCTCCATAGAATACACTTATCGAAACATTTTTTATGTTTCGAATATCTTTTTTGAGATACCATTGAAAGACAATTTCAATACAGAGGTGGTTGCTCAGGGTGCTTAATTTATATCGGTCCTTTATCGTGTCTCTTCAATTTCGGCAGGCCGATTTCTCGGGCTGTAGAGCCATCGAAATTCGAAACATGCATGCATAAACCCTGTTTCCTTGATTCTTTTTTTTTTTAAAATAAAAATAAAATAAAAATAAACCTAGTCTCTTGATTTGGCACACGGGAAGGAAGACAATGAAATCCTAGCGATTTGGTATAGATGACCAGTCAACCTCACAACATTAGAAAACCATTTTAAATAATAAGATTATTAAATTCAGCTCGGCCCGGCAAGTTAGTTGAAATATCTAAAATATAAATTAGTTTGAACATCACAATAAACATGATAAAAAAAAAACTCAGTATAACATGATAAAAAAATAGGAATAAACCGCAATCTGGCTAGCTTGATCAAAACCCAATTAAAAACTCATTAATTTTTTTAAAAATAGCATTATTTAAATTTAAAAAAAATTGAATTAGCTCGAAGTAATTTAGATTAAAATAAAAAGGGAATATGGTGTTACAACATATTAGACAAGATCAATAGTTGCCTAGGATTCGGTAAGATATTCATGACACGGATGCAATTTAGAGAAATAAGTTACTATGCCTCGATCTCGATATGCTTTTTGCACGAATGTGTGTTAATGCAACGTTTAAATTTATTTTTTGCTGACAGAATCTACTTTATAATAATAATAATAATAATAATTATTATTATTATTATTATTATTATTGCTAGGCCAATGTTAATATTCTCGCAGCACAAAAGTCAAACCAGCAGGAAAGAGCCAAAAGAGCAGGTTAAAGTATTTGAAATTCCCTGGCTTTTTTTCTTTTTCTTTTTCTTTTTCTTTTTCTTTTCTTCCTTTGAAATCATTCAGGTTTTATCTATCATCAACTCCTACTTAATTAACAGACACTCTTATTTATTTATTTATTTATTTATTTGGTTTTAGTGCTAATTACTCCCTCCAATACTGAATTTAATATATATATATATCATTAGCCAATAATTTGACAAGCGTGTTCATATTACAAAATTATTTAATAAATGAATAATTGTTTTTTTCCCACTACATGAATTGTTGCATTCATCTCATGGATTCTCGATAGAGATGGGAATAATAATTAAGAAGTTTTTTACATTTTTTGTTCAAAGAAAAGATGCGAAACCCAAAACATTTTTAGAGAATAAAAACAAAAATACCCGTCGAATCGAATTATAAACGCCTTAACATTTATTCACATTGTTTTCGTTTCAAAAGATTTATTATATATTTACATGTATAATATGATTTCGAATCTTTTTTGTTGTGTTTTTATTTGTTAATAATGATATTGAGATTGATGGTACACCATCAATTAACACTCCATTATAAATTTTAATTTGTTTAATTGCCAAGGTTATTGATGAGTTGATATGATAATGACCACTATATATATGTGTGTGTGTGTGCGCGCATTTTAAATTTTTATTTTTATTTTATTTGTTGAGAGTGATGATTGATATCAATGTTACATCATCAATTAACAATCCATTATATAAATTTTAATTTGTTTAATTTTCAAGGTTAGTGATTACTATATGCATTCTAAAATTTTATTCAACTTTATTTTTATTTTATTTTATTTGTTAAGAGTGATGATTGATATCAATGTTACATCATCGATTAATACCCCATTATATATAAAGTTTAAGTTGTTTAATTGTCAAGTTTAGTGAGTTCATATGACAATGACCACTAGTTGTTTATTTTATTTCTAAAACGATCCGATTTCCATCTACAAAATGAAAAATCTGAGATTTATTTATTTATTTATTGAAGGAAATCTCTCCATAATTATTTTTCCTTAAATCCCATTAAACACATTCCTATTAGTGTATAAACTTTGTTAATTAGATGGAATACCAACAAGAATGTTTGGTAGAAATTCTAATCGATAAAAACAAAGAGACATGGAAGTGTGGTGCTAGAATTTGAAGAGGATCGATTTCACCACGATTCTCTGCGTCATTATGGACGGAGAAATAGAAAAAAAAAATAAATAGGATGAGCTTTATTAAAGAGTAATGTAGTAAAAAAAATATTAGAAGAAATAATTTTAAAACTTGACTTGAAAATCAACCAATAATGACACTAGTGTTCTTATGATTTAGATTATGGTATGAAAAGATTAACCAGAGTTAATTAATTTAAAAAAAAATCAAAATAACATTGTTTTTTACTACTTTTTACATGGTTTTATCTAGCTGCGAGCGAATTAACTCTTGTCAATTTATTTCTCTTAAGAAATAATATTAATAATATGTTGTGCTGCTCTAAGTTGTGTAAAACTAGTGTTCTTATTTGATATACTTGTCAATACATCTCATGCATTGAATTAATGAGTTTTATAAATTAAATGGTTGAAGTTTTTAAAAAGTGAATATAATAAGTAAATTTGGGTGAGGTTAAACACTCCTCGTAATATATCAAAACTAAAGTTTGCATCTTAAATAGTGATAAGTTGCTAGATTACCAAATTAAAACATGTATATAATTATTGATTAGTGGGTAAAATAATTATGTTTCACAAAAATGATGTAAAACTCAAGTACCTAATTATCACCCACTAATTTAATTAAGAGTGATCCAAAAGTACCATGTGCACCAATTATCATCAATATTGCTTGCAATCATTCACCATGCTATATAATTTAATTTATTTTTTTACTGGCTCTTCCTTAAAAAAAATAAAAATAAATAAAAATAAAAAGTGACTTGCAATTTGACAATTACTAATCAACCAATAATGACATATAACGTACCATCTTATCACCTTTTAGTGTATTAGAGCCTACTCGGGAAAGAGAGAGATTGGAGGAATCTACTCAGAGGTTAAGCTCCGATTTTGTGGATGGCATAATGCTGCCTATTAATTATTTAATTTAATTTTGAGTTAATGGTTTCAATTAAGAGGATGTTTGGGATGTGTTTTTCAATTTTAAACAGTATTTTAATATTAACACATTAAAATCATATAAAAATACTTTTTTCTAAGCTAAAAATACTTTAAAAAGATTTATAATCAAGCTATGACAAACCCTCCCAGGTATAATTCAAAGTATGGAAAGGAAAGAAGAGAGAAAGAAAGAAAGAAAGGATCTAATTAGAGGTTAAAGGTATAATTTTATACTGGTTGAGAGTGTGATTGCAGTGTTTTTAAAAATATTTTTCGTTCAGAAATATATCAAAATGATATATTTTTTTAATTTTTTTATGAAAATAATCTTAAAACACCAAAAATTTCTAATTTAAAAGCAAATTCAATTTTTTTAAAAGTACTTTTAAAACACGATACCATATACAATCCATTTCATGATGTAAAAAATGTTGGCCTATTAATTATCATATTTAATTTTGAGTGAATGATTGCCTTCTTGGATTCAAAGTATGGCAATGAAAAGAACTAGCAACCTAAATTTGACTTGCCGATTGTTTTTTATTATTATTATTTACACATCATTAGATTTAAAAAATCAATCTTTTTTTTGTTTTCTTTCTACTTTAATAATGAGTAATTGCGTGTTGCTGTTAGCACGCAGCCATCTTCCTTTCTCATTCATGGAAAATGAGAGTAAATCTCTCATGCCATCTTTCATTGTTGTTTTGTTTTCTTGTGTTCAAATCCTCCCTCGAGTGTGCATGTATTATTTTGTTGCAGAAATATTAGTTATGTATATATATATATATATATATATATATATATATATATATATATATATATAAGAAATGTAGAAAAAAAAGCAGAAAAAAGAATATTAATTAATTTATAAACATAACTAATATATATATATATATATATATATGATGAGAATATAAAAGATATATCTTTTTTATATTTTAAAAATAAAAGAATCACTCCAAAAGAAAACATATATTCTTCTCATATATATATAGATACAGATACATCCTTTTATATCTGTATTTTTAAACACATTATCCTTCTCTCTTTATTCTCTAAAAAGAAAGAGTTCTCTTTTGTGAGTCAATGGCCGTCCATGATTACGTTTCTCAAATTAATTTCGGGCCTCCAAACTATTATGGAAGGGTTGATTTGGTCCTCAATGTATATAATGTTTCAATTAACACCCCTGATTTATATAATATAATTGATGAAATGCCACCCTCCCCATTAATACTATTATTTATTTCTCTCTTTTATATATCGAAACTGGTAAACAAATATTACCCTCAACATACCCAAAATAAAATGAAAATCATAGCAACAATAGAATATAAATTTATATAAATTAATGTTATATTTTTTTTCAAACAATCACTAGCCACCGAGCATGTCTTTTGATCAATTTTTTTTTATTAATGTGGATGTCCAATTTAGCTTATACGTATTTCAACTAATCCAATTAACACCAAAATAAATGGCTATACAAGTTTTCAATAATTATTATATTATTAACCAAAAAATTATAATCGGAAAACACATGAAAACAACCCTAACTCTTGTCAGCGGGTCCACCCACCTATTGCATGGCTATCTTTTGACCAATATTTGAGATGAAGTCATTGTTTAACTTTTAAAAAACAGGACAAAAATTTGCTTGACAAGCAAACTACATCAAGCAAGATAATAATAATTAGTTAATGATCTTGAGTACTAATTTCATTTCTAATTTTATATTTTTTTTTAAAAAAAAGAAGGCTGTCAGATTCTGACTCCTTATAACTCCTTCCTCACCATACACAAATCTAAGGCTGCTGTGTGAGAGATGTTTCTGCGGGTTCTGGCAGTATGAGACTTGTTCCAACCAGAGGTCCAATTGTCTGCAGGTTTTGGTGGTGCTGGCCCATCACTTCAAATAATTTCTTATTGTATCTTCTCTGCTGCTTCTCTCAGCTCACCTTCCCTGCGGCTGCCCTCCAGCAACCCGCCACTGCCACCCCCCCTGGTGCTGCTCTCCATCCACCGACAACTGTTCCTTTAAAACACCACCACTCTCTCTTTGACCATAGATTTTCCATACCCCTCACTGCTTCTCTGCTGCTTCTTCTCTTGCTTGCCGCCATCATGGGATGCTTTCTCGGACTCAAATTCAGACGCAGAAGACTTAACAAGAAGGACGATGCTGTTGTTGCTGCTTCAAATGGGAGTAATGATCTTGGTCCTGAGAAGGAAAAGGATTTTGACCATGGTGCTCAAGCTTGTGTGAGGAAGTACAACTGGAGCGAGATAGAGAAACTGTCAATGAATTTCTCTCAGATTGTTGGATCAGGAGGGTTTAGCACAGTATACTTGGGCCACTTGCCTGGTTCCAGTCTCGGGGCGATCAAGATTCACTGCCCAAGTGACTATCTCAACAGAGTCTTCAAGCAAGAACTGGACATACTTCTTCAACTTCAGCATGAAAACATTGTCAAGCTTCTGGGATACTGTGATATTCAAGGTTTGTGTCTGGTTTTAATAAGATTTCTGGTAACCCAGTTGTTTTCCAACAATTAGTTCTTGTGCGCTAAAGTTTTTCGATCTGTTATATTTCCAGATGAAGGTGCTTTGGTATTCGAGTATGTTTCAAATGGAACCTTGCAAGATAAACTCCATGGCGCAGAAGGAGAAGCTAAGAACTCATCAAGCATGAGTCCAGTGATTTCATGGAGAAATAGAATGGCAATAGCCTGCCAACTTGTTCAAGCTCTAGAATATCTCCATGAAAAATGTCCTCTCCAAATCGTCCACGGTGACATCAAACCTTCAAACATTCTACTCGACGAGCAGCTGAATTGCAAGCTCTGTGATTTTGGGTTTGCAAAGATGGGATTTTCTTCTACAATAATGACTCCCAACAACAGGAGGAAGCAGGTGATGGTGGGATCTCTGGGCTACACAGATCCACACTACCTCAGAACAGGAATTGCATCGAAAAAGAATGACGTGTACAGCTATGGAGTCATCATCTTGGAACTGGTGACAGGAATGGAGGCATTTTGCGAGGAAAGAGAGCAAGGCCAGCTACTGACATCAATAATGGGACCCATTTTGAAGGACATAATTGCTAGCGATAATGAATGCAAAGCGATGAAGGTGGCAGAAATGGTGGATCCAAAACTCGGCGAAGACTTTGAAGTCAAGGAAGTGGAGGCCATGCTTTCCCTCGCAGCTCTTTGCCTCGGACAGTCCCCAAGTCTGAGACCATCTGCCACACAAATCCTGCAGACCATCGAGGAGAGCATAGGTTCCATCTCCTTCATCTCCGCACAGAAAAAAGATTTGTCAAACTGATGACGTCAGGTGTAGAAATTGTTTGCTAGGGTTTTTTTCAGTCTGTATCAGGGTGTAAATGACATACACATACGGCCTTTTTTAAATTATTTTTTTCAATATTTTTCACATCATTTATATCTGTAACATGCATGGAAGTCAGACTCCGAGAAGGATTGGTGGTTAAGCAAGGACTGGTTCAAGCGACAACGAAAGGTTGAACGAAACAAAAAGAGAAAGGAAGGAAAGAGCTAAATGCTATCTATTGTGAAAAGAATCATTTAAAAACTAGCTGTACACGCATCTGGATGATGAATTTTCCCTTCCCTTTATTATATTTTTGGTTTTGCCAGCCGGCTAACTCCATTATTGCTTCCTGTCTTTTCTTAAGTACTTAAAGTCTATACCAAATTCTCTGGTTTGGAAAGAAGACTCCATGGATGTTGATGCTTTTAAGAAGGTGGTTCGAGCACTATTGCCATTTTATACTAATTAAAAAATTGAGATAAATCAATGTATTTTTTATCTCGTTTAGAATTTCAATTCGATTTAGAAATTCTGCTCAAATTTCAGCCGGAATGTTTCGGTTTCATTTCACCTGTTCTTTTTCAGCCAAATGATATCTTTTTTAAATAATGAATACTTTTACAATATTAATCATATCTCTTAATCTGACTGTTAGATTGAGATGAAATTTTACAAGGAGTATATATATATTATGTTAAACTTTTAGAGCAATAAAACAATATAATAACCTTGCGATATTGATTATGAAATTATCGTAATGTTATATATGTTTATAATTTTGTTCAGAAAAATCATTCTATTGTGGTTTCTTAAATTAAATTGCACAATTCTAAATAATGTTATTTTTGGATATGAGCTAAAAAAAATTGAATTAATATATTTAATTATATACACACACACATAAATAGTACAACCTCAAAATAACGCGTCAAAACACTCCAAAACCAAAATATTCTATTTGTATTGAAAAAAATAAAATACCAACTAAAACAAAATTGACTGGGAACAAAATTGATTGGGTCCGAGGGACAGAGAAGATTCATTTCATGTTAAGGTCTATATTCCAGCATAACATTTACAGAGTGACGAAGTCTCTACATTCTATTAGAAGAAAGTCTTTTTAAATATACATGAAAGTAGGTAAACACATGACGTTTTTTTTGTTTATCGTGTCATCTTATGAATATATTTATTAACTAGGTAAATATGTCAACGTTTGGAAAAACAATCAAAACCAAAAATAGAGTTTATAAAAAGATTTATAGTTTTTTTATTTGATTTTTGAATCCGCTCAGATTTAATTAAGAAATTCCAACATGATTTTAGAGGGGGATTGGATGACTATAATGAGCCGGGCCTAAAAAAAATTCAAATTAATTAAACCTATAAAATATCTTTTTATTTTAGTTAGCATTGTGCTCTTTTTGATTATCTCAAAATTTACCTCTATATAAATAACTTGTGTAGTATTTTTTATTACATTAATAAATTACAAATTTTTAAAATGAATGAGTGTAGAATCGTAAAGAACCCTCTCGCAATAAGCTTGATGGAAAACCCAAGATGCTGCCCTGCTCTCATCCTAGATTGTGCTATGCCCATCACTCCTATCATGAAAGTTCATTCACTAGCTTTATTAAGGAGTTCTCATGATCACCCGGGTCTTACTCCAAAAAAAATATTTTTTTTTCACAAGTAAATAATGTAAATGCCCCTAAAAATATTTTTTTAACTATGGATGCAAGAGCATTTTAGGTATTTTGCTATAGTTTTGTTATAATTATCATGTGAGGTCGGAGATAGTTGAATTTTTTTAATAAATATAAATTATTATTTTATCTTAGAAGTGATTGACTTTGACTTCATCATTTAAAAGTTAACTTAGAAGTAGTTGACTTTGACTTCATCATTTAAAAGTGATTGACTTTGGTATCATCATTTAAGTGTCACATGGGTGGTAAAAAAAACTCAACACCATCTTTTAGGGGAGTGCTCTATGCACCTCACCGTTCTCGTCGCAATGGTGAGACACTTGTCCGTATCTGACATGTTGCGGAACTTCAACCCCCCCCCCCCCCCCCCCGATGCTGCTATGAAGACTTTGTTCTTTAACTTTATTAAGGAGTTCTCATGATCACCCAGACTAAAAGGCTTATATATTTATTGTGCATTGTGAGGAGAAATATTGTGGATTCAGAGAGTGTATTGGTTGTTTTGTACTTTATTGCACTTAATAATTCCCATAGCAGTGAAGTAAAGTTAAAGTTATATGTTCGAAAGAATCCAAATGTTAATTGTCAATTGATAATGAAGAATTTAGATTTTTTTTTTTAAATGTGTAGCGATGATGTTTTTGGCCTCTATGAGATGTATATTATGTAAGAAGAAGACACATTATCTTAGGATACTGTACCTAATGTAAGTTGGATTACTATTTAATTGTTTTTCCAAGTAGAGTTTCTAGTCATTGGTCTTTTCTAAAGTTCAAGGTAGACCTCTCTTCATGAATGAGTTTATATCTTATTGGGTAAAATAATAATCATTCTAAAATCTAAATTTTAGAATCATATTTTTTTGTATCTTTAATACCTAAGAAAGTACTCTATGACGTAGCTTTACACCCCTAAATATTAATTTACATGTAAATCCTAATATTATATAATGAACAAAATGATTGATAAAGAATTTTTGATATTTTGGTCAAACCTTAATGGATTTTCATAAACATTTATGATATTATGATATCCATTTTTGTATTTGAAAACACAGGAAAATATACAGTTTTTTTTTTTTTTGCATATAAAAATATGCTTGGTAACATTTTAAGATTCAGTTGTATACATAAAAACAAAATACTTTTTAATGTTTTTGAAATAAAGGTTTTTTGTTTGTTTTTGGAAATTTTAGGAAAAAAAATCAAGTATTTTGTATCAGTCTTGTATCCTATAGTGTAAGTCAATGACCCGATATTGAACAAAATTAGTAGAAAATAGGCCATAAAATCAAAACTATTTTGGACATTTAGAGTTCTTTTTGAATTTTTAAAGTTTCGGAGAAAACCGAGTAACTTTAATATCGAGATTGTAACTTACAATGTAATTTGAAAGTCTGATATTACATAAATATATTGGAAAATATACGAGAAAATAAAACAAAATTTGAAATACCCATTTGATCTTATTTAGAATATATTTTTTTATTTTAAAAAAAATATTATTTTATTATCATATAATATAATGCAATATAATATATGAGTCGGGCTCGACTCAGCAAGGTTGGCCTAGATTAGCCCAACGGGCTTCTCCATTCTTTTTTTTAGGTTGGGCTACACTTAAACCACCTATTTGGGTTGGGTTGGAATGAGTCTAACCCATTAACAAAAGTTAATTATATAGCCATTGCATGCAGAATTTCTGCATGTAATGGCTGGACGAGGGGGCAACTTCAGAAAGGAAAGTTGAGTGTAACTTGCCTTGATAGAGGAGAGTGGTGGTCGAAGGTGTTCCCCGTGTTGCAAGGAATTTCTCGAGGTGGAGGAAAAAAACAGGGGGAAATGGTGGGAGGGAAAGATTTTGGACTGAAAGATTTTTTTTAAGTTGATGATCCGAGCTTGGGATTAACCCCTATTTATAGATGATGGAAGACGATAATCATGTCTTTGTTGGGGTACAATTTATGTAAATGGTTAACCCCTCTGATTTCAATCAATTGAGCCCTCATAGTTCAATGTTTTTTATGTAATGGTCTTTGGATGGGAATTCCTTCAACCTAGCCATTATAAAATTCAATCTTCTCAATTTAGTCCATAAATAAAATCAATCCAAGTAATTTAAAGTATAATTAAGTCTTTGCACCTAGATAAATCTTCTCAATTTAGTCCATAAATTAAATTTTAATTTAGTTTGTGAATAAATTAAATTGGCCTATTAAAGATCTAATTATGTCATTGAATACAATTCTTATGTGAATTTGTTCAATATTTTTTTTTTTACCTTGAGTCTGCATATTTTTCTCCATCTTGGGCATGATAGGAGTATGATCAAACTTTTAAATTCTTCAAAAAGTTCTAGTTTGACTTCTCCACCATGCCACCATTTTTATTTTTGTTATTTTTTTATTTTGGAAATTTGGGAATAATCAATAAATAGATTATGATAAAATATATAGTAAAAATATTTTGTTGCACTTGAAAACTAAAAATAATGGCCACTTGTTTCAGAGGCTTTTCCAAATTGTTTTCCTTATAAGTCAATTATGTAAATGCGCCTAATTGTTTTTTTTTATTAAGTTAATTGTTTTATTTTTTTTAATTTCATCCCTTTACACTTATTTTTTATATTAGTTTTGGTTCTCATTATTTTAGTTGTGATATATTTAGTTTTAAATCATTTATTGAACTAATTTTCCTTTCAATTTTTTGATTAATTTATTTTTCTTGCTTAAAATTAGTCAAACTGATTTTGATCTAGTGTTGACCGAGGTTACTAGATCGTCAAATTTGAAACATAACCTGGATTGAGGTCTATGTTAGCGGGTCACTGGTTTGACTTAACAGACTTAGTCGGGTTTAATAACATTACATTGGGCTATTATTGGGCTCAACTATTAGTTGGGCTATGGCCCGTTTGACCTAACAGACTGTATTCTAAACATATTTGACAATTAGGCTTTTTTCCGATCACAAAAGAGTGGACCTATGGCCCGTTTTTAGAAATTATATCCAGAGAAACTAATCAAGCTGAGCTCGAAATCAGCACTCAATTTAGAACTGAACTAACCCAAACTCAAATTGGATAAAATAAAATCCCAGTTCTTCAGCCGGTTCCATTTACCAGGTTCTAATAGATTAGTTATAGGAAGCATAAACACAGACAGTGAGAGAGTTACTACTTACAACGAAGTGATAATGTCTTGCTCCTTTTTACTGATTCCGACGAAATTCCCCACATTGAATATTCACAACAAAGACATAAACTCAACTGCTTTGTTGGGTTTCTCTTCTTTTTCTTGTTTGAGGGTTAGAAGAAGATCCGGTTCCATTGCCACCTCTATTTCCAGAGGAAGAAGTCCTGGCTGCAAATGTCAGCTGGCAGATATTGCACCTGTAACCTCTGCTGCCTATGGTGTCATTCTTCTTGGCGGTGGCCTCTTTGCATGTAAAAAAAATAAAAATCTCATCTTTTTTGGCCCTTTATTCATGATCATTGTTTCTCTTACAAAGTTTGCATTTTTGTGAATGAAGTCAGCAAATCAGGAAGCAAGGGGTCGCTCTTTGGGGGTTTGACAGGGGCTGCTCTCATGGGAGCGGTAAGTTTTGCTGAAATTTTTATCGTCGTTGCTTTATTTAGTTAAAGTTTGGTGTGAGCTTTTGATGCATTTGGAGTCAGCCTTGAGTACTCCTTGGCTACTAAACCAATGCCTTATTGGCAGGCTTGTCATCTACTTGACTGCTTGATAGCTCGTATTCTGAATTTCAAAAGAGTGTTTATAGGTTTTAAATTCCTTATGATAGTTTGTTCATTTGAAAGATCAGAGAAAAATCTAGGTATTTCTCATGTTAACTTTGGACTCTATGGCACCCGCATAGGCTTCCCCTTCAAGTTTATAGCAGAAGGGTTTTTTAGCACTCATTTATATTAATGATTGGAATAATTAGTGAGGTCGCTAGCAACCTCCCCACAATTGACCACAGTTTATAATACAGGTGTTATACATGGTCAAAGAAGGTTTGGGACGCAGGACAGAAGAATGAGTGCTTCTTTTATAGTTTTACTGGCCTTCCAAGGGGCATCTTATTTATTTCACAGATAACAAAAAATAAGCGACCCCAATGTAAACCAACTAAGCCTACCCTCCATGTTAAACCTACCATGCTAAGTGGTGTGTACTGTCCCCTGTAATTACTGCAACCTGCAATGTACCGAGTTCTATGTTACTATGAATTGAAACTCTCTCCCTGCCAAATCTGGGAACTTGGTTGAAACATAATGGGCAGTACATGGAATCATCAAATCTTAATCAACTTGAGATGGGAAGTTTTCTGCAATGACTCTCTGGGGATGTTAATGAAGATGAATGAAAAAGTATTAGATTGGCTCACATGCTAATCAAAAGAAGTTGGAATCTTTCTCCAAATCAGTAGTGTGTCTAGAGTTGATGGGGTCAGAGATTGATCCGTTCGAATTTAACTGGCTAAGAAATACTTGCAGCATGGAGAACTTTTATTGTGTTGTTGAGACACTCTTGATGGGATTATGCATACCAAACTTGGAGAGAAACAGGGCGGTTTGTTGCTCATTCGATGATTTTTAATCTTCAGTATTAGAATGGATCATATGACTGCTAGAGCTGGGAGCACTTCAAGCACAGAAGCTATTCTCTATAAGTGCCATATCCAGATTTAATTCTGCAGAATATTTGATGCATTCTATGGTCACTGCTATCAAATGAGGTCGTAGTGCTAACATACCTGGTGTCTTTTTGAGTGCATATGCTGTTTCTGTTACAGCTTTGCTGAGATTGATTTTATTTCTGCTTTTGGTTCTGCAGAAGATTAGGTGCAGAATTAGAATGGTCACCATTATCAAATTATATTGTAGAGCAAACTTACATGGGCTCTATTTGAGTGCTTATAATGTGCTGTTACAACTTCGTTCAAAGATGATGTTGCTGTTGCTTAAAGGGATTGTGAACTTGGCATGCTAGTTTCCTTTATCTTCTTAAATTTCTAGTTTACTATATTGAGGTTTTAGTATTATTTGTATCTATCTAGCTTATTATTGCTGTTACCTTTTGTGCCTAATGCTTTATTCTGTGTGAGTGTCAGCCACTTGCTCCTTTTTTGTTAATGTATTTATTGGTCCATCCAAAAGAAAAGGAATAACAAAAATTCTTCAAATTTAGACCCCAAATGAACTTTATGGAATCAATATTTTCAGTATCTCGTAATTCTATTATGAATTATTAGTACTGGACTGTTCAAAATACATTATGACTAGGCTGAAGGTGCTTCAAAAATGTTGCCCATTTATAGTAAAATTAGTGGTGCTAGATTGCTCTTCAGAAACCCCGGGGCATGTGTATACAGTCACACTTGAACTTGAGTGAATGCCAGATGGAAGTGATCATCTTTGAATGCCAAATAGGTATAATCTGAAAAAAAAAATTCCCTTGAGATATCTGGTTCTTGATAATAAAAATAAAAAATAAAAAATAGTAGAAGTTTGTGCAACTACATTGATAACTAGGATTGCCTTTTCCATGTAGGCTTTCTTTCTGATGCAATCTCCAGAGACGAAAGCTATTGGTGATTCCCTTGGCTTTGGATCAGCCTTCCTATTCTCTTCTGTATTTGGTACGACGTTTATTTGTTCACCATGTCCTTGGTATCTTGTTGTTGGCTTCTATTTAGTGTGCACGTCGTAATTTGAGAATTTGACAGTTTCTATTGCCTCTTTTTCCTCTCTTTTTTCTTCTACTATTCAGGGATAAGATTGGCAGCTACCCAAAAACTGATTCCTTCTGGTCTTCTGCTAGGTCTATCTATCTGTGCACTGGCTGTGTATATTGCAGCATATTTACAGGATAGTCTCTGATTACTGACCCAGTTTAGTCAATTTCCCTTTTGTTATTCTAGTGTATGAGCTTGTGTACCTTCCCTAAATATGCCGCAATAAAGTTATAAGATCCACCCTAATCTCGACTTTCTTTCTTTGTGCCGTATTGTACTGGAATAGATATTTGTGCACTTCTTGAATAAAGAAGAAGATGCAATTTGCCACTGTTGGATCAAAATAATCTTTGTTTATTTTTAAATGAAGAGATTAAGAAGTCATTACAATTGCCAGAAATACTAAGTAAAGGCATAAAAATAGAGGGTAAGTTGTTGAATAACAAAAATGGATTGGCACGGTAAAGGTTTGTAACAGTGTCTTTAATCTAAATTTGTGTTCTGAGTTGATCTAGAATCTGATCTTATCAGGTTATTTCTTAATTAAGCAAGTTACTTGAATATAATTTAGCAGATCATCTGCATGCATGTTGTGATGAGCAATTCTTACGTTTAAGATTTTTATGTTTGAGTGAGAATTGTTCTGATGGAGTTGACCACATCCTGCTACATAGAAACACAGCAAGCAATTGTGATTCACCATGGAGAAATTTAACTTTTTATCAAAATAAAATGATTATATTGCAACATATAAACAGCAAGCAATGCTGTGATTCACCATGGAGAAATTTAACTTTTTATTAAAATAAAATGATTATATTTTGACATGCTGACATTTCAAGCAACATATAAAGCCAACTTAATTTGAGCCTCAAAATAATTTAACCTCTCCAAATCAGGGTTTGTGCAGTTTCACTGCATTTGCACTCCTGCATTCTCTTTCTAATGATTAAGGGCTGAAATGAACATGTTGTTCCCAGTTAAATATCAAAATCCATATGAAAGAGAGTTGGCTTTTTGGTGATAACCATGAGCTAATGTGAAAGCTAGGGCTTCTCGTATATTTTCCTGTCGGTTGTAATTTCTTCTCATAGCTTTACTCGCAGTGCATACCAAGATATACATGCTTGACAATGTAAGTGTGGATTTGACAGGATCTGACCAAAAGGGTTTGTGTTAATGATAATTGCCTAATTTTTTGTCCTTTTATTGTTCATAAATCAAATAAGATGCATCCCACGCTAGCAAAACAAGGACACAGAGAGTGGAAGGAAATTCATGTCCCTTTAAACACAGGTATCTTGTCTTTGTGAAACTCATCCATTCATTCGAAGTACTAGATCGAAGCTTCTGGTGAGGTGCTTTTGGTGTTGCTTGGTTCATGATTAGGGTTGGCACTGGTATAAAGTTTGATTGGGTGGCAGTTTCCATCGACACTTGAAAAGAAAAAGGAACACAAAAGAACAGAAAGAACGATGTGGTGTATCTTCTACTCAACAAACACATCTTGAGTTTCTGCCACACAAAAATCCCATCAAAGCTTGAAAGAATTTCGAGTATACTTGATGGTCAAACCACTTTGGAGTTTCCCACATGCAATCATTATGGTGCAATCCACAGCAACTTTTGCACCCAAGAGCTTATGATCTCAAATTTGATAGTGTGTGGGACTGCGACAGAATTATGCCAAAAAATAAGATTAAAGGTGTGTGCTTTTCTTCTTTTTAACTTCAACCACTTCATAGTTAGCAGAGAATATGGGATCCATACATGGAGAAAACTATGCAAAAAGTGCTTTTCATAAAGAAGATAACTCAAGGATTCTTCCCTTTTGTTTAGGAGGTGAAGTTGGGGGTTTGTTTTCTTCCTTCAACAATGGGGAACCGTTCAAACAAAACATCAGTATGGCCATGAAAAAGAGGTTCGTGTTCTTTCGAGCATCGAGTATGACTGAAAGAGCAAATCACAATGGAGAACAGGAAGCCAAGAACTGTAGATGAGAGATCCCGATGGCTTTATCGAGTTTCAACTTTCATCATGAAGGCCTCCCCCTCAAAAGGCCCTCTCCTCCACTACATCTTGTCCACAAGTGCTATGCATTGAAACATCCATTTCTTCTCTGCAACTTTTTTTTTATTTTTTTTTCAATGGAAGAATCTAGTTACTTGTTGATGGGGTATCTTGTGTTAAGCTGACCATACCCAACCAAGAAAACGAAAAATATCAAAGGAGCTCGAGGCAGAGTTTTAAAATACTTTTAAAACTTATTGCCAAACAAACACAAAAAAAAAAAAGCGTGTTTGCCAATATCACCAACTGTGTATCAATTACATGATTGGCCGCACAAACAAACAAACAAACCCTAATTAATGAAGGTTGTGGTAGATTTCTCAACCAAGTATTCTCAATCATGCAATGTTAATCAAAGTAATTAGATTAAGAACCCTTTTGTGAGTGGTAGAGGAATCTTGGCACAATTGAGAGCTCGCTAATTAACATTTAGTGGCATCATTTCCTCTGGAACCCTCACAAAAAAAGGGCCTCCCCCATCTAATCATTTTCAAAGAAATTTGTGCTTTTTTATTAACTTGGAATACTTAATGTATTCGCTCTCTCTCTCTCCCTCCCTCTCTCTGTCTATGGCTATCATCAATGGCTAAAGCAATTATTTTGCAACACATGCATCATGCACATTGCCAGAAGTTTGACGATGCACTGTAAAAGTTTTAAAATAAACCAATGCAAAATGCCTGCTATATATTAATCTTTATTGACATTGTGTTTTCAAAGTATTTTTAAAAATATTTGAACTTTTTTATTTTAAAAAAAAATATATAAAAAATAAAAAATATCATTTTAATGTATTTCTAAACAAAAATTTTGTGATTCTGATGTGCCTGCTATAGATATTAATCCTAATTGATATTGCGTTTTAAAGATATTTGAATTTTTTATTTTTTATTTTAAATTAAATTTTTTTGATGTTTTTAGATCAATTTTATATGTTGATTTCAAAAATAATTTTTAAAAAATAAAAAATATTATTTTATATATTTCTAAATAAAAATATTTTCAAAAATAATAGGAGGTTCTCAACCCTCCTCTTGAACATTCACATTATCTTCCCCTTTGATTTCAATGCTTTTTGTGTTTAAAAATTGTTATAAAATTAAATTTTAGAGTTTTCCCTTTTTTTCATTTATTGAACTTTTATAGTTGAGAGCAAATTATTACTTAATTGTACATTTGTTAATTCGATAAATTAAATTATCAACAAAATGGTGAGATATGAGTCACTCATCAAATAAATATATTTAATAACTTAAGTTGTTAAGAGAATATATATTAAAATATAATTTATGTGAACCAATCAATGCAATCCTTAACCTTTATTCATGGCATGACATGGTAGATGGCCGACCTCAGATATATAGTGAGTTACTCATCACCACGTCTCGGTTAAACTGCGACTCCAACGAGTACGGTTGGCTTTGCGTGCAAATGAAATTTTTTATTTTTTTTAAATATTTTTAATATTATTATATAAAAATAATTTAAAACATCAAAAAATTAATTTAAAATAAAAATTAAAAACTTAAATTTTCTCAAAAATATTTTTAAAACACGATGTCAAACCTAACTTTAATTATTTACAATCAACCATCAACCATTCATAAAAGAGCTTATATATATATACACACACATACATCCACCAACTAAATTCCAAGGAAAAAAATTATTAAAATAAATGAATATAATTGAAATTTGTTAATATGGTCAACTCGATGAAAGAGTGAAATGATTTCAACTTAGACCCCTTGGACTTTGAAAGAAACCTAAGAGATAATTTTTTATATAATAGAAGCTGGTGGAAATAAAATATATTAGAGTTAATTATTGGTTTCTTTTTCTATGTAATTAACCCAACTAATCACCACCTAATAATAATTAATTACTACGGGTTTACAGTTTGCAACAGGTTATAATATTTTAATCAACTTTCATTTATTAAAAAATAAATAATTAAATCTTTTTTAAGCTGGACAAATCATCCATTTTCATACATTTACAAAACTATTTTTATCATAGTTTTAAACATTACATAATAATATAAAATACTTTGTTTAACACTGCGTTTTAAAAACCCTTTTAAAAAATAAAATTTTATTTTTTATTTTAAATCATTTTTTTGTGTTATTAGAATATTTTTATGTGTTGATGTTAAAAATAATTTTTAAAAAATAAAAAAATTTCATTTTGATGCATTTATGAACGAAAAATACTTTAAAAAACAATCATAACCACACTCCAAAATAAACGCTTAAGTTATTTATCATCTATCATAAAATTAATATGCGTTTAACATTGTGATAGTTTTTGTGTATATAATTTTTGAAAAATTATAAATTACATTGTTTTTTAACTAAGTTTTTTTTTCAAAAAAAAGTTATAATGAAATCTATAAAAATATTTATCAAATACTTTTAAATTATAGTTTCTTAAAACACACACTGAAACACAGTTTTATTCATGGAGGACATGCCAAAGCTTTGTATACGTGTAATCAGCGCAGCTTGTGCTTTTTCATCGAAACTTCACAGCAATGGCTTGACAATATCTATACAATAATTCACAGAACATGGCTAAGATATATGTGGTTAAAATTCTCTTAGAATTAATATTTTTTAGTGTATTTAAATTATTTTAATATATTAATATTAAAAATCATTTTTAAAAAATATTATTTTCATATATTTTTAAATAAAAAACACTTTAAAAATTGACGTAAACCATTCTTCGAATCATGCTATTTTCTCATCGAAACTTCACAGCATTGGCTTGACAATATTTATACAATAATTCACATAACGTGGCTAAGATACATCTGATTAATATTGTCCTGCTCGTAATCTGACCCGGACACCATATTAATAAAAAAATTGGCTGGTTGCAGAAGTTTAATGGTCATTTGCAATCTAGACAAGAACATTTCAATCTATCAACAGAAACTCTACATGTCATGCCAATTTCAAGCTATTTTGTTTTTTAGTAGAAAAAAATGGAAGTCTTGATTGCTGGGATACTTTCTTTTTTTTTTTGGCTCATTGGTTATTAAAAAAATATTTTAGGGTTTGACATTACATTTCAAAAATATTTTAAAAAAATTGATTTATTTATTTATTTTAAATTATTTTTTTATGTTTTTAGATCATTTTTATGTGTTGATGTCAAAAATAATTTTTTAAATAAAATATATTTTTAAAAACAATCTCAATTAAAGTCACATTTAATATTGTTTGGTGGTCACATCTAATCCTCTGCCGTGTCATTAGAAATATCATCATGTTCTTCTTTTTTTTTTTTTTTTTCTAGTTGGTGCTAGATGGTAGATAGTGAAGATTTGTTGCCGTTGATTTTATTTTTTTCGTTCTTTCCTTTTTCTCTCTTAAAGAGATAGTTCAAGTCTATCCTTTTCTTTTCTTTTTGTTTTTCATTTTCAATTCTTATATTTTTTTATTATCTATTTTTGTATTTGACCTTTTCAGAAAAAAGTTTTTATGTTTTCAATTTAGTTTAAAATTATAATTTACCATATGTTATTTTTTTTTTCACTTTGCTTCTTATTATTTTGATTTTTAATTTTTTTTTCCTTGAATATTTTGTTAAAGTCTTACTAGCTTTCAATTTCATCATTCACTTAAAGTTTATGATGTTTTAATTTTTTCAATTTAGCCTCTTTTTAAAAAAAAACAAAAGTTTTTCTTTTCAATTTAACGCTCCAATTTAAATTTTGTGTATGTCCTCTAATTTATTTTTATTTTCACCCTCATTCTTTAATTACAATTTTTTATGTGATTTACTTTCTTTTTTTCGGTTTCATCTTTCGTAGTGTGATTTGTTTGGGACTTGGGTTGGGTTTCATGGTATTTTCATTTATCATGCTTCCGATATGAGTTTAAAATTTCATCATTCTACATTATAACAATTATTTTGAAATAATTTTTTTTAATATGTTCGGCTTTGCATAATATTCTCCTCTTCTTTTATTTAATTCACTTAGTTTCATATGTTTATTATCTTTTATTGATTTTAATAAACAAATTTAGTAGACACAAACGAGTAAATGTCTCATTTTGCAATATCAAATATCTTAATCTACATTCATGTTTTATTTTTTCTAGTTTCTCTTTTAGTTATTGTTCATGACTTTTTTTTGTTTATTTACATATATGATTATCAATTTATTTGATTAAATGTCTGAATAAGCCTTTGATTTACACTTTGATTTTCTTTTATGTAAGAAAACATATTGAAATAGCTTATAACTTTAATTTTTTTTAAGGAAAATTAATTTAAACATATTGCAATATCTTTTATGCGATAAGCTAGATTTAGCGGTTGACTTAATAAAGAAAAAGGCTTACAAGGTCCTAGAAAAACTCTAGAAACCTTGTTAAACCACTTTATGACCTATAAAAAAAATTAAAAACCCAACCCGAAATCAACATGAAACCAAAACTTTTCTTAGACCTAAAATGTGATATGCTTGATCAAGTATTAATGGGTAAAAATGAAAGGAAAAGACAAAACAAAGGTGGACCGACTAGCGGAATCTAATCAAACTTGTGGGGATGTTAAAAAGGAAGTGGGGGAAGGATTGTGTGTTTAGAGTGTTTTTTAAATATGTATTTTTAATAAAAACAATTATAGAAAAGAAAATAAAGCCACAAAAACAAACACTAAATTATTAATACTGAGAAGAAAAAAAACACAGGAGGACAGCAAGCAGATTCCAAAGTGTTTTTTTTTAATTATTTTTTTTATAAATAAAGTGTAAAGTGTAGGATTATAATAGATTAAGGCAAATAGTAGAGCAGAAGAGCATACCTTAATAAAGTTAAGGTACATTCCGGATTCAAATGACCAATCATGCATAACTATATATAAAATAGAATAAAGTGTAATAAACGACTACTATCGACTAAATTTGCATATAATATAAATTATATTTTAAAACTACATACAGCTTGTAGAGAGTATATTAAAAAATATTATAAATTATTTTTGATTAATATAAATTTTTAAACCAAAATGATTAGCTGACAATATTTATATTTCTTGAGATTTCTTTTTATCTTCAAAAAGCAAACTGTAAATTTTATTCATTTTCAATTTGTTTTTTTTTCAAAAAAAGAAAGAAAGAAAACCCTACTAGAATAACCCACTTAATAGCAAAAAAAATGATTATCGATATACAAAATCTTTTCTTTTACATGGTTTCGTATTACTTAAAGAGCTAAAAGAGCTCGGTTTTCTATTGTAGCCGGTGACTCATAGTCACTATTCATTGGCAATTTGCTCCGGTGTATCGCGGCGCACGTCTGTCTGTATTTTTTTTTGCTTTTTCAACAGTGTATTAACCAAAAAGCCTCTCGAAAACGACATAAACCGCCGCCGGTTTCAGGGGCTGGACAGTCATTGACTATTCCCGGCCCGGCCCGGCTCGTCCGACCAGATTTTTTATTTTTTAATATTTCATTGAACAGTGGATTAATGGTTTTGTCCCTCGAAAAGGACAAAAAACAGCCTGGGGGGAGGGGCTTCACAGTAATTAACCAATATTTTATTATTATTTTTCGCTGACATCTGCTGGCGCGTCTCCGGACGC
Source organism: Salix purpurea (assembly GCA_027405865.1). NCBI lineage: Eukaryota > Viridiplantae > Streptophyta > Magnoliopsida > Malpighiales > Salicaceae > Salix > Salix purpurea. The sequence goes on from JAOWLH010000002.1 coordinate 28,761,308, forward strand.
GCTGTTCGTTGCAGCGCTAACACGTTATTCAGGCAGCGCGTGCGGCGTAATATGGTGTCGGAAAATGACCAACCGGCGTTTAGAATGATTTTCAGGCATGTTTTCTTCCACTTGGGGTGGCGCGTGTAACACTATGATGTCCGGGGACGTGTCAATGGTCATTTGAATTCCCCCCCAATTTCTCTCTCCTGCCTGCACTAGATGACATCAGCTAAGCTATTTTTTATCAAAGTCCAATTCAGTCCCTGAACGTTGTAATTTGGTTTTCTTGCCCTTAATGCTATTATATAGGTTTTGATTTGATTCAATTGCGTCCTTCAATTGCAATTGATTATATATTGGACTTTCAATTCGGTCCTCATTCTTTTAATTTTTTGGATTGGGCTGGAATTTTTAATATTTTTGGTATCAAAGTTTTGATGGATTTCAATTTGATCCTTCCATGCAAATTTATTATAAATCCTTAATATTTTCGGTCCCAAAGTTTGATTTCTTTCAATTTTATCCTTCTATGCAATTTAATTATGAATTTTAGTTTCATTTCGGTCCCATTTCTTTTAATTTCAGGTTATGTTTTTAATTATTTAATTTGAATGTTTGGATTTGCTTCAATTTTGTTCTTAAAATTACATGTAGTATTTAAAGTATGTTAAACTAATTATATGTTTTAATATTTATTGAATATTATCGCCTAAGAATGTATATATAGAGAAAAAATCATCTAGGATATTCTTAAGAAAAAAAATTAATATCAGTATTCTTAAATACATTTAATATAATAATACAAGCAATAAATCTTATAAAAAATAAAAAAAATTGTCTTTTTTTGTGCTCTATTTTTTAAAGTTTATTTCTTAAAAAATATTTATAATATTTTGGTTTTTAATATTTAATATCTAATATTACTAGGCAAAAAATACACCTAAAAAAAGGGACAAATTTACCTAAATTATCTACAATTAAAAAATATTCGAGTCACTTCCCGTTTCGATTATACTGTTTTTTTTAGACGACAAATAAGTAATTATAGCATGCAAAAAATTTAGGTTTATTTCTAAAAACAAATTATAATATTTTTATTTATAATGTGTCAGATCTAATATTACAAGAGAAAAAAGACAACTCATAAATTTTTTTTGACAAATTTACCTGGATGATCTACAATTAAAAAATCTACGACCCACTTTCCATTTCGATTACACTATAAAGTATATGAGACTAATTATATGTTTTAATATTTATTGAGTATTATCGCCTAAAAATATATAGAGAGAGAAAAAAAATGACCTACGATTTCTTACAAAAAAAAATTAATATCAGTATTCTTGAATACATTTAATATAATAATATGAGTAATAAATCTTATAGATATAACTTTGGCTTTGAATTTAAATTTCTATTTTATACTCTATTTTTTGTTCTTTTAATAAACGGTGACCTTTTTTTCACATTTTTTTTTAATAACCGTCATGTCTAAGTCTTTTTTTTTAACCGGGTTTCTTTTTTTGTGTTTTTTTAACCTGAGTATCTGTGAAAACAAATTTCTAACAAATCATTTAACCTTCTTAGCAAATTTTCTAACATATTTTATCAAAAGTTTTTTAGCAATAGCAATATTCAATCACTTTTTGATTGAAAAAACTATTTTTTAAAAGATTTTATCAATTACAATTTTATGAATTAAATATTAAAATAACAAAATACAATATTTATAAAATCAATCAATTTTTTATATAGATAAAAAAGCCTAACGAAACGGGCAAATTTGCTCGTTTTTTGTATCTATTATTGATCAGGAAATGATTATATTTATGACCAGATTCTTTCAAGCTCATTAAAATAATGGGTTTTTTTTTTGTAATTTTGTGGTTTATTATTGAGGAGGAGCAGCAGGAAGGATAATTCGTTTTCTTTTTAATTATTTTAAGCAAAATGATGTCATGATCTGATAACTACTAGCTTCTGCATTGACACGTGTGGTTCCAACTTGATGCCATCATGTGATGCTCACTCAGATCACACGGCAGGAAACGTGTTAGAGAAAAAAGTGTTTTACACTGTGTTTTAAAAATATTTTTGAAAAAAATTATTTTATTTTTATTTTTTAATTATTTTTATTTTATATTTTTAGAATATTTTCATGTTAAAACTGATTTTTAAGTAATAATAAAATATTATTTTAATACATTTTGAAATAAAAAAAAAAACAACATTAAACACACTCAAAAACAGAAATAGTGACTCTTGCATTATGTGTTGCAGTGAGAAGGATGTTGGGCTGTGCGTTTGACTTTTTCTTGATAAAATTTAGTGGTAGGAGGCTTGAAATTGTGTATAAAAAGTTGGCAGAGCATTAATACTTGGCACACACATTCACTCACTCACTCACTCTCCTATCTTCTTCTTCCTTGCCTGTCGAATTCCAATATCTTCTTCTGCCTCTTCTTGTTCATCTGCTGTGCTATAGAGTTTTCTTTTCTGCATCTTTTGAAGCTGGGCATGTCTGTTTTCAGCATTCTTCCATAGCCAGACCTTTATAAAAACATTCAAAGCATGTAAGCTTTTGCATTTCTCAAAAATCCCAGAAAAACCCACCAAAAAGAAAAGGAGAAAAGCAAGCTTTGCTGTTCATAGTCTGGCCTGCTTCCATTATCCTATTCCTTAGAAGAAATTTTATAAAAACCAGTAAAGCATGTGACTGTATTCCTTCTTCCTTTCCATCATTGCCTAAAAAAAACCCAAAAAAAAAACTAGGAGATCTATAGAGGACGTTGTTGATCGTCGATCCTGGCAAAGAGCGAGATCACCCTGTAGAAAAAACATTATAAGAACCTTGTAACAATCTAGCAACCCACCCTTCAGTTATCTCCCAAAAAACCTGTCTTGAACCAAAAGGAAAAGAGCTTGAAGGAGGAGAATGCCGGAGTCAGAAGCTGGAACACCGGCGGTGTCAGCACCGAATACGCCGGGGACACCGGGAGGGCCGCTTTTTACAGGGCTGAGAGTGGACTCGCTATCGTATTCAGATCGAAAAATAATGCCGAAGTGCAAGTGCTTGCCAGTCAATGCTCCAACTTGGGGTCAACCCCACACCTGCTTCCTTGATTTTCCTGCTCCTGATGTTTCTCTTACCCGTAAGGTAAGAATCTCTTCTCCCTATTTTTCTAGTTTCAAGCACACAAATTGAAAACGTTAAAAACAGAAATAAATTAATAAAAAAACATCATTATATATTTAAAATCGAAAATCAATTTTGTTTTTACCAAAGGGCTCGAAGTAATTAAATAGGAGAGTGATGAAAAAGTAAAGCATGCAGCCAATTATGAACCTCCGACAGGCTAGTAGCCATCCAAACTCTAAAGTCTAAGTTGGTGGGCCGAGGGTGATGAGCCTAGTTTGTTGCCGTGAATCTGAATGCATGTGATCGCCTGTCTAATATGGTTTTATTATTGTGTTTATTATTCAGAAATAAATTTTGCAATATATTTTAAGTGTATATGTATTTTTATAAGGATGTATTAATGTTTTTCAGATATTTTTCTGACATTTTTTACGAAGATATAAATTTTAAAGAATTTTTAAACGTAATATAAACATGTTATCAATCATAGCTAAGTTAAAAAGTCAACTTTCCAAGAGGCCAACATAATAATAATAATAATAATAATAATAATAATAATAAATAATTAATGGAATTAATATATTTAGTCTTGGAAGTTGAAAATATAGGTGAGGACCAATAAAATAGAGAATATAAAAAAATAAATTATAATTATCTTGAAATTATGATTAGCCTGCTGAGTAGACTGTTTGGACGGTTTGTGGTAACAACACCATGTGCTGCAAGATACGATGTCTATCTGTTCCCCGGGAACAAGTAAGCTACTCAAACATTAGAAAATTAGGACCTTTCGACTAGTATTTGCGAGAACAAATGTTTTTTTAAAGATATGTCTTATTTTTTTTTCAAAAATATTAAAATGATTTTTTTATAACTTTGATGATGAAAATAAAAATTTATTTTAATATACTTTCAAACAAAAAAATATTAAAAAAAAAGTGTTTCAAACGTGTCTGTGAAAAATTTGAAAATATTTTATTTTTATTTATATATATATATATTTTTTGTATTTTTAGATATTTATAGGCGATAGGTGATGATGCTAAAATAATAAATTTTTTATTTTTTTTCAAACTTATTTTCCAAATAATATCAACAAGTGATGATTGGTTCCAAGTGGAGGTCAAGCAGTTTATCAATATACCAGTAAATAGGTGGCATTATTCAAGAAACTAATTAGGATTGAATAATTCATAATAAAATAGTTCATACGTGTTCGTAGAGTTTTAGAAAACTATAGATTTTAAGTTCATCACTGTGTTGTAATTAAACATCAATTTCGATTTAATGCAGCTGGGAGCCGAGTTTGTGGGAACCTTCATCCTGATATTTGCAGCAACAGCAGGGCCAATAGTGAACCAAAAGTATAACAATGCAGAAACATTGATCGGAAATGCAGCCTGCGCCGGACTCGCGGTGATGATCATAATTCTGTCGACCGGACACATTTCTGGAGCTCATCTGAACCCATCGCTCACCATCGCCTTCGCAGCTCTCCGCCACTTCCCGTGGGTGCAAGTTCCTGCATACATCGCAGCTCAAGTTTCAGCCTCCATCTGTGCCTCTTTTGCTCTGAAAGGAGTCTTCCATCCCTTCATGTCCGGTGGCGTCACCGTCCCGTCTGTGAGCACCGGCCAAGCTTTTGCCCTCGAGTTCCTCATCACTTTCAATCTCTTGTTTGTTGTCACCGCCGTCGCCACCGACACTCGTGCTGTAAGCATTATAACCCCTACCAAGTCATATTCTTTGCATCCATGATCCATGCATGCCCTCAACTTCTTCCGCATTTTCTCTTTACTGGACAGGTGGGAGAGTTGGCAGGAATTGCAGTAGGAGCTACGGTCATGCTGAACATTCTTGTTGCAGGGTGGGTAACTCTAATCGATCTCCTCTTTCAAAACAATTGCTAGGAAATTAAAAAAAAATGGAAAGAAGTTGAGATTAAAGCAAGTTGACACAAAATTCTATCAAGCTGATGGAATTGACTCGGGGCCAGGTTGGTCGAGTTGATCATAGATATTGTATGTGCGAACTAATTAGAAATGAAATCTTGTCTGGACTCTGTTTAATAATTACAGTTTGCTGTAATCTCAAGAGAATATAGGAAAGTGAAGATATAAATCATCAATAATTATATTCCTTTTGACGCGTGCAGGCCATCAAGTGGGGGTTCAATGAATCCAGTGAGGACACTGGGACCAGCGGTAGCTGCAGGAACTTACAAAGACATTTGGATTTATCTCGTGGCACCCACACTAGGAGCTCTAGTTGGTGCCGCCACCTACACCGCCGTGAAGCTCCGAGATGAAGAGGCTGATCCACCCCGTCAAGTCAGGAGCTTCCGTCGCTAGGAGAGATATATCACGCAGTATTGTCTGTGCGGCTCTGCTACTGTTAATTATTGCATGGTGTTGTGGGGCAGCACGCATGGTTAATATCTTCGAAAGTTTGTGGAGAATAAAAAGGTGACGTGACTCTAAGTCCACGGCCACCAGAATGGCTGAGCTAGCGGCGAATATCATCTCTTCAGCCATCATATATTTTCATGCAATGTTATGATTGATGTAGAACTTATTCTGAGTGATCTGGGTGAGAAAGAAATCTCTCAGGAATCGTTGTCTTTGTCATTTCTCTTGAAAATTGTTGCGTGTAATACCCAGAACGGATATAAAATGAACATGCAAAGATTGTATGTATTCATCTTTGCTTATTTTGTATGATTTTGCTGAGAATTAATTGGGATTCAGTAATATTTTAGGTAATTGTTTTTCCTGATTTTCTTAAATTTTGTTTAGAATTATTGGTTAATATAAAATATTTTATGACTAATCTACATACTTAAATCATTTAAATCATTAATTGTTAGTAAATAAACAATAAATTTTTGGTATTAGAAAAAAAAAACAACGGTAGCAAAATTACCTAGTAGCGGTATGATTCGCCCACACCCTCCTCACAACATCAGCATCAGCATCCTCCGGCCAAATTTTCCCTTGCAATAAAAAATTATGAAGGGAAAATTTCAGTAATCTCAATTATCTGAACATATTAACATAACAAAAAAATTATTCAAGTTCATATTATCTTTAAACCTTGTAAACCCTGCATTGACCCCTGGACCTGCAAAAACACATCATATATGCTATAAACTAGTTGATTTTATTCATTTTCTTCTAATAATTTTTCATAATTTAATTTCATAAAATATTTTTACTGTTACGTTATAATATTTTTAAACCTAATCATAAACTTAGAAAAAATATGTTCTAGATTTAAAAAAATTCAAAAAAACAATTAGAAAATAATGACAATAATAATTTATCTGGACAAAAATTATCAGTTAATAATTCATTAACAACAAAAAAAATATTAATTAATAATCCATTAACATAAGAAATATTAATTAAAAATAATGTGATAATCTCACACGAATATCACTAAGAGCATAAAAAATAATTCAAAAAACACACAACAAAAGGGGAAAAAAGAGCAATCATATCTTGAATACATTGTAATTAAAGCTGGGAGGAGAAAAAAGACAAATAACAAGTAAACAGTAAACGAGATATGTCAATTAACAAAAAAAAATGAGAAAAGAGAATAACATATCTAGTTTAGGTGGAGGAGAAGAAAAGATGAGAGAAAGATTGAACAATTAGAGAAGGAAAGAGAGAATCAATCAACGATGTCTGCATGTAAGAGAGAAAAAGATAGAGAAAAGGAGAGAAACAAGGAAGAAGATGAAATGTCCTTATGTGCTGGTTGTGGTCTTTTAAACTATATTTATCGACAGAATCACTGATGGATAATAAAACATTATTATTTTTAATTACTTCATTGGTGATTCCATCGATGAGGTCAAATAAAAATTTCAAACTTCTACGAAAATTTTAAGAAACCTTCCAAAATTTAATTTCAACGGTAATACTATCAGTAAAAAAATTAATATTAAATGAACACAGTCCCTTGGAAAATGAAATTACTTTGCTAATATTTCTATTGGTGTTAAACAATTTATGATGCAAGATTTTATTTAAATTCTCTATCTTTCTGTCCTATACATACTTAACACAACTGCACGTACTGTGCAATAACATCAATTATAAAAATAAATAGTTAATTTTCTATCTACAAAAAAAAAATATTATTAAAAATTAATCATTACGTTATTGTCATTACCATAACTAAAAAGGTTCAAATTATTAAATTGCCCCAAAGAATAAAAAAAAGCAATTTTTTTTAATAAAAAACATTAAAAAAATAATCACTAAAACGATCATTATTATTACGCAAACAATGAAATTATATAATCATTTGATCTAAAGAACATATAAAAATAACAGAAAACACACAAAAAAAAAATGGAAAAAGGAGAAATATTGGAGAAATATTAATTTTAAAAAGATCACCAATATAAATTAAAATTTCAGAACTGAACCAAATAAAAATAAAACACCAATAAAAAATAAAACGATAAAAATTAAAAAAAAAAACTAAAAGCATAGATGCATAAATACAAATAAAAAATAAAAAATTTACAAGAAGGACCGAAAAAACTAAAGGAATTAATATTAAATAAAAAATTCAAAGAATAAGGACAAAAAAATATAATTAATTCCAATCAAATAACAAAATTGAAATAAATAAAAACCTTGGAACTGAATCAAATAAAGGTTTAAAAAAATCATTTTAATTTTGTTAAAAAATTAAAAGAATATGGACTGAAATAAAAAGTAACATATATGACAAATTTTAATTGGATGACAAAATTAAAAGTTGTATATCAAAAAAATTAAAGGAACAAAAAAGAAAACAAAACTCATGAGAATAAAAACTGAAATGAAAAACAATTGAAAAAAAATCAAACTTTGCATTGAAGAAATCAAGAATAAAACAAAAATCAAAAGGCCAGGGACTAAAATAAAACCATCAAAACCATTAAGGACTTCCATGTATTTTTCAGGAGAGAGAAAAAAGAGAAAAGACCAAAAAAACATCCACCAACCACCATAACATCACACATGCTGCACCGGGAGGCAAATGACATGATATTGCACCAGGTGACATGGCGGAAGGCAGTTTATACGGCTAAACGACGCCGCACGCCCCCCTGCAAGGCGCATGCACGGGAAACACTGTTAGCTCGTCTGCACGACACCATGCGGTGTTTTTGAAAAGAAATAATTAAAAAAAACCAAATTATCTATACACCCTTGGATCCAGTTACAACCACACAAAAAAGAGGGAGGAAAGTACCGAAATGCCTCCAGCTTCAGACCTTTATTTTTGTCTTTTCAGGGGATGTGGGGAATTTTTGTAGTTTTAATGTGCATGAATATATGAAAAAACAAAAACACCCCCATTGTTTCGTGTCTTTTTTTCAGCTACCAGGGGTAAAATGGTAGTTTTACTATGCAAATAATTTGAAAATACCATACATGTCCCCTAGAAATGTCCAAAAGAACCCAAGTTTTGAGGGTTAATGTTTTCGACTCTAGGGATAAAATTATAATTTTACAGTTGAAATCAACAATAATAATCTGTGTCTATGTACAAAGTCATAGCAACATAGTCACACCATTTATATTTTAGTTTATATCCTAAGAAACTAATCAAGCTGAACTCGAAATCAGCACTCAATTTAGAACTGTACTAACCCAAACTCAAATTGGATAAAACAAAATCCTAGTTCTTCAGCCGGTTCTGGTAGATTAGTTATAGGAAGCACTAGTTAAATTATCCATACTATTTTGCGGGCTGAACAAATAATTTTTATAATATTAAAATTAAAACAATTAATAGAATTTGCTAGTTAAATAATAAAATATAATATCTATAAATGCAAAGTTTGATATAATAAAATAGATCAACACACCCTATTATAAACAAGGATAAAAATATGAACTATTTCAAAAATATAAAAAAAAAATAAAGGAGTTAAAATTAAAAATTAAAAATATATAGGGGCCAAAATAAAAAGAAAATATATTATGAATTTAAATCAAAGAACAAAATTGATAAAATGGATTTTCTTGCCAGATTATCTCTGTTTTATTTAAACCCTCCCCTTCACCCCCACCGGATTGCCAAGTTTTTGGAACTAGGGTTCCTCTTTTTTTCCGAGCAGAACTACTCTTCTACACTTGCTAGGTCCATTCCATTGTGATTCAGATTGGGCCACCTTTCCTATGACGCGTCGCTAGATTATTGGGATACAGATTGGGCTGCTTTCCTATGACGTGTCGCTAATTTTTTTATTATTTTAAATTATTTTTTTATATTCTTAATATTATTTTTAAGTATTATGTAAAAAATAATTTTTAAAAATAAAAAATATTATTTTAATATATTTATCAAGAAAAAAACACTTTAAAAAATAATCACAATTATATACCAAACCATCAGAAAGCAAGAAAGAAAGATTCTACTATTTATTGGCAACACATTATACTATATACTAAAAGAGATCATGATTCAGTTACTGTGCATTGTGAGACAAATCACTGTGGACTGCAATAGTGTTGCTCAGTTTTCAGGTCGGGTCAGGTCAGGTTGGTTCATTTAGTACGCCGGTTTGTTGATATTTATTTATTTATGCACGATATGATATAAAGAAACACCTATAGCTTAGTGAATAAAACGTTTGTTTCTTAGGCAGGAGATCACTGGTTTGACCCTTATCTAGCACGCTTGATTATTATTATTATTATTATTATTATTATTATTATTATTATTATTATTATTATTATTATTATTATTATTATTCCTCTTAATCATTTTTTTACCACTTATATTTTTTTAAGACCTAACCATATAGTATTCATCCATTGTATAATTATGACCTAACCATTAATCGAAAAGCGATGGGAACAATGGAACCTATGAATATATAAGATTTTATTCAAACTGAATCTTAATGATTTATTGGGAAGGATGGCGAAACAAACCAAGAGTCACTCCACTCCACTCAACACATGGAAACATTAAAATAGATAAATTTAAATTTGTACAAACTCACACTATTTTAAATTAAAATTAGAGATTTAATTACAAAAAAATGATGATACTGAGATTAAAACTCATGAATAATTATTTACAAAAACTTTAATATTATATTAAAAATCTATCTCAATTTTGAATTTTATATAGTTATTAAATAATTCTAGATAACCTCTCTCACACCACAATAAATTAAAAAGACTAATTACGATATACATATCTTTCTCATAAAGGAAAGAAAATCACATGGAATAAGGTTTACATCAAACAAAGATTGCATTCACAAGGATGATAATCACCACTCCAACTGCACAGCACAAAGTCACATCGCCTTTAAAAATATAGTTGTAGTTATTTTTTAAGGTATTTTTTATTTAAAAATATATTAATTTATTTTTTTAAAAATATTTTTTAACATTAATATATCTAAATAATATACAAACACTTAAATTCTATTCATTTAAAACAATTAAAAAAAAAACTCTTTTGAAGTGCTTCCCGCCCATTAAGTGTGAGAGCTGGGAAGAGATGGTTTCTGGCTTACGGGTTCATAAAAGACTTTTTTTTTTTTTGATAAAATCGGGGCTTAAAGCCCTACTAGATTAATCTTGGAATAGTAGACCCAATTAGGTCATAGTACAACAAATTGTATAAACCTGACGGAGGGTCCGTTAAAATATCAGATTGTCTATCTATAACATCTCTACTTAACCCATAATTGGCTAACCAATCGGCCACACAATTGGCCTCTCTATAAATATGAACCGTTCTGACCTCCCAAGCTTTATTCAGCATATCCCTAATCTTCATGATTAAAGTGCAATTTCTGTCCATGCTTACTTTATCTCCATTCATTAGCCCAACAACAACACTAGAATCAGACTCCAAAATCACCTTTCTATATCCTCTATCCCATGTAAGTTGAAGACCTATGTAGACCGCCCATAGCTCCGCTGTAACCGAAGAACAAATCCCATTATTCCGTGCAAATCCTGTTATCCAAGAACCCATGCCATCCCGAAGAACTCCTCCTGCACCTGCTTCCCCTGGATTTCCTTTACTGCACCCATCCACATTCAATTTAATCCAATCAGTAGCTGGATATGTCCACCCGACCTGCTGAAGCTCCTTTATGTGATTCCTCTCTCCTATACCAGGCACTTGAATACTTGTATGATCTAAAACCATTCTTTTTATAGCTAGAATAGTTCCATACCAATTACTTTGAGAAGAGCCAAACACGTTATTGCATCTCTCTTTCCATATGTACCATAGAATGATGCCAAATTCCAGAGGCCAATTCATACTGCTAGCAACTCTTTTCCTGATGGCTAAATTTGATATCATCCATGTATACCAACTTTGGCTGAAAAAGAGATCTCTTTCCTCCTCCTTGACGAAAACCTCCCATATCTTCCGGGCCTTAGGACAATCTCTCAATGCATGAACTACTGTTTCCACTTCATTTATGCACTGAATACAACATCGATTATCTGTCAATCTTCTTCTCCATCTCATATCATTTGTCATAATGGAATTATGCGCCACAGTCCAAATAAACAATTTGATCCGCTCCATTCCTTTCCACTGCCATATCACCTTCCAAATGGGATCATGATCCATTAACCGCCTGTCATCTTGCAGTTTGTAGGCTGTTTTTGTCATGAAGATTCCATTCGGAGATTGGTCCCAAATCATGCTGTCTGCAATCATATCCTGAGTAGGCGGGATGTGACCTGCTATACCCATCACAATTGGCATGGGTAAAAGTTGAGCAAATTCTTCCCATTTCCACTGACCCCTGTCATCCACCATATCAGCTACCGTGTAATTACGGTTATCCACCGGAATCTCCCCAATTATGTGTCTAGATAGAGGGCCATAGTTAGCAAACCAACTATCCTTCCAAAATAAAATCTTCTTTCCATTCCCTAAATTCCAGCTAGTATTCTGTTGCACTGTATGCCATACCTGACAAATCTCTTTCCAAAGCACTGAATCCCTCGCGGTAGCAGTCGGGTGATCATCTCTTCGATTAGGCTTTATATATTTCTCCTTCAAAAATCTAACCCACATGTTATTCTCCTGTGAAGACTTGGGTTCATAAAAGACTTGGGAATTATTATATACTCACCTGTGAAGAACTCTAATATATCACAAGTTTGTAAGGTAGCACGATAAGTGTTTCAATCTTTCATAAAGGTGCACATTACAAACAACTTATATTCTTTTATAAATGTACGAGGAAATTATCAAGGTTGTTAATACCATTCCGGTTGTTGTTCTAGTTTTTATATTGGTATGGAACGTTTTGGAGCATTTCGGCGTGCCGTTTCGGGGTTGTACTGTTCATATATATATATATATATATATATATATATATATATATATATATGAAAAAAAAAATATTAATTTAACAAGCATAATTAAAATTCAAGATATATTAACTTTAAATTATACAATATAAACACAATGTCAAATAAACATAATCCCAAAATTAGAAACACAATCACAAGTAAATCAAAATAAGGAGGATTTTAAGGCTGGAACGGTACCGAGACGTTCCGACCGTAATTTGACCGGTATTTCTGGAACGGACCGGAATTAAAACCAAGACGAAAACAACACTTTTTTATCTCGGTTTTTTTAATGGCACAGAATGTTCTGCCGGGAACGGAACGATATTGACAACCCTGGAAATTACAATGAAATTCATAAACCCAAACAGTATAATAATGTGATATTATTACCGATACAATTACCAACCAATGAATTGATAAATAAATATATTTTATCTAATAATTGTAATTTGTAATTTATGATCTGATTATCAACCTTCCCCTTTTTCTCCTTTTTTTTTTCATTTTTGTCTGCAACCCTGTCCAACCCCTCCTCCCAATTTCAACACAGTTCAATCCCTCACAACAAATGTGGCAACCACAACACTCATTTTGTGGGCATATGTGATTAATTCATTTTGTTTTAGGATTCTCCACTTTAAATTAGCAGATCTACTAGTTTTCATTACCAGAATTAACAGTTTTATTAACAGAATTAACGGTGACCATTCTAACTATGCACCTCCTCTTCTGCAGTACCAAAAGCATAAACAAAATCCATCTCAGCAAAGCAATAACAACAACAAAAGATGCCCTCAAAAAGACACCAGGTATGTTAGCAGCTAGCTTTTAGCATTACGACCTCATTTGATAACAGTGACCATGGAATGTGTATAAATATGAATATGCTCTCAGAAAAGATAAAATTTAAGAGTTTGGTGCAGGGGTGTATAGGTAATCTAATATTTTTTAGCTATTATTTCTACAAAATATTGTGGGCACGTCTCATTGACATGCTGATGGTCTTCTTTCTCATGCTCCTTTCAGGTGGAGCTTGTTGAGGCTTGCGGTGGTGAAAAATGTTATATCTGGCATCTCACTTGATACACCGACATGTCCTCTTTCACATGATGGGACGTGCGGTGTCTCAAAGTGACCGGAAACGTAATGGTAGTCAGTTGATCCTTTTTATCCCTCTTTCTCTGTCATGTAGTCTAAATAACACGGAAGTCCTCTTGGTTTATGGTGTTTTTATTTCAGTCCCTGCTCTTTTGATTGTTTTGTGTTGTCCTGATTTATGTGATATATATATATATATATATATATATATATATATATATATATATATATATATATATATATATATATTAAACAAACATCAAAATATATAATTAGCCTCATATATTTTTAAGAAAAAAAATACCTTTAAAATAGTCATTATCGTTATTTTAAACATCTTTTCCATAATAAAATGAACATAAAAAAAACTAAATAATTAGAAGTTTTGTAGGTTGATTATTTTGCTCAGATATATAGCATCATAAAACAAATCTAGAACCATTAATATTTTTTTTACATGATAAAAACTTTAGTTTTGGCCGCGGTAAATTACAGGGCAAATGACTCGTATATTTATTCATTGTAGATAATTTAACCCAATTTTTTCACCCGTTTTTTTACGTGTGGCTTTGTATATTATGTGATATTAGATCTAAAATATCATACATAAAAATCAAATTTTAACAAAAACAACATCAACTAATGAATTATTTTGATTATTATTCTTATTGTTATTATCATGATTGTTAAATTATTATGATTATTATAGCTATCATTATAATCATTATTGTAAATAATTCATATTTTAATTATTATTGACAATAGTATCATTGTCACCATTATTATCGTCATAAAAAAATTTAATTATAATTTTTTTTATTTTTTAATATTTATTATTTATATTATTATATTAAAAGTATTTCAGAACACTAAAATTAAATTAATTTGAGATTTTTTCAAAAAACTTAGTTCACTTTTTTATATATATATTTTAAGGTGTTAATATTAAACAAAAATATCAAAATATAAATTACAAAACAAAAATAAATATTATTAGCATAAAAAAATTATTTGACTTGAAGAATAAATAAATGAAGTAATATAAAAAAAAGAACAAAGAAAAAAAAAGAAATATCAATTTTCAAATAATCAAGAGCACAAATTAAAATTTAAGGACAAAATTAAAAAAAAACCATACAACTTCAGCAAAATAGAAAATAATTAAAAACAAAAAAACTAAGAGCATATACATATAATATGGACAAAAATATGGACTATTTCAAAAATATAAAAAAATAAAGGAATTAAAATAAAATCAAAAATTAAAATAATAAGGACCAAAATGAAATCGAAATATATAATCAATTTTAATTACAGGACAAAATTGAAAAAACTCCAAGCTTTTATACCGATAATGTTAAGGGATTTAAAACCAATCCCAAAATTAAAAGAAAAAGGACCAAAATGAAACAGAAAATATATAATCAATTTCAATTGAAAGATAAAATTAAAACAAATCAACAATTATATCACAAAAATAAGGATCATATCAAACAATTAAAAGATAAGAGACTGAAATGAAACACCATAAAACAAAGGAAACATCCGTGTAATTTAGCCTGTAGCAAAGAGAAAAAAAAAAGATATCAACCGACTACCATCACGTATTCAATCACCGTGGGACACCACGCGCACCACCATGAGAAAAATGACATTGTGGCACATCTGGTGAGACATCGGATGAATATTTTTCACCATCGAATGACTTCACACGCGCCGCCTAAAGGGAGCGTGTATTTTTATATTTTCAAAAAAAATGTAAAATTCCAGTAACACTCATGCCAACAACTCTTAGTTTTGTTTTATTTATGTGTGACTTGATATATTTTTAGTTTATTTTTTTTATATAAAAAATTATATTATTATTTTTTATTTTTTTAGATTCATTCTTCATATTATTATATTGAAAGTATTGTATTGAAATGAGAGTGAAACACTTAGTTGATTTTTTATATATATTTTTAGGCATTAATATTAAACAAATATCATAATATATAATTAGCCTCGTGTATTTTTAAGGAAAAAAACTTTAAGAATAATCGTTATTATTATTTTAAACGTTTTATCTATAATAAAATGAATACATAAAAAAACTTAATAAACAAAAGTTTTATAGGTTAATTATTTCGCTCAGATGTATAATATCATAAAAAAAACTAGGATTATTAAGATTTTTTTAACATGTTTAAAATTTTGGTTTTGGCTACAGCGAATGACAAGGCAAATGACTCGTATAGCTTTTCATTTTAGATAATTTTGCCTGATTTTTCCATTTGTTTTGTCTACATTTAGCTTCATATATTTTTTATTTATGTGATATTAGATATGAAATATCATTAATAAATGGCCACAAAAGTCATTTTTCACAAAAACAACATCGACTGATGATTTAGTTCGATTATTATTCTCATTGTTATTATTATGACTGTTAAATTGACACAATTATTATCATTATCATAATTTTTTGTCATTATTAATATTTTTATATTATTTTATAAGTTATTGTTATTATTACAATCAAAGATATAATTATTTACACCATAAACACTATAACCATCACAATAAATTACAATTGCTATTATCATTATGATTAATAATATCATTATTATTATCATGATTATGACACCTAAAATTATCATTCTTATTACTACTAAAACAATAAAAATTATTAAATTATCCTGAGGAATAAAAAAACTCAAAAACTTTAACAAAATAGGAAGCAAGAAAAAAATAAACTAAAATGATTATTATTATTGCGTAAATAATGAAAAAAATAAAGTTACATCAAAGAATAAAAAACCCTAAAAACTTTAACAAAAGAGCAAAAAATAAAATAAATGATAAAAAATAAATATTATTAGCTAAAAATCATTTGACTTGAAGATTAAATAAAAATAATTAAACAAATAAAAGAAATAACAAAAAAATAAATATTATTAGCTAAAAAAATATCATTTGATATCAGATGGACGTTTTTAACCACCTAAATACAGCGCCTCAAAGGAGCGTGTGAAAAAAACCTTGAGCGCATTTGGAGACATGCCGACAGTATCCGGATGATAAAATATTTAAAAAATATATATATGGAATTACCTAAATACTCTTGAAAAAAATGTGAAATATCCGAAACACCCCGTAACTCTAGCGTTTTGTCTTATTTGAGGGTAAAAGAATTATTTTACTGTGCACTGAAAATGTACAGTTACTGTAACACCCTGCCAACAACTCTTGTTTTTGTCTTATTTGATGGTATTATAGTTATTTTATTATGTATAGAAATGCAAAAAATAAAAAAATGCCCTTGAATCCATAGTTAAAATTACTGTATAATAAAAGAATAATTTTACTATTACAATTCATAATAATCTGTATTTACTATTTCAGTAATATTTCTACGGTTAAACCACGGTAATTACTTACTATTTTTTTGAAAAAATCACCACCCTTAATTTTCAATCTCAATCTTCCGAAGTGAATATTATTCTAATCGCTACCTTAGATGCCACATCATTTTTTTTCTAGACGACACAACACAAGGAAAGAGGAAACCAAGGCCCAACACAACACAACTATGGAGTCGACCGACGTTACTGGAAGCGGTAGTTTCCTGGTAGGTGAGCTCTGTGGTGGTGCTTTTGCCACGTCTGTCCATATGACTGGCAATTAATGGATCCTCGTCTGCCTGACGGGAACACTTATACCGATCACAGGTAACACTGATCGCTTCGACTTCAATAAATTGTGTCATTGTTTTGTTAAAAAAAATATCTTCTAATTAAAAACAATATTATTTTCTTTATTTTTTTTAACATTAAATATATCAAAACTATAAAAAACAAACACCTGAAAACTATATATATGCTAGCGTTTATTCGAGCTAGAAGCAATCTCTCCATACGAAGAAAAAAGAAATCATGGCATCAAAAATCCCAATAAAAGTAGTTGAGGTATGTCAAGTCTCGCCACCGTACGAATCGCCGTATTCAGCCGTAGAAGTTTCTCTCCCTCTCACTTTTTTTGACATTTTATGGCTTAAACTTGATCCAGTTGAGCGCATCTTCTCCTATGAACTCACTGATTTAACCCCTACTCTGTTCAACTCAGAGATCCTTCCCAAACTTAAAAACTCCCTCTCTCTTACTCTCCTCCGCTTCCTCCCTCTCGCCGGCAACCTTACTTGGCCTTCACAATCTGCCAAGCCCATCATTCTGTACACTCCAAAAGATGGTGTTTCGATGACTGTTGCCGAGTCCAATAATGCTGCTGACTTTGATGATCTATCAAGCAATGAAATGCATGATGCTATCGTGTCACACCCTTATGTGCCCAGATTATCAGCATCTGATGAAAAAGTACCTATCCTCGCATTGCAGATCACTTTGTTCCCGAATAAAGGGTTTAGCATTGGTTGCGCCGCTCACCACGCTGCTCTTGATGGGAAATCCTCAATCTTGTTCATGAAAGCATGGGCTCACCTATGCAAGAACAGTCCATGCTTGTTGCCAGCTGAGCTAATCCCTTTTTTTGATAGAACAGTTGTTCAAGATCCAGAGGGGATTGGCATTGAATACTTGAACAACTGGTCAAGCATGAATCAGGCAGATGCAGGTTCAGATTCCAAAGCTAGATGCTTGGAACCATTTCCACCTAAAGAAGTTGAGCCAAACTCGGCACGAGCAACGTTCACTTTTTCCCGAGAAGACATAAAGAAATCGAGGGAAAGGATCCTCTCTCAACTTGACAAGGTCTGTGATAAAAACGACGCAGAACCAATCCATTTATCATCTTTTGCGATCACGCTTTCTTATGCATTAGTTTGCCTTGTGAAGGCTAGAGGCCTAAGAGGTGATGAAAAGATGATGTTTGGAATTCCAGCAGACTGCAGGGCACGTTTGGACCCTCCCATTCCTACAAATTATTTTGGCAATTGTGTTTCTCTTCATACTGGTGTTTTAATGGCAGGATCAGTGATGCAAGATGATGGGATTATTTATGTTACACGAAAGGTTAGTGAGGTGATCCAAAAAATAGAGAACGCAGCTCTTGAAGGAGCAAAGGACAGGGTTAAAAAGCTTATGGCTACCGCTCTAGATGCAATACCGGTTGGGGTTGCCGGGTCAGCCCGATTCGAGGTTTATGGGGTAGATTTCGGGTGGGGGAGGCCGAAGAACGTGGAGGTCACCAGCATAGATAGGTCTGGAGCTATTTCTATGGCGGAGAGCAAAGCTGAAAGTGGCGGCGTTGAGATTGGATTGGTTTTGAAGAAAGATGTGATGGGGATATTTAAGAATTTGTTTGTTAACACTAATTAGCCTTTTTACTATTTTCGACTCTATTTTAGATTTCCACTCTTGTCTTTGTTATCTCTGTTTAGAAGACAAGAAAAATTCACTTGAGATTGAGAGTGTCTGCCCCTTTTACTTACTATTTTCTTTTTCTGCTTTTTGTTAAATTCTCTAATTTCTATGTATTGGGTTTGTTGTTTTGGAGTTTTCTTTTCTTTAATTTTGTTTAAATTCTAGCTGTTCATGATAAAATTAATTGCATGGAGGTAAAATCCAGATCCAATGAATTGATTAACAATATCACAGCTCAGTTTTAGGTTCCCAATCGTAACCCAGTTTAGATTTCCAATTTTTGTTTTATAAGGGATAATAATATAAAATAAAGAAGGTTGGAAAATAAAATAAAAACATACAGAAGGATAAGTGACTTGACATCCTACAAATGGATACAAATGCATAAATGAAAGTTGAGGGGACCAAACTAGATCTTTGAAAACTCCATTGCACTATTGAAAGACCTAAGCGCCCGTTTGGTAACGCGGTGCAAACTGCGTTTCAAGAAAAACACAGTTTGCACCGTTTGGTAAACATTAAAAAGCAATTTATACTGCCATGGGCCCCACCAAAATCAAGATCGAAACCACGGTTTTGCTGAAGCAGGAATTTTTAGCTTTTCCTGTGATTGCCTCCCATTTTTGTTGCCTGCGGTTTTGCCAATCCATGCTGTCTGTGATTAATAACAACCTCATAAACTGTCTCTCTCTATTTTTTATCCCCTTCGAAACAAACCATGCATAAATTAAGGGAACCATTTTTGTTGCCCGCGTTTCCTGCGTTTTTATCTCCTTCGTAACAGTCATCGTCGATCTCTCTCTCTCTTCATCAACACAGTCGACGATCTCTCCCTCTCTACAGCACCGTCGCTGCCCTCTCTCTCCACCGTCACCGTCAGCTCTCGGCACTATCATCATCCCCCTCATCACCGTTATCTTCTCCTCCATGCCACAAGCTCCTCCGTGATCTCCAGAAGCCGCAGCAATCCCCATCGTGTAGAGAGCACCAGCGGCAGCAACACCAGGTGCCACCTTCCGAGGCTCATACCAGCCACCACACAGCACCATTTCCGATGCCACCACCACAGGAAGAACCACCTTGGCCTCCTCTACTCGTTGGTATCAGCCGTTCACCCTCTCGTCAAAGTCGTCTATGTTACTATTCACGTGAACAATAACAATTCATCAACTGAACGAAGGGTGCAACGCACTGTTTCACCATTTTATGTTTTTATTTGCTTGGGCTGGGCTGGACTGGGCTGCTGTTGGCCCAGCCCAAGTCCAGCAGAGTTGGACCCTTTTTGGCCCAACTTGGCTGGGACGGGCCATTTAATTTAGGACAAGCCCATTCCGAATTTTTTTTTTTAAATATTTTCTAAAAAAATAAAAAAAAGTAGATAAAGATATGTTCTGATGAAAAACAATGACGCGCGACTTCGTTACACTCCACAATCCTGTTATTTTTTGATTGATTATGAATTAAAAACTTGTAACTGGATTTTGCATTGGAATTATAACCCTACAACTGGATCACAGATGTTGTTAGTAATGATATTGTTACCATATATTGTTCATCGATTAAATAACAAGGAATCACAGAGGCATTCACGTAACGATTTAGTTCATGATAAAATTGCAAGTAGTTTGATGAGAGAATAACACCAAATATCTATTTTTTTCATGAAATATTAATTATATTTTATTGTTATAATTATTAATCTATAAAATTAAAAAAAAAACAATTTATATATATGTGTGTGTGTGTGTCCTTTAAAGTAATTTCACATGTTGACAGCAATATGAAAAACATGATAACCAAACACACAAAACTGCTTTTTTTCAACCTCCAACTCAACCACAGTTTTAAACCAAACACTTCACTGTTTATTTTGAACCACAATAAAAGCGTTTTTTTTTAAACTGTTTTTTTTCAACTTCAACCACAACAGCAACCGCAGTACCAAACAGACCCTAAATGTGAAAGACAATGCAAATTCAAGGATAACTTAAGTGAATATTGGATGAATTTGTATAGAAATTAAGCATGTGGACATGATTAAATTTTTATTAGGTTGATTTTGATTTAATTATAGGCCAAGTTGAGAATTTAGTTTAGTTTAAAATTTAATTTAGGCTAAAATTAAAATAATTAATCAAGTGTAAAGACTTAATTAGATTTTTAACGTGTAAAACTAATTTGATTAAGGACTTAATTGGTGAGAGTTTAAGTCTGAAATCTTAATTTGAGTTTAATTAAGAAGATTGAAATTTTGAAAGACCAAATTTAATTTTTACAATTTTAATTAGGGAAAATCAAAGATGATTTTGCAAGAAAATTAAAGGTTAAAGATTAAATGAAGGTCAAATTGAAGAATTTCAAAACCAAGGACAAAGTGCATAAGACACACGAGTTAAAGGCTTAATCTAATCAAATCAAGGGTCTACTTGAAAAAAGTAAAAAGCTCCATGGTTGACGGGTCAAATTGCATAATCTAAAAATGAAGGATTAAAACGCAAAAGGTGCTCAACTTAAGGAATTAAATCTAGGTTTCTAGAGGTGAAATCGCATCTATTAAGAAGTTTCAAGGTCAATTAAGTGTTCGTGTGTCGTAATTGAAAAAAAAAACTATTTTTTAGACGAATAAATATGACATCTCTAAACACTTTAGAAGATTCAACCACCACCATTCAATATATATATATATATATATATATATATATATATATATATATATATACATTTTCAGTCAAGTCTCAGCAATAAAGTTCCAAGAGTTTGCTACTACAAGTATACTGGAGTTAAAGGTTTTCTTTTCAAAACTAAATCATAGAAAATTCTTTTTTATTTATGGCAGACGACCCTTCTCATCTTCTTTCATTTTAAATGAAAGAAATTCTTAACGATGAAGCTAAGGCAAGTTGCTTTTTTTTTTTTTTTTTTTTATAACCAGGGTGTCTGGGTTAGTTTACACGCATCACAACTAATTCCCAGACTCAATGAACATCCTGCAAACCCAGTAAGCATGTAAGACACTGTGGGGATAACAAGTATTTATAATGGGACTTAAACCCTGCTACATAGTAAAGAAACAAGTTACTTCAACCGCTAAGCAATACTCCACTTGCAGTTGTTGCCATTTTTGCTTTTGGTGAATTGCGGAGTTGAGTTCAAGGAGGGTGCAAACGTGGCAGCCTCCCCTACCAGTTCAACTCTTGTATTTGGCACTTCCATTTGAGTTTGAGGTGTCCTTGTTCATAGCATGGTCCCATGTCAGCTAGACTATCCTATGGTGGGTACGATGAAGGATATTCTTAAATTTTATCATTTCTACCACTTTAAATTCGGATCATGGTATCATAAATGATGATGTTTTCGTATTTTATTGTTTTGAATTTGAATAGAAAAGATTGGAAGAAAAATTATGAATTATGTCATTTTAATGTGAATGACTTTAATCAAAACAATTTACCCAAAACTTTAACTAGACGTGATTAAATCAAGATTTTTAATCTGGTTGGATTTTAATTCTATTTTTTAATTAACCTTGATCAGTTCAATCCTTGAATTATGTTTTTTTTTTTTTTTTTTTTTTTTTTTTATCAAATCTTCTAATAGTTTAAGTTTTATAATTAAGAGGTGAATGATTTATTCAAAACTTCACCCCCACAAATATTTGATCTTAACACAAAAACAAGCTATAAAATTCTAATTTTGACTCGAAAAACTAGTATATTTCATTTTTAAGAATGGACGTTAAACAATATCCTAATAAAAAAGTTAAGGGATTGAGGACTAAACCTAAAGCAGTAATTAAATGTGTGTTTGACAATGTAGCTGAAATTATTTTTTGTTCATAAATGTATCAATATGATATATATTTCTTAAGAATTATTTTTGACATCAACACATGAAAATCATCTAAAACACAAAAATATTTAATTTAAAATAAAAAATAAATATAGTTTTTTATTTTTTTTAAAGTATTTTTAAAACACAGTTTCAGAAAATTAAATACATTTGGTTTACTTTTAAGACGGTTGGTATTTGCTTTTACAATGATAGCTTCCCATTCCCTAAAATTCCATTGTTTGTTTTAAATGCTACTATACAAGTAACACTTTTTAGAGTTGCCTCCCATTTAGACTTTTCCTTTTCCTTTTTCGTTTCCCATAGTTTTAAAACTTTATTTGAAGTAGATCGAGACAAGACTTGGATTGATTTTAGTTTTTTAAATTAAAACGATATTATTTTAATAGTTTTTAAATTGATAAATTGATGGCCGGGCTTTAACAAAATCAATAAAATTAATTAGAAGTTTTGAGAGATTATTATTTTTTTCTTCAATTTATAATCATTGCAAGCCACACAAGTATGTGTAGCGCGGTGAATACATATTGCTTTGGCACGCAAAGCTCCGGCACCGGCATGGCCGGCACTCCGGCGAATTTTGCTTTTAAACGTGCATGTGCCGATGAAGCAATAATTGTCAATAATTGTTAGACTATGATTCCCTCTTTGAAAGGATCAAAAGCCCTATCCAAGGGTCCAAGTAGTAAGGACACAAATTGAAGGGCCCACTTGAAATTTCTCCATAAAGCTCAAGTGATGTGTGCAAGGATCATAGGGGAAAAATTATAGTTATTTGGATTTATTTAGGGGTGTTTGAGTAATAAAAAAACATTCTAAAAAAATGATTTTTTTTTTAAATTAATTTTGTTTTGGTATTCTAATCATTTTGGTGTGCTATATATCAAAAATAATTAAATAGTATAATAAAAGAAAATAACTATTGTTTAATACATCTCATCATCCATAAAATCTTGAAAAAGATAGACGGCGGCCATTTGTGATTTTCTTTTTCTTCAACCCAGCCAGGAAAAATAATTAATTAACATGTAAATAGATCTTGGATTTTTATTAATTAAGAGGCACTGAAAAATAAAATAAATTGGGCTCACGTCTTAAAATGTGAAATAATAATAATAAAAAAAAGGATGGCTTATGTCATCCAGATGGGGTCCGTGGAAGGTGTCAGGTCTCAATCTTGTGCAGCTCACTTTTTTAGCAAGCGTTAACGTCGACTGAGTGTTTGTTATTGTGATTATTTTGATGGTTTTAAAATATAATTTTAGTTAGAGGTTTCTAAAATTAGATTTAAAAAAAATATTTGATTAAAATTATTATATATATATTATAGATTCTATAAAATCTAGATAAATTTGTTTAATACATGCAAATTGTGATCTTAAAGACATATTAAA
The DNA here is from genome assembly GCA_027405865.1 of Salix purpurea. NCBI lineage: Eukaryota > Viridiplantae > Streptophyta > Magnoliopsida > Malpighiales > Salicaceae > Salix > Salix purpurea. The sequence continues at coordinate 28,785,486 of JAOWLH010000002.1, forward strand.
GATTATTATGTTGTTTCAATAATAAGTGTTTTTTTATCGAATAAAAAATATTTTTTTATCTTATCTAATTTGTTGCAAAAGATATACAAGAGAAAATATAATTTTTTAATATTAAAACCGATGGAGTTAACTCGATAAATTAACTTGTGAGTTATTTGGTTTGATATATTTATTTATTTAAAAATAACTATATTTTGATTTTTTTTTAAAATTATAGAAATTCCAAATATTATTAGATGGGGTTGTAATAAATTTGAATTTTTGGAAGTGGCCAATTTATGCACTCCGCCATAGAACAGAAGAAAAAAAGGAAAAAGAAGTGTGGAGAAGTAGAAGCAGCAACTCTGTATTGACATTGCCGCCCCTTCATCTCCTCCTCTCCATTTATATCATTCTCGTGACTATTACCCTTCTCTCTCTCCCTCCCTCCACACATTTATCCACCAGTGCTATCAATACACCATTTCAGATCTCTTAATCTCTCAAAGTTTCCTCCTTTCTTGATTGTCAGCTCCAAAAGGTAAGAACTTTTACTTGGCTCTCATTTTGCGTGTGCATTTCTTGATTGAATTTTTTTTGTTCCCTTTCACTTCTTGTCTCTTCTTTGCCATTTATCCATCTGGGGTTTGTTTCTTTTGCTGTTTTAGATAGATTGTACTGTGGATCTGCATTGATAGGTGTGTGTGTTTCTTGATTGAATTTTGAATCTTGTTGACTTCTTGGATTGTGACTTTGGATACCCTTTTGGCTAAAGATAAGTGTTTTGATTTTTAAAGTTTTTTCTTGCAGTTATTAAGAATTATAGCTGGGGAGCTACATGGAGAAACTGGTTTATCCGTGTAACGGATTGATAGTCACGTGAAGTGGGGTTACTTGTGTTTGAGAAATGAAACTTGATGTGCAGTCATTAATGGCTCAAAGTATAAGATCAAGAAGGACTTCTTTTAGCTCCACTAATGGAAATGAAGAGACTCCTACGCACCCTTCTGCTTCTTTCTCAAATGGGGATGGATATGATAGTGATGGCTCCAATTTCGACACGCCGTTAGTCTAAGATGCCATTCTTAGCTTCTTGTTTGTTACTTTCATTGTTGGTTTTTTATTTGCTTTGTTTGTTCACTGTTGTGATGCTATGGAAACTCGGATTGAAAATAACATTGGACTTGATCATTTGATGTAATTTTTTGACTCTGTATCTCTAGATTTTATTCAAAAGTTTTTACCATGATAAAATGGAAAGGACTTGGTAAACATTTCCTCCCAGGTGTTTTGTTTTTGACTTGTTTGCCTGCCCAATATTTTGTTGCCTTTGCTTTTAATTTTATTACATTTTTATCCTGCTGTACTCTCTCCTTGGCATGGTAATAGGAGTACATAATTCGCTTCTATATTGCTTGTAAAAACTGACTAGATAGCCTTAGAACTATCAGGAAGTAATTTTTATGTTTTCTTTTGCAAGACTCTATCTGACATCTAACTCCGAGTGATATTTATTGTTGTTTCTCACAGTACACCAGCAACCCTTTCCATGGCTATTCCGGCAGAACTTGCTGGTGCTATACCTCTGATTGATAAATTTCAGGTAATAAACTAACAAGTGCTTTTGCTGACAATGTAACGCATGGAAGAACAGCTGCTTCTCATTTATGTTTACGTGCTCCAATATTATGTCTTGAATCCAAATTAGACCTGCGATTGTTATTTTTGGACGAAATTCATTTTGCTTTTTTTTTCGTGGATCTGTTTTATGGTAATTGAATGTTGCAAGAGGATACATACAGCTGACCCCATTTAGTTTGTAAACGAGTCTTAGTTGCTGTAGTCATTTCCATTTTTATGAAATTTCTACTTAATTCTTGTTCCATGCAGGTTGAGGGGTTCTTAAAGTTGATGCAGAAACAGATTCAATCCACTGGGAGACGTGGTTTCTTTTCTAAAAAATCTGCAGGTCCTCAAGTTCGGGAAAAATTCACATTTGAGGATATGCTGTGTTTCCAAAAGGTAAAAGTATGCTGTGTGTCATTGCAGTATATTCTCATTTATGAACTCATAAAGAGCTAAGTTAGTGCTTTTTTGCAGGATCCTATACCAACTTCATTGCTTAAAATTAATAGTGACCTAGTAAACCGTGCCACTAAACTGTTCCAGATAATTTTGAAGTACATGGGAGTTGATTCATCTGATCGAGGAGCTCCAGCAAGCTTAGATGAACGGATTGAGTTAGTTGGGAAATTGTTCAAGCATACACTGAAGCGTGCAGAACTTCGAGACGAAATTTTTGCTCAGATTTCAAAGCAAACAAGGAATAACCCTGACAGGCATGCATAGCTTTTTATTTTTTATTTTTATTTAACTTTCTACTCTTTAAATTGTGAAATTAAAAACCCATCCCAACTGGCCTTTCATTAATTGAGCTGATGCCGAATGGACAAATCTTTCTCATACATATAAACAATGATGCTCAGCTTACATGTTTGATTTTATTTGAGCCTCTGATTGTTTCTCCTCAAAGTACTTTTATTTCCATATTTGATGCCATCTAGGTTTTGTTGATTCTCAAATGCAGGCAATATTTGATTAAAGCATGGGAGCTAATGTACTTGTGTGCTTCTACTATGCCTCCTAGCAAGGAAATTGGTGGATATTTATCTGAGTATGTCCACAATGTAGCCTATGGTGCAAGTATTGATTCCGAGGTCCAAAGCCTTGCATTAAATACACTAAATGCCTTAAAGCGTTCTGTCAAAGCTGGTCCTAGGCATACAATACCAGGGCGTGAGGAAATTGAAGCTCATCTAACTGGTCGAAAGCTTACAACAATAGTGTTTTTTCTTGATGAGACTTTTGAAGAAATCACGTATGACATGGCAACGACAGTGTCTGATGCTGTTGAGGTATTTTAAAGAGTCATCAACTCTGTCTTCTATGGTTGCTTCTACGTAGGCACTAATATATAAAAACAAAAAGCTGAATCTCAACTGGGAAAAAAATAGAAATCATAGCAGGAGGACCTGCTTTTTTTATTCTAAATTTCTCAGAGATGTATGCAGACAGAGGAAGATGTACTTATTATATATGGTGGAAGGAGAATTTATCTTATTATGGTAACTCGTGAAATTAATCTCTATGTGAATGAAGCAAAACAAATAGCGGGGAATGATTATCCAGAAAAAAAGACTCAGGAAAAATTGGGTCACATGGTGCATGCATTCGATTTGAGTTTGTTTCACAGCCAGGAATGTGGGGCTCCCTTCTAATAGCATTTTTGGAAGAGCACACTGTACTTTGTCCTTTGAAATGCGTGTTGAATATAATTTCCTGATCAGAGTGCTGAGAAAACATCCACAAGTATATTTTAAAACCATAATTGTGAATGACCTAGTGGTCCTGAGCTTGATGTTTGACTCTAGTTGGATTGAATATGGTTAAACAAGGAATTGAAAACTGCAAAAGTCATTCAACAGTGGCTGGTCTAGGCTTCCCACAAACAGGGAGGGTTAGCCATTTAATCCAGTGTTTTGTCCTTCTGTCACAAAACAAAAAGCATAACACAAGTTGTTAAGGGCTTATGGATGAGAAGTTCAAATTTATTTGCTAAAATCTTGCTATGATTATCGTTGCATTGATTGACATTGCGGGCTAAGGTGACAGCTAAGCTTATCCTGTTAAAAATGATTTATTGTGTTCAGTGATTTGAAACATTATTTACATTAATGGAATTCATCTTTGTTTCAGGAACTTTCTGGGATAATCAAGCTGTCAGCATTTTCTAGCTTCAGTCTTTTTGAATACTGTAAAGTTGTTTCTGGTTCTAAGTCATCTGATCCTGGGAATGGTAAGTATCCCTTGCCTTTCTTGAATGTTTTCCTAGACAAAGCTCATTTGAAATTGCCATCTAATCTGCAACCTGCTGTCATGCAGAGGAGTACATTGGGTTAGATGATAACAAATATATTGGAGATTTGTTAGCGGAATTCAAGGCAGCCAAGGATCGAAGCAAGGGAGAAATTCTGCACTGCAAGCTGATATTTAAGAAAAAGCTATTTCGGGAGTCAGATGAAGCTGTAACAGATCCAATGTTTGTGCAATTATCATATGTTCAAGTGCGTGAACTCTTCCTATACATTAGAATAGCTTCAACTTTGACTTAAAAGTTTGGCATGATCGTCATGTTATTTCTAAAGTTTAGCATAGCTTTTATTCTCTTGCTTTACTGATGCATGATTATCTTGTTACAGTTGCAACATGACTACATAATGGGCAATTATCCTGTTGGGAGGGAGGATGCTGCACAGCTGTCTGCATTGCAAATATTGGTTGACATTGGATTTTTTGGTAGTCAAGAATCATCCATGTTAGTTGTTTCTTGCCCCCCTTTTATCTGTCCTATTTAAGTTGGATTCTAGTATTTTAACTTGCAAACACAAAATGGTTTGTTGGTCTTTCATTTTGGAGTCATAGTGACTTAGATTAAAGCCTTTACATTTTGATCTCAAGTTACTCTTTATTCCTATAAGTTTTGACATGCTGAAGCTGACATTTTGCAGTGATTGGACCTCTCTCCTTGAGAGATTTCTACCAAGACAAATTGCAATTACACGAGGAAAGAGGGAATGGGAGTTGGATATTCTTTCTCGTTACCATTCCATGGTAAGAACTTGCATCTGAAACTTCTGTCTTCATAACTTTCAAGAAATTATTTTGTTTCAAATGTTACTTTTCCTTAAATCCTGTTATTTCAAGTCAATGTTTACTTGCTTGTATGACTTGCGGTTACTGATTTATTATCAGGAACACATTGCTTCTTGGATCATTGTATATTTTTCCTTTTCTTTTTCTTGAAAATAACATTTTTTTTTCTTAGTTTGTCAACCAGACAAATATTTTCATTTCTACATCATTTGCTGGTTTATTTTCTAATTTCAGCTTAATCTTCTTAAATCACGTGGTCAATGGTTTAATATCTTCTTCCACTTTTGTGTCCATTTTAGTAATATATTTGTCAAAGTGGTGGTAGGCAGATGTGGATACTGGTGCATTTTCAATTTTGTATAACAAAAACTTATGGGTTCAAGTTCGTAGCCAGAATTAAATAGATCCAAGGTGCTAACTTCAACAAGGAATCAAAGTAGTGTCATATTCTACAGAACTTATGACTACTGCAATTGATATATACTACTACTGGTTTTACTTATGCATTGTCACTCTTCTTTGTTAATTCTACTCTTTAAAAAGTTCACATTTTACCTGTCAGGGGCTATTCTTTAATCTATAGATAATCTCCTTTTAATACTGTCTTGTTTCCATGCACAGGAAAACCTAACAAAGGATGATGCAAGACAGCAATTTCTATGCATATTAAGGTCGCTTCCCTATGGCAATTCAGTCTTCTTTAGTGTTCGCAAGATTGATGATCCTATTGGACTTTTGCCTGGACGGATTATTTTGGGCATTAACAAGCGAGGGGTGAGCCTCAAAATTATGGATTAAACCATCACAACCTTGTACTGCTATAAATTCTTAATTGTCTGATCTCTAAATGGTGAAGCTTTTTTTGCATTCCATATCATGCAGCTGCCAGACCTTATTTTGTTTGCTCATTGGTCCACAGGTGCACTTCTTCCGTCCAGTTCCTAAGGAATATTTACATTCAGCAGAATTACGAGACATAATGCAGTTTGGTAGTAGCAATACTGCTGTTTTCTTCAAGATGAGAGTTGCAGGTGTTCTGCACATATTCCAGTTCGAGACCAAGCAGGTTAACATATCTGTCACTTCCCTGCTGTTTCTCTATGGTTCGGTCTTGACCTTCTCAACTGTATTTGTTTAAGTAACTAAACTTCATTTATCAGGGAGAAGAAATTTGTGTTGCTCTTCAAACACATATAAATGATGTTATGCTGCGTCGTTATTCTAAAGCTCGAACTGTTGCTAGCGGCTCAGTGAATGGAGATGTTCTTAACAATTCTAACCCTACCAGTGTAGAAGTGCAAGAAAAACGCTTAAACGAATTGTCAAAAACCATTGAAGAATCTCAGAAGAAATCTGAACAAGTAAGCTTTAAATTAAAATTTTAAATTCTATGATCAGTTGTGGCATACAGTGGTGGTGAAACTAGCAAACATTTTGGATGTCTTGGACATGCAGGGAACAAGTTATAGATATTGTCAGAAAAAGTGAATCTAAAACTTGGATGCATTATGAAGTCATTTTGAACACAGCCCAAACATGAGAATCAAGTCTAATTTTGGTAATAATTATCAATGTTAAAGACATTATGAAGATAAATAAGTGTGGACAATTGATGTAGGCAGTACAAAATTGTTAATATCTGAAATATCTTTGTATTTACTGTTGTGCCCATGTCCTTTTGTTTGGATTTGATTTTACCGTGTCTATCTTGTCTCGTTCTTTTTCCTGCATCGTAGCTAACTCGTGTCAACCTACATGTTTAAATTTTGGGCCTAAAATGTGAACCAAGTGCAGAGCAGCTCTGAATGAGTCAATTGACATCTATATCAGAAACAAAATACTTGGAGGCTAGCCTGGTCCCCATAAGTGATTTTCAAGTGGTGTGTCATCATCATCAAGCGCTTCTTTAACCCTTTTTCAGAGAAAAAAAAGTGTATTTTTATTTTATATTTCCTTCATGCATGGGATTGTCTTTGAAATTGCACTTAGGATTAATGGGTAAACATTCTTTTCTAGTTATTGGAAGAATTGCATGAGAAGCAAGATCAAGAAGTGAAATTGCAAGAGCAATTGGAGGGCTTGAAAGATTCCTTGAGATTAGAGAAGCAAAACCTGGCAGAAGTACAGTGTGATCGTGATAGACTAAAGTCACTATGTGCGGAAAAGGATGCAGCCTTTCAAGTTAGTATTATTAACTCTGATGCACAAGCTCTTTCTTAAGTCACTAGGTCTATTTTCCTAATTTTGATGTTTTATGTATTAGGTTGCATTGTCAGAAAAGAGGAGCTTGGAAACTAGGTTGGCCAGCCTCAGTAATCTCGCACCAGAGAAAAATGCCAAAAAGGATTTAGTTGGAGCTAATAACCAGGTATAATTCTGAAAATATAACTATTATGCTCCGGGTTTGTGTTTAATTTGTTACTGATTTTTCTGGTCTGGACTCTATATTCTCATTAATAGAATAGAATCATATTGCTTGCTTTATGATGAAGTGATCATTTTGGACTGTGGATAACACAGGTGTTGCATAAGCTCCAGGATGAATTGAAACTGCAGAAGGAGGAACTGTATGCAGCAGAAGAAAGGATGCAAAGATTGGCTAATGAAAAAATATTACTTGAACAGAAGATCTCTAGATTTGAAAGGAAAGTTGAAGAGGTAGTGATGCATTCTTGAATTTTAACCATCTATTGATGATTTGTCACTGCCAAATGGTTAATGTCACTGCTCTAATGCAGATGGAAGTTGTAGAGAAAAACCTTGAGCAGGAATGCCAATCCTTGAAACTTCGAGTGATAGAACTCGAACGGAAGCTGGAAATGTTCGCAAGCGATTTGGCCACTTCCAAATCAACTCTTGCAATTGTGAATGCAAATTTAGCTTCATTGCAGAACAATTTGAAGGAATTGGAGGAATTGAGAGAAATGAAAGAGGTATATGCGCTTTTGCGTTAGTTTCTTTATTTCTGGTGTATGCTTGTATCTTATGCAAATACTTCATGAATTGGTTAAATTTTCATGCATATTTGTTTAACTAAATCCATAAGTTGGAATGTGCTTTCAGGACATTGACAGAAAGAATGAGCAGACTGCTTCCATTTTGAAGATGCAAGCATCTCAACTTGCTGAGCTGGAAGTGCTTTACAAGGAAGAACAAGTTTTGCGGAAACGTTATTTTAATACCATAGAAGGTTCGATAGCCTTGAATATAGTATCTTCATGCCTCCACATCACATTCAAAAATCACATCATGAACATGTTGCTCCCAGTTTAAATGCTCTTCATGATGCTTCCTAGGATTTTTTTAAAATCTAGCAACAATTAGGAGAACATCAGGATGGTAAATAGCTAATAGCTGTGGCATTTTATGCTGTTGTGAACACTGTCAAATAGGATTAAAATTAAAATTATTTGACTCTTAGGAATACTGTGACATCAGATTAGTTCATGCAGCCTTTATTAACAAAGATTTTGATGGGTTAAGATGTCAAAACTTGCTTAGGGATCCAGGGTAAGATTTAACTTACTGATATGAGAGTTTTTGCAAGGGATAGTTGTGAAGAGAAAACAGGAAGACATTGATGGCCTACCAGTCAATACAACTTTGAGGAAAGAAGTGAAAGGCTAGAAAGAAAATTGAAAAAAATATAGTAAAGAGGAGGGAAGAATGAAGCAGAGGGGATTATTGAAAAAAAGGAGGTTCAGGGGAGGGGCAGTAGCCACAAGTTTTTATCCAAAGCTGCATCACTTTCACTAACCAACTGCCTGAGCCTCTGCATTATTATTTTATCTCTAACATTTATTACCAGTTCCTCTTCTTCCTGCATGAAAACTATATATCCTGATACCATGAAGCTAATGAAGCCATTTCCTTCGATTCATTTCAGATATGAAAGGCAAGATCAGGGTTTTCTGTCGGTTAAGACCCCTAAGTGAGAAAGAGATTTCTGAAAAGAATAGAGGCCTGCTTACAAGCATAGATGAATTTACAGCTGAACATCCATGGAAAGACGATAAAGCAAAACAACATATATATGATCGAGTGTTTGATGGAAATGCTACCCAGGAAGATGTGTTTGAGGATACACGGGTGAGTTTCAATGTTTTTTTTTCATTTATCAGTAAACTGCTTCAATTTTTTATCTAGAGGGAACCTCATCCTTGTAACTACTTTGTAAATCTTCAACAAACTCTTAATCTATTCTTTCTTTCTGGCAATTGTGATGCAGTATTTAGTTCAGTCTGCTGTGGATGGTTACAATGTTTGCATATTTGCCTATGGCCAAACTGGTTCTGGGAAGACATTTACTGTCTATGGCTCTGAAGGCAATCCTGGACTGACACCACGTGCCACTTCAGAACTTTTTAAAATTTTAAGACGTGATAGCAACAAATTCTCATTTTCATTAAAGGTATTTTGGTTTTTACATTAATTGTTGGGTTCTGACGTTGATGACAGCGTATTCATATTCTACATGGTGGCGCTAAATTCTTTGCTTGATTCCTTCATTCATTCAAGGGATATGAGAAACTTTTATAATCAGTTTGAGTTGTTTGCTGGCTTGTCTATGTTGACTGTAGTGTCTCTGTCTATGCATGCACGTATGCCCCCGTGCTTTCGCATCATTGCATTCAAAATATGATGCATTCAATTTTATAAAAAAATTTATCGTATTTTTAATATGATGCAGGCATATATGGTGGAGTTGTATCAAGATACACTTGTGGACCTTCTATTACCAAAAAATATGAAGCGCCTAAAATTGGATATTAAGAAAGATTCAAAGGTGATTGATATTTGTTATTTTAAATATTGTCTAGTTCAATTGACGTTGTTTTCATTTATTGGATCTCATTTATTACATATTATATGATATACAGGGTATGGTATCTGTAGAAAATGTGACAGTTGTATCCATTGCTACATTTGAAGAATTACAAAACATTATTCAGAGAGGATCTGATCGGAGGCATACATCCGGGACTCAAATGAATGATGAAAGTTCAAGGTCTCATCTGATTCTTTCAATTGTTATTGAAAGTACTAACCTTCAAACTCAGTCTGTAGCAAGGGGAAAGGTATTGTCCATCTAGTCATCCTTGATCAAATTATACGATGCTTCTATGCACTGAATGATTGCTGTCAGAAACATGACGTGCTTGTGCATTTACTTGTCATATGCTATTTCTTATGAGATTTGAATATTTATGCCCAGTCATAGCTGCATCAAATGAAGTGTGAGCCTCTTTATTTTGGAGTTGAAGCTGTTACTTCATGTGTGACATCTTGATATCATGTGCAGTTAAGTTTTGTGGATCTTGCCGGTTCAGAAAGAATAAAGAAGTCAGGTTCTTCAGGCAGTCAACTTAAGGAAGCTCAAAGCATCAATAAGTCACTTTCGGCCCTCGGTGATGTCATTAGCGCTTTATCTTCTGGTGGTCAACATATACCTTATAGGAACCACAAATTAACGATGTTAATGAGCGATTCGCTGGGTGGTAATGCGAAGACACTTATGTTCGTGAATGTATCTCCTGCTGAATCAAATTTAGACGAGTCGTACAATTCTCTAATGTATGTTTCTGTCTTCATAACATATCTATACTGTTTTTGATAGGTCATTTTGTGATTCATAATTTGAGGTGTCTTGTCCAAGATTAGTATTGGTTAGTTGTAAGATGATAGAATTAAGTTAAGCTTATCTCATTAAATCCTTTTCAGTTTCATATATTTGTTTTCGCCTTTCTTGGTATCTAAACATTTTACCGTTTCAGGTACGCGTCAAGAGTTCGATCAATTGTTAATGATCCAAGCAAAAATGTATCGTCAAAAGAGGTTGCTCGGCTGAAAAAATTGGTTGCATATTGGAAAGAACAGGCGGGTAAGAGAGGGGATGATGATGATCTTGAAGATATTCAAGAACAAAGACCGGTGAGAGAGAAGACAGATGGTCGTCATTCAATGTAGAGTATCTTGTTCATTGAGGTGAAATTCCACCTCTGAGTCCGTTGGTTTTGTAGATTTTTTTCATTTTGCTTTCTGGTAACTTCAACCACACGGATGGCCGGAGATTAACTAACTAAATTACGGACGGGTTCTGATGATCTCTAACTAGTACCATACTGAGGCTGAAGAGGTTGTAATTGGCTTAAAAGATTTGATTTGTATAGTCTCAATTGTTTGTATATAGTACTTGCTCCTTTTATGTTGATTATACTTATAGATATGAGTTGATAGTTTAGCTCATTAATCCAAATGTCCTCTTATGTTCACACCTGTGAATGCTTAAATCAGGGTTGTCAGTCTCGTTTTGTTTCGGCTGAAATATTTTGTGCCAGTTAAAAAAACGAGACAAAATGACATTGTTTTTACCTTGGTTTAAATTCCAGCTCATTCTGGATTTTTTGGTCAAATATTGGTTGAAGTGTTTCGGTTTTGTTCTGTTTCGGTGGAATAATAGTTTTTTTAATAATGAATAATTTTACAATATTAATTATATCTTTAAATCTGATTGTTAGATTGATATGAAATTTTACGATGATTTTTTTGATACATTTATGTGTATCATGTTAAAATTTCATAGTAATTAGAGAATATAATGACTTTGCGAGATTAATGATGATATTCTAGTAATATTATACATGTTCATAATTTTGTTCAGAAAAAAATCATTTTATTGTGTTTTTTTAAGATTAAATTGCACAATTATGAATATTTTTATTTTTGGATCTGAACTGTTTTTTTTTTAATTAATATATATATATATATATAAACAGTATAATCCCAAAACAGCATGCCTAAACAATCTAAAATCGATATATATTATTGTAATTGAAAAAATAAAGTACCAATCAAAACGGAATTAATAACTTTGGGTTAAACTGTGCATGGATGTGATACACGTGGCCTTCCCATGTCTGTTACTTCACGATGCAAATGGAAACAGCATCCTAGAAAACATACTAGAAGATATCATATAAAAACAAAAACAAAATGGAAGCTGAATGAGGTTCTCACTTCTCACATAGAAGACGACTGGTTCCTATTTTTATTATCTCCTACAACACTAATTTCAATTTTTATTATTTCATAAATAACTTTGATGCAGTCTATCTTTCTAGGAGTTTCACAACTCGTAACATTTTTATATAAGCTAAAAAACATAAGCTAGGAAACCTAAAAATAATAAAACATAATTAAAATTATATCCATCAACTATCTCAGTCTCTTTAACAATGAAACCAATTTTAAAGTTAAGATTTGAAATCAGCTTCAAAACATTAATTGAACCGAGACAGGGGTTATGGTCTTGTTATGGGCTGTGACATTGCAATTCTACCTACTTCGATGCTATGAAACTTAAATGAGAAGCACACCTTCCTTACTGTGATTCGTGTGCTATGAATTCCAGTGTGTTTCCATGTTTTCGCACCATCATTTTCGTTGGTCTACATGCTGAAAGCAACACCTTCCTCTAGCCTGCAAGCTGTTCTTGTCGTCATCTTGCTGTGCTAAGGTAAGCATAAAGATGTCATTGTTTTGTTTTATACCAACATTTTACCTTGACTTCTCATACTTGTCGGGAACTAAATGTGAAGTCTGCCCACATGATGTCTCTCTAAGCAAAGCAGCTCCTTGATTTTATATGAGCGTCAATGCCGTGTTCTAGCACATCTTGCTAAAAGAGGGAGTTTTTATTTTTTATTTTTTTTAATTTCTCTCTATATAAAGATTATAAATATCAAGATTAGACTACAGAAATGAAACACGATTATCACAAGCAAAGATGGGTGAGAGTGGTGTCCCAACAATAGATCTGCAAGAGTTTCCAGGACAGAAACTGAGAAGAGCATGCGAAGAGTGGGGCTGTTTCAGGCTCGTGAATCACAATATCTGTTTGACACTCATGGCAGATATGAAGAGGGTGGTGAGATCATTGTTAGACCTTCCCTTTGATGTGAAAAAGCGCAATTTAGATGTCATAGCTGGGAGTGGCTACATGGCGCCAAGCCAAGCCAACCCTCTCTATGAGGCTCTGGGACTTTATGATATGGGGTCTTCACAGGCTGTGGAAACTTTCTGCTCCCAATTGGATGCCTCTCCTTACCAAAGGTGAATTTTTTCTTCCATTTCTCTTGAATTTGCACCACCCTCCACTTCATTTTCATTAAGTTTATTGAAGTTTCAACTTTGAAAAAACAATTGGCTGTTGGAAGGTAAAATGAGAACTGTCATCATTACTTTGCTGTTGGAAAAGGCATTCTGAAAAAAATCACTCTTATGATAGAAAATCCTTAGAATCAGTAGGTTAAACCCTTATGATTGAGTGAAATGTACTTCATCATTCTGGATGCTACTACTGACGAGCCAGCTCCACTTCCTTTTTGGTTTATCTCTAAATTGGGGCCAATTGATTTTGTTTTTGAACTAAAATGTCTTGCAGTCTTTTCAAATTTCTGGCTACAAGGAGTTTCAGCAGCAAATTCTTACTGATATGAACTTGGTTTCTTAAATGTCATTTCTCCACATTGATATTCTATTTTTTATTTGCAATTGTTGTTGCCAGAGAGGTTATAGAGATGTATGCTAAGGCAATTCATGGGGTGGCCAAGGATTTATCTAGGAAGTTGGCTGAAAGTTTAGGGTTGAGTGGTGATTATTTTGAGTCTTGGGCTTGCCAGTTCAGGATCAACAAGTACAACTTCACCCCTGAAACCATAGGCTCCTCTGGAGTCCAAATACATACAGATTCTGGTTTCCTGACTATCCTTCAAGATGATGAAAATGTTGGAGGGCTTGAAGTGATGAACCCGTCTGGTGTGTATGTAGCCGTTGATCCGGTGCCAGGCACCCTCCTGATCAATCTCGGCGACATTGCCACGGTAATGATAAGAGTTCCTGTATTTGCTTACCTTTTTCAGTAGAAGTAAATCTGCTTTTCAGTTTTTAAGCTGCTGCTTGTTCATGTCGCAAAGGTATGGAGCAATGGAAGGTTTCGTAACGTGCAGCATCGAGTGCAGTGCAAGGAAGCTACAATTCGGATTTCAATTGCTTCATTCCTGCTGGCCGGCGGTGAGGAAGTGGAAGCGCCGCCGGAACTTGTGGACTCCGAACACCCTCGCCTGTATGTCCCTTTCACTTATGAAGATTACAGAAAGCTGAGACTTGCCACAAAATTGCAGGCTGGTGAAGCCCTTGAACTTAAACGTATCGAATCCTGAAAAATGAAGGAGCAAGCGATTTGCAGCCTGAAGAACTGCTGCACTTGCCAATAACACAAAATATTGGAATGACTATCATTCTAGCTTTACTTTTCTAGTTTGGTAAAGAAGGGATCTCTTAGATTTAGACATTAACTAGACAAATCGAAGATGGTTATGATTTCAAGCAAACTAAGTAATATACAAGCATGCTTGATTCTCCATGGATTTGCAAGTTTTCATGTTCCAGTTTTTTCTATAAACAAGAAAGTATTGTTCAACACCATGTAGTGTTCTCGTTAGCTTTCAACATGGAAGTGCTCCGAAAATTGCAACCTAACCATCATGTGCTGGGTTTCTCTCTGTCTGAACAACCAAACTAGTGAAGAAGGATTGGTTTAAGAACTTATGATTCTAATCCAAAAGAGAAAGAGAGCTTGAATGAAAATGAAAAAATTTGTAAGAAAAAAGAAGAGTGAAAGCATAGAAAAAGAAATTAAAAAAAAATGCCAAGTTTGCCCTAGTTAATTTATCATACTTGGGATCAGGATAATGAAATCTATTAAGTTAAATTATATATATATATGTGTGTGTGTGTGTGTGTGTGTGTGTGTAAAAATATAAATATTGATTCATAATCAATATAAAATAATGCAGTAGAAAGTCAAGCAACATCGGATTTTACTTTTTCCTGTCTTTGTTTCAATTAAACAACAGATATCCAGAGTCAATGAATCACACAATTCAATGTTTGAACAGTCAAAGTTATAAATTCAAGTCTGACCCTTAAAGATCACATGATAGAGATGAAAATTCAGGCAATGCATCAGACCAGGAAAAAGTCAAAGCAATCAAGTATTATTCTACTCGAAACTCAAACGTGCAGACAGTAATTACACCTCGTTTCTTTCTATCGAGGCTACAAAATTGAAGGATGTAAAATTGAACTTGGAGATCAGCCCGGATCATATGAATTGAGAGGTGGTGATGGGTCAACTTCTTCATTTTGTTTTTTTATTTGCTTTAATCTGATCCTCTCAATTCATTTCCATCATGTTGATTATGTTGTCGGATAAAAAACCTCTCCACCAGCCACTATCACTCAAAAATTCAAAATGGCACAATTGACCATTGATTGCTCTGTCTTTTTTACTGTTTGGATGGGCTGGCTTGGTTTTCATTTCCATCATGTGATCTTTGAGGGTCAGAATTGAAATGGTTCAAAGTTCAAACATTGAACTGTGAGATTCAATGGCTCTGGATCTCTTCTGGTTAATTTGAAACAAAGGGAGGAAAAGGGAAAACCCACTGCTGCTCGATCATCCACAAAATATTGGTGGAAATAAGAAAGAAAACATTTACAATTCTGTGCATTAAATTGGTTTCTTTACACAATCATGCACCCAACTCAGTCTCCCCCTCCACCAATGACAAAAAAAAAAGAAGAGGGCAAATCAAATTGAAAGAGGCAAAAAGAACAATTAATTTGCAGTATGGGGCAAAAAGATGCTTCCCTTTTGCTGCCAAGAAATATATGAAGAGAAAAGAAAGGATGATTTAGAAATGGAACTTTGCAGCTACCAGACAGGACTCACAGGAGAGTCCGTGTATCTTTCAGCACCGCTACTTTCCCTGCTGATGTATTGAGGGGTCCAACCAGATGTCATGGGAGTTGTGTCAGCTGAACTAGCGTCGAAGTCCACGCCGCCGGCAGCGGCCGGCCATACGAATGCTGGCCTGAAAGGAGGGACCCGCGGCGCCGGCACCGATCCGGATATTATTTGAAAGATGGCCTGTGTTTTAGGCCTTTCGTTTGCGATAGGATGCGAGCAGGCTAGTCCGAGCAGCAGCAGCCTCTGTGCTTCATCAGCAGCATATTCATGGTCCAGCCTTTGGTCCACAGCCTCTAGTAAACGCCCTTCGCGGTGGAGAGACCAAACCCAGTCCACCAGGAACTGGAACCCTCCAATCTTGGTCCATGGCCGCTGGCCGCACACTACCTCTAGAACCACCGCACCGAAGCCGTAGACATCAGACTCGCGGGTGGCCTTGCCAGTGTGAAAGCATTCTGGTGCGATGTAGCCCAAGGTTCCAGGCACCCCCTCTAACTCAGCATAGGATGTTTTCTCGTTCTCCAACGCTCGGGCCAGACCGAAATCACCTAATCGAGCATTGAACTCAGAATCCAGCATGATGTTACTAGCCTTGAGGTCGCGATGCACCACCGTCTGATCATATTCGTTATGGAGGTAGTGCAGAGCTGATGCTACACCTGATATGATCTTGTACCTTAAGCTCCACCCTAAGATGGTGTTCTCCTCATCTTCATGGAATAGATGATTGTCCAAACTCCCATTTGGCATGTAGTCATACACTAGAAGCAGCATCCCATTCTTGTGGCACCAGCCTTGTTAATGAAATTCAAGATTATTAACAGAAACCATTTTAATTAAGATCCACGTTATACTGAAATATGAACATGGATTGAGCCGTAAGACTGTTGCAGTGAAGATTTAGAGCAAAATTGGCTATGCAACCCCTGAAAGTGACACTCTACCATTTACTCTACCATTTTTTGGGTGCATCTGACTCTTTGAAAGCAAAATCCTCCCCCCATTCTTACTCCAAAAAAAGGATGCCAAATCATGATCACATGAGCATTTCTTAAGATTTTAGCAACTTAATTAAATTAGATATAGCTATTGACAGCCTTTTCTTTTCAAAAGTGTGATCTGCTTGAAAAAAAGAGTGTGAAAAGGATTTAAAAGGAAAGGAAAAGAAAGAAACCAATAATTAAAAGTTACAAATGATCAAAACAGCAGAAAAGGTAAATGATAATGATTTGCCAGCAATCATCACATGAATTTCTACTGAGTTTCATCAAAAGATTTACCAACAGCCCTATTGCTACACTTCTGTGATTAAATCAACAATTGTAGGCATACATGACAGACAGAATGGTCAAAATTTGAACAGTTCCAAACCAGGCACATGCCAAGTTGTCAGACAACATTTTGGACCAGTCATGTGCTAAGATACCTTGTAACTCGCAAACCCTTGTTCCTCAATATCAAGCCATATTTTCAAAGCAATTGAGTATTTCCACTTGCACGATGTAAGAACAAATGATCACCAGGACAAAGAAAATGATATGATCTAGACTTTGTATGGACATTAGGCAAGATGTAAATGGAGAAACAAAGAGAGGTAGATGTGAAATATAGCAAGAGAGAAGAAAACTTACCGAGTAACCGAACAAGATGTTTATGGCGGAGACGGTTAATGACAGTAAGTTCGGACAGGAAATCATCCTGACCCTTGATGTTGTCTCGAGAGAACTTTTTGACAGCAACTTGGATGTTTTCTTTTGGCAGCATACCCTTGTAGACCACACCAAATCCACCTTGACCAAGCTTATGCTTCTCATCAAAATTATTGGTGGCCTTCTTCAGATCCTTGAACTGGAACTCCCTCGGCATTCCGGGCAAGCTCTGAAGGGCACGTAGCAGCTTAGGGTCCGACGCTGCCCTCTTCCTGTGGAGATAGTATACCAAACTTCCTACCCCTATCAGCAGGAATGAAAACAGAGCAACCCCAATTCCTACACAGATCTTTATCAGCTTCTTTTTATCTCTACCACTACCATTTGCTTCCGGATCAGATAGCATTTCTACTGTCAGGTTCCACTTGAGGACACAATTGAGCTGGAAATTGCTTCCTGTGGATGCGGCAAAACCGAAGTAAGATTTCTGTCTGACATGGTCCTTGAGGTTAAGTTCTGCGGTGAGAGCCGGCGTGGCGGGCTTGCCTTTTCCTTCCTCAGCCATATACGCTTCCATTCTTTTACTGTTCCCATCATAATGAACCCAGACCATGTGATTCTTGCCACCCACAGGGGCAATTTCAATGCCTAGGTCGACAAGGGAAACGGTGTTTCGAGAAATGACACTGTGGATATTAAGGCCCATGTGGTTGTCATCAGGATCGAATTCCTGCTTGACAGTATCAAGCTCAATGGCAACTACGCCATTGGAGGGATTGCTGTCAGTAGTCGAGTTGGTCAGACCAAGATACTGCCCGTGGCTGTTCTCCGGGAGCTCAGTGTCCGGAGCTATGAGAAAGGCAAACCCTTCTCCAGGTTCGGAGTGGTTAACCCGAAAGATGTTAATAAGAAAAGAACTATTGAAAGAAGCCACCCTTTCGCCACCAACCCCACCATCTTCCCAGAGGATGAAGGACCTATTGAACAATACGCGGCCGGACCTGTTCGCAAGAGTGAAGTCGCCATTGATGGAATCAGGAGTAATCTGAAGGGCACTGTTGCTGATTGTGGCGGGTTGTTCTACTTCAAAGATGCCATAGTAAGTTTCGTTGAATGGACCAAATTCTCCGTGGAATATCTGCGGGTTTTGAGCTTGAGAGAAGGAAAAAATAAGGAAAGAAAAGGAGATAGCAATACTCGATTGAAGATCCATGAAAATGGTTTGGCTACTGCTTCTTCTTTGCTAGCAATAGCTCAAGAAAACAAGATCAACTGTATTTTCTTTTAAAAAATTTCTCATAGATTGTATAGCATCTGGACAGGAACTTTCCTATGAGGTTCAATAATTCAATAATAATAAAAAATAAATAAAAAAATTAAAGCAAGATTACTCCAACGCGTTAGAGCTTGTATTACTATATCTTTTGAAGCAGTTATGCATGGACTTGGTTACTGTTCTTTATTTATCACCTTTTTTAAGCATGATGGTATCATGCTCATGTAATCTTTTTTTGTACATTAAGATAAAATCTTTTTTTATTTTTTATTTTTATATTCTATCAGTATCACAATTATAAAATTAAATTATACAAGCTGTATTTTTTTATACATAAGTAGCGTTCAATTATTATTTCAAGACAGGGAAAACAAACAAAGATAATAAAAATAATAGAATTGTTTTTAATCTCTCTCAGAAAAATCCCTTTATTTTACTTTATGTTTTCTATATATAAAAACTTTATTTCCCTATATTTGGCTTTAATTAATTATCGAACGGTGACAAAAAAAAAGGCAGTTGATACCAGGCTTATTAATTCTGTTCCGTTCCGGCCGGAACATTACGTACTATTAAAAAAACCGAGACGAGACGGCGTCGTTTTCGTCTCGGTTTTAATTCCGACCCGTTCCGGAAATTCCAGCTAAATTCCGGTCGGAACGCCTCGGTACTGTTCCGGCTCAAAATCATTATATTTCTTTTATTTTAGAACACTTTACTATCATAATATTTTGGAATTTCAGAGATGTTTCTAATTTTGAGATTATATTTGTTTGACTTTGTGTTTGTATTATATAATTTAAAGTTAATTTATCTTGAATTTAAATTATACTTGTTAAATTAATATTTTAATTATATATATATATATATATATATATATATATATAATTATATATGAACAGTATAACTCCGAAACGGCATGCCAAAACACTCTGAAACCGAAACGTTCCATTCTAATAGAAAAACCGGAACGGTATTGACAATCTTTATTGATACCGCTCTAACTCAAGAAGATTGTAATTTTTCATGATAAGGATGTCTTGTGCATTGGACCTCTCAAACCTTCTACTTAATTAATGAAGAAAACTCTCAACATGTGAAAATACAAGATATATCATCGTGATTTTCGAAGAACAAACCACAACTAACTCATATCATAATTATTAAAAGTGTTGGACACATCAAGACAAAAAAATTCAAAAGAAAAAAACCATGACATACTTTCTCTTTGGAAATGCGTTTCAAAAGTGATTTTAAAAAAAAATATTTTTAATTGATATTTTTAGATCATT
This sequence comes from Salix purpurea, assembly GCA_027405865.1. Lineage (NCBI taxonomy): Eukaryota > Viridiplantae > Streptophyta > Magnoliopsida > Malpighiales > Salicaceae > Salix > Salix purpurea. The sequence goes on from JAOWLH010000002.1 coordinate 28,805,208, forward strand.
TTTATGTGATGATGTCAAAAATAATTTTTATAAAATAATAATTTATTATTTTAATGCATTTCTAAACGAAAAACAGTTTAAAAAATAACACTAATCACACTCTCGAATATTACAAATAAAAGAAAATACATGCAATCACCCCTGACACAAGACAGAATAAGTGGGAAATAAAACCATCCCAGCTGTCTTTTTTCCATTTAAAATTAACAAGAACATAAAAACCATTTAACAATTTGGTTGCTTAGTCACACTTTATATATATATATAATTGTATAACCTACCTTTTGTATTATATAAAGTAGTGTTAATTATTGTCTTGAAAAAGAAGAAATCGATAAAGCAGGGATAGAACGTATTTAATTAAGGAAATAGAAACATAAAATAAATACTTGTATGATTGTTTTGAAGTGGATTTATGTGCTTTCAAATAAAAAAAAATACAAAATACATGTCCCTCTCAAAACTACTAAATATAAATATTTATTTTATATTTATGTCCAGTCAAATATTTTTATGTATTTATTGCTTTTGTTTCTTTTATTTTGAGAATGTGGTTGGTGCTACTTTCAAAAATATTTTTTTTGTTAAGAAATGCATCGAAATAATATTTTTTATTTTAAAAAATATTTTTGACATTAGCGCATGAAAATAATCCAAAAACATCAAAAAAATTAATTTAAAGTAAGAAAATAAAAAAAAATCATTTTATTTTAAAATATTTTTGAAACGCAATAACAAACATAAATTAAAACCAATCAAATAGGATCTAAATATTTTTTTAATTGTTATAATCTTCTTTTATAGATGTAAAAATAGCGGGTCAATTATTTTTAGGAGTGAGTTGTATATTAACAGCAAAAGCATGATTGTTTGACTTTATCAAAAAACACATTTAACACTTCTTGGAGATATCACCACCATGATATAGCTAGCAAGAAAAGGAGTCATAAGTGAGTTTGATGGTAGAATTGCAAGTTCTTAAACTTGAAAGACTAATTTGAAATAGCATTAAAAGTTGAGGGATCATTCTGAAATTGAGTATTTAAAACTTTTTATAATGGAGTTGATTTTGACCAAGTTGTACAGAAACTCCCCATAATATAAAATTATGCAACTCTCCCCCCAACTTGAATCACAGCATAATTAAAGAAATTATATTGAAAACCAAGTTGCCAGCCGCCTGATTTCCCTAATCTCAGCCTTCCCTTTTCGCTTTGGCATTTCTCTTTACAGATATTGGGCTGCTTTATTGAGTGAACCAAGCAAATTCATAGCACATGACTCGTGTGAACACACAATAAACTATGCTCAATATACTAATTTATTTTAATAATGGTTGAGGTATCATTAGAATAGATTTCATGACCTGTCATTTGCCAATCTCCTTTTAGATTTCAAATTGGAAATATGATATGGAAAACAAAACAATTCATCATGAACTCTCTTGGGCTTATTAAAGCAGTCATTTTAAATGGATGAAGATGAACATTCTATTGTCTAAAATGGAATATATATGTATATATACAATTTTATTTTATTCTTGTGTGCATGTCACCAAGGTAGTCAAAATCGAGATTTTGACACGGATCGGAAAGGGCTCCGAAAAATCGGATCGTAAGATCGGATCGTAAAATCGTAGAAAGATCGTAAAATGTCCATACAAAAATTATTATTTTTAATTATATTTAAATTTAAAAAATGAATTTAAATATAATTAAATATTATTATTTTTTATTATTATTATTATTCTACGATTTTTCTACGATTTTGAACGATTTTTCTACGAGTTTGACCGGTTTCGATTTTTCTTTCCGGTCCAACCAGGTTTTCGGAGCCAACTCGCAAAATCGTACGATTTTGCGAGTTGGCTCGCGATTTTGACTACCTTGCATGTCACACTATTTGGTTAATATTGTCAAAACAATTTTTTTTTTCTCCCCTTGGACTTGGATTTTTATATTCCACAATTCTTGATATGTTTTGAAAATTGAAGTGATGTTAATCACCTCTTGCATTTAAGAGTCTAATAATTGGAGAAAATTATTGTTTTTAATGATTTCAATGTGTTGATATATTAAAAAAATGAAAACAAAATCATTTTGATATAATTTTAAACAGAAAAAACCATTTTAAAAACACCATACACACCATGATTCTAAACACCCCCTTATACAAGGAATTCGTAGTAATAAGATTTAATTCAGAAGTCAACCTGACCCTGGTTACCGGGTTGATCGATGAATCAGCAAGTTATTGTTTTCAAAACAAAACTCAGCTCTAACTAAACTCTAGATTAACAGGTAACTTGGTTGACTCAACAAGATTTTGTCTTCATGGGGGGGTATCAATGGCATCCAAGAAGATGCAAATCAGACATCATCTACAGATGTCTTTACAGAATACATGATGAAACTGGGGAGGGCACTAATCCAGGAAATACTATGTTTTCTTTTAATTAATGTCATTGAAGGCAACAGATATCAAACTTGGAAAGAAATTGAAGAATATATTCTATTTTACTCTACAAAATGTACACAAGGAATTTACAAGCGACCCAGAATTTACGAATAACTACAAGAAAAGAAAAGATAGAAAAGGGCCCTTTTCTTTTCTCCAATTTTTTTCTGCCATGGAGGAAGGAGGGGCAAAGCAAAGATGTGGTTGATGAAAAGCAAGCTTGGGATATCGCATGCCATTATGCACATACAGGCTCTCTTGGTCATATAACTATCACCACGACCGCCGCTATCGATAGTGTCATTCATGGCCACAGCTTGAATTAAAGCATTTTATGACAATTTCTATGCACAACAAACAGAAGCTTTTCCACTATACAATCGTACCGAATCTGAGAGTGATTTAGATGAACTTCTTTCCTCCCAAAGAATCTTGTTTCCGGCGAGGAGCGCAAGCTTGCTCAAGTCCTTGAAGGAGAAAATTCCAGGTTTGACAAGCTAATCCACGTGCATGATTTTGTGTCTTGATCTTGGAAGCTCCCCTATACTCTCACAAGCGCTCCTCTTTACATGATATTACTTCGATGTAGAACATATCCACTGCCTGGTCTACGTTCTTTACCTTGTGCAATCATAGACAGCAAAATCTGTAGCAATTCCTTTGCATCGTTCATGGATGCCAATTCCAAGTTTGTGAGGGAAAGCGGAAGAGAAATTGGACTGTTCCAGCTCTTTGTTCGTGTCAGAACCCCTTTTTTTGACTGGTGCTGGTTCTGCTTCAATTCGGCATCTGAACGGGTTCCAACAATATGTACCACCTCTTCCTCGGCATCCGCATGGATGACACTCTCCAAACTAATTTCTGACTCTACTAACCACTCCGGGTCAATGGGAACACCTCGAAATTCAGGCTTTCCTAAATCTACCAAACCAGGAGAGCTAACAGTCAACACGAGTCTCTCGGTAACAACAACAAATTTACCAGCTTGTTTAAGGGATTTGCACATCACTAAAACTTCATTCTTGAGATTCAAACCAACATCAGCCTCCATAAGCACTGAAGTTCCAACTGCTTCTTCCAAAGAGTAAGGCCTCAGAGGAAGTTCTCTACTTAGAGGCCTAGGCAGCCGGACCCTATAGCATTGAGGTCCCATTTGGTATAGCCGACTTCGATTCCTGATACTCTGTGCAGTTTTTCCAGTAACCTCAAGAATACTAGCAGCTGGTCTTGCCACAAGCCCTGCAACACCAAAGGCAATTCCTGTGCAAAAGAAATTGCAGCAACCAAGCGCTGTAAATGCTTTGCAATAAAAACAAGGCAAACTACATTTCCTAGAAAACATATACATGATTCAGTGATTTGGTTTGATTTGCAGCATCATTGACGATGAAGTTGAACTGATCTCAGGAATTCTTAATTTTAATAACACTGAACCAAACAATTCAAAAAAATCATCACAAGGAGATTAGTTTGGTCAGCCTGCTTTTCAATATGAACAGCTTTATACCAGAGTCTGCACATCGTTGATGTCTGAGCTGCAGATAAGTATAACCATGATACTCGCCATGTTAAAAGCAATTGAAATTTAAAGCATAATTGCCATGCAATACCTGAGAGGACACCTGGAAGACCATGTTTCTCAGCTTCTTTTATTGGAGATTGAAGGAGACCTGTTAGCCCCTGGAATTCAACAAGCATATCACTAAATATTTTATTTATCATTTTACTTTTTTTTTTTATAAAAAATATATCCTTGAAAAGCGAAGCATTAGCACTAAGTATTCATAAAATTTTGAAATAATGTGCGTGCAGTATAAACTGAGTATCGAAGTTTCACCTAGGAAGGTTCACCCAATATTAATACCAAATGGCAAGTTCCGTGTAAATCCATTTAAAAAAAATGCAAGAGTTACTACTTTTGAATGGAGTTCAATGTGTTTGTTATCAATGCATAAATTTAAGCTTTTATTTTTCTCAGTTCTGATGGACATGGAGAATTCCATGATAAAATTTGGTCTGATAATGTCAATTGATAAAATTTGTTTGAATAGCTACCATGAAGCATTACGAGTATCACACAATATACCTCAAGGACTTCATTTATCACACCATTACTGTGTGAAGCTGCACCTTTCTGTTGCTTTTCCATTCTTGCAACGGACTGGTCATCAAATGTGAATGCAACAATACCCTATGTACAATCAATTGTTTTGTCAGTAAATTTAACCCATGCAATGATTTGCTTTGATACTAACAGTGGTAGAAATACCTTTTGAGCAGCTTTACTGAACTGGGTGGCAGCATCACTTAAAGCATAGACTGTGTTACTTACAAGACTAGTGGTACCTTGTGCCACGCCTGTAATCAGTCCACTGGGACTCTGTAAAAACAATAGCAAAATTTCAACACCAGGATGCACAGTGTAATCAAGCAATTTGTAAAGCTTTATACCTGCAAAAAGCTTCTGGCAGGAACAGATAAAAAGTCTCTTATGCCAAGGCCTAAACTCCTTGCAAATCCCATTGGGTTACCAATAACTCCAGCAGAACCAAACACCTGCATATTGCAGAATTACAAGTAATGCGGACATATTGATATGAGGTTATGGCAACATGGTAGGCTGTAAAGCTACCAAAGGAAAAAAACTGATATAAAATTATAATTGATCTTAACAATAATAGAGTGAAATCATGTCTGACAGAGGCAGAAATTGTGTAGAAAAATTGTTCACTTTTGACAAACCAACAAAACCATTTTACACTGTTTTACCTTGTACATCTCATGAAGAAGTTGACGAGTGTAATGCCTGATGAGGATATCCTGCATGGACTCCCAACTAGCCATCTGATGTTCAATTCTCAATTGATTGAGATGAATTCGAGCTCCCTCAACATCAGCAAGAGCCATAAGTCCTCTCTGTTGTTAGTAGCAAATAGCAAACCATATTTTTAATAGCAAATGTGCTTGAAAGAAAAATATATTGAAATTTATAAAACTGGACGAAACCAATGCCTTATTCCACTTCATTCAGATATGCATTCATTTACAGTCAACATAAATAATATTAAGAATTTTTCCCAATAATCTTATACGAAAGGAAAAAAAGGTCACTTACATGAATGAGAGATTCTCCTGATGTAAGAATTCCATTTCTCAGCATCCATGGAGCACTAGAAAAGCTGTGCACAGAATATATTGTGGTTTTAGTCAGTACACCAAAGATTGGGAGCTGAAATAAAAGCAAGTATAGTTTTGACTAGCCTCAAAGTAAACTTGACGGGGGCCAAATCAAACAGCTCTACATAGATCTTCTTCTGTCTTCCATCCAAAAAGGAGATATGTTGCCAGGGGGCTCCAATTGGAACTACTGAAGGTAGTGCTGCACTGTTAATTTGACTCTTGGTCAATGAAGATAAGTTGATTCCAAGCAGCTGGCTATCTATTGTTTTTATGTATTCATGACTTTGAGAATGAATGAAGTCCGCATCACATAGAAGAGGTGGGTGTTTGTGATCTGAAAATGGCAAGACATTGCTCTGGAACCTTGAAGAAACAGCTTTATAGAAGTCAAGCAATCTTAATATAACTTCTTGATCAAGCTCAAGGCGGAAATTTGCCACTCTGCAAGTTCAACTGATTTTAATAAGAATCAGAATAACAAAAGCCTGACAATTCAAACAAATTTGATGGGATGACAAGCACCTTAAGCTTATATACTCGAATGAAAGCAAGGAGATGTCTTTCTTCCTCCAAGTTGCTACAGCTAGGGATAGTATAGGCTCACAAGATCTTTGCAATACTCTATCACCCTTTGATTTAGCAATGTCATCCTTGACTCTCTGGCCCACTGTGCTGCCTCTGTATTCTTGATTGAAGGACAGAATAACAGGATACGGTGTTGTTTGCAACTGGTTATCTATTTGCAATGACGAGATTTGAAATGAAATCTTTTGTTGATCCAAACTTTGAAGAAGATCAAGGCTAAGATTCTTTGCACAGGCAAAGAGCAGTTCCTAACAAAGAAAGAACAGGCCTTGTAAACTTTCTCAGCATGTGTGAGTTAGTTGTCAAAACATATGTTCATTGTCCATTACCTGTGGATAGGAATTAATCAAGCAGACACCAATATATGGAATAGTAACCGAGAATTTCTCCTTGTAATAAAATACATCTTTCTGTTTCTGTTCATGTTTAGTTTTTTCCCGGAACCACGGAGATGATGGGTCTTTAAAATCTTTCAAAACATGGAAACTTGAATCGACAATGCTAAGCACCTGAACCAAAAGAAAATGGTAACTGCACTATAAAATGCATATTTGCTAGTCAAACTTTGAATGACAAACCTTTATTGCTCCCTCAGCATGGACAGATAAGAGCAATGTTCTTTCTGGCTTCTGAAAACAAAAACTAAAAAATCAAGTTTATGTTTTTTGAAAGCAAATAACTTGTGACATAAGGAATAAGCAAACCTACAAGGCCAGATAACAACCATGAACATATATCCTGCATAATTATCTTTTCCTGTGCTGTAGTCCAACAACAAAGCTTTCATGGGTTATAAATCACTTCTTTCTCTAATCTAGATTGATTGTTCATCTCCGTCTATTTTCTTTTACAGAAGGTTATCAGATTCTTTGTAAAAAAAGAAAAGAAGGAAATATCTTGTAAACTTAGGAGAGGTCTGTACAAAACTGAGTTTTCCAGAGAATTCTGCTTTGGTTAACATGTGATATTTCCCAAAATCTTGCCAATGAATAACACTCAGAAGTTTGAATGTTGCTGTAATCTACATGAAAATGCTAGGTACCACAATAAATTGTGAAGTAAGATTCGAGTGATACAAAATGCTAGGTTTATTGAGTGATATCTCAATAAATGAGATAATCACTGGCAAATGGGGCCTTAGGGTTTGACCCCTAGGGCTACCCCCACCCCCATTTTCTTCATTGTTGCCTAAGAAAATCTTGCAAGCCGCCGTCTACTAAAGAAGTAAAACGAACAAGGATACTATAACAGCCCCAATGTGGTCAATACACGATGATTTAATATCACGACACATGTAGGTAGAGGTGAATCTCGTCCCACCCTGGTAGGAGGAAGTTATTCTCCCCGAGATAAGATGGGTTTATTTGTAATTGGGGGCTGCCATGAGATGGTTGATGCAACCCCTGGTACAAAGTTCAGTAGGGTATATTTTGTCTTCTATGACTTTTTTGTAGAAGTGATTTTTTTTTTGCCTGTTCTTATTCTAAACAAAAGGTAAGTTTTGGACTCTACTGCTGTTTACTATTCTGTCCACAATGCAACTTGCATTGCAAAGTAATACAGGAAAAAAGAAAGATTGAATGATAACATCATTCCAAATCAATATTTGTGCTGTGTAAATAAGGTCTAAAAGAGCACACCTCAGCAGTTGTCTTCATTTGCACTGGTATGTACTCTTTCAGATCGTCAAGAGCATAGGAGCCAATGACACGCTCTCCAGGAACCTTGCACATTTCAATCAAAAAAACCAATACTAAGCAACCCATAAGCATCTACCGTTATTTTTCTTCAGGGTAAGGAGAACATACCTCAACAGTGAGACGATGGGGAAAACAGGGTTCATCCCATGCATATGCGCAAGAAGTGTAAGGGTGAATGACAGTGTCAAAATTTTCACATTTCTGTTGGTAAACCCGTAACCTCTGCAAAGAAGAAGTGCATTAAAAAAGTGGTGCCAGATTATATAACATATGGTTTCTATATATTTTCTTTTCCATAAAAGTTCTATTAAGAAGAAAATGCGCAAGGTTGAATTGAAGAATAAAACATTCTCCAAACTTGAATGAAAAATCCAAAATCAACCATCAAAAAAATAAAGCATTTTAATGAAAAGTGGACTGATAAAGTCATATAGTAGGTGGAAGAGGTCTGCATATCTGCAGCTATAGAAAACCTAACACTAACTATTGAGTCCTACAATGCAAGCACCACCACAGAAGCCAAAAGAATCTATCAAAATAAACAAGGAAATAAGCAGCTAGACAAATAAAAGATCACATGATAGATAAAAATATATTAGCTCCAGAATTCCTTCCAAAATTTGGAATTGCTCCCACTAATAAAGCTAATGTAATTAATTTTTTGGCTTCTTTCAGTTGCATAAACTTGAAAATTTCACTCATATATTACTTTGCAAAGGCAAGTGCCTTTGGGCCAAACACCTATTGCATTTGCTGTGGTCAAGATATTAATGAGCCAGCTACCACCTACTAACCTCCTTAGAGAAATTATCAATTCTGTATGGCATAAAACCCGTGTCATCATCAGACAAGAGAATCAAGTTTGTCCCAGAATTCCCATGGAGGCTTCCAATGATCTTTTCATCTTTAACAGAAACATTAGCATTCTGTACCTCCACCCTTATCATTCTTAGCACCCCAGCATTATTTCGCATTTTCACTTGTGTATCACCTAGATGATCTGGCAAGAAACTGCCTGACCACTCCCATCCCGGTTCATCAAAACACAAGGAAACTAATAGCTCCCTGCAGCAGGTTGCAAATGGAACAAGTAAAAGGTGAGAGATGGAGAATGAAAACCAATTATATAATATAAAGTAGACATATTTCATATGCAAACTAGCTAAAGAAAGAATCATATATCAAGATTTCAGACTCAAAAAAATCACGAAAGATAGAGACAAACTCAGAATGACTTTATGATACTGGAAAGCTGCTTTTAGAAAATTTCAGAACATAATGCAACCTAAGGCACTGTATTCAATCCATTCTAACATCATTTCTTTATCTCTCTAATTTGCTAAAGTTGCAAACAATATGTTTCCTTCTAGTTCTACTTGGCCTGAAACTCTAGGATATTAAAATGGAAGCTTCTCTCCTCTCCAGCACAGGTTTCTTTCTGTTATCCCATTATTTCCCACTAAACTCAGGAAGCATGCTTTCCATGGATGATCTAATTGACATGGACTAAAATTGGTTATCAGGTATTTTTGTACTACACCTCAAATTATGCTCAATCACTTCACTGAAGTTTACATAATATGAATTAAAGCTTGTTAAATCACTAGTAGTCCATGCAACCCAAGATTTACCCTTGTTTCAATAAATAGATCCATAGCTGCTCATCAGTCATCAAGCATTTTCAATTTTTTTACCCTGTCTAGCAAAAGACCTGTAAATACATCGAAAATATCTATTAAAAACGGATTTCCCTCTATATGGTCAAAAAGGTAAATTGCTTTTCCATAGTAAAGATGTACTTGATACGTGTCTAGGAATATGATATCGGAAATTTGATTCGTCTTGAAAAATAAGAGTTCAATTTCACTAACACATTAGGTACTATTTGAGAAGTATATGCATTAAAAGAAATTATTTGCATGTTATTCTTATACAAAGAAGAAAAATTAATTGAGTGGAAAATGAGTGAAATACTGCTATGATAAAGATAAACCATAAGTTACCCTTGAAGAGGGTATTTGTACCTTACGAGATTAGGAGTACAAGAAGTTCATGAATAAGGTTCACATATTTTCCACTCAGTTGATTTTTCTTCTTTGCATTACAATAACATGCAAATAATTAAAAAAAATAAATAACTTTTAGAGCATTTGAAGTTGTACTTAATAGATGTGGTGGTGTGGGTTTCATCAGTTTTTTTTTGCTCTATCACCCTTATTTCTTCAGTTTGCAACAACCATTTAGTCAAAACTCAACTACACTACACTAAGTCTTAAGTAGGCCTGGCAGTCAGCCTTTATTCACTCTGCCCAGTCAAAAATCATATTTTGCATGAGATGTCTCAGAAAAGCAGTAGCCAGTGTTACCATAAACACCTTAATCGCCCTTGTTGCAGTGGTACAGCATTGGACTCTTTAATCTCTGATCAGAAAACAACCACAAATAAAAATATATTTCTCCATAGCATATTTGGCCATAGACCCAAATTTCAATCACCGGACCAAGTACGACCATGAAACTACAGGGCTTTTTTTATTAAGACTTAACACACCCTGAAACTAGGAATTAGGCCATATACCTACTAAATAGCTTGAAGGTGTTCATACTTTTCCACAAGTTTAGCAATAATGAAGAAAAGTTGATTTTTATGACTTAATTAAATTAAAGATAACAGCAACATGCAGCAGTGATTAAAAAAAAGGTAAGACTACCTCGTTGTGTCTTTCCAGTGAAGATGGTGATGCTGTCCAATGCCTAAACGAATTGAATAATCAGTTCCTTTCTGCTTATAACATATTTTTTTGCTGCTGACATTGCTAATGATATATCTGCAGGATGACGAAAATATGAACAGCAGGAATGAGCACCTTAAAGGCATGAGTATCTGATTTATGAGCATGTTGTCTTCTTGCAGCAAAGGAAAAATTATTACCTGGGCTGGAAAGCAATAGCTTGGGTTCGCCCAGCGAATGATCCAGCAACATCACTAGAAGTCACGGATATTATCAGTGCTGAATTTGATGATGATTGAGGAACAAAAACAGTGCTTGAACCACTTGGTGGAATGAGAAGAAATGGCCTTGACCATGTGGAATGGGAAGCATTTTCCATGACATATTCATGCCTACTTACTCTTACCATAATTTCATCAGCAGAAGAAACACCATGGGGAGAATACATGCATGCTTTAACCTCTCCGTGTCCAGTATCAATTGAGTCAGTACTTGAACACTTGTCAAAAGAAGCCTTTTGACAAACTAAATCATGCTTGTATGATTGCTCTTGGAAAGGTCCAGAGGAACCAGATAAAATCAGAGGTTTGCTAATACTTCTCCCAAGATGCAAAGTAGTATTCCTTCTGGACAGAAAAATGTTATTTTTAGAGGAAGAACTCCCTGAACCAACAATATGAGGAGCTCTCGAATGTGAATCCTGGTCAAAAGACAAATGGCTAAGACCATCTTTCCTGCCTTGAAGACATTCATCTTCAACCAAAACATAACAAGACGGGATAGTACAATGACTTCCTTTCATTTCTGAATTGCATTCTGAAATATTGAGTGGAAAACCAGTGCAATTATATAACAAAAAGGGAACATAAATATATAGTTCTCGTGCACCAGAGAATGCATCCATAATCTTTTCCACTGTAACACATAGCAGACCTGAAACAGCATTGCACAAATGTGGTTAGAAAAATTGTTCAAACACACAATTCCTCAAGAGTAGACTAAACAGCAAGCATATCCCACCATCAGATGAATCAGAATCAAAGGAAACCATCTCAGTTAAAGAGAACTTGGTTCCACTTAATTTAGCCATTGTACTGAATGTTTCTGCACGTGGAAACTTCAAATTCGAAGGTCTGAATCCATGAATACAGAACTCCATTCCTAAGTCATATGAAGGATCTATATGGTGGAAAGAAGTTTCAACCTGAAAAAGAAGAAAGCATACATCACATTTTAAGTGATGGCACCACCTTTAGACATCAATAAATCATGAAAATGAACAGAACTCCAAACAACAAGCTTAAGATTCATCCATGGTTTCAAACATCAGCAATTACTATTGCATGGGAGCATCACATAACAGATTCTTAGACCATACAGTTTCTAACCCGTTACGCAATGGTTGCTGTAAGTAACAAATTCACACATGCAGCAGCCGTGACTGTTACGACCCTGTTTGGCACTGCATTTCAAAAGCGTTTTTGAAAAAAAATGATAATTTTTATTTTTTACTTTAAATTAAATTTTTTTTTAGTGTTTTTAGATCATTTTCATGTACTGATATCAAAAATAATTTTTAAAAAATAAAAAAATATTAATTTGATGCATTTCTGAACGAAAAACACTTTAAAACAACAAAACTCAACCACACTCTCAAACAGGCATCAACAACCAAGAGAGCCCATAAACTGAGGCCTCAAATTAGAACCATGGATTCATCTAACTAAAGTAGTCCACAAACCTCTGAAAGCAACACGGTACGAGTAACCCCACCACTCTCAATTGCCAAAGATACTTCATTTGTAAGATAATTGATCACTGCTAATGGAGCACTTAAGGTTACTTGATGAATAAAACGATAACTTGACTTCTTCTGATCACCATCAACACTTTCAACTGATTGCTTGAAAGTGTTATATGATCCTTTCTTCAGCTTTTTCGATGAAGGCAAGCTAAGACTTTGAACAGATATGCAACAGCGAAAGGGATCACTGCTTGGATGAGATGGATAACAAACAAAAGATCTAAGAAATCCAATCTTGCTTTCGTGTGAAAGAATGTTAGAAATGTCATGTACTTCACTCCACAAGTAAGAATTCCCAAGCGGACGCCAGCGCATTCGACCAGCTTCAGCCAAATGCAAAGGCAATGGAAACTCTTGGTCTGGATAAATTGGATCTAAGATCTGTAAAAACAAACATAGCTATGATGTCAAAATTAAAGGAACATGTACATGTCCATGATGAAACTAGTATGCCAAAAAAAATTAAATTGTGTACCTTCGGGGATAGTCCAAAAGGGATGTCAAACCTCAACTCCAGTGGCACTGATGTTGCATTAGCAAGTATAACCTAAATCATCAAATTTAAAGGTTGATTGATGAGCACTATTGCTCTGACAAATACGTAGATTAAAAAATATTGGGGTTATATCATTAATTAATTTTTGTACTTACTGTTGAATATAATCGTATTAACTTGGTGTAGCGTTGCACTGAAACATCAAAGACAACGGGAACAACAAAACCACCATCAGTATTGAATCTAGCATTCTCTTCGAGGTTCATATCATATTTTGAAACATTCCCTGGTTTATCGATTTCCGTTCGCTTCAAAACCTTAGTAAAATCAACCTCAAAGTAGGTAAGTCCTACAAGATCCATTGAAATAGGAGGAGAAGGTAGAAACATCCCCTCAAGCTGAATGCTCATGAAGTGATGAACAGCTCCATTTGATTGCTTCTCACTGAGTCTGTCAGAAGACTGAGCAGGGCCACATCGAGACAATTGCTCCTCCGGAGTTTCATTAAGATAAATAGGAACAGAAGAACCAGGTTGGATAGATTTTGCATCTTTCATTTCAGAGAAATCAAACTCATCAGTATTAACCAACCCTTTGAAAACATGGTATCCAAGAGGCAAGGAAGTCAAATTTTGAAGCACATAAGGAGCATAACTCCCTTCATGCACATTTTCAGATGATAATTGGCTACTTGAGGATCTCTGGTTTTCAAATGGATCATATGATCCCAAATGCCAGGCATCGTTAACCATCTCAAGTGTCCTGAAAAAACACTTTTAAGGGACAGAAACTCAGTAGGAAAATTAGTGCATTTTCAGAAGAAGAAAAAACTATATTTTGAGACATGTTCAAAGAGAAATTGGTCTAAGTTGCATATAGAAGGAAACATCAACATGATCAAACAAAAAGATCCATCTAGACATGCTCAAGTATACATTAGGAAAATTAGGTGGTAGACATAAGACGGACTGTCAAGGAAAACTTTTATAAACAATAGCACAGTATTAAATAGAAATATTCATCAAAACAATCATTATTTCTGAATAAAATAATGCCCCAAATTTCCAAAAACTTCCTAAGATGCTTATTGAGTGTGACCCAAATAGAATATCGAAAATACCACTATATACCTCAATAAGAGATTCTGTACAGTTCAAATTAAGTTGCACAGTTGATGTGACATCAATATCTGTCAAAATGGAACTGTTCAAGTGAGTTGTCATCTCCTGTTTTCTAATCATGTTTATCTGAAAATTCCAAGGCTCAACAAATGGCTCCCACAAAACCTACAGCCAAAATAAGTACAATATTACAGAAAATATTAGTAAGACATCCACGCCAAAAAGAACAATGGTAGTAGTTATGTTTCCATAACTAATATACCTTGTGAATGTTATTGTAGTTCACTTCAAGGTCACTTGCAACTGAACTCTCCATGCTGTTTTCAGTCACAATAGCATGCAACAGAAAGTTCCTCATAGCAATTTCTAGCAGAGGACCACCAAAGCTCCACTACATAAGAAAAGAGAAGAAGACTGATTTGGGTTATTTTTCCCTTAATTGTAATATTTATAATGGGGAAAATACCTACAACCTTCAAAATAAAACAATAATAAATCTTCGTATGGTACCATATGGGAAAAAGTTTTCATGCTTGTCAGATGAACAGCTTTTTTTTAAATAGAAAATGAACTTATAAACAGAAGCTGGTTTGGAAGAAAATTCAAATTTAATACAAAATGAAGACCACCATAAGAACACAACAGTGAATCTTGCAAGACTAAAAGAAACCAAACAAGGTACAAAAAGCAAAATCTTAACATAATTGAAAGTGAATATTGCATTTATAATTATATCAATGAGTAAAGCAATACTTAATAGAAACAGCTTAAAATGAAAGGGCATTAAAAGGAGACAGTTGCAAGACTGAAATTATAGTGAAACGCATGCAATAACCATTCATTACTGGAAACAGTTGAATACAATCCATGACTTTAGATTTCAGTGGAAAACATACCCTTTCATCAGATACAAGAAAGGAAATTTTCCGCAACTGGATTTTAAAATCCATATGACCAAACAAAGAACGAGAAGCTCCTGCTTCAGGAATGTCTAGCCGTACACCATGCCAGAAGCAGAGTACTTGATGGGAAAGCTGCACATCTAACCGGTCACACTGTACCCCTAAATTAAAAGTGACAGACTCCAACTGGCTATTACAAATCTCAGTTGACACAACAACTTGCGATGTCTCAAAGAGAGGCCATTTGGTAATGCTCTCATTGTCACATATTCCAACAGTGCCCAAGGCCTTCTGCAAACTACATTTCAAGGTCACAATTTTACCAACCATGGATAATTTGGTGCTTCTACTATGTGTAGTGACTGTAATAAATTTATTATTTTTCCCTTCTGCTGTATTAGATGCAACATCTTGGGACCTCCTTTCTTGAATTGTGGCTGCCTGTATTTCACCAGGTACAGTTTCTATGGCACAGACAGGAAAATGAACTGTCAGGCCAATATTTTCGGATCTCACAATAAGTGAAACAGAGTCCTGCTTCACATACTTCTGAACATCAGAGCTGGGCATGCTGATATTTTGAGGAGAATTTTGAGAAACAGCATATATCACAGTTTCAGTCGGATCAACAAGATCTTTGGATGAACTCACTGATGATGATTGAAGCACTTCATTTTTAGCCCTTCTTTTAGCATAAGAGTTGCAAAGATCAATGATCCCAGTCCAGTCAAAAAGATGTAGCCAAATACTAACAGAAGGAAGAGAAAAATTAATTTCATTTTCAACTTCAACAGATTTTAAGAAACAAAAATGGAGGGCTGATGAAGCAGAGGAACTGCCAGTGCATTGTGCTAACATCGCAGAACTAGGCAGTGAATATAGTGCCAAAGAAGAAAAACCGAAGTCCAAGACCATAAGTGTCTCATTTACCAGAGATGCTGAACATTTAAACTTCACATCAATCTTAGCAATTGGTTCTGGAAGAGTTGAACCTTCTCTAGAATGATACAATTTAACCAACAAGGAATCAACAGAACATCGAACTTCCAAAGACATGGTGCCTGAGGCAGCTGGTGAAACTGCACAATTTTCTTTTTGGCTCCTCTTCCACCGAAGAAAGTGAAAAACATCAGATTCAAAATTTTTGGACTGATAATCAACTGAAGAAAACTGATCTACGACATCTAGTAGCGCCTCAATTCCATCCAAACTGTAGCAGTCTATCATTAGAGACAAACAACAGATGTATTAATTGGTAAAATAAAATTAACAAACAAAAACATATGGGACGTCATAAATTCAACAGGGCATTTGAAAGCCAAAATATCATACCATCAGCAATAAGTTGACAATCAGTAATCCTTGACATGATGCAAGTGGAAACAGAAGAACTTTCAAAACAAGACTTGTCATCACAAGGTAGCCAAACCCAAAGATCTGCACTAAGAGTTACAATTAAGTTGATATTACCACACCCGGCATCTTGATCAAGCTCTAAGCAGCCATGTTCATCCTCTCTGCTTAACAGGAGCGATAGGGATAAGTCCCTTCCAAACATATTCAAACAGTGATTTGCTTTGGCAACTTTGTGTGCTGGAACCATATAGTCAGGGGGGATATTCATCATTGCATCATTTGGAGCGCAGTTATCGATAAAACTACAGTACAGTTGTTGAATGTCTATCTTCAGAAACTGATGGTTATCATGTTCCACAGGAAGAATCAAAGTGGAATCCAGTATCTCAAATTTATATACTAAATGACTCTTGTTTTCCATTTTCATAGGCTGCTCACTCATATTTGAACTCCAATCTGGCAATGAAAAGTAACCGATTATAATGGCTAAAAACTCAGGCGGCAACATGCAGTATACATGCTGAATACCGATGCTGACTTCAAGTTCAGAAGGCAATGATCCAAATTTCCCCTTTCTCAAACGTAAATTTAGAATGGGAGAGAGATTTGGTAGCGAGGGACCCCAAAGAAACTCTTGAAAATTTTTAGTCCACCAAGATGATATGAGAACCAATCCCTCAGCAGAACACAGCAAATCCATAGAGTCTTCATAAATTGAAAGTGAAGATTTCAAGGTTGGTAGTGCAACAGTTCCAACAATGCAAGAGGAATCATGAAAATGCACTCTGACTCCACAAAGATTTATGTCAATATTAAGTAAATTTGCATCACTAATACTTATTGGTGCAGCAATTGTATCCACCACAGATGTGAACGTCAATGGTGAAGCATAAAAAGTTTTCAATCCATTCTTTAAACAGAATTTTGTACTTTTGATTTTTCTTTCCCTTAAATTAAATAATCTCCTCCAGTCAGCAAACGGGTAATGAAGTGAACTCTCTAGGCTGCCAAGAGATGCAGAATTGCAAAGAGTAACAAAGGGATAGTTATCCAAAGAAATGCTAGCATGATCAGAAGACCCAGTTTCAATGAAATTTGAGTAGCCGAATCTTTCAAACTCTAAGCCAGCCATTCTTCCAGGACTTTTAGCATCTGTGTCAGGGCTAAATGAGTTATCAGAAGTGAAGGGCGAACCATAAGCAGATAATTTATCATAAAATCCAACTAATAACCCAACTATGTATGGATAGCAATGGAAATCAATATCATTCAAGCAAACAGTACACTTGTTAACAACTGTATCTGCCCTTCTGTAAGCTTCATTGTGCAAAAGAAAGCATACTTCAGTGAGTGAATGATCTAAATTTCCATCCTGATTGCCATGTCGGATGCCCAAGTCTTCATGATTTGCAGAACTGGAAGAAAGATGCTTCCCAGATAAACACAGAATACGGCCATCAATTTCACCTCTCAATGGGGAAGTGGTGATCTTTAATGCTTTTGTACAAACCCAGCACTCATCAAATTGGGTATCAGAAAACCTGCAATTAGAATAGAAGAACCGTAAGCACAATTCTGAGAGTATCAGCAAAAGGCTCAAATGCAGATAACATAAAGGTTCAAATCAAACATAAAACAAATACCACATATTTAATCCTTGAAGAGAGAGCATGAGTTCAGAGCTGTTCTCTCCATCATTTGCGAGGTCAAAACAAAAACTGACCAAGTCCAATCTTACAGAAAAAGAGAAACCAAAACCAGAAGCTCCAGGTTGATTTGTGATGACATCAGGTGTGGGTTTTTTTTGCAACAGAGGTTCAGACCTTGAACAAAGATTTTCCATCTGAGCAATAAATGCCACGAATGACTCATATATTGGTGGGGAAAAGCTTGCATTAAGTGCTGATAAATTGACATAAACCTGAAATGGAAAAATACATCACTAAGTAAAGACAGCTGAAATCCTGAACCCCAAAATAATCTGCCACTCAAATCCAAATTGAAATTTTATCCTTAAAAAATATGCAAAATGTTTGCATGATTAGTCTGATATACTTTCAACATATAGAAGTGTTCTGAGATTACAGTAATGCAAGGGCACTAGCAAGTTTACCATAACACCTATTCATCAATAAGCCATTAGCATTTATGCAATCATTTGTCATGATATGCCATTACCATGCTTACTGTAAACTTATCATGATTCAATTAAACAAATATATCACTTACCAGGATCTGATATATTAGTTACTACAATCATCAAGTAAAAAGTTCATATCTCAAGCATTACTCTCAAGATTATCACCAAAAGAGGAAATCAGGGAGAGGGAAAGAGCGGGAGAATGTCTCCTCCTCCCTCCCTACCTCTACCCCCGTGCATTACCAGTCCTCTTGATATGGTTCCACAGATAGCAAGTCCCGCTTAGATTCAGTTCAAATGATGTTGGCCAGTAAGACCCATTTTTCAAGACATTCTATGAAAGGAAAGAAGACCGGAGGCAATACCAAAAGACCACACAAACAGAACAGCTACCAACCCTACTCCAAACCTGATGGTTTTTCCTAATGTTTTTCCTAGTGGTTAATAAGATCTTAAAATGGATATAATATAGGTGATTGCTATGAGCTATATTAGATCCCCTTCTTTCTGTGGGACCACTAGGTCAATTAACAAGAGTTAACATCTTTCAAGCATATTTGAGATTTAGTTTTTGTAGGAACTGGGTTATGTTGACAAGAGCTTCGCCACTTGACTATTCCAGTTCCTTGAAGGCTTTCTTGGTGGAGGGATATAACTTTTGTTGCTTTGCATTTTGTTATAGAATTAACTGAGAGAAATTAACATAAAAAATCTGTCTATTTAATAGTACTAATGAACAAATAAGATTTTAAATTAATTACCTCCAATTGTTTCAATACTGATTGATCAGAAATGATGCAGGATGCCAGGGTAACAGAAGCACAAAATTTCTCCAAGATAGAGATTGCTTGAGCATGTTGAGGGGTAATGAGAATTAACTGCAGCATGCGAATTTCATGTTTAGGCATCCAATAATCAACATGGAATACAGAATGAAACTAAACTAAGATGCCTGACCTCAATGTCATTTAATTTGACCTCAAAGTAATTATAGAGATCTTGAACTTGGAACCCCGTCAAAATATTAGAAGCTGAAATTGAGCTTGAGAACCGTTTTGGGATAGAAGATTGTTCTTCTATAATAGAAGCAATAGAATCCACATCAAATTTAGAAGTATAAAAAAGAGATTCCAATTTCAGGACCTGCCAAATTTAGTAGATCACGGTAAGATAGGCAGAGTAGAAATATTAACACAGTCAATAACGCTCTGGTGCAGCAGAACTGATATTGTAATAATCTGTTCAGATTTTAGGTGAATTCCATATGGACAAGGGGCATAGTTTACTCAAATTCCTAAACTTTTAGATGGAAGTTTGAAATCATTAGTTTTCAGTTTTACCAATTAGTTATCGCCTTTTAGACCCTTTTTCCTTGGTGTTCTTTGCTGTCCAAAAAAATAGCTTCAAACAAAGTCCACACTAACACCCTGCACAAGCACTCCCATGATCACAATAGCTAGCAAATCTCCACAATATCATTTTTGTGGCAGCCATAGTTGTGATGTTAATAATAATTATCCAACACACAGAAGAGGGCGCAACAATCTCCCCAGTAACTTTAAATAGCAGAAAACTACGCATAGATACAAAACACAACAAACCACAGAACATGATGTGCAGTAGAGCACGATAAAGAGGTATTACCAATTTATATTCTTCTGGCGTTGCTTTACTCCAAGGAACATTAATTATAATATTGATGACATTAACATCCCAGCTTAGCTTTTTATGACTTGATAAGATGTATCTGCACATAGAAGACATATAAAAATTATGAGCTTCCACAAGACAGTAATACAAATGGGACACGAGCACAAGACATGAAAGTGCCATAGATATCAAAGTTCTTATTTAGTACAAGCAAGAACCAAAACTCTAATATTCAATTTATTTGATCAAACAATAATATCCTGTTTTCCACCACCACGAGAGGTTCTTTATATAGGCACCAGAGCCTAAAGTCCAAAACAATTAGGAATACGAATTTTAAACAGGAAAATCACCAAAGTACAGAATGAAAAGGGATGCTAATGAAGCTAGTTCAGAACTTACTCCACTTTTGACAATAAGCGAGTCCTGACATCTTCAATCCCATTTAGTGACCACAGAACCTGCAATAGGATAAACAATAAACCTTTAGCATGGGAATGTCACGTCAAATATTTAAACAAACCAAAGAGTCTCACATCTAATCTCAATATGGGTTCGTAGCCCATAATATTGAATTTCAAAATGAAACATCTTACTTGTTTGTCGATAAAGAATGAATATTAATTAATAAAGGCGTCAGAGCAGTTTCAGTGTTGCCCATTTACAAAAAAAAAAAAAAAAAGACAAAAAAACTTCATCTATACTTTCTTAGCTACATACAAAGTATATTTATCAAAGTTTACGAAATCCTCCATTGATAAAAGACTAACATACCAATTTAAGAAAAAGACTGAGAACTTTCCAATAGCTAAACAAGTGTATTTACAGATAATGCATCTCCTATGTATGTTTGAATTTAATGATCTATTCAAGTTCTTGATCTTCCAAAAAACACTTTACATTATGTCAACCTGTTAAAACAACACTATTAGAGATTTAAAAAAAATGATAATAAATGCAAGAAATGAAGTAATACAAAATTGCTAGCAGGTGCACCACTTATTATAAGTGTAATACCCAGCTACACATGTTGATAAAACTAAAGACAGATCATTAATAATTAAAAAAAGGATATTGTAAAGAGTAAAAACTTACCCTTTCCAGCTGAAATTCAAAGGAATTTAACACAGTAAAGAGTTCCCAAAGACTTTGAAAAAACTCTATATCACAAGAAACTTCCAGTGGTTGAAGCATGACCTGCATATGACATGACATGGTTCAGAAACTATACAAGGATATTGAAAAGTACAAAGATCCGGGACTAGAATAATACCTTTACTGACAATTCAATATCCCGCTTTGGTGACATGTCCACTTGAAATCTACATGAAGGAGGTTCATCTTCCCGCACATTGCCATCCGTAAGGGACTAAAAAAGAATCCAGGTTAGGCTAAATGTTGATGTAGTGTCCTTTAAATGTCTTGCAAAACAATGATAAGATGATTTCTTAAAATGTTGTTCATCATCCAACTCAAAACTGATCAAATTCAAAAAAATGATTTTCTGAATATCTTACCTTATAGATGACACAAAAAAAAAGTTGAAGAGTCAAGGCTACTGCTAATATCAGAAATAAAATAACAGTCCTACTTATGCCCTAGTACTTTACACAAGGACCTCATGAACAAAGCAAATCCGTGAAAGAACTCGTTGAGAGTATAATAACAAACTAATTTTTGCACATTAAGAAACACATTCCAAGGGGTCAAGCTCAAGAATCTCAAACCACTTCTAGGCCCAGATAACAAAACTCCATCACTTCCAAGTCCATACAAAATAGACGATAATGACAACAATAAGAAATTAGGGTAAAAACTGTATGCCCCATGTGTGAGGTTCTCTCATTTATATAGTAAAAGCTTCCCTAATTACATTGCTAAATAATAGGTAATACATTCAAGATAGGATACATTAATGCTATTGTAGTCAAGATAGGAAACTAAACAGAATAGGAAACTAATCTGTACAGCAAGAATCGGCAACAATTAATGGCTGCTGATATGTATTGACAGATAAGACGAATGACTTAGGAAATGCCTGCATTTGAGCTATATCTCACAGGCCCATGCTAGTGTTAAAATGCTTCAACTTTAATTGTCAAGAACATAACTAGTTCGCTTATGGAAAATGCACCTTGAGTGAAGCTTTCTTGCCTGAGAGCCATAGAAACTTACCATTCTTATTTCATCTCCACTATGGCCGAGCTCTAAATTAAATGTGGCAAACTATATTGGATCCCTTTCCTCAATTTCTCTTTTTAGACTGAACTTTCCACAGTTCTCAATCTAAATTACTCATTACACTTCATCCCACAATATAGACAGTTTACTCTTCCTCTTTTTGGGTGCTGGAATTGCAAGCCAATCACTCTCTTGCAAGAGTCCATCCACAAGTCTACTAGCCAAGCCATCATAGACTACCTTCTCTTATGCACAATGGGAGTCCCATCCACCTTGAAACAGATGAGCCACTTTTTTCTGGCCCCTTCTATGTTTCCACATATCCATTCAACAATGCCATCTCATCCACACTCCATTGATGTGTGCTCTTAGTTTTCCCAGCACTAACGCTAACAATCAAAGAGGCTACCTTAATACTTAAATTGACCCTTCAGCTGATTAGGCTTTGACATCCCATAGCATGCTAGTCATGCTTTGATTTCCTCATCAACATCTCCCTCTTTTTCTATGATGAAACCTAGGTAAAGAGCTAGCTATCCAAAGGAAGTATTATGAGCACAAACTTGAAGTGTCTAGGAAAGACAATGAACCTGGAAACCCAAGTAAACAGGTTTTAAGAAGGCATCTTTACACTCCTATAATTATTTACTTGTCCATTATCCTTCCACCATTTTGCAACTAAACTCGCTCTTTCTCCAAGTGCACTACCAACTAAACTTGCTCTTCCACCAAGTGCACCAACAACAACCAACACTAACCATCCAAGTTTCCAAAAGTTGGTGAAACACAATGCTTGTAAAAGTCATCTGGGAATTATGGTATCCTCATCTGACAAACAATAGTTTTAATTGAAACTTAGTTCGACAAGATCCACAAGATCATCCTTGATGCATCACTGGAACTGAAACAGAGACCTAATATGTTCTCTCAAAACCACTGTTGTGAATAACAGTTTAGATGTAGAAAATATGATTGATTTACAAGGGGGGAGAGAACCTTATTGAAACAGAAAGAAGAAATATTTTTAAAATAGACATAGCTTGCAGCATGTATAGTTGGGATATAAGAATACAAACCGTTCCTATCTGTAGAATGGCTCTCTTTTTACATGGATCGAACATCTCTCCTGATCTAAAGTGGCAAACAACCATTGCCAACTCTTCCCAAAGTTTGCATTCAATGACTAACTCATTAAAAATCAGGTCAGCAATTTTTTTAGAGTAACTCCTGTTAAAAAAAGTAAAAAAAAAACAGTAAGTGTGATTGATTGTAAATGGATCACAATAAAAGCAAATAAAAAGCAGTGATATCACAAAGAATATACTATTCAGTCAAAAACCATTGATATATAGCAAGCATCGGTAATATTATAGAATTTGACAACACATGGCATCCACTGGCAATATAGATAAGTAACAATATGCAAACAATCATGGTCCAGCTTAGATACCTGACAATCATTTTGACCCTAAATATGATACAGATATAAACCATTCAAAAATATCACAATGGAAGTGTCTCCTTCCAGAATCTGTCTGCATGCAAGCGACATTTGGAAAGATTCTAGAAAGGGCTACAAAAAAAAATATTTTTTATTTTTTAAAAAATAAAATAAGTGACTACATTGTTAATCTTGAGAGATAACAAAGAACAGTAACCATACTTGCTCTGCAGTGTGGCAGTAATGCAACCTACAGTGAACTTCATTGCACATGTAAACATCTTATAATTTGCATCAACATCCCCACTAGATAAAACAGATGGCTGGAACTCCGTTGCTTCATATATATCCTGAAAACAAAGGAAAATAGATAAATTAAGATCTAGATCTAAATTTTGTTTTACTTTTTTGCTCCAGATTTGAACCATCAAGACTTGACACACTTACCTTTACAACTTCATCGGAGACAACACCAGAGAACTGAATTGAATCATCAGTTCCACCAGCACCAAGCATGCCTCGGGAGATCCAATTCAACCATCCACGGGACCTGCTTGATGAGCGTTCATCATTTTGTGACTTCTCAATGAAACTATGGGTACCTTTAACTTCCATATTTGAAGATAAAGAGGTTGATAAAACTTCCTGTGGCCAAATAAATAAAACAATATTTATTTAACTATCTGACTAAAATGTTGCTCATGAAGAGCTCTATTTCCTTTGAGAAAAAAAATACCATTATAAATAAAGAATGATGCTTTATAGAGCATTTTAAAAAGTAAAAATTATACTCCCCCAGCTCCATAATATTTATGGTATGAAAATCAAGAAAAATCTTAATTCATTTTTAAAAAAACTAAAAGTTTATAACCGATTAAGATATTTTTTTAATAATAACAAATGAATAAAAATTGTATCATTTCATATACCAACTATTATGGAACAAAGGATATTAATAAAGTATAGATAGTAAATGTACCTACTGTCTACTACTTTAAGAAGAAGCTAAATGTCTCATATGAGAACAAACCAAATCCCCATGTGCACAAATGCTTAAGCTTGGAACCGATCCAAATAATTTAATTCATAACACTTTGCAGAATAATTTCTGTGAGTTAAGATAACAAATACCTGGAGCTTAAGCTCAGCCACAGACCTATAACTTAGAATATCATCTATATCAGATTCTTTCTCCATTTTCTCCAAGTCCTGAATAATATATTCATCGATTGCCTGAATGACAAAGTTTGAAACATAAACAAAGCAATAAGAGTTGGATAGCAACCAGCCATGATCTCGGTTGACAAAAAGGCAAACCTCGTAAACAGAGGATAAGAAGAGGAAATTATGTTAATGTGGATAAATCATAATACAGAAAAATTGACTCAACTTGATTTCACACACATCCTTTTTTTTGGAAAGTTTTGATTTATATATCATGCATTTCTAATTACTGGATCTATACCAGATTCTTTCTCCAGTCATAGGATAAGAGTTGTTATTGGGTGTTTAGAGGATGTGTATCAAAAATTGGAAAGCAAAGGGTATAAATCAGATCACATTTAAATGGGATTTTCATGCATAGCTTAGTTATTTCAACAAATTATATACACATCATCAACAGACTTGATCATATGGTGAGAGACTTGGCTAATAGGATTTAAATCTAAAATGAAGTGAGTTTCGAGAGTGCAAATCAAACTTTGGCCGGATAAAACAAAGTAATGAGAGAGCAAACTAAGATGATCACTGGAGCATTCCTTGGACTTCCATGATTTTAAGATAACTAAGCATCTTAGCTAGCATGTTTCAGCATCTGTTCTCATAATTCAAACACAACTTTCCAATCCACTAACCCATTAAACAAAATTATAATATCTAGAGAGCTTCAAAGCCTGTTTTGGATAATTCAATTGTGTTCATGATAAAGAAACAAGAGAAATCACCTGTTCTTGATGAAGAAACTCTAGTTTAGTCTGGTATAAATTAATATACTTTCGGCGAAAACTCCTGAAATAAGAAATCAAGATAGAGAAAGAAATATTCTCAATAAATAAGTTTTACAGATGTTACATCGAGCATATTACTGAGTCAAAATGTTAGTGCTTGCCAAAATATTTAAGATAATTAACATTGAAAAACAAAGGTAAACTAGCAGAAAGGCATACACATATATGTATAAACTTCAGTAATATTTCAACAAAAATATTCTCAAGAATTATTCTCAAAAAATAAGTTTTACAGAAGTTACAACGAGAATATTGCTGAGCCAAAATGTTAGTGCTTGCCAAAATACTTAAGATAATTAACATTGAAAAACAAAGGTACACTAGCAGAAAGGCATGCATGTATATTTATAAACTTCAATTCATTCAGTAGATGAAAGTAGAACAGAGAACTAATCAAAGCAGTTTACAAAATAAGGGACAAACTGCTCGTCTTCTGCCATTATGCACATACATGTTCATCGTTAGACATAAAAAAAAAAATTCTTTATCTTTTTTTTATGAAAGGGAAAATGAAGTTAAAAGAATTATAAAACAGAGAATAGATTCACATGGAACTTAATTACACCCAGGAAGATTGAACTATGAAGCTCGGAAAAAAGAGTCCCATGAAGCTCGGAACAAAAGAGTTTCAATCGCTTTGAATTCCTGACATAGACACAGGAAATCCCACAAAAGGCACATTACATTACAATGAAACCAAGAAAAGTAATCTACTCCACAACAGTTTGTCTGAAAAGAGAGTGATTCAGAAGATTCATAAGTTCCATTCCATCAATGAGGACAAATAAAACAGAGAGCGATGGGGAGCATTGTATAGTCTCAAAAACAAATATAGACAGCAAGACAAAAGTAATCAGAGGGGGGTATATGTTCCCCATCCTCGTGTTCATGCCTGACATCTGGAATTACATAACAGGTTAAATCACAATGGAAAATAAACTTACAGTCTCTGTCCTAAATATCTCCATGAAGTTTTCTTCAACTTCAAGCGAACATCAGCCAAAATGGATTCTTGAGCATACTTCCACCATAATCTTTGCCATCCATCCTGTTTTCTTGATAGAGGACAACCCCAAGGACGGTAGCGTCCATACCTTTACCACTCACAAATGTATCAAATTTACAATCTTTCATTAGAAGTTCGCATTACAAGTTCTTGAAAGTAGTGTTGCAATCTTTCATCAAAACAAAGCCTTTTAGAAGAACAAACTGAATAGTGTCATGGCATTCTTAAGAACATCATGATCAAAAAACTAAATGGAAGGCCATCTATGTCTATATATATATTGACAGGAATATTGTCAGGGCAGCTGATAGTTAAACAATGGATGCAAGACAGCACTTCAATTTATGTTATTGTAAGCCTTCCATTTCTTAAAGAAAGAAAGAAGCACACAACACACTGCCCTCTTAAAATGGTTACACCATAACTGTATTTGATTCGAATTCTCAGCAGCTAATAGAGAAATCAGAGAGATCCAATCTATTGTTCAGAAAGCTTTGACAGCATTTGCAGTAATTAACAAACACATATGATCCATGTCATAAACAGTAGAGTTAAGACCTACGGATGCCTCCTTATCTTTAACAAATAGCTAGCATTAATTTTACAAAGAATTACAATCCAAATAAATTACTATGCATGCATCATTGAACAAAGGGAAGCTTAGAACTAAGCTAAGAAGTTCATAGAAATGTAAGAATACATTTACAAGAGAAATTGTAAGACCCCTCCAAGGTCCAAAAAACCCTTTATAAAGCCTCAACCAAACTCCTCATCTCTAATTAGAGGGCCATATTTTCCCTCTGGTTTAAATTTTCCAATCTAGTTGCATGTGAGATAAAAAAACTTGGAAATGTTGTGTTAAATAGTTGTGTATTAAATCTGTCTTACATCACTACAATAAAAGGGATTAGGTAAATATGTAAAAATATTATTAGATTAATTAACACCAGATGAAAAAAAAAAAAAAAAAAAGATACTAAACTTACTTTTCCCGTAAACTGCTTGTGCTTAAGTAATCTGATAAAACCAATATTCGCTGCAACTGAATTTCATTCAAAGACACTGCCTAATTAAGAAAAAGTTGAGAGAAACACGATACGTAAATACAATGATACTCAGCACAGGTTACATAAGGACATGCAGAAAATGGAGATTTTATATCAATGATATACGCCTCAAAATACTAAACCAACCAAGTCATTTAGGTCAGCCCTGATTGAATACTGGGGCAAATCACTGTCAAGCTTTCCTGCTTTGTTAACCTGCATTTCATAAACAAACTTCAGTAACCTGCAGTTGTTATGACTAGCGGGGTGTTTGGCATTGTGTTTTAAAAACGCTTTTGAAAAAAAAATATATATTTTTATTTTTTACTTTAAATTAAAAAAATTGGTGTTTTTGGATTATTTTTATGCGTTGATGTCAAAAATAATTTTTAAAAAATAATAAAAAAACATTATTTTGATGCATTTCTGAACAAAAAACACTTTCAAAAGCAACCTCAACCACACTCCCAAGCAGCCACTAAGAATTTTATAAAGTCCATGCCTATTGTTTTCATTCAAGGGGAAAATTGATTTCAATGTACAAGTACACTTGCAACATATATGATTAAAGAACAAATTATTCTGGTGGCAAATGATATTCCCCTTCCATGGCATAAATCATTTTCATGTGTTTAAGGGACACGATATGAATGCATCAACTCCTCATTTTCCTACAAGATTTCTGAGAGTTTAGGTTAAAAGGGGAAAATTCTTTAAATTTTACCTTTTTTAACATTGTGCTCTAAAAAGTGTGTTATAGAAAAGATAATTATTTAATAAAATGCATTATGTACAAAGCAAAAAAAATAACTTTTAATCAAGCCTTATACCCCAAGTGACACTGATACATTGAGTGGCTGTAATAAGTAGTCAAACTCATTGCCTCCATGTCTTGCACTGCACCAGGATTTGGAGTCCGCATCATCCAAACCCATTGAATCAATATCTCCTTTTGAAGTGGTACAATAAATTTCCAAACCTTCAATACTCGCAGTTTTGTTTACTTGGCCACCTACCATCTTTGCACCAAATGATCTGATGTGATAAAAATGATAAACATCAGTTGAGAATAAAACAAGAAAAAATGAAATAAAGAATGAAAATCTTATTTTAGATGAAAGAAAAAACCAGTATATATGAGAAAATTTCAAAAACTTATTTGTTCAAAGAGACAGAAAGGTGGTGAGCAAGAAAATCAAGTAAAATAATAGACAATGACCTCTGAAAACTTCACAAATGGCATAAGAGCTATCATAAAATGCTCACAGTTTCACATAATAGTTTTCAAGCATGTAGAATACAACCTCATTTCTCAACTTGAAGTTACTCACAGATTCACATGAAAGAAAAAAATGTGAGAACTATCATAAACTACAAGAATACCAGGAGTTAACCTAAAAAATTACCCAACCAAATTTTGCTTTACCGTCAAGTTGGAAAACTGTAACCCGAACAGAACCTGTGCCTGGAAAACATGTTGGGAAACTGAAGAGTTACAATGTGCACTTCAAGTAGAGCCTTTACAATGAAAAAACAACTCAGCATTGTCTTGTTTCATTCATAACAACAACAACAACAACAAAGAGGACGAAGAAAAGGAATACTTGGCCCTTTTTGTATTAACAAAAATAGCATATGCATGAAACAAAGAATAAGGATATTTGTTCACAACATAAGTGGAAGCAATCCAGAGATCAATAAATGTATCCAAAAAAAAACTATTAATTACCAATATGACATAGTATGACAAAAGGTGAAGAGGAACAAGGAAAAGTACAAGTAGATTGTGGGGTAAGCTCACCGAGTCAAACTGTCTTTCACCATATTGGACATGAAAATTTCTAATTGAAAGTTGGATGCTATCAAGAACCTGGAAGAAAAACAAGGAACTCAGAGAATAGCAACAGGATTGCAATTACATCTTCTAAGAGGACATATATCAGACGAACAAGGTTTTCAATATTAACTGTTTCATTACATATACATGCATATATATATATATGGTTTTTAAATGACTTGTTACAGCCTGAAACCTGATGGGCTACAATGAGCACAGTAACTAAATGATTTGTGAGCACAATGACTGCATAATCTAAAACTCACAAAAGCCAGTAATACAGCAATACAAATGTTTCATGACTGTATAAACCCATAAATAGCAGTGCAGTTAAGATATTTATTATTGTTTATACAAACATAATATGTATTTAAATCCAACCCAAAACAAAAGGTTTATTGAGTGAAAGCCATAATGGATAGCAAGAGCGCAAATGTTACCTTTGCAGTAATATATGAGATAAATGATTTCCCCGCCTGATTATCTACAGGGAAAAAAAAATGCCAGACATGAGTAAGAATCTCCTGAACCAAGCATAAAAAGTCCTCTTACAGAAAGAAAATATATCACAAGTCAAAAAAAACACCAAATAAGATTACACTGCAATATGTGATCAGCCAGCCATGCCCTTCTCTCATAACCATTAAGCTTTGGAATCTTTAAGTTGTCTAACCAACACTTTTTCATGTCTCAAAGTTTCCAGAGATAGAACATCTTCATGAATTATCAAAAGAAAGGGCATACTCTTTGCTCAAACCAAATAAACTACTTATGCTTGAAAGCGGAGTGCAAACAGCTTACCACATATGCGCTTTGACAATTTTGAAAGCTCTGCAGCAGCAAGTTGAGCTTTTTTAGCAGCGAATTCCCGTCTTTCAACTGCGTCCAAATTCCACTACAATAGGCAGGCAGGAAAAAAAAGCAGCAGACATTACATATTTGGAACATGTATGCACATAACACCAAAGCGAAAGATTTATAATTTCTTTCATTCTACTTTTATTATAATCAAAACTGCAAACTCATATATATAAATAAACGCCATAATTAGTTACTACCTCCTGATCATCCCGTTGGGACAAGCAAATGAACACATCTTCTACAGCGATAATAATGGGGTGATCCCACCCAATCTTTTTCCACGAAAGCTTAATGCTTAACCTCCCAACCCGACCTAAACAAAACAAAAACGAAGATTACAGGCGAAAAAACAAGTTCCAACAAAATCATATAATAAATTCAGCATACCTTGCTTAATCGAAAAGGGTAACTGGAGATAATCGAAAGCTTCCGGAATCAAATCCACATTCTCCAATAGCACTTCCTCTGGAATTATTAATTATTCATCAGAATCACATAAAAAACTGCACCTAAACCCTCAGCCATAAACCCTAAACAAAACTTTTTATTACAATAATAGCTATTAGACATCATCAATTTCTATAATAATAAATAAATAAATATACATAAAATTACCGTTCCAGAGGCTGAGCTTGAGCTGTTCTTTTTGGATATTTTTAAAGTATCGGCCGAGATAGCCGACCAGAACGCGATGGACCAGTCCTTCAAACATTCTCCTTTTTTAGTGAACTTTATTTATAATCAACTAATTAAAAAAAAAAAACAATCGCTTCTTTGACTTCACTGCGATACAAAGACAGATGGAGAGAAATCAAAATTTGAAATGAGGATAAATTTATTAACAGACTACAACAGAAACCCTGGCTAACAGGACCAAAAAAATATCAAAAGCTAAGAAAAATATAGACACAATGATCAAATTTTGAAATTGGAAAAGGGAAAGGAGAGATTTTTGAAGCAAGTACTTGACCAGTGATAGAGAGAGAGACAGTAGAGAGAGAGAAGGTGACGGTGTGTTGATGGTGTGAGCTCTGTGGATGCAGACGATGAAAGTGAACGGTTCTTTGTTCTCTCGTGGCTCGGGCGGGTGGGTCTTACGGTGCCCGCCCTAAATATAAAGTGGACTTGGGCTTGATCTTGGGCTTGACAAATCGGTGCGGACCGTTGGGTCAGCGCTAGCAGCCTATTAGTCTTCTCCTACTCAATTTTGGAGGGTTTGAAATGTATTTTAAAAGTGTTTTGAAAAAAATTTAAAATTTATTATTGTTATTTTAAATTATTTTTTTAATATTTTTAAATCATTTTAAAAAAATAAAAAAACATTATTTCAATATATTTTTCAATAAAAAACTTATCATCATCATGATAAGTTTAACATCTTTGCGGATGAATTCTTAAATGTAAGATTAGTATCTTGTCCGAGAAAAAAATCATTAGGAAAAAATAAAAGGATAGTTAACTGTTAGGTTAGGACAAAATTATTCTACATGGGCTCTTTCTTTTTCTCCCCAAGCTTTTGTTTCTTGAAAAGTAAAGGAGAAGGAAGCATCCTCCAATAAGATCAACCATGTTTAGCCATGGACATCACAGAAGAATCGGGACCGGTCTCTTGCGCTTCATCTCCAATGCGGACAAATCATATAAATATCAAAAACTAGCTTTCCTAACGGTAAGAGTAGTAGTAACCCATTGAAAGCTTCTTTTCTTTTACGTTGTCTGTCTTCTCTTGTCGTTAAATAAAAACCAATACACCAAACACAAACTCAGCCACCCTCTCTCTCTATCTCCCACTCTCCAGACTTGAAGGCTAATACTTTTTTCTTCTTCTCTCTCTTTATCTGCATCCCTTTCTATGTTTCTTTTGTATATTTGCTATTGATTGATGCAACTTTTTTTGTGAATTTCTTTTTTGAGTCTGATTTCAATTGAGAGGAGCGATTTTGACTTTCAAGGAGGGATCTTTTGTTGTGGCTCTATGTTTTTTGCGCTTTTATTGATGTTTGTTTTTATTTCAGGGTAGAATTGGATAGTTTAAATTATGGGTTTTGTGAATTTTGTGTTTTGATAATTGCTGTGAAGGGCAATGGTAATGGAAGTTAGTCAGGACCAGCCCTTTGGAAAGATTTAGGCAGGATGTGTGGGTTGAATTAAAATACTGCTACCAAATATTGTACATCTGGTTTTCAGATGGAATGAAAAGTTTAGGTTCTCTTGTGTGTGCTAATATGGGAGTTTGGTAGGTTAAACTTGTTGAACCTAAGTTCGAAACCGGTGATATTTAGTGTTAACTCTGGAAGGAAATCAATTAGAAAGCTAAAATAGGTTACTGAGTGAGTGAGTTCTTGTTTGGTTAAAAATTGAGCTAGTTTTCATGAATTGAGCAAGGAACTAATTTGTGTAAATCTGGTTCCATGACATTGTGACTGTTTGTCCGCGTTTTAAAAATGTTTTTGAAAAAAATGATTTTTATTTTATTTTATCTTTATGCTTTTAGATTATTTTGATTTGTTGATGTCAAAAATAATTTTTAAATAAAATAATATTATTATGATATATTTGTAAATGAAAATCACTTTAAAAAACAATCTCAACCTTAATTATAAACAAACTCATTTATTAAGCATGTTTCCCCTGTTTAATGAACCCTATTGTATATTCATATGTAATGAATTCATTACGGTTGATTATCTGAGACCCCCTTCACATGTTTATGGATGATTATTTTATTTGTACAATCTATATGTATCATATGCTGTCATGGTGGCTCAAGCCCTGCCATTATGAAGTTTACTTAAGCAGCATGCACAATGCCTTTTTTCTTTTCACAGCTGCTATGTTTTATCTCTTAACTTTTGTTCTGTTTTCGCTGTTCTGCCTTTTGATCTCACAGAATTTGCTGATAAAAAAATGCAGAATCCAAGGATGGCACCATCAGCAGAAATTCCAAATTCCAAGCCTCTTAAAAAGAAAGCTGCTGCTGCCTCACGAGCTTCCTTGATTCAATTGCAAGGAAACAATGTCAGAGAAGTTCATCAAGTGCGGGTGCCTGCATCTTTAAGACCAGGGCAGAAATCCTTCAAAAAGAGCTTGAAGAAAGAAGGCTCTCCTTTGTTCCAACAACCAGAGAGAGTGAACTCTGATTCATTGCCAGAGTCCTTTGCCCCAGTCGACGGATACCGGCATCTAAGATGCATGTATTTGCTGTTGGAGGAAGATAGCTTAGCTGTGGAGAGAGCTTTGAGCAAGGTTGCAGATGAGGTCAAGACTCTTGAAGATGAGAAATTTGCATTGTTAGACCAACTTGTTGTTTTAGAAGGTCTGATTGATCCTTCAGAAGCGCAGTCCAATGGGTTCTAGTTCCGTGTGGTGCTGATATTATCATTGATTGATGCCCTTGTACATTATCATCGGTGTCATAGTCTGTTCTTCTACTTGTCACAAGGGTGATTAATTTCCCAATGGCTGGTGTTGAAAGACTATCATATAATTAGAAATGAAAGCAGAAACAAGAATGGATTAGATGATAATCCTATACCAGTGTAATTAGCTTATCTAGTGATAACGGCTGACTTCTGATTTCTTTTATGATTGTAACCAAGTCAATGTATGGATTTGATAAGGCAATTTGGCAAATATGTGTTTGTGGTGTGGAGGTTCCTATTATCTTGATATGAGGCGGTGCAGTGGGAGTGGGAGCACATCTCGCAATTTAGGAGAAGACAACTTGTCTCCCTGGATTGTTTATGGTGATTTGTCTCGTGAACACCCACCAAATTTGGGAAACCAGATAATATTGTGTTTTTTTTATTACATGCCAGCTGAAATGATACAAGCCATGTTTGTTTATTGTCGGCCACATTGGCTTTGCAACATGATAATCAGGATTCAGGTCCATGACTGATTTGTTTTTAAAAAAAAAAAGAGAAGGAAGCGCTGAATCCATGGACTAAGAAAACATATTACTAAATGGGCATAGCAATAGAGGTTCATCTGTATTCTGTGGAGAATCCTTGGGATGCTCATATTAACTTCCTAAAGTTGTCAAGTGATTCCCAAATTGGCACGGTGAGAAGAAGGATATGAAAGAGCAATAAATAGCCCTTATCTTTCTGAAAAATCAGCCATAACCCCTAACTGGCTAATGTGATCACACAGAAAGTTCAGTTCAAATGCCCCCTTGAACCCCAGAAAAACAGAGTTTGAACTTCAAATTTTCACAACTATAACTTGTTTCAATAATATTTATGTATGAATGCATGTATATATATATATATATATATATATATATATATATATATATATATATATATATATATATATGCATACTGAAAGGCTGAAGAAGAACCAGTAAATGAATAGATAAAGAGAGCCACATTTAGCATTGTACTTCTATATTGCCATTTTTTGAGGCCTGTTCAACAATCTTCACGTCGCCTGCATGATCCAGGCATGTAACAGTAAACTACTGTGGATATATGAACTCAATTATATCTCTGCATCTGTATTTGTGTAGACTGTAGAGTTGTCAGGATCTCAAAGTTTCTAAGCTAATATATACAAACTAAGCCAGGCTATCTCATCAACCCCATGGGAGAGGGTGCAGCCCGGACAACTAGGGGGCTGGTGACCCGTGCATCTGCACTCCTCCATGTCAAAAAACCAAATGCATAGCCCTTTGATGGAGCAGCCACCTTGAAACTCACTGTGAATTTGATCTTCTGGCCATACCTGTTGAAGATTAGTTGCTCTGGCACAACGGTAACATTGATTCCCGCCGGATTAGACATTACAGCTTTGTAAACACTTCTCGCTCTCCCAACATTAGTCACAGTTCGAGTCACTGAGAAGCTGTCTTTAAGATTTGGAATGGTGATTGAAGGATAATTCAGGCTGGAAGCTGCTGTAAATGTCTGATCACATGTGCTGTTGTCTCTTGTGACCAGACGCAGTGATTTCTCATCATAACCAATTGAGCAGAGAAAAGCTTTATAATCTACTGAATGTGCGTCATAGACGAGGCCAGGATCAAGAACTCTTTTAGGATCAACAAACCCTGATCCATAATCAAATGCATTGGCCATTCTTCCTTCAGGATCCACTCTGATGGGTTTGTCTCTCTTATCCAGGATGGTAGCTGCATTTTCCATTTGAAATCGATATTCTTGGTCAGATAATTCTCAACAAAAGGTAGCATATTTTAGAGACTTCATCAATCCCATGGACGGAACCTGTCGCGGAGCACCAAGTCGGTTATCAGAATGTTGGTAAGAACTTACCTGTGGTCATGATTGCAGACTTGATGGCAGATGGAGACCAGGACGGGTGAACTGCTTTGATCAAGGTTGCAACTCCTGTTATGTGCGGGCATGACATAGAAGTTCCAGAAAGAATGTTGAATTGCATTTTCCCATCTGCCGGAGACCAGGCTGCGAGGATGTTCAGTCCAGGAGCTGCAACATCAGGCTACAGAGCAGTAATGCCACAAGAAAAGTGGTAGAAACTTAGAATATCATAAACGAAGCATGACATATTTTATATTGAAAAAATAATTAAAATAGGCTAGTCGGTTTTCTGCAAAGCTACTGAATCTCAAGTTGAAAAATTACCTTCAGAATTTCAGGTGTCAGGGAATTGGGTCCTTTGGAAGAAAATGAAGCAATACGAGGTGCTGGTTGAGATCCCAAAACTGTCTTTGCACGGGAAATTTTCGACATTGGTTTTCTGTTCACAATCAGAGTACCCTGAATCAGGAAATTTGAGAAACATGAGTGCTAAACACCCAGTCTCCATGCTGACAATAAAAAGACAAACCGTGTGTTATTTATGTAAGATAGAATCTTTCTTCCCATCTCCCTCCCCACAACAGCTGAAGGGATGGCAAAGGGGATGGCAACATCTTTATCTGCCTCGTCAATAAGAACCATTCCAACCCCACCAGCCTCTTTCACTATCTTGCTCTTTGCCAGCTTAGACTCACTTGAACTCTCAGCATGTCGACAGACGAGAACTTTCCCTCTGGCTTTGGTAACATTTAAGGAACTATCCAAACAGTAACTACATGAACAAGCAGAAGAACGGAAACTAACTCAGATTTCTCCCATGCAATGGAATATAAATTTCACTCACTTTCAAGTACCTGTTGCTTCACCTGGATTGATAAGGTGTGAAATATCCTGCATGGGCTTCAGATGCATAGATGATCCTTGCAGAGGCATTCATTTCAGAGAGACTCAGACTTTCCCCCTGTTTTTTTAGAAATGAGAACTAATAAGGCGCTGCCAATTACTGCAAGCAACACTTAATATAAAGACGGAGTTGTATTACCATGAATTTTGTGGCATTTCCTAAGACAATGTCAGATGCAAAATCTCTATCCATCGAACTAGCACCAACCGTCATCATCCAGGGGGCAAGGTTGGTTGCAGAACCACGGGTTCCTGCATTTCCGACCGAAGCAACTACTAACACTCCACGGCTAGCAGCATGGAATGACCCAATGGAGATGGCATCATTAAAATAATCCCCCTGGGGAGCATCAGGACCCAAAGACACCGACAAAATATGAACCCCATCTCTGATTGCATCATCAAAGGCAGCTAACAAGTCAACATCATAGCAACCTGACTCCCAACATGTCTTGTATACTGCAATTCTTGCCATTGGTGCACCTCCTCTAGCACCTCCAGCTGCCAACCCCTTATAATTCATATTTGTAACATAACGACCAGCAGCTATTGAGGCTGTGTGAGTGCCATGACCAGAGCTGTCCCTTGGAGATCTAAATGACATTATCCTTGATGAATCTTCCTCAGCTTCATAGCCACTCATGTAGTATCGTGCTCCAATCACTTTCCTATTAATAGATTTAGATCTCCACCAATAAA
Source organism: Salix purpurea (assembly GCA_027405865.1). Lineage (NCBI taxonomy): Eukaryota > Viridiplantae > Streptophyta > Magnoliopsida > Malpighiales > Salicaceae > Salix > Salix purpurea. The sequence goes on from JAOWLH010000002.1 coordinate 28,842,596, forward strand.
TTAATGTCCACTGAACCAATCATTGAATAAATTATTGAGCAAGAATGAACCTGTTGCAAGATGAGGCATTGAATGCTTCTCCTAGCTGGCACTTCCCCCTCCATCTGGGTGGCACCGGAGGCATATCGGCATCACTAAAACTTGGAGATTCAGGCCAAATTCCTGACCATAAGAATCAAATCCACTATTTGTTTTTAAAATTTACATGCCAGCCAAATTTAAGCCCCACAGTTGACTAAACAATGAACAGTAACAAACTGCGTAGTAATTTATATATGTTTCCCAAATCTAGAATCAGACACGACACTGAAATGGAGGAACTCAGGAATTTCTTAAGCAATAAGCAAGCAAAGATGGAATTTCAGAACGAATCTCTAATATTAAGGACATCATTCAGTAAAAAGAAAAATATATCAGGAAGATTTGTCTGTATATGCAGCAGCACTTAATCAAAACTCCGGGGAGTATTCAATCAAGAATTAGTACACAGGGAACTAGTATTAAAGGCAAAAAAAAAGACCCTCACCAGTATCAATGAAACCAATTATAACATTGACTTGGTTCTTGGTTGAATGCCCCGGTATCTCCATGGTCTCTTCACCCACCAGACCCATGAAATCCCATGAGTGAGTGGTATGTAGCTTTCTTTTCAAATTGGGAAACACAGAGACCACTCCAGGCATCTCTGTCCAGAAAGAAAAAAAAAAAAAAACTATCATAAATATCATTCTGATTCCAAAACAAAGCAATAAACTGCTTCTAAAGTTATAAACATACTAGCAATCTGAGAAGCTTGTTCATCAGTCAACTTAGCAGCAAAACCTTCAAAGCCATGTCTATAGCTATAAAGGTGAGAGGCCTGTGCTTGCTCAACACTGTCAACAGCACACCACATTAAACCAGCACAAAAAAAAAAAAAAAAGCGAAGCAAAAAATGACATGAAAGTATTGAAAAGGGCACAAATTTTTTACCTTCCTCCATGTACAGAAGCAAGCATGTGATGATTTTGGCTCAAAACATCATCCGGGTCATCCCCACTTTTGCCTCCCATATAAACCACATAAACCTACAGATTCAAGAATCAAAACAAAACATCAAATAAAACCCACCAAGAAAGTAGCGAGAAAAAACATATATGATATCAAGAATTAACACAAACCTTAGAAGAGGAGCAAAAACCAACTTGTGCTACAAAAACAGCAAGAAAGAGACAGAAAAGGCAGCACCAACTTATAGAAGCCATCAACACAACAAGTATAAGTCACTACTGCTAGTTCTTGAAACAAGGAACAGTTGGAGGAATATATAGGCTGCAGCAGAAAACAAGGAGGGGGGAGAGAGATTATTAATTACTAAAAGGAAAAAAACAGAAAGTGGGCAAGGGAGAGAATGTTCACACTTCACAAGAATGCAACCCCGTCCACCATCTTTATATACGCGAGTGCGATGGGAAATAAAGTTTTCAAGACACAATCACCGGTATACCGTGAAAATATACAGCACAGTGGAAACAAAACATTAGTGACCCACAGTGTCCATACATAATAATATACCTTGCTTGTATAAACCTAGCATCAATCTTCTAATCCTGCCATGAATGTCCTTAATTTAACCAAATCGAAAACATTTTTCATTTTAAACCGGTTTGATCATGTTGATCTACCGAACTTGTTTTTTAAATTTTTGTCTAAAATAATGTCGTTTTGATTTAAATATAAAAAAAATATGCTGTCTAATTTTGTTTTGAATTCACTTAACGCTAAAATTGAATCTATTCCACCAACAAATTTAATTTCCTAAGTTGAATACATGCGAAAAATCTTCTATCATTTGGCTGGATATGTTGATTGTTTCATACACTCACATAAATAAGAGCATAATTATATATCCTCATTTGAAGATCCATGTAATTTAAGACTCGGGTTACATATATAGTGATTGTTTGGGAATGCGATTAAGATTGTTTTTCAAAATGTTTTTTTGTTCAGAAATATATCAAAATAATATTTTTTATATATAAAAAATCATCTTGACATCAACATATAAAATAATTTAAAAATATCAAAAATATTTAATTTAAAATAAAAAATAAAAAATATATTTTTTTCAAAAAAGTTATTAAATTGGAATGCTAAATTGGGTAATAATGAGTTGTGACTCATTTACGAGTCGTGAGTGTATTAAATAACAAATTACCCTATGCTATGATAAATAATAAAAAAATCAACTTAACGAGTTAAGTGAATTAACTTTGATATAAGAATTAGTTCATATTATGATAAAAAAAAAAAAAGTGGAGTAACATTATTTTTTGTTTTTTTTACTAATATAGGTGTCCAAACCATCTAATGCTAATGTGTATCTTTATTAATCTCATAAACTCTAAAGTTAACGACTGTATAAATTTCAAATAATTATTATATTAACAATCACAAAGCTTAAAAGTGAGACCGCCGAGAAAGCAAATTTCTTAATATCAAGCTATTACTACTTGATGGTTATTATAACATTATTTTTTCTTTTTTTATTGGATGTAAAATCTGGTATGAGTTATGGTAGGAGCAATCAAATCACCGGGTTGGCCGACAAGCTATGTCGGGTCTTGTAAGTATGCACAAACAAAAGAGAGAAAGCTTTGCTTTCGGGGCAAAACAACCTGACCAGCCGCGCCGTCTACCTCTCTCTCCCCACCCACCAAAAAGCCAGCTTGGCGTTTCATCCTGGAGACCGTTAAATTTAAGGTAAAAAAAAAAAGCTGTTGGTTTTCACTTTTGCTAATTTTGAGAAGAAAAGGGAACTTGCCCTTTAGGCTCCAGATAACATATTTGATTAACAGTTTAACACTGTAGTTGAAATTATTTTTTAAAAATTATTTAAAATATTTTTTTATTTTTTAAAAATTGTTTTTAATATTATTGTATAAAAATAATTTAAAAACACCAAAAAAAAAATTAATTGAAAAGGAGAGGCAAGTGGGCTTTTTGCTTGCTAAAGGGTAGACTGTGGCTGATGTATTTCTTGTTAGCCCCCCACTTGCATTCCTTTCTGTTTCCCGGCTGCCATGCTTTGGGTTTTTATCAGCAACCAACATTTCACAAGGGTGGCATCGTTTCATTACCCCGCCCGGCCACGACCCAGTTTAAAGTTTGAGCGACAGATTGGGATCTTCTCCGTGTTGATCCGATATATATATATATATATATATATATAAAAATTTTAAAAATAAAAAGTCAAATGAGTCTTGAGTATATTTTTATTAGATCGGTCAGATCACGGGTTTGATCGGGTTTAAGTATTTTATCTTGAATAATAACATATTTAAGTTTATTGATGTTTGTTTGGCATTGTATTTGCAAAATATTTCTCCTTTTAAAGATCATGAAACTTGTATGCTCAAAGTGTTTTCTTTTATGATTTTTATATGTTTATATTAAAAATAAAAAATAAAATACTATTCAATAAATTTTTTAACTAAAAATAGTTTTTTGTTTTAATGATTTTGGTGTAGCGATGAAAAACGATATGAAAGCGTAATATGATGATAAATAATTTATGATCTGATAATATATTTCGAGTTTGAATTAGAATACATATTTTTTATAAAAATACGTAACCACTAGAATTTTAGTCGTAATTCGAAATTTAATTGAAATAAAAAAATAAATAAAAGAATTTGCATGTCATCAATGTCGTGTCATGGATCATGTCAATCATGAAGCCAAAGTAATGGTGATGCTCTGTATAGCCATTATTGGTCCGCAATATGATTTCGTCGGGTGTTTTTTTTTTTTTACCAGTTTGGTCCTGAAAAAGATTTTATTACCATCATTAAGATCATCAAATTTTTCATTACCATGTGATAATACAATGATTACCATTATTATCACTACACTCCTTGCTGCTTGATAAGACCGTGAGGAGGAGATGCTCCACCCATGGAGCACTCGTGATTCATTTTGTGTTTGTTTCTGTGTTATAATTTGTTTTAAAAAAAAAAATTAATTTTTTTTAAGTTTTTAAAGATATTTCTATATGATTATATTGCAATAATATAAAAAGCTTATATTATATCAACTCATGAACTGATTTAGTTAGTGAATGTTTGGAAGTATAATTGAGTTCCTTTTCAAAATATTTTTTCGTTTATAATTGCATTTATATGATTTTTTATACTATTTTTTTTATTTGAAAAAAATAATTTTTTTTTTTTTTCAAAAGTGCTTTTGAAATGCAATGACTGTTAGAGAATAATATAAATCATATTATAGGACTTCACTTATAAGCTTAAGTTTTTAGGTGAGATGGTTCCTTAACATGGTATCAGAGTCTTGTTGACCCAGCGGTCACGAGTTCAAATCTCACAACCCCTATTCTATTTGATAAAAACCAAGCACAAGGTGATGTGAGCTTGTGCAAGTTTCAAGCCCAAAGGGCTTTCACTTAAGGGGGGGTGTTAGAGAATAATATAAATCATATTATGGGACTTCACTTATAAGCTTAAATTTTTAAGTGAGATGGTTCCTTAACAATAACAAAAACGGAGTGTATTTGGTATTGTAGTTTAAATATTTTTTATTTGAAAATATAGTAAAATATTTTTGTTATTTTTATATAAGAATATCAAAACATGAAAAAAATCAATTTATTATTGTTGAAATGCGAATAGAAGCGACATGTTTCGTTTCAAAATAAAGATTTTATTTTTTATATTTTTTCTCCACTTCGTTTAGAATTATACGAGCTGAGTAGCCCGCTTTGCTGGGCATTTTTATCTATGTAGAAAATTGATTGATTTTATAAATGTTGTATTTTGTTATTTTAATATTTACTTAGTATAATTGTAATTGATAAAATATGCTAAAAATGGTTTTTTTAAATCAAAATGTGATTGAATATTGCTATTGCTAAAAAAATTTTGATAAATTTTTTTAGAAAATTTGCTAAGAAGGTGAAATGATTTATAAGAAATTTGTTGTCACGGATACTCTGGTTAAAAAAACAAAACAACAAAAGAAACCCGGTTAAAAAAGAACAACTGAGTTGGACAGTAAAAAATCAAAAATACATGTGAAAAAAAGGTCACCGTTTCTTAAAAGAAACAAACAAAGGGTCTAAAATATAAATTCAAATTCAAAGACAAAGTTTTTTTTATAAGATTTCTTCATCATATTATTATATTAAATATCTTTAAGAATGTTGATATTATTATTTTTTTCAAGAAATCGTAGGTCATTTTTTTTCTCTTGTTATATATTTTTAGGCGATAATATTAAAAAAATATTAAACACATATACTTAGTCTCACATATTATATACTGTGATCGAAATGGGAAGTGATTTTTATATTTTTTAATTGTAGATAACCTAGGTAAATTTGTTAAAAAAAACAATATGAGTTGTTTCCCCCCCCCCCCCCCCCCCCAGTAATATTAGATCTGACATATTATAAATAAAAACATTGCAATATTTTTGAATATATATTTTTTGCGTGCTATAATTATTTATTTGCTGTCTAAAAAGAGCAGTGTAGTCGAAACAGAAAGTGCCTCATATATTTTTTAATTGTATATAATCTAGGCAAATTTGTTTACCTTTTGTTTTTTTGAGTTGTAATTTTTTCCCGGGTAATATTAGATCTTAAATAATAAAAATCTATTTTTTTTCTTCAGAAATATACTTGAAGAAAAGAGCACAAAATTAAAATTCGAAGCCATTTTTATTTTATTTTATAAGATTTATTCTTCATATTATTATATTAAATGTATTTAAGCATGCTGATATTAATTTTTTTCTTGCAAAAAATCCGAGGTCAATTTTTGTTTTCTCTTTATATATTTTTAGGTGATAATATGCAATAAATATTAAAACATATAATAATGACTTGTTTGCCGTTTAAAAGGAACAGTGTAATCGAGACAAAAGTGACTTGTATCGTTTTTTAATTGTAGATAACCTAGGTAAATTTATCTATTTTTTTTCTTGATTTGTCTTTTATCCCCAGTAATATTAGATATAAAATGACTATTGCTATTATTGCAAAAACCATTAAAATTATAAAATTTTAACGGAAGAAAAAACACTCATAAACATTAACAAAAGAGTAAGTAAGAAAATTATTATTATTATTATTATTATTATTATTATTATTATTATTATTATTATTATTATTATTATTATTATCCTAATTAATGAAAGTGGAAAAAATAAATCAAAGAAAAAAAAATCGATGGAAAATAAAATTATTAGGAAAAATGTAGCAATTATTTGATAAGCATTAAAAATTTAAACAGGGATTTAAATCATAAATCAAAAGTTGAAGGGCTGAAATGAAAATCACATTTATTATCAATTTTAATCCAAAGACAAAATTGAAAAAATTCAAACCTGTGTACCGAATTTATTGACCAATTTGGACCTAATCCGGAAATAAAAAGTTAGAGGACCGAAGTGAAAGGTGCACATTTAATTAATTTCAATCGGAAGGACCAAATCGAAGCAAATGAAAACTAATGTAACAGAAGTGCAAGGTGCAGGGCAGCAAATTGCAAGTTGAGGGACCGAGTTGAAGAATGCAAAAACACGGGGGCCTCTCCTGCACTTTTACGTGCAGGGGAGAGAGAGAAACGCTGCCGCCGTCTTCAACCGTCCTCCGCCGCGTCCACGAACACCGTGTGGTACAACGCGCCGCACCGGAAGGAAGACCAAGAGGAGGCGCACCGGATTAGACGCCGGTAGCCCATTTTCGGCCACCGTATCATACCTCACGCGCCGCTTGAAAGGGGCGTTAGGGGGGGCACCGTCGGCCGCGTGAACCGCACGCGCCTGACAGATTCCGAAAAATATATAAATAATAATGGTCAGTTACAGTTATGTCCCTGCCCGTAAATAATCTATTTTGTCTTATTGGGGGCTATAACCGTCTTTAGCCATTTCAAAAATATTAAAAAAAATAAAGGGTTGCGGCGGACCGGACCGGACCGGACCGTCCGTACGCGTGCAATTACGTCCGCACCCCTGAGCCTTAACGTTATTTACCCCTCAGCCGAAAGCTATTTTGTCCTATTACCAGGGCTAATCTTACCTCTACACTGTTCATATCAGAAAAAAAAAAAAGGTGGACGAACTCACCAACGCACGAAGGACAAAAGTCCAGTCCACAGTGCAAATGGGTCACAATGTATAGTGCCGACCCTGAGCTCTTTTAGCTCTTTTGTTAATATATATATATATATATATATATATATATATATATATATATATATATATATGCTTCCTCTATCCTGGTATCCCGGCGCATTTTATTCCAAGCGTTCATGTTTTAATGTACTGATTAATCTGTGCTCTAACATGTGCGAATGCAATTAAGCAAGCAACTAGTATTAATTGTTTTCCCATTAGATGAGAGACTAGCTTGGTACCTTGCACGTGTGTGAAAATAATGGCGTGGGGAGGCAACAGTTTCTGATGGGTACACGTGGCTGTAGAGCACAAATGGATCATAAGTTCCTAGAGATAACGTTCTCAATTTTGTTTCGGGTTTGTGTTTTTTTTTTTTTTTTTATTAAAATAAGATATTTGAGTTTTGAAGTGTTTTGGCAAGCTATTTTGGGTTGTACTGTATATGCATAAATATTAATTAAAAAAATAGTTTAAATCTAGAGATAAAATTATTTAAAACTGACCAATTTAATCTAAAAAAAGACACAATAAAATGATTTTTTCGAACAAAATTATGAGCATGTATAATATTATGAGAACATTATCATCAATCTCGCAAGGTAATTATATTCTTTGATTGCTTTGAAATTTTAATATATTTTATATGAATATGTCAAGAGACTCATCGTAAAATTTCATCTCAATAGTTAAATGATTTGTTGCATTTTTTTAATTGATGCAAAGCAAAACCCACCCAAACAAAGTTTACAAATTTATTAGAAAGAACTGTAATTATGAAACCCGACCTGTCTCATGAATCGAGTCATGGGCTAGTCGGGTTAATCCAGGTTTATTTGAGTCAATCAAAATCAATATTGCAATACCAAGTTAACTATTTTTGAAACCAAGCCCAGGCCAGATCTTAAGTTGACTCATCGACTAAGGTTGAATCGTCTTTATTTAGTACTGTATTTTAAGAGTGTGTTTTATTTTTACAAAAATCAATTAATATGCATTTTTAATATTGTTTTATTATTAGTTTCATATGCTAATATTAAAAAAAATAATAGTACGATGAACTCTCTAGTGAGAAATATTTATAAAAAGCATATCTTACTAAAATATTACACACACAGCAACACTGAAAAGGCTTTTGTACAAATTTCCATGCAAGTCTATTTGTAACATCTAATGGTGATATCCAATAGATGGAGGACCTGATTAGAAACTTATTTTTATTTGGGTTCCAATTGAGAATTAGGTAATTGTTCAAAATAAATACAACTTTCCCCACCAAAAAAATAAAAATACAAATATGAGATATGTTGGAAGACACACCTCGTAAAAATCATGTATTAGATGTTTTTTTGTAAAATATGTCACGTGACACACTTCATAAATAAATAAACTCCAAGTATATTTTTTTCTCTCTTAGATACTGTGTTTGATTTCATGGTGCATGATGCTTTTTAATTTTTTTTTTATATATATATATATATTAAAGTTATAAAAAAAATATAAATTTAATAATTTTGTAAAGTAAATAACTTAACAAAGGTATATACGCTCCAAAACGAGTTAGTGCAAATCTCTGTGATTATTAATTGTTTTATAAAAAGCAAGAACCATATAATAATTATGTAAGCTGGAGTATCTATGGTGAAATGATGATCAAAGTTTGACTTAATTGCTTCTTTCCTCTCTCACTACCATTACCAGCAGAAAAGGTTGGGAGAAGAAGTAGTTCGGTGGTTTATAGATACTCTTTTTGAAAAAAAGATATTTTTTTTATTTTAAATCAAAAAAATTTAGCAATTTTAAATTATTCTATATACTGATGTTAAAAAAAAAAATTAATAATTTTTTTTTAATCAAAAATATTTTCAAAAGCATCTTTACCTGCACTTCCGTGCATGTTTGAGAGTGTGGTTGAGTTTGCTTAAAATACATCAAAATAATATTTTTTTATATTTTAAAAATAATTTTTATATCAGCATATTATTTTTAATTTAAAATAAAAAAAAAATACAATTTTTTTTCTTAAATATTTTCGACGGCATTATCAAACACCCCTAAACCTGCAGGATGAGGGGAAGTGTTGGTGTGCTGCAGGGCATCAAGTGTGTTAGTTGGCTACAGGAGAATCCTCCATCATTCTTTTTCGGTGCAAGGCTGCAAAAGGGTTTTCAACCCCATTTGCAGAATCTCTATAAAGTGTAGGATCATGATTTACTGTCCTTTGATGATGTGATAAGGATTATCATCATGATTGTTTTTTTTTTAATGACAATTAATTATTTTTATAGTCCAACACTTTCACATGATAAGATTTCTAAATGGGATCTTGTACCTATTTTTTATTTTATAATCAGTTTTTCATATAATTTACGTGTATTATAATTAATTTTTGTATTCATTAAATACCTTGCAATTGTAGTGAACAAGTAAGATATTACGAGAATAATAAACATACGCAGAGAAGCTCGAACCGGGCCTACCTGGCTCTGAAACTGAAACTAAAAATGTGAAAGAGAAAGGGTGAAATTGTTTGGCAAGAAGACGAGGCCGTGAGGTATGAACTAGTTATGATGATGATAAGTGCTAAATGATGTCCAGAATTTACTCAATCCAAACTTTAAATCATTGCTTCCCTTGTTTCCCAAGTTAATGATTCTTCGGAAGGCAACCAACCTCACCATTATCAGTGTGGATAACAATAATAATAACAATAATAATAATAAAGAAAATGTGCGTTTAGATTGATGATGAAGGCAAGGAATGGCCACGGGAGGCTTCTTCTTTTTTCTTCCGGTGACCTCTCCGGTTTTACAGGGTGTTTGATACCGCGTTTCAAAAGTATTTTTAAAATAAAATTTGAAAGTTTTTTATTTTTATTTTTTATTTTAAATTAATTTTTAGGTGTTTTTAGATTATTTCCATGTGGTGATATCAAAATTTTAAAAAAAAATGAAAATTATTTTAATAAATTTCTAAATAAAAAACACTTTTAAAAACAAACAACTTGCAGAAAAAACAAGCGATGAATCGGACAAAAGCCGATCGAAAAGGGTGGTGTTGAGCAAAAAAAGAAGGGTTTTTTTGTCGACTCACAATTTCTTTACGGTAGATGACAAATCTTAAGATAAAAAGAAGTTGTGGTGTTGGATTGCTTTTAAAAGACGAAACAGAGTGACATTACAAGCAGTACTTTCATATTGGGTTCTGATTAACTTGGCAATTAAAGAATTATTACAATGTTTTTAGTTTCAATGACAAAGGTATTATTAAGCGGGTTTTGCGTGTGTGTGTATATATACACACACACACATATACATATATATATACACAGTATACCACCTCAAACAATCTGTAAATACTATATAAATTTCGTAAAAAATGTTTAAAATATTCTTGATATTGAGAGTTAAATTGTACAACCTGAGAGATAAAATAATAATTTTACTGTTGAAATCCACAATAATTAGACATAGTAAAACATCAACGTTTACCTATAACTATCATGTTTATTAAAATATATACACCTATAATTATAATATCCAACTCTGAGGTTTGATATCATTCAAGACATGTGTCATAGGTTTATAAGTTTAACATCTGTTTAACACTGCGTTTCAAAAATAACTTTTTTAAAAATTAATCTTTGTGTTTTAGTTTGAATTGATTTTTTTTAATGTTTTTAGATTAATTTGATATGATGATATTAAAATAATTTTAAAAAATAAAAAATATCATTTTGAGATATTTCTGAACAAAAAACACTCTGAAAAACAATTTCAATCATGTCCCCGAGCAAGGCCTAAGTCAATAAGCTGATGAGTCAATTAGAATCTATCCCCCAAAAAAACATTTTGCATTCTTGATTTTCTTGAAAAAATAGAACTTGAATGATATTATTTTAGATAAATTTTTTTTAAAAAATCGTAGGAACTGACCTAATTGGATTGTACTGGTGTTTGCTCGGGTCAATTAGCTCAACTGGATTGAGAATTAACCATGTGAACTCTCAACTTAATCCAAAAATAAATGTAGAAGAAACCGAGCGTTGTCTAAATAAATATGTTTTTAAATATTCAGATTTAATGTGTTTTTAGTAATTTAGTGAATTTTACAATTATAGTTTGAAAAAATTATATTTAAAAAAATATATAAATTATGTATTTTTTTTAACTAAATAAGATCATAGCAGAATGTAATCAACAAATAACAAACATGGCCTTATTTTGATTCAAAATCTTGCAAACTTTGAAAATCGAAGTCCGGCCCATTAACATTTCCAGGCCCAATTAAACTACCGACAAACCCAAGAAAAAGAGAAGGCAAAAGGAGTGGAGAAACCATTTGGGTTTTTATGTGTGGCTGAGCTAACTGCAGAGACACCCCTGCTTATCCTCTGCTTCACTTCATCAAACACTTCACTCTTCAACCTCGTGTTCTAACCAAAATTGCAACAGGTATTCCTTCATCACTTCTCATCTTTCGAGTCTCCTTACAGCTGTTCTATCATTAATTATCACCATCCTTAGCAATATATACTTTTGCCACTAATCAAGAAATACTCAAATATTCATCAAAAATGGCTTAAAAGCAGTTTACATGAAACCAATTGCATGTCAAAGATAAACAGAGTTTCTGCATGCTTGTTTCAAGTGTCTTGCTTTTGGTTCTTAACTTATCATCTGTGAAGTGATGTCACCAAGAAAACGAAAGAACTAAAGTATTTTTGCAGTGAAAACCAGGAATGTTCTTTTTGGACACTGTAGTTAGCAACTTGGCATGAAGTTGATTCTAACAAGGTTGTCAATGTTTTTAGGTATATAGTATAAAGAGTTGAAAGAAGGGTGAAGAATTTGAAAGGGGGGAGAGAAGGAAACTATGGCTGCTGCAACAGTGTTGTGTTGGTGCAATTCAGATTTGATAATTCATGCTTCGTGTTCTAGATTATTTGTTAGAGATAAGGCACTGGATTCGAATCAATCAATATTGAAAAGTAGAGGGAGTTGTTATGCTTATCAGAAGCAAAAGAAGTTTTTTGTGTGTGCTGCAACTAAAGGGTCTTCAAAGTCTAGTAAATCTGAAGAAACTATCCCATCCTGGGCCAAACCGGGTTCTGATGAACCCCCACCATGGGCTAAGGGTGAAGGCAAAGAGAACTCATCAAAGCAGAACTTTGAAGTTCCCTTTTTCGTTTATTTACTCGCCTCTGCAATTACAGCAATTGCTGCAGTGAGTTTCCTGACTTCTTGCTGTTCGTCCTCCCCCCCACCCCAATTTATAGCGTTATATACTAATAAAGTAGATGGTTTGATTGATTAAAAAATATTGTGCCCAGATTGGTTCCATTTTTGAGTACGTGAATCAGAGGCCGGTTTTCGGAGTTTTGAACTCAGACAGCATTTTTTATGCTCCAGTGCTTGGATTCTTTGCGTTTACTGGCATTCCCTTATCCGTAAGTGCCATTCATATCTCTTTCTGGGTGTTCAAGACTTTTATCCTTGAAATTCAATGGATCTTGACATGATATGATGATGATGATATAATTGTGGTATTTTTTTAAGTTGGCATAATCTTATAGCTCTGGGCATGGATGAAGAAAACGTTTTTGACTCAGTTAACCTGTGACATCCAATTAGTGACAACCTGTCTCGGATGATGAAGTCTTCTAGTCCCATTGTTTAGCTAACCTGACCCTGTCTGCAGGCGTTTTTGTGGTTCAAGTCTGTTCAATCTGCTAACAAGGAAGCTGAGGAACAGGACAGGAGGGATGGCTATTTCTAAAGTCATAACAGCAGCATGAGTTAAATATACTGTTGTTCTTCTATGAAACATGTGTATCTCTCTCTCGTTTATCTGAACTCGTGGTCTTTCAATCCAGTTTTGCTCTTACAAGTTATCCTTATCGTACATGCGATGCTCCATCGGTGAAATTTTAGTTCATAATCATGTACAGACTTCTTGTGAATATCCAATCAAGCTCAGGGAACAGGAAGACCATAGACCTTGTATTCGAAACATTTTATAATTTTTGTTTGGTATAGGAATGTCCTGAAAGGATGTGCTGATGTGGAAGTGGAAGGTTTGAGGTCATTACCATCACACTGCCTTGATGTATTGAATGATTAAATCTTACAATATTTCAGTCTCTGTTTTTCTCAATGAAAATTTTGATTATTTTCAGTTGTATCCTTTAATTGAAACTAATTATATATATTGGTTTTCATTTTATTCATTATTCTTTTGATTTTAGGTTTTAATTTATTTTAATTTTGTCCTTCAATTAAAATTGGTTATATATGCTAATTTTCATTTCAGTCTTTAGTCTTTTAATTTTTTTGTAGCAAAATTACATTGCAATTGTATTTCAAAAATTCCTTTATTTGTTTTGGTCCCAAAGTTTTTATCTGTTTTAAATTTATCCTTCGATTGAATTTAATTATATATTTTATTTTTTATTTCGGCCCTTATTCTTTGAATTTTTTATTTGGTATTAATTCTTTTAGTTTTTTTTGTCCTTTTTTAACATTATTTATTCTTTACTCGTATTTATGCATCTATGCTTTTAATTTTTGTCGTTTTATTTTTCGTTATTTTTTTCCTGCTCAATCTTGAAATTTTAATTTCAATCCTCAAATTAATATTGCCTCCTTTTTCTCTTTGTTTTTTTTTTGTTCTTTTATGTTATTTTTATTTGTTTATAGGATCATATGATTTGCTTAATATAATGATAATTTTATTGATTATTTTCTTATAATGTTTTTTTTTATAAAAATGTTTTGCTTTTTTGTTCTTTGGTTCAATTTAATGATTTTAATTGTTTGTTCAGTAATATTAACAATATTTTTAATTGTTATAATCATGATAATAATGGTAACGTAGACATGGATTTTCAATGATGTTTTCTTCTTTTTGTAGATAGGAAATGAACTACTTATTTTTGCTATTTAGTTATTACAAGTATTTTCACAGCTTATATTTTGTTTATAATGTTTAATTTAAATTGGATTATAAAATAAAATAATCTTAATACAATGAATTTAATATTTCAGGTATTCGAATCTTCTTGTTTTTTTAATGATGATGATAATTAAGATAAATTTATATCGATTTAAAATTAATATATTTTATAGGAAACCCACTCCATAAGATTTATGCACGGATTTATTATAAAAAAATTTCACACAATATATATTTTTTTATATTAAAAAAATATGATTCCGGCCGCGACGAATCGCAAGTAAAATAACGCGCTGAATGTGAGTTTTCTCTACACTGTTTTCCTTTGCTTATTACTACTAACAACCTTCTATATCGAGAAAAGAAATTGGAGTTTATACTCTTCAATGTATTCTTAGAGAAACGATAGTTTAGGCCGGAGATGATTACCCCCCTCTGTCAAGGATAGAATGTGAAAAGAGATAGTTTAGGCCGGAGATGATTACACCAAAAACACTACCTGTTCAACATATGATATCGAAAGAACATCTCCAGTTGTTTAGTATCTCTACGAGGAAAAAATCTCATGATGCTCAAACAAAGTTGATGTTATAGTGCTCAGTAATTTCAAGTATATATATCGTGACTTTCTTATAACTATATAAATAGATTCTCTTAATAAAACAAAGTATAGAGAATTAGAGAGATGTGTGTAAATAATTTAAGTAGCGAAAATAAATAAATAAATAAAACGAGTTGATGTGAAATTGAAAGAAAATGGAAGCTTTGTGGAGGTGAGAAGGGAAATTGACACAGCAGACAAGAACACAGATCACCCCAGAAGCCACATGAAAAAGGTTGACCAAAGGGTGAGAGAAAATGCAGCCAGAACATAACACCACAGCATAATCACAGAGCATTCACTCTGACCAGCCTTGAAAAGTTGAGCCATGACCCCTGTCGAATCATGAAAACAGAGAACATATTTAGTGCAAAATGATTTCTGATAAGAACCATTGACCAAATTTTCAGGAAATTAAAATGTAAGATTGGAAAACAACTGTTCAGGGTGAATGGGTTGAAAATGGCAGGTTTCCAGGATCCAGAGTAAGCCAAAAAAAAAAATATTGCAGAGACTAACATATCCAGAGCTTAAAGAAGTTGTCATACCTATAGCCATTGCAGGTGGAAGTGCATATTGAAGCAAAAGAATGAACTGGTATAAGGAATCCGAGCCAACCAAGCCGAAATGGTGTGCTGCTTTAACAATACCGATGCCTATAAGTGGCAGGAAAAAATTCCTCACTGCTACTATCCCAGCAATGACTGATACACTTATTTCTGATCTTTTTAAACCTGAAAGGGAAGAAATGTGGAGCTTGATGAATATCATGAGATGTCGATATTGTCAAGAAACTATCTCACCTAAAAAATTAAGCTGTTTGGTTAGACGTTATAATATGATTTATATTATTTTCTAACATATCCCTTTGAATGAAAGTCATTTGGGCTATGAATATGATTTATATTATTTTCTAACGCATATATTGTTGGTCAATTGTAGCGGGAAACCAGGATCAGGCTAGATATCTCAAGGAAAATAGGCATGAGACAATCGAGATACGTTTAGGAAACTACCTTTAAGAAGGTTTGATCCCATTATCAGGGCCATGCATGGAATTGATGCCTGTCTGCGGATCAGAACAATGATAAAAACAAGATGAATGAGAATATTTCAGTAAGTTCCTGAAAAACGAAATCTTAGTCGAATAACACAAGTCAAAACACCAATCCTTGATAACAAGAAGAAAGGATTTCGATCTTTTTAAGCTAAACAAATTCCATTTTAGGATTTATTACCCTAGCAAAGATGCAGAGCTTTCAAGCACTCGAAGAGGAGCACCATCACCAATCATCAGCTTTCGGATTGGAGAGACTATCCCAATGATAAACCCACAAATCTGAAGAAATAAAAGAAGAAGAAACACTGTGACTGGCAAAATTAAGAACTAATACAAGGACATAATGCAGATAGTATGAATTTCTAACGTACCGCAGCAATTGTAGCTGGTGCAAACACCTTCTTGAGGTTGGTGTTTGCTGCGAATTTCTTAAAACGCCCAAAAGTCATCTCCATAAACGTCAACTTCTGTCAAAATAATAATTAAGGTGCTCAGAAAAGAGTTTCTGCCCAAAAAATCACAACTAGCTTCTGTAATAAAATGATAGGAAATCTCACTTTTCCATCAGACACAGTCTCAGGAAGTTCACCATGAGCAGAATGATCATGGCAGCTGGACTTTTCACTTGAAGGAAGCAAGGCTTCAGTGTAACCTTCAGAATCGGCTATCGATACATTTTCAATGTTTCCAGCACTATTATCAGCATATATCCGCATGATAATAAACACATACGTCCATATATAGATAGCCCCAACCTGTTGAATCAGAATTCACAGCAGCAAAAATGAAATCAACTTTAGAGTCCCATCTCGAATCCAGTGATACAGGCTGGGAGGAGCCTGAAAACATCTTCTGAAAGTGGGTTTGATCAGTCAGATAAGGGTTTTTCTTCGGTAACATAGTGAAGACAAAGTCTTACAGCCATAGAAAGAGAAGCATAAGCCATTCCATAGGAAGCGCAGACAGTTGAATCTCCAAAAGGGCTGTTTGACTCGCTGCAGACTGCAGGAACAATAATGAGAAGCAGGTTCCCTAAATTTCCTGCAGAACAACAGCCAATGACAAGGCCCTGGAGGTGCGGTGGAGTTCTGGTGATTTTAATGAGAATCCAAGCAAGCGCAGAGCCAATTATGAAAGTCAGAAGGATATTCACTGGCATGAACCATCTACACCACCACCACCACCACCACATCGGATTAAACGCCAAAAGTCAAGTGGAAGAGATGCATTAGGATGAGTAGGTGAAAGAAAAAACTGAAAATTTAGTAAAACACTCACAGGGTAGCCAAACTTTGAAGAGTAATAGTTCCAGCAAGCTGGCTAGACACGAGCGCTGGACTGAACACATAGAATATAAGCTGCACAGACGCAGAGAATTTGCCAGTTATGGTGAGAAGGAACGCAGAGAATTCTATAAAACATGGAATCCTGTGAACATGTATTGAACTCACGTTGTTTAAATAGGGTCTTGCCGTCGATCCTAGGAGATCGATACGGTCAAGCGCAAGAAACAAGCCAACTAAAGTAATCAAGAGCACTTTCAGAACTGGAACTACTGCCACCACAAAAAGATCGAGAAATCCCATTTCAGAACTTCTCTGCAAAGCTCGCAAGAACTCTCTCTTCAAAGTTGACGCTCCTGCAGCTCTTTCAGATCATTTGTTAGAGGCTCATAAAATTACTTTCAGATACACAGAAGAAAATCGACCTTGAACAAATTCTGGATATCGACCCAACTTGGGAGGGGCAATATTCGACACCACACATTGGTTGGACCTTGAAGTGATAGAAAAATTGTCAGGAACTTGAATTCAACACGAAAATGACCTCAATTAGCCTTTTCAGAAACGAATCTGCCCGTAGAGATATTTATATTAAATGGTTATGAGGGGTGCTTAAACTCGGACGTAGTGATTGATCCATGGCAAAATGAGAGCCACTGCTAGTTTCCGATAGTCCATGCCGAGCTAACTCCTGTTTTCACTACCAAGCAAAATGGGATCCATGCATTACCAACTAGCAGGTTGTAAAGCTGCTCTAGTTTACCAAGCTCGATCCTTTAGACACTAGACGTGGCACGAAAAGAAATCCAGCTAAAATAAACTTGTTTCAATACAGTTTTAGAATAAATTTTATTATCTTAAAATAAAAAGAACACGAGAAGAATTTCCACACTCCGCAGGTCCCCACAGAAGCTTATACTAGTCCAACCTGGAACCTTTCTTCCATTGACATCAAAGAATTTCACTGTAGAATAAATTTCCAAACTACAGTGTCATCAACATGAGTGATAGGAAAATTAAACGCACAAATGGCAATCTCAATGAGTACCACGTGGCCCGATAACATTCGATAGTGCTGCATCTACATCTAGACCATTCTCCAGAATAATTCTTAATCCAAAAGCCTTAATAAAATGAACGTTAGGGTTCAAAATTTGGAACTCACAATATACCTTACTGCAAAAATGAATTAAAAGAGTGCATTTGTTCTCGGCGTCTTATGTCCGACATCTTTATCGGTCTTGCAACAAAAACTACTCTCCAAAATGGAAGAATTTTCCAACAAATTTTGAGGTCTATCTATAAAATAAGAATAATAATCAAGCTACGAGCCACATGAAAAGGGTTGACCACAGAGTTAGAAAAATTGACGCCGACACATATGCCCATAACATTATCACAGAGCATTCACTTTCTCCAGCTCCAAACAACTGAGTGATTGTGCCTGCAAAATTAGACAAACATGGAACAGTTTGAGATATACCCCATCTCCTTATGTTCCTTTCGCAATTTAACTTAATCAGCATGCTCGCTTTTATAGAATTGTAGACCGATCATACCTATGTTCAATGCTGGTGGAACTGCAAAGTGTAGCAGAAGGACAAACTGATATAAAGGATCAGAATGGACCAGACCAAAGTGGACTGCACCTTTAACAAAGGCAGTGCCTATCAGGGGCAGAAAAACAAACCTAACTGCTAAAATTCCAACTATGAGTGACGACTGAATTCCTGATCCTCTTAAACCTGCATTGCAACAGTTAGAATCTGTTAAATACCATTCCATGCCATTATGTGAAGTAAAAACAAGATCTGGACTAATTCGAGGGAGGCATGAACGAACTGAAGAAAAATTACCTCTGAGAAGGTTTCCTCCGACTATTAAAGTGACTGTTGGGATGGATGCATCCCTGCAAATTAAATTGAATGAAATGGTGAAAATGTGATTAATGATGATTTTTATATGGATGTGCTGTTCGCAATGCAAACAGTTTCTGAATATCAGGATGTATACCCTATCAGAGAAGCAGAATCTGCAACTACATGAAGAGGAGCACTAGCACCAATTAAGGAATTCCGAATTTGAGGAACCACTCCAATTATAAAGCCAACAATCTTTGCAAGAAATACACATTTAAACTCAGTTCAGAGTGGCAAGAAATACACTACGAAAGTAGTGGCTAAGATGGAAATAGGGGATACCGCTGCGGTAGTTGAAGGTGCCAAGACTGCCTTCAGATTTAGCTTTCTTGATATCATCCCGAAGCATTGCTTAATCTTGTCAGATAAGTGTACCTGCCAGAAGAACTAGCATTTCATGAGCTGCTAATATTACATCTTATTAGTTTAAAAGCAGTAAGGATTTCGCCAGCAAAAGCAATATGATCAAATGAAGTGAAAGATTTACAGACAAAGAGCTTTAACTATAGATACCATACCATGAAGTAAGACTATAGGTGCTAGAGATACTTCTAACAGGGAGAAAAAGCAAGAACCTCAGCAATTCCCTCAGAATTTGTGCAAGGAAGCAGTAACTCGTATTCATCAGAGACTGGGAATTCTTTGGAAGGACGAAAAGCTTCCGAGTAATTCCCTTGGATGAGTTCTGGTTTTTCACCGGCATCCTTCACAGCACTTGAGGAGCCACCATGGCCATCATTATCAGCTTCTTTGGTGACATCCCTAGAGGAAATCCTCACGATGTTGTAAACATAAGACCACATATAAATGGCGCTTACCTGAAGAGTACAAGTTTTTTTCATCAATGTTGGCAGGTTAAGTATTCGTTTAGCGTGGATTTTGAATGAATTAAGCTAGTTTAACATCATACTGCCATGGAAAGAGAAACATAAGCCATTCCATATGTAGAGCAAACATCAGGCGATCCAAATGGGCTGCCTTTCTCTCTACAGACTGCTGGGATGATGATAAAAGGCAAACTTCCATTGTTTCCTGTTACACCACTTCAAAATATGAACTTGAAAACAGTAGTAAATACTTGAGGCCTGTTATATGATGATAAAAGAAAAGAAATTTGAAATCGAAGCATGGATTCTTCTGAAAAAAGTCTGATGGCGAGTGATGACAAATATCTTGATCTTACCTGCAGCACAGCAACCCAATATGAGGCCCTTAAGTTGTTTGGCAGGTCTTGTGATTTTTATGAGTATCCATCCTAGTGCTGAGCCAACAATGAACACACAGAGAATATTGACTGGCATGAACCACCTGTATAGCAATTAACAGCAAAATAGTTTGAGCAAAGGTATAGTGTAAGAAAACATAATTCATCTTGAATCAGAACCAGCGAATGCCACGGGACGGCCGATTGATCAAACTGAAACTCACAGCGTAACAATGCTTTCATGGGTGATTGTTTTAGCCAGGCTGCTAACCACCAGTGCTGGATTAAACACCAAAAACACTACCTGTTCAACATATGATATCGAAAGAACATCTCCAGTTGTTTAGTATCTCTACGAGGAAAAAATCTTATGATGCTCAAACTGTAACTAGCAATACATAGCATGGGAGGGAGAGAGATAAAAATTCATAACTAATAATTAATGACCAGTTTACTTACTCGATTTAGTTCTTTCCTCGTACTCTCTCCCAGGACATGTATATTGTCCAGTGCAAGAAATGATCCAAGAGCTGTTAGAATCAGGACTTTCAAAATTGGCACAGAAGCAACATAAAGTAGATCAAGCAGCGGCATGGTGACACTTCTTCTAGAACTTCAGGAATCTACCCGATCCTGAATCAAAGGAGGGAAAAAATAAATAAATAGCCAGAGGTCCTTGAGAAATTCTAAGATACAAAACCATTTCTGGGACAAACATCACAGCTCACACTCCTCCCTTTCTCGGAAGAGGGTCACCGCTACAAGATTGAAATGAAATGGCAGGGTAGCAACCATTCCATTCCTTTGAGATTCACCTTTTCGATAGTTTATGGATAAAGTTTGCTACAAATCTCATTAGCTAAAATGAAATGTGATTTGAAAAGGAGTTTTCAAATAATATATTTGAATTCATGCTTTGATATTAAATAAAAGTATTATTGATGAAAAAGTATTAATTACATTAAGAAATTGGTCATTCAAAGGTTAGGTGAAATTACTAATGATTTTTTTTAGAAGATCATGGGATGCATGTTAAAATATATATATATATATATATATAACACCACTATCATCATCATAATCTATTTTTTAGAGTATAATTCCGTTTTCTGGTTAGAAATTAGAACCCTTGCGAGGCACTCTACTAGTTTATTAATACAGAGCCCTCAGGGACGGCAAAGACCTGCATTTATTATTTAATTCTTTAAAGCCAGTGGGCCAATGCTTTAATGATTTGCGTCCAAATTAAGGGATATCTCTCACATTCTATCCTTGACAGAGGGGGGCAATCATCTCCGGCCTAAACTATCGTTTCTCTAAGAATACATTGAAGAGTATAAACTACAATTTCTTTTCTCAATATAGAAGGCTGTTAGTAGTAATAAGCAAAGGAATTTTGACTACGACGAGGTGCGGATAAGTATCCAGCATATATATGTATATACACCCAATTTTGACAGCTGAAAAGTGAGAGAACAACTGTAACCAGTAAAAACACATTGCTGTAGAATCTAATATGCATATACAAATTAGAGGCAAAGTGCAGATTGCTGTAGTCACCTGTTGATTACGAGTTCAGCGTAAGCCCTGGTGTGAATCTGACCACCACAAGTATGCTACGAGGGTGGAGATCTGGGAAGCGAGAAACCACCTCCCTCCAAATGTTACTTAGATAAGGTGGTAAGGGCCTCTTCGTTTCCTGTTCCAGGTTTCCTCGTCGTCTTGTCTTCAGAGAGTACACCAGATAGAGTTCAGCCATTTCCTTTTCAACCACCGGACCGGACAGATTGTGGGGTTATCTCCACTTGTCGTTGCCTCCGATGTTCATGTCAGAATCTATTGTAATTGAATTGATTTTTCTATCCTGCCCGCACAAGATGGACCCTCCTTGAAACTGCTTTTGTCTTGTTAGGAAAGATTGCCTGAAATCTTGGACACCGCGAACGCAAGTGTCACACTTTTCACCATAGCTATCCAACCACGAGCGGCCTAGCCGGTGGTTCATCGAGAACCCGACGCGTCTAAAATCTAGACGGTTTTCAGTGCCTGTCTAGGAGGAGCGTGATTGATTTTTTTTTCTTTTAAAAATTTATTTTTGACTTCAGTATATATAAAAATAATTTTAAAATTGTAAGAAAATAATTTTTTTTAATATTTATCAAAAATATTTTTGAAATATAGTGTCAAACATCTTCTAAATGTTTGTTTGAAAATATGATCGAAGTTGCTTGCGAAAATACACCTCACGATTAGAATAAAATAACTTTTAAATCCCCCCTTCAATCTAATAAAATGAAACGTTTCAAAAACTATAAATACATAGTGAACCACCCAAGTAAATGATTATGAGTCTCTTCATTCTCTTTCTTATATATATTTTCAAAATATCTCCTTAAAATATCATCATCATCTTCTTTTTAAAAAAAATATTAAAAAGTCCTCTAACCTAACCTATATATAAAAAACTTTTTAGTGGATCAACGTACACCATGAACTGTTTAGGAGTGTGATTAAAATTATTTTGTAAAATATTTTTTGTTAAAAAATATCAAAATGATGTTTTTTAATTTTTAAAAATTATATTTGACATCAAGACATGAAAATGATTTAAAAAAACTATAAATTTCTAATTTAAAATAAAAAAAAAATTAAAATACTTTTGAAACGCGATACTAAACATAAACATAGCGAAGAGTAGAGCGGAATACTTTTGATTAAGCAAGCTAAGTTGCATGGTGCAGTGTTCCTAATCATTGGAGGGTCCATTTGCGCAAAATAAAAAGACTTAATCTCCCTTAATTCCCACCTACCATTTTGTAATTACTTGAAGATTGAAGGATCGGATTTCCAAAAACAATATGTTTAATTATTTGTACTTTTTACATCAAAGTCCACTCTCGTGATTGCCCTACAGTGTGTGATTTGTCGAAAAATTATTAATTATTATTTTATTTTTAATCTTCTTCCTGTCTCCCGGATACTATCGAGAATTAGAGAGATCTGTGTAAATAATTTAAGTAGCGAAAATAAATAAATAAATAAAACTACGTAGCAGTTGATGCCAGGAGCGAAATTATCATTATCACTTGTTTACTTCATTTTTTTCCTCAATTGAACGCCCGCCGGAAATTTTTTAACAAATCTGAAGGATGATATTGCAAAAATTGAAGAGATCATTCCATGAACCTCTGCTAGCTATACTTGCAGTTAGAGGTGAACATGAAGGTAATGGGATTTAAACATATTAAGGGATGAAATTGAAAGAAAATGGAAACTTTGTGGAGGTAAGACACAACAGACAAGAACACAGATCACCCCAGAAGCCACATGAAAAAGGTTGACCAAAGGGTGAGAGAAAATGCAGCCAGAACATAACACCACAGCATAATCACAGAGCATTCACTCTGACCAGCCTTGAAAAGTTGAGCCATGACCCCTGTCCAATCATGAAAACAGAGAACATATTTAGTGCAAAATGATTTCTGATAAGAACCATTGAGCAGATTTTCAGGAAATTAAAATGTAAGATTGGAAAACAACTGTGCAGGGTGAATGGGTTGAAAATGGCAGTTTTCCAGAATCCATAGTCAGCAGGAAAAAAAAAGAAACTTTGCAGTGACAAACCATATCCACAGATTAAAGAAGTTATCATACCTATAGCCATTGCAGGTGGAAGTGCATATTGAAGCAAAAGAATGAACTGGTATAAGGAATCCGAGCCAACCAGGCCGAAATGGTGTGCTGCTTTAACAATACCAATGCCTATAAGTGGCAGGAAAAAATTCCTCACTGCTACTATCCCAGCAATGACTGATACACTTACTTCTGATCTTTTTAAACCTGAAAAGGAAGAAATGTGGAGTTTGAATGAAAGTCATTTGGGCTTGAAACTTGGACAGACTCACACTACCTTGTCCTTGATTTTTATCGAATATAATGGGAGTGGTGAGATTCGAACTCGTGACTGCTGGATCAATTGAGCTCTGAATATGATTTATATTATTTTCTAACGCATATATTGTTGGCCAATTGTAGCGGGAAACCAGGATCAGGCTAGATATCTCAAGGAAACTAGGCATGAGACAATCGAGACATGGTTAGGAAACTACCTTTAAGAAGGTTTGATCCCATTATCAGGGCCATGCATGGAATTGATGCCTGTCTGCGGATCAGAACAATGATAAAAACAAGATCAGTGAGAATATTTCATTGAGTAAGTTCCTGAAAAACGAAATCTTAGTCGAACAACACAAGTCAAAACACCAATCCTTGATAATAAGAAGAAACGATTTCGATCTTCTTAAGCTAAACAAATTCCATTTCAGGATTTATTACCCTAGCAAAGATGCAGAGCTTTCAAGCACTCGAAGAGGAGCACGGTCACCAATCATCAGCTTTCGGATGGGAGAGACTATCCCAATGATAAACCCACAAATCTGAAGAAATAAAAGAAAAAGAAACACTGTCACTGGAAAAATTAAGAGCTAATACAAGGACACAATGCAGATAGTATGAATTTCTAACGTACCGCAGCAATTGTAGCTGGTGCAAACACCTTCTTCAGGTTGGTGTTTGCTGCGAATTTCTTAAAACGCCCAAAAGTCCTCTCCATAAACGTCAACTTCTGTCAAAATAATAATTAAGGTGCTCAGACAAGAGTTTCTGCCCGAAAAATCACAAGTAGCTTCTGTAAGAAAATGATAGGAAATCTCACTTTTCCATCAGACACAGTCTCAGGAAGTTCACCATGAGCAGAATGATCATGGCAGCTGGACTTTTCACTTGAAGGAAGCAAGGCTTCAGTGTAACTTTCAGAATCGGCTATCGATACATTTTCAATGTTTCCTGCACTATTATCAGCATATATCCGCATGATAATAAACACATACGTCCATATATAGATAGCCCCAACCTGTTGAATCAGAATTCACAACAGCAAAAATGAAATCAACTTTAGAGTCGCATCTCGAATCCAGTGATACAGGCTGGGAGGAGCCTGAAAACATCTTCTGAAAGTGGGTTTGATCAGTCAGATAAGGGTTTTTCTTCGGTAACATAGTGAAGACAAAGTCTTACAGCCATAGAAAGAGAAGCATAAGCCATTCCATAGGAAGCGCAGACAGTTGAATCTCCAAAAGGGCTGTTTGACTCGCTGCAGACTGCAGGAACAATAATGAGAAGCAGGTTCCCTAAATTTCCAGCAGAACAGCAGCCAATGACAAGGCCCTGGAGGTGCGGTGGAGTTCTGGTGATTTTAATGAGAATCCAAGCAAGCGCAGAGCCAATTATGAAAGTCAGAAGGATATTCACTGGCATGAACCATCTACACCACCACCACCACCACCACATCGGATTAAACGCCAAAAGTCAGCGGAAGAAATGCATTAGGATGAGTAGGTGAAAGAAAAAACTGAAAATTTAGTAAAATCACTCACAGGGTAGCCAAACTTTGAAGAGTAATAGTTCCAGCAAGCTGGCTAGACACGAGCGCTGGACTGAACACATAGAATATAAGCTGCACAAACGCAGAAAATTTGCCAGTTATGGTGAGAAGGAACGCAGAGAATTCTATAAAACATAGAATCCTGTGAACATGTATCGAACTCACGTTATTTAAATAGGGTCTTGCCGTCGATCCCAGGAGATCGATACGATCAAGCGCAAGAAACAAGCCAACTAAAGTAATCAAGAGCACTTTCAGAACTGGAACTACTGCCACCACAAAAAGATCGAGAAATCCCATTTCAGAACTTCTCTGCAAAGCTCGCAAGAACTCTCTCTTCAAGAACTCTCTCTTGAAAGTTGACGCTCCTGCAGCTCTTTCAGAACATTTGTTAAGAGGCTCATAAAATTACTGTGAGATACACACAAGAAAATCGACCTTGAACAAATTCTGGATATTGACCCAACATGGAAGGGGCAATATTCGACACGACACATTGGTTGGACCTTGATGTGATAGAAAAATTGTCGGGAACTTGAATTCAACACGAAAATGACCTCAATTAGCCTTTTCAGAAACGAATCTGCCCGTAGAGATTTTTATATTATTATTAAATGCTTGTCAGGGGTGCTTGAACTCGGACGCATGTGTCTGTCTGCGACATTTCGAAAAGAAAACACAAATACCTCGTTGCAAGATTCGATCTACGCAGGCTCAAGCTTCCACTGATGTTCCTGGAGTCAAGAATGCCAGCAACTTGCTGTTTCTAAACGTGTTTGCTGACAACACTGATAGAATCCAAGTCAATAGACGGCATCTGAGATATCTTTTACTTTCGGAAATAAAAAAATAATTTCGGCAAGATCATCTTCAACTTGACCTCTTCTATCTCTTGAAAAAAGACATCAAAATCAATGGTTTTGAATGAGGAAAACTTGCTAAATGATGGCGGTTTTGTATTTTGTGTGAGGTCGGTAACGTCATTGCCAGTCGCATGATATCTATAAACTTCACCTACTCTTCAATCTTCTCGAGTCTGACTTGCGTAATATGTGTGTATACTATGCACCTGTCATAATCAATGAGCCTTGCTTCGTGATTGGTGGTTGTATTTTTTTTTTTAATATAATTTTATTTTATTTCAAATTATTTTAATATACTTATATTAAAAATAAATTTAACAAAATAAAAAAATATTTTAATGCATATCTAAATAAAAAAATTATTTTGGTTTTACTATGTTAGGTTTATTAAGGGGATGTTTGGCACTGCATTTCAGAAACACTTTTGAAAAAACTCAAAATTTTTATTTTTATCTTTTACTTTAAATTAAATTCTTTTGGTGTTTTTTTATCATTTTCATGTGCTGATGTCAAAAGATAATTTTTAAAAAATAAAAAAAATTATTTTAATACAATTCTAAAAAAAAAAACACTTTTAAAAACAAATATAATCACACTCCCACACTAAAATTAACCGGATTAATAAAAATCCAAGCTCCAAGTTTGATAAATCCTATTAAATTTAACTAAAACCCAACTCAAATAAAGATTTGAGATTTCAAGTCAGTTGCCCAGATTTAGTTTTTTCTTTTTCAGTAGAAACGTTTTTTTAAAATTAATTTTTTTTTGTTAAAATTAAAAAAACTTTTAAGGAACAAAAATAGAAGCAAAAAAAATATGATTTGGAATAATGGACACAGACGGAGTGTCAAAAAAGGAAAATCTTGTCATGATTCTCATGAATGCATGACAAATCATTGCATAGTCTCAGGTCAGGTTGGAAAATTTTGTTTTTAGAAGTATATTTTATTTATAAATATATTAAAATAATATTTTTTATTTTTTAAAAATTATTTTTGATATTAACATATTAAAATAATCTAGAAATATCAAAAATAATAAAAAATAAAATTTTTTATTTTAATAAAAAACACTTTTCTAATGCATTCTCAAAGAAAGCTAGAAATCGAGAGACGAGTGTATATTTTCTTCGAAGCTAACAAGTGTTGCAGGCAGTGTTCCCTACTAGGGCAACATACGGGCATGCAGAGGATCGATGACAACGTTTTTACATGTGATCTTCTCATGTTCTCACGAACTTAATTTTTATTATTTTTGTAAAAATAGATTCTATATCTTATAAAATAATATATTAATCATTCACTGTGATAACACTTTCTATCCTAATTTTCTTAATTATACTTTATAATTCTCACATGACATTTTATAGTTTAATTCTATTTTCGTCTAAGAAGTGTTACTCAAAGTCAAAAGATAGCATTAAAATTTATTTATTTTCTCTTTATACATTTTGTTTTGGAAAGCTACTACTCAATTTTTTTTTGAAATTTGACACTACCGGAGTGTGAAAAAAGGAAGTTTTTGCCATGAATGCATCAACTCAAGTATGAATGATTGATTTAAAACTTAATTAACAAGGAAATCGAAAGCTATTAATCTACTCACAAATAATAACGGGCCATCATCTTCTTCAGACTTGTTTAAAAGTATAGTTGAGATTGTTTTTCAAAATATTTTTTGTTCGGAAAAGTATCAGAATGATATTTTTTTAAAAAATAAATATTTTTAACATCAGCATATTAAAATCATCTAAGAACATACACAAAAGAATTTTTTGCCATGAATGCATCAAGTCAAGTATGAATGATTGATTTAAAACTTAATTAGCAAGTAAACCGAAAGCTATTAATCTACGCACAAATAATAATGGGCCGTCATCTTTTTCAGGCTTGTTTGATAGTGTAGTTAAGGTTGTTTTTCAAAGTGTTTTTTATTTGGAAAAATATCAAAATAATGTTTTTTTAAATTATTTTTGATATCAGCACATACAAATGATCTAAAAACACCAAAAACTTAATTGAAAAAAAAATATTTTTCAATTTTTTTCAAAACGCTTTTGAAACGCAATGACAAACAAACACGTTAAGACAGATAAAATAAAAAAAATGCTATGGTGATTATAGAATCATAAAAATTCATAGAATCATAATAATTCATGTGAAATTAACAATTAAATTAAAAAAAATAACTAAACACCCTCTAACTCTCCTCTTCTCTTGAATGTCAACAAGCAATTTTCACACAATTCCATGAAAATGTTTGTTTTTAACAGTCAATAGAATATAACAATAGAATACTGATAATATCACCCAAGAATAAACGTGAGCAAATTGAGGAGGAGAACCTCCAACGCACGACACAACATTAAGGGTCTCATGGTGCTGAAAATCTCATACTAATATGATTTGACATATATATTAGGTTTTAGGTCTTATCTTATTATGATTTCATAATAGAAAATATAAATATAGAGAAAATAAAAATTGATTTAAATAAAATTTAAAAGAAGATCGGGTTGACCTAGTGATTTAGTTGACTGGTCAAAACAAGGTTGCAATTCGTTGATTATCTATTTATTTTAACAAAAATAATATTGTTTTAATTTATATATATATATAAAAAAAAGATTTGACCTGGGATCTTGTCAAAACCCATGAATCAAGCCTTGAGCGAGATTTACCAAGAGATCGATTTAAATGCTATAGTTTTAAAATAAGTTTTTATATAGTGGGGTGTTTGGGAGTGCTTTTTAAAAGTTTTTAAAAAAAAATTGAAATTTTTTTAATTTTTATTTTTAAGTTTAAATTAATAAAATTTGATGTTTTTAAATCATTTTAATGTGCTGATGTAAAAAATGATTTAAAAAAAATAAAAAACATAATTTTAATGTATTTTTGAAGAAAAAACACTTTCAAAAGCAACTACAACCACACTCTCAAACAAGCACTTAGTGTAAAAATATATATAAAAGCATCTGAAAATTTTAATATTCATGGTAATCTAATTACAAAATATTAATTTTATTCCATTTAGATTATTTTAACAAAAATATATTTATATTAAATTTATAATAAAAAATAAATTTACGACACCTAACGAAATATAAAAGTTATAATAAGGTAATCTTAATGTGTTATATTTTTATAATAAGATAAACCATTTTTTTAATATTCATGGTAATCTAATCACAAAATATTAATTTTATTTCATTTAGATTATAAATTGTAATGAAATAGTTAAAAAAATTTAGAAAACGGTGAGAAACTTATATTAAAAAAATTATAGAGAGCTTTTAAAATGTGTTTTCCAATCTCGAAACAAATTTAAAAAGATGAAAAACTAGTTTTCTAGATGGATTTTTTTTTATTCATATAAACAATAATTTTTTTATTTTATTTTTTATCAATATTACTCTATTATTTGCTAGTTTCCTCTGTTTTCTCACGATGAAATTTGATATAGAATAAAAAATGAAGACGTGCCCTGGGTTTCACTTTCCAAACTAAAAGCAGGCCAGGGTCCTTCGTCTCTATTAGCAGGCTATCTACAAAGCAGAAAACTAGACTCCCACATCTGCTTAGGGCCATTCTTGAGAGTTGAGGCCATTGTTTCTATGAGATAAGCGATACAGAGCAGATAACAAGACACCCCCACTTGTGTTCAGGGCCATTTTTGGAGACCCAATTGACAGAAAATCTCATGAACACAAACCCAACATCATAATTTCGAAGGAATCTTGAAAAACTTGAACAAAAGTACACGTGTGGTATTATCTGTTTAAGGTAACTCGTGTTGTTCTGTTCTGTCAAAGAAACAAACAAAACGCACAGAGAGAGAAGAGAGAGAGATTTTTTATTATAATTAGAGAGGGTTCTGTTACTCATAAATACGTTGCCAAAAGCACACAAATGCTTTCAGTATCAGCAGATAAGGCTGAATAGAGCATTCAAGATTTAGGGTTAACAATCTTGTGTTTGTTTCTTGGCTGTATAAGACTACAAGAATCACTAGACAGCAATTTCACCTCCTCCTGGTTTTGTTGCTCAGCCATTCCTTTCCTTTGCATAGCTGGTAAGTTTCTTTCTCTCTCTTTTTATGTTTTTTTTCCCTTTTTGTTGTTAAAGTCTTGTTTTTTTAAGCTATGGTTAAACAGGGACTGGAAAGAATATTAGGGTTAACAACCGCCCTTACCTGTAGATTTAACGATTTTAAATTTTGTTTATGAGAGTGTTTTTTATGCATGTGGATTGTTAAGAGGGGAACTAAGGGAAAAAAGAGAATATTAGGGTTTGAAATTTGGAAGAACGGAGAAAATGTAGGTTAGGGTGTTTGAATTTGAGATTTTAAGTTATAAAGCACCACTCTTGCTCTTTTCACTGTGATTTTGAACTTTTTGGCGCTTTAAAAAGGTGCGGTCTTTTTGTTAGGATTTTATTTGGGAATGGAGTTTTATGGAGTTTATTTTTGGTATGCTGTATGTGTTATGAGTAGAATCAGAGATGAGTGATAATAAGGACAACGAGGATGGATCAGCACAGGAAGTGCCTGGTACTTTAGAGACAGGGCAGCTGGTTGATGCACAAGAAGCCCCTGTGGAACAAGCTGATAATGCTTCTCCTCCTCCCAATGCTGAAGCAGTTGATATCCCTTTGGAGTTGAATTCCAGTCCACATCAACCCCACCAAGATTCTGCTCTGCCAACCCCATTAGATGATAAAAGAAGCTTAGTCATGCCTAAAGTTGAATCTATGAAAGATGTCAAAGCCGATGGAACTGATAATTTGAAACCTGAAACATGCGCCGTCAACGGGATTGCTATTTCAAGTAGTCATGTTGAAACTGCTATACCCACTGTAGATGCTGAAATCAAACTCTCTGACATACAGGGTGCAACTGGTCATGATGCAGTTCTTAAAAAGAGTAATGAACCAGCTGCTCCTCAGGCCAGATCTTCAGATGTTGAAGCTAAAGGTGATAACCAGAGAGGATCAAATGATGCAAATAACGAAATAGATACACCTACTCCCAAAAGTAATGGAAACTCAACACCTAGGCAGATGTTTCTTTTGGATGAAAATAGTAATGGCAGTGAATCGGGTACAGAAGAGGAGCAAAAGGATTTTCTGAGCGAGCTTCATAGTTTCTTCAGCGAGAAGAGCATGGAGTTCAAACCTCCTAAGTTCTACGGAGATCTCCTAAACTGTCTTAAGTAAGTTTCTAATGACAAATGAATTTCATGTTGTTCATTTGAGAATAATGTTACTCAGGGACACATTTTCTAATATGCAACTTCTTATGGTGATAAGGTTGTGGAGATCTGTGATGAGATTGGGTGGTTATGACAAGGTACATATTGTCCTATCCATGATTCAAAACCATTTCCATTTTTGCGTGCATCTTTGATTAATTTCTTGTTAGTTAGTTGTGCTTGGTTTTTGTTGATGAATTTAATAAACTCAATTATAGTAGGGCCAGGGCTAAGCACAATAACCCACGGAGCCATGCAAACACATTTCTGTGCTTTTGTGTACACATAAATTTGGAAGTTAATTTTATGGAAGCAGAGTCTTGCTTTGATGCTTTTATGTTACAAGTTTTAAAAACTGTTGTCAGCTACTGGGTGAATCTTACTTATAAGCAAGTGGTGTTTCTCATTATCATGTTTTATCAAAATATCTTACTTAAAAGCAATTTTGCTAGGGTTTGTCATGCAATTTTAGCTGATCTCTATTGTTATAATCGATGAAGATTGTTTCCCTTTATTTTCTCGGAGTCTATTTTTATTTCTATTGATCATGTCTGGCTTCTTTCTGATTGGCAGGTGACCTCATGTAAGCTGTGGAGGCAAGTAGGAGAATCCTTTAAACCCCCAAAGTAAGGAACAGTGTATGTTGCCATATGTAATTAATAGTTCAAGCTAGCTATCTATTGTTGCAAGATCAAGCATTTTTCTTGTGTTTAAATTGAAAAGCATCATGCATTTATTTTCTAGTTGCTTTCTTAAATTAGCATGTGGAGTAAAGTCATGAAAATGTGGATTCAAAAAGTATGGCACTTGCACAGTCGTCGGTGATAGTGAGGAACCTATCCAATTCCTTGAAGCAGTTACTCGGATTTGAAAATCTAACAATAATAGATCATATTAGCTAAGTGAAAACATTAAAATAATTATTAAAGAACACTTGGTGCTTTCCAACCGACATATCTTTATTGTTGAGTTGTAAGTAAAAAAAGTTCATGGGGGCACTTAAATATAAGATTAGAAGATCAAAATCATTGTTTACACTTGTTTTTTTAACTTAAGCCAATTTAAGTTTGTTTTAATTAGTAAGCAATGATAGGATATGGTTGTATGAAAAATGATTGGATATATTTGTTAAGACTGTACGTCTAAAGCCATTGCCCAGTAAGTGTATCAATGTGAGGGATAATCTAGGACATCTGAAATTTCAGGGATAAAGTATCTGTATAAACAAATGCCTTGGTGTATCTTAGGTGCAAAACACTTAACATGAAAAGGCATTAGTTATATTGACATGTTGTGCAAAGTCAGGAATTCTGGAAACTTGGATTGATTTTCATGACCTTAATAAGACTCGCAATCTAACCATGTGTCAATTGATACCCCCACATGGTTATCATGTTCCCTTTGTTTCCAGAACAAGTGGTCCTTCTATTGTTTGTCTATATTTTAAAGTCTTTTCCCATCCTTTTTTCTGCTGCTTTTACAGGACATGCACTACAATTTCATGGACATTTCGAGGGTTTTATGAGAAGGTGATTATATGGTGATAAAATGTACATATATCACTTAACCCTGTCATTCTTTGTGCATTTTATTTTGTTAATTGCTACTTGGTACATAGTTTGAATTTTCCGTAGATCTGCCTGTGTGTGTATAAATATAACTATATATGCATGTTTTATGTTTTTGGTATATGATCATGGAGAATGTCACAAAAGGGTCCATATAACCAACCCCAACAAGTTTGGGATTGGAGTTTGGTTGGTATTGTTTACATGTTTGTAGTTTATTGTATAAGCCAAGCATTAAGTTCCTATTCATTGAGTTGGTGTTTTTGAGTATGTATACTAAAATATACTAAAAGAAGTGGATTTTCTTATGGTGCTTCACTATACATATGGACAATCAAGTTCCTCTCTCTTTTTTGTCCTTTTAAAAAAAAAACAATTTTTCACCTTTTTATTTTATCATTTTATGGTTTAATCCTGTGAGAAAGACAATTTAAACTGAGAGGACCACAATGTAAAATATAGAGAAAATCCATGGTCAATCTCAAAGCTCTTACAATTTTTATTTTAGTCCAAAGCTTATTTCATTAATCTGTTTAGTCTTTGGGCTTGGAAGAGGAGATAAACTTGTTGGACAATGATAGAGGAGAGAGTTGTTAGGCCACAATCTAACCACCAAAAACATAGACTTCTACGTCAATGGATTCCATTTGATGAGATGAATTCAATGAAGATGGTTTCGAGGTGTTATTAGATGAAAATGAGTGAATTTTTTTTTGGATTTTTAGGCCAACAACCGGGTTTTCGGCAGTAGCCCAGTTGGTGACCCGTCACTTTGTACTCCTAAGAAATAAAAAATAGTTGTGGTCTTCCAGGCTGAGTCATGCTTGGCCTGTTTTTGTTTTTCTTTAATTTAAATGTATTTTTTTTTAAATATTAAAATTATTATAAATATACGAAATTATTAAATTAATTAAGAATACATTAAAGATAATATTTTATCAAATACCATTCAATTTTTACTGTTTATGAGCAAGAGCACAGTAGTCTTTTTATAATATTAGCAATTTTTTTATAGCTCATTCTTTTTATCGGGTTGCTTTTGTTAGTCAGGGGATCTTTTTAATCTGATTTAAATATAGCCTGATGGTTGATTTAAGCCTGTCTAGATGACTGAGAAAGTAGAGGCCATGTGTACAGAACACAACTTATTATTTTCTTTTTAAAATAGTAAAAGAACAAGGCAATGCCATTATTGTGGGGCATAAGCACCTAGAATGCAAATGTACTGCTGGAATCTAAGTCACAGGGGATTGACAAGTTTCACAAGTAGATCAACTTACCTGCTATATAACTTGAACATCTTTCAAAAGCTTGAAGTAAGATCTCTGTTTTCTTCATTTTGTTGGTTATCCTCCTTCGGCCATAACGTTTTGCTGTTATTTTGTGTTTTGCTTGTGTAATGAAGTTTCTGTTTAAATTATTTGTATATTACGGTGCATGTGCTTCATCAGGTACTACTTGATTATGAAAGACACGTAACAAATACCGGTGAGCCTGACATCCCCATTGCTTCCAAGTCTGAGCCCAAGCAGCTGAAGCCACCCAAGCTGTCCAAGTCAGAGCCTATGCATGTTGACAATCAGGTAAATATCAAAACTTCTGTATGGGATTGTATTTTCAACAGATTGTGATATTATTTACTGTTTGGTGGTGTTATTTTGTTACTACCTTGTTAAACTGATTATAGATCAAGGTGAGTGGAGAAACATTTGTGATGTTTTATTTGATAAAATTAGATATTTTTATGAAACACGGGGCATCCTTTTAAGAAAAAGATCAACCTTCTGAACTGATTTATGTAGAAGTAATGTGAACTAAATTTTACTGGTGGCTGATCATTCTGAGAGTTCATTTTTCAATGGGCCATCAAATACAAAGTTAAAATATTGATGGAATCAGATATAGTACATGAATATCTGGCTCTATGATTCGTGATTTTTGTGAACATGAATTTCTTTTCCAGGCTGGCATGATGGCGCCTTGCATGTCATACCCTTTTATTTACTTATTTTACAAAAATGTATTAAATGTTATTGATATACAGTTCAGTGTTAAGTTCATGTGAGAGTCTAATGAAGAAGGGACTTTCCTAACTTGTAACAGAAGTTTAAGAATCAGTTTCCAACTCAATTTATCTTACTCAAACTCCCAAATACTACTTCAGGGCATTGGAAAACCTATTTAATGGGGACTCTCCCAGCACTGTTAGCCATTCAACTTTACAAGCAGCAGGATATACCTGGCTCTGAAGTGGGTGCAGTTGACGTGAACCCTGCTTGCCTGCCTAACCTTCTTTGTTTTTTGAAGTCTTACCCCAATAATATACTTAAGAGCTTTTGCTCATTTAAGATGTTATTTTCTTTCTTCTTTTTTCAAGGCTTTGAGCACCCTTTTTTCTTCGTTGTTGTCCTCTTGCCTACATTCTCTTTGCTTGGTGATATTCAGGCTTCTGGATCGGGTAGAACTCGTAGGGATGCTGCTGCACGAGCAATGCAGGGTTGGCACTCACTTCGTTTTCTTGGTAATGGCGAAGTTAGTAGCCCTATCATTAAGGTCTGTTGAAATCATATTGAGCATTTCTCTATTTATTTATTTATTTTTCTAATGTATGCTCATGTAACTAGTGTTTACAGTGATGTATCTGTATTTTGTAGGACAAGAATACTATACCTGTGCCAAAGCGTGAGAAGGAGCTAAAAAACATTGGTAAGAAACGGGTTTTATCAATTTCTCAGTTTGTTACTTCTTAATTTGTTTGCAGCTTAAACAATTTTCCAAATTTGGACCTCTTGGCTCAGGTTTACTGAAACGCAAGAAACCATCTTATGTGGAACATGCTGTCAAGTCTCCACGAACCAAAAGTGCAAGGTTAAGATTCTTGTTACTTAGTTTATTGCATTTACCCATTGGTATCAAATATTTTCCTTGATTCGAAACTATAGTGCCATTGATTCGAATTCGAATGGCTTGATTTTTTTACTAGATTGGATGTGGAGGTGAGTGATATTGGAGCCCCAGCTGATTGGGTGAAGATCAATGTACAGAAAACAGTAAGCTCTTGCAAAAAAATTTCCGTTAGAAGGCAATGCAGAAATCTGTACTATTTCTAACTTGGAATGAACAATTATGTCTACAGAAAGATAGTTATGACGTGTATGCATTAGTTCCAGGTCTTCTCCGTGAAGAAGTGAGTACTTAAATTCTTGTTTCTCTATGTTCTTTCCTACTTTACTCATTCACATGTTTACTCATTTTATCATCGAAACATTCTTATGTCATTTAGGAGCGTTTTTAGAAAATTCTTGCTAGACAGAACCTGGAGGTGCCAAGGCCATTTCTATATCCTTGGTGAACTGCTTTACATTATTTATAGATTGTGGATTCCTAGTTTCTTGTACTGCCACCTTAACGATAACCCTTAAGTTGCCCCTGAATTGATGAAGATTCCAACTTCTCATTATACACAATTTCATAGATATAAGAATGTATCCTCAACGTGAAAGGATAAGTTTTGCCATGATGAAATTGAAATTGGTTTTGGTTCAACTCATTGCTTTCTAGTCAATATTTAATTCCTTTTTGCTGTGCTTAATAATAAATTGGTTTCGATTCAACGCATTGCAAAATCAGGTTCGGGTTCAATCAGATCCAGCAGGGCGCTTGGTTATCAGTGGTGAACCTGAGCAGGAGGATAATCCTTGGGGTGTTGCACCATTCAAAAAGGTACGTGTTCCTTTTCTTTTTGTAACGCCTGTTATTTTCCATACTAGGTTATATTATATGAAAAAATCCTTGCAGCATGTCTCATGGATCAGCAAACATTTGATTGCTGTACTCATTTAAGACTATTTCCATTTCTTTATGAAGTCACTAAGATTAGCATTTTTTTTTCTTCAGGTTGTCAACTTACCCTCGAGGATTGATCCACATCAGACAACAGCTGTGGTCACCTTGCATGGACAATTGTACGTCCGAGTCCCATTTGAGGAGTCAGACTAATCAGTTGAAAAACGGCCATACCTGTTAAAGCCACAAGCGAACTGCCATTAGGGCAACGAAGCTAATTGTTGGAGCTGGATGGATTTCAGACATGGTTGTAATTGTCTTCTGTTAGATCATTACTCAACCGTGTTAATACTATCTAGGTAGGATTTATTTTTTTTGATATGGGACTTGCTATATGTTTTTGCTTTTGAGCTTTATCCACATCGAACTTGCATATTCTAATAATGTTTTTTGCTAGTCGCTCTCAGATCTCTTTGTTAAAAACTTTTACTGTGATCATCCAAATTGGAATATTGAACTACCCAGGCCCCTCATGTTGTTTCTATAACAGGATTAGGATTATTGGTTACTCTTTAAAAAATTTACCTCCAGCTTTTCTTCTTGATTTATGTTTTATGCTTTTTATTCCAAGCTCATGTTGTTATTCTTCAAGTCTTCCGCACGTCACTGACATCCAACAAAGTTGAAAGTGTTGGAGGGACTGTGTTTTACTTAAAGATGAATTCGACCCTTCTAAAGACTGTGCCAGGTTGATTGTCTAATGTAGATAATGTCATTTCAAGAATACCTAAAATGATTCACACAAATAAAGAAAGAAGAGTTTAACAGTTGTCCAGTATGCAGTGTTTCCTTGTTTCAAGATGTTCAAAATATCAAAAACCAGCCAATCAAAAAGTCAAGTTTGGAAATCATTTCTACCAGCATAGCAGACACTTTCTATATGAAAGCCAGGCAAAGAACATATACAAAAGCTTAACATCTCCAAACAAGTTAATCATTGCAAGATCAGGATACCAATGCGGAACCCACAATCAACCCTAAATCTATCAGAAATCTGATGCCAGAGGACGCAAAACTGTCTTTCCAGTATAAGAGTTGAGATGTTGTGTGAAATTTGAAAAGAGACCAGGATAGGAAAGAAAGATTAAAACGAAACCTGAAATTGTGGGTAGTCTGGAGCACTAAAGAGAGTAATAAGCTTTCCCGACGGCACAACATGATCTATGGTGTAACCTTCATCCATTCCTCCAAGACCAGGCCTCTTGTCCCTTGCATCAGGCCCTTCATGTGATCTGATGATTAGCTAAGGCAACAAGATGAAACATTAACTGCAATGTCATTTCTTCATGTGAACTGTAATTGAGCATTTGAGTTGGTAGCAAAATTTCTCAACAACATGCCAATAGAGAGAATTAAAAATGCAATGAAGATATTTAAATGAGAGTTTGGATTTGCACGACCTTCAGTTGGAACTTCTTTAAAAAAGCTTCAGTACAATCAGGTCCAAATAACAAACCAATGCCTCTCTTTGTATTTGGTGAGAGTCCAGATTTCATTGTTGGATCTGACCATAACACATCTCCAGGAATTAAGTTCAGACCTTCCCATGGAGGGTCAAGAACTGATCTTCGAGCTTTGGATAACTCCTCCAAAGAACCAAGACGTAATGGTTTGGTTTGAGAATTTAAAATTATCCTCTGATTTTTCTTTCCCTTTGATCTCTTTGATGGGGTGATGGGCAAACTGCGGAAAAGTCCTCCATGAGTAGTATATACATTTCCAGCAATAATAGAGGCCAAGGGAAGCATCCCAAACACTTCCGATAGACATGCTTACCTTTGACACCATACTTTGCCAAAACTTCTTTCTCAAAACCATACACAGATGTACAATACTTGGATTCATGATTGCCGCGAAGGAGAAATACCCTTTGTGGCAAAAATACCTAAGCAAGATACCAATTCATAAACATTACTCAATTAACAGAAACAAAAAGATCGAGTTTTAAGTGAGAAATTAAAATTTATATCCATAAGAAAGAAAGGAGAGAGCGCGATAAAAATTAGTGCATGGAACTTGGACATTTAGCAAACAAAGAAATGGCTATTTAAATGAAGCAAGCAGCACCAGCCCACAACATCTGTAGTAGCTTAGCAATATGAAGTTGATACACAAATTGAATTTTTTCCCCGCAGATGTTGAATATAAGGTCTAAAAATTAATATATACCTTATTTAAGCTATCAAGATCAATACTTTCTCTATGTGCGTG
Organism: Salix purpurea; assembly: GCA_027405865.1. Taxonomy (NCBI): domain Eukaryota; kingdom Viridiplantae; phylum Streptophyta; class Magnoliopsida; order Malpighiales; family Salicaceae; genus Salix; species Salix purpurea. The sequence goes on from JAOWLH010000002.1 coordinate 28,881,972, forward strand.
TGAGTACAACATAGAAAAAGACTATACAATGACAAACAAATTCAAACAGCAAACTCTGCTGTGTCCTGGAAATTCTTTTTTATCAAAAGAAAATGTATCATCCAAATCAACCTTAAATTATCTTAAGATTGCACAAACAGTCCATAAATATTAGAAACTTAATGTTATAACTAGGACTAGGTCATATACTGTGTCCTAACAATTTGAAGCTTGGACTGTTGTGATAAAAAAGAGAGCATATGATGGTCTTATACAGTGGTTCTGGCAACCTTTGCTTGAGCTGCAATATTCATATCTGCTTATGATTCCCAGCATTGATGTGTTTTATGTGATATTAAGAAGATATTCTCCTAAAATGCTTAGATTCTCTGCTGGACTATGCTTACTTGATACAAACTCATGATATTCATACAGAACAATGGATGTGAGGAGAACCACACAACACTGCTTGAAAGATCTTACAAACTAAATTGCCACATTTCTCCGAATTCGAGTACCTTCCAATCTCCCTTCTGCTTCCTATTATAGACTAATATAAATCATATTCCGGAATCTCATCTAACAACCTTAAGTTTTAGATGAGAAAGTTTCTTAACATGGTATCAAAGCCTTATTAACCCAACGGTCAGTAGTGTGGGGGCTTGTGTGCAAGTTTCAAGTCTAAAGAGCTTTCACTTGAGGAAGTGTGTTAGAAAATAATATAAATTATATTTTGAGTCCTCATTTAACAACCTAAGTTTTTAGGTGAGATGGTTCATTGACATTTCCCATAATCAATTATTATTACATTTATCTAGTCATATACCGCCATAGATAACTAGCTTAAGTATCAGAACAGTCACATTTCTCAGATTTTTTTTTTTTTTGGATAACGGTGGAACCACGTGGCCCGGAAAGCGTACTTTGTAGGCCCAGGGCACGCGTAAACCCCCGGCTGTCCCAGTGCTCTTACGAGGGGGTTTGTAGGGCTCGAACCCTGATGGATGCGCTGGCATCCCCAAGGCCTTACCGCCACGCCCCACACCTCGGGGACATTTCTCAGAATTCAATAACCTTCCAGCACTCTTTAGCTTCAAATTCATGAAAAGAAACTAATACGAGAAAGAAAAAACTTTCCATTAATATGTGTGTTAACATAATTCTTGAATTACAATGAGCAATGGTGTTTTAAAGAAATTACCTTCCAAGCTAACAAGAGCAAGAAAGTCTCAAGGCCCCAAGCTCCTCGATCAACATAATCTCCATTAAACACAAAAAACCGATCTTCACAAGGAAATCCAGCATCTTGAAACAAAAACAGAACATCATGAAGTTGCCCGTGAATATCTCCCATAACAATCACTCTAGAATTTTCATTACAGTCATCAATTCTAACACAATTAGGCTCTCTGTGCAGAATTTCCGAGGCAGTGAGGACTAAAGCGTCAAAGACGGGAACAGGGAGGACTGAAGCGTCAAAAATTTTAAATGTTTTAACAAAACTAATTATATATATATATATATATATATATATATATTTTTTTATATACTTATGGTTTGCAATTTAGTATTTTACATTATCATCAATAATAATCATTATCATCACTATAATTACTATTACTATTACTGTTGTTATTGTTATTATTGTTGTTATAATAATCATTACAAAAAATAAAAATCATGAACTTAATTTGAAAGATAGAATTCAAAACTATATGAACTTAGATAAAGAAAAAAAAAATTCAAAAAAGGGATCAAATTGTAATCATTATTACCAATGAAAAAATAAAAATCATAAACTTGATTTGAAAGATAAAATTAAAGGACATAAAAACCTTGATAAAAGACAAAAAAATAATTAAGAATGACCAAATCAAAACATCTTAGATATACAAATTAAAAACCAAGGGTTAAATTGAAAAAAAAATTCAATAAAAAGGAAAATGAAAAAAAAATAGCTATCAAAACTAAAAGGTTTGAATTTGAAAAAATATAATAAGGAGCATCATAGTGTATTTACCGGGGTAGGAGAAAGAAAGAAAAAAATCATTAGTGATACACCAACCATATTTAGAGTACACGTGCCACCTATACTGGAAGATGAGATTTAAAGATGTCGACTAAAATGAAAAAAATAATTTTTTTGACCTTTAAAAACCGCCACACACATCGCTTGAAGTGTGCAATGATATCAACATGTTGGTACACAACTAAAAAGATATTACATTAACACAAACTAGGCTAAAAAGATCTGCATACCCCTAACATCAACAAACTAAATATCTTGCATCAAAGAGTGTATATGTAACTCTATTGTGTATAAAAATAAAAATAAAAATAAAAATAAAAATAAAAATAAAAATAATTAAATATATTTACCCGAGACCACTATTTCTTTTTACTTTTAAAGGTATTCTAGTTATTTTACTGTTTAAGGCCACGTTTGTTTGCTTGAAAGTGGTTTCCTTTTGGAAAGTGAATTCCTGGAAAGTGAATTCCGATGTTTCGCAGTGTTATGGAAAATGAACTGAAAAACACTTTCCAGTGTTTGTTTGTGTTATGGAAAATGAACTGAAAAATAATTTATTAATAAATTAATTTTTTTTCAAGTTTATCTAATGTATATTAAATATTTAATATAAAATATTTAATCACTTAAAATAAAAAAATGAAATCAAAAAAGTATAATGATGAATTTTTTTATTATATCCTATATTCATACATATCATATTATAGAGAAATAAGCTTGTCAAATATTTTGTAAGTAAAAATTATTCAATTTTAAAAGCTTAAAATATTTTTTTTTCATATTAAGAAAGCCAAATTAGTTTATGTTAAGAGTTATATATTTGGGTTTTTTTTTTTGGTATGAAGTATTTTTTTAATAGATAAATAGATACAAAAATATTTTGATGGGTATTTTGGATAAAAATTTATCAAACAAAAAAACATTTTAAAAAATACTTTCAAATAATAAGAGTAAAAAAACTATTATATTCATGTGACTTGTACATCACATAAAGCATGTTAATTTATAATTACTCAAATTTATGATTAAATTTATGTTAAAATGTGTGACACATAAATCTGACTTGTAAATATTTATTACCATCCCTTATCTGCCCTTCTTTTGCATCTGTGTCCTCAAGAATGGGTTCGTACTCTCTCATTTCCTCTGTCTGGTCGTGGCTTTTTAACAATCGTCTGTGGAAGCAAAACCCATTTGCATTTTTCATCAATTACTAGACCGAATTCAATGGTTGTACACTGTTCATCTTTTCCCATGTTCAAATCCCGTGGATTTGAACTCATCATCTCCGTGAGAGAAATGGGTTCGTCATTGTTTCAACCACTTTCAACGACTTTGATTTACAGATGAAGTTTCAAATTTCCAAGAGGAGAAGACGAGAATAGAGAGAGAGAGAGAGAAGAAAAATAATATGAAGTGTTTTTCTTTGCTGGGTTTCAGGGACTGAGAGAGGTGAGAGGTTAGAGGCGAGAGACGAGAGGACACAGAGGAAAAAAGGCGAGAGACGAGAGCTTTGCTGGGTTACGATTCTGGGTTACGATAGGTAAAGAGAAATGAGGGAAAGAGGGTGCTGGGTTACGCTTTGAGAAAGGGAACGGGAAAGAGAGGAAAATGTTTTCCTTTTCATAAGGAAAGAAAACACTTTCCGCGGGTGAAGGGTATTTTTAGGGTTGACCAGAAAATTGAGGAAAACATTTTCCTTTGACTAACTTTTCTAAGTGTTGCCAAACACTAGAAAGTGAGGAAACTGAATTCCCGGAATTCAGTTTTCTTGAAACAAACGGGGCCTAAATAAATATACACATATACCCTTCGTGAAAATACCAAAAATAACCATGGTATGGAGTAATGTAATTTTTTCATGAAGAAACAAGACAACACTATAGTGGTAAACAATAAACTATAAGAGAAGCTACAGTGAGTGCTTAGTTAATTTTTAACAAAAGGCCACCGATATAAATAAAGAAGAACCCGGTGGCCGGTGGCTACCTACCCTGTCTTTTGTGGGCTTGAATGAGCTGGGCCGTGTTGTTTTCATCCCATTGGCTGTTGACACTTGACAGAGCACGGCCGGGGAATAAACCACAGAGAATGTCACCCAAACCCGAGGCAAATGTACCACGATCCAAGTTAGCTTTAGCTTTGTCGTGCACACTTCTAGGGTCGGTTAGGGATGGTGTTTTGGATTGTTTTTTATTTAAAAATATATTATAATAATCTTTTTTTTTTAAATATTTTTAATATACACATCAAAATAATTTAAAAACAATAATAAAATAAAAATTAAAAATAAATAATTTTAATGTTTTTTAAAATCACCTTTTAAAATAAAATGTCAATCAGTCTAACAGATTTACTTCTTTAGAGCTGTCATTTATTTCGAAATAACTTGAAGGTTAGATTAAATAGAAATTAATACCTGACCAAAACAATTAATTTTTTTATTTAAAATTATATTATCTTTTGTTTTTGTAAATAATAATGTGATTTTACAGTTTACCTGTATTGATTGGTTCGAGTTTATCCGGTAATCATGGTGAACAAACTGCGGCTTGTCATTCAAATTCCAATGCACATGGAATCAATTTAATTACATTTTCCATAAATTAATGCAATAAGATCCTTGCCTTGCCGGTCCCCAAGGAATGGCGAGGAAATGAAACGAAATTAATATTTATTTCATACGACAAGCGATCCACGCGTTTTCATCTCTGTCTTCTTATCAAACTGTGATCCTGGTCGGTGAGTTCTAAAACCATCGAGGAATACGAATCTGTCGAGTTCATGTACAGTTCAAATGTTTTGTCGTCATCAAAAGACATGGAAATTTAAAAATCAATCCTTCAACCCATCAAATAACTTCAAGTATTTAAAATAATATATATATATATATATATATACACATATATATATTTCTGCATTTGTTTTAAAAAAAACAATTCTTGTATTTATTTTTGGTAAAATATTTTGCAGGAAAATTTGCCAATACAATACATTTTATTATTAATTTTTAAGCTTAGTTAATTTGCTGTCAGATATATATTTTATATTAATGTAATTTCATAAATTATTTTATAAATATTAATTCATTATATGATCATTTTCTAACAACAAATGTTACTTCTACTAAAAACACACATGAAGCTCTTAAAACATGTATTTAAATAATAAAACAAATGATGTGTGTGTATAATTAGTTGCACTCAAAAAATATATTTATTTATATATATATATTTATTTATAAGTCTTGATTTTGACTTAAATAAGATGTTATGATGTGTGTGTATAATTAGTTGCACTCAAAAAATATTTTAAACTTCAATCACAATATGAATAAAATAATATTTTTTAATAATATGTACGGACATTATAATTCTTCTCCTGTTCATGACTATCTTATCCAGATAATAGTTTTTTCGGGGAAAAAAAAAAGAGTGAAATTAGAGGGCACGAGTAATGTGAAAATGGGAGGAGGCTATCGGCCAAGGTCAAGGTGGGGAGGCTGGGGGGCATATCTCTTGACACGTGTCAGAATTGTCCAGATGATGCCTCACGGGACATGGACAGTATGTCAGTGCAGGTTTTCTCGGCTCGCTGTTCCACGAAACACTTTACAGCGATTCAAACGTTGTAGACTACTAAGGGTGTGTTTGGCATTGCGATTGCGATTGCGATTGCGGTTGAAGAAAAGCAGTTTCAAAAAAAGTACTTTTACTGTGGTGCAAAATAAGCAGTGAAGTGTTTGGTTAAAACTGTGGTTGAGTTGGAGGTTGAAAAAAAGCAGTTTTGAGTGTTTGGTTACCAAACTTTTCATATTGCTTTTAACTTGTAAAATTACTTTAAAGGGTATATATATAATTTTTTTAAATATTGTAAATATAATAATTATAATAATATAATGTAATTAATAATTCATGAAAAAAAAATATTATTTTTTATTCTCCCATCAAACTATTTGCAATTTCATCACGAACAAATATTTCTCTTCCATTAGGACTAATCTATATCTACACATTTTTTTTATTTTTTTTAATATAAACAAGTGTTCCAAAGACCAATTGACTATTAATATAACTCCGTTGCAGTCCCATTTGTTTCATTCAAATCAAATTCGGTCCAATTGAATTGAATTAATTCAAACCAGCCCATTTGACTCATTTTTTTAGTCCGACAGGTTCAATTGAGCTTACTTTAGTCCAACAATTTGTCAAATTAATACAAATTAGTCCCTAGTTAATTCATGACTCAACTGTTCAAAATCCAGCTGAACGTTTTTCAATCAATCATGTAGAAAATCCTAGCCAAATTTGATTAATTGCAATCAATCCTTCACAAATCAAGCCCAAATCTTTTCTTCAATTGATTTTCCAGAATTGCAGCTCCCTCTCCATTTAAACACCAGCTCAAATAAAAGATATGAGGAGAAGAACAAATTAGAAAATAAACACCCACACTGCAACCCCGAAACAAACCAAAGTCAACATCTCCTTCGCCTTTTTCCTCCTCTGCCAGCTTGCCTTCCCAAACATAGCTCACTGCAATTTTTGTAGTCCCCATTCATATACCAACCCTCATTCTTCCTTCAACACCATCACTGCCCAGAAACTCAATTAACCCACAGAAAAACCCCATGAACACCAGAAATCTACCTAAACCCATCACTAAAATACCACTGACTTTGGAGGAGATGGGATCTGTGGGCAGAGGAGAGAAAAGGGAGAGACGGGAGGAGAAGGGTGTGGAGAAGAAGAGAAGGCCGAAGGAGAAGGGTGTGGCCGTGGCTTTGTGCAGACGAGAAGAAGAGAAGAAGAGAAGGAAGAAGGGTGTGGTTGTGGTTTGTGCAGAGGAGAAGAAGAGAGAAAAGAAGGAAGAAGGGTGCTGTGGTTTGTGCAGACGGGGAGAAGAGATAAGGCTCGGATGAGAGAAGATAAGGTTAGAAGGGTAAGATATTTCAACGGATATATTTGCCTCAGATGGTTTTTAATCGCAGATCGTTACACGAACAAATCGGCAAAAAATAAGCACCATTTCACAGCTTTTTTCCAAACGCCGATTTTGATAAAAATAGGCGTGGGGCCCACCTCTCAAACCGGTGATTATTTCTTTACCAAACGGCAAATTGTGGTGCGATCTGCGAATCGCAGATCGCACCACAATGCCAAACACCCACTAAATTAATAGCAGTTTGTTTTGTTTTTTTAATTTTGAAAATATATTTCTTAGAAAAATTAAATTGAATCCTGTTTAACTCTCCATGCCTTGATTTGGTCTTCAATTTATTTTTATTTTTAAAAAAAAATCTCAAATACAATCCATAGATCTACAAATTTCACAATTGAATCCTCCTGTTCGTATTGATTTATGCATTATGTCTTAAGTTTATGTTCTATTAAACCAAGAGTGTTTTTTTTTTTGAATTCGAGGAAAATAGATTCTTCGTAAAACGTATTTTATAGATACAACTGAGCGAGTAAAATCTTAATTGTTTTATGTTTTTACAGGAAGTGCATATTTTAACCTGAGCTCAAGACCTACTATTTAGATCTTAAGCTCTTTATCATTACATCATGTACTTTGGGGTCAACCAACGTTGTTGTATAAAGAATTTGATGTCGATAGTTTTTAAAATCTAAAAGTCAAATTAAGATAAGAAACTTTGAGGATTTGATTAAAATTTGGATTATAGTCTATCTACCTTTTTGTAAATCACTCGTTCTAAACGGTTTGGGATTGAATTTCTTTCCTAGAAATTACTCTATCGTTTTCCAATCAAAGACTTCACTCTTTTAAATATGAAAAGAAAGGAAACATCAAACCTATATTTTTTTTTAAAAATAATAATTTAGATTATGTTTACGTGTTGGCATAAAAAAAATTAAAAAATAAAATAATATTGATTTAATATATTTTCAACTGAAAAATAATCACTATCATAATACCAAATAAACTCTAAAAAGCTTAGGAATAAAAGACAGAGCAAATAAAAAGATTAGTGACTGTATAAAAATGTAGTTGGAGATGTTTTTGAAAGTCTTTTTTGTTCAGAAATGCATTAAATAATATTTTTTTAGAAAAAAAATATTTTTGACATTAACACAGATATCAACACATGAAAATGATATAAAGCATTTTTTTTTAATTTAAAGTAAAAAATTAAAAAAAATCATTTTTTTTCAAAAGTATTTTTGAAACGCATTGTCAAACAAGACCTTAGTCACATGCAGGTGGTGGAAGATATTGTTTTTAAAGTGAATTTTGCTTGAAAATATTTCAAAATAATATATATAATTATTTTGACATTAAAAAGATCCAAAAATACTAGAAAATCATTTTAAGAAAAAATATTTTTTAAAAGCATGACCACACCACGAAAACAAACGAACCCTATGGAGAAATGTTATCAGGTGTTTTTAAAAATGCATTTTCATTTTAAAGCATATATTTTTTTGATGATATTATTACATTAAAATCATCAAAAAAATATATATTAAAAAAACATTAAATTATGTTTTTTCATGAGAGAAGTACATCTTTTAAAGCATATCAATTGCAATTTCAAACACAAGAAGAAAACGAAGACATTTTACAAGTCAAACGTTGTTAGACTAACAATTTTTTGCTTAAAAAATCAACATGGTCATCTACCAGTAGGGTTGTGTCTCCCACAATTGCTCTCTCCGGATTTCACTCACTGATACCGATTTTTTTATTTTATTTTTTTTAATCTTATAAATGGAAGGCTATGCTTTTGTAACCTACTCATTTGAAACGGGACACTTCCATTATTATTATTATTATTATTATTATTATTATTATTAATAATAATAATAATACTTACAATGTAGGATAAAGATATATATGAATAGGAGAGAGAGAAAATCGAAATCATTTTTATAGATTCGAGGCTGTTAAAATAATCATTATTGAAAATTTATATAATTATTAATTTTAAAAACTGTAAAACAATACATAATCAAGAGAACCACTCTAATAATAAAATAAAATAAAAAAACCCACCATTTTCCAAGTCCTTTCGTACCTCGTCATTACAACTCACTTTCCAAAAAGTCCTCCTACAATCAAATTCATATAAGAAACTCAGGCTACGGTTTTGATTTTGTTGCATAAGCGTCAAAGAATGCGTCGTATGATAGACACCGAGGCTGGGAAGAGGAGTCGTCTTCATCATCAGCAATATTATCACCATGGAGCCCCCTGCACCAGAGGTTTCAGGCTAAAGTATCCCAGAAAATTTTCAGTTCAGAGATTCAGAGCAAGATTTCTCTACCTGTTCAGGTTTTTGAGCAGGTGGAGATCTTCGTACGGACAGGCAGTGCAATCTCTGAAGAAAGGGATGGGTAGAAACAGCAGCAGGAAGAGGGTGCTGGTGATGGACGCAGCCAGCTGCCACTACATCGGCAAAGGCGATGAACACTGCAGTTTCAGATCGTTTGGAAGATCAAATTCTTTCTACTCTGAAGCCATTGCAGATTGCCTGGAGTTCATCAAGAGGTCATCCATTTCTGTTGAACAAAAACAAGTTAGCTAGCCCAAGATAATCACACACACACACACACACACACACACACACACACACACATATATATATATATATATATATATATATATATATATATATATATATGCATCCACTGTATGTTCTTGTATACAAAATTGCGGTATTTTTAGTGTTCTTCACCTGCAGTGCCCTGTGCTGTGCTGGATTAATTCTGATTTTTTTCCCGCCTCTTCAAGAGTGCTTCAAAGTTCGTGTAATCCAGAAATTTGGGTTGCCATGAATGTTTCTGTGGCAGAAGCAAGAGAAGTTCGGAGAAATTAATGAGAAAAGTACTTGTTAAACCTCGTACTTGTTTTATTGTCTTTTGTTCTTGTCGTGTTGTCTGAAAATACCAGAGCAATATCAAGAACATAGTTGATAAACCATTTCTATTTTAAAGTATAAACCCAGATAGATCAATATTAAGAGGAAAACAAATCGATATTCCAGTAAAAATAGTTGACTCAGGATGACACAGTATCGACCCGATAAACTAATAATTTAATTCCTTTTCAAATTTATTTTTAAATTAAGTTTCAAATCTATATTATAACTTGTTTGGTAATGTACTTACGGTTGATTTTGAAATTAAAAGTGTTTTTTGTTAAACGTTTTCACATCTATATTATAACTTGTTTGGCAGTGTATTTACGGTTGATTTTGAAATTAAAAATGTTTTTTATTAAACGTTTTTAAAACACAATATCAAATACAGAACAATTTCTCAAATTTTCTCACAGCTCCAAAACAACCGTTAAACATTATGTTCTTACGTGAATTTGAGTTTATTTTAAGAGTACATTTTATATAATAAAATAAAATATGAAATTAATTTTTTAATATTTTTCAATGATCCTAACTTGATATCAAAATTATTATTTAAAAAAAAAACAATCTGCAATAACAAACCTACCATTAGATATTATTATCAAGTGATGATGATATAGAATTATAGATGGTAGGTATGAAAGGAGGAATTTAATAAAAGTTAGTATAATTAGCACCTAACACATCGCCATTATTTGACTAAACATAGTTATGTTCTTGACAGAAGGCCAAGCTTTTGTTGAAATTTACGACTTGGTGCCACTGTTTTTTGGACTTTCTAAAAAGTTTGCAAGTTTAATTATGCTGTTATTAATCCCTTAATTATTTACTTAAAAAGAAGGGTATCTCTATGATAACCAATGATGGTGCCGCTGCCACCCTCTATTAGGCGTTGACTATGGGCTACTAGTCACTTCATTTATGGGCCGGGCTTATTATCTCGAACCCGTTGTTAATGGCCGAACTTGAGGAGAACTAAAACGGCCGCGCATTCCAAGCATTCAATATGATGGACTGTGATGATTTCCAATCAGTTTTGAACAAAGTTGTCAATACCGTTCCGGTCGCCGTTCTGGTTTTTTTATTGGAACAGAACGTTCCGGTTTTGGAGCGTTCCGGCGTGCCATTTCGGTATCGTACTGTTCATATATATATATATATGAAAAAAAAATTAATTTAACAAGTATATTAAAATACAAGATAAATTAACTTTAAATTATACAATACAAACACAAAGTCAAACAAACATAATCTCAAAATTAGAAACATCTCTATAATTCCAACAATAAAATTTTTATTTTTAAAATAAAAAATAAAAAATGAATTTAATTATAATTAAAAGATCTAGAATATTTGAAATTTGATATTTAAGCTACTTATTGTATGTTTTTCAAGTAATTCTATGTTTTTTTTTATGGTTGTTGTATTTGAAATTAATTAATGTTACTTATTGTTTCTTAATGTTAGAAAAACTTAAAAAAACAAAATGAACACATTAAGAAATAATCAATAAGTTCAAACATTATTAATTAAAATACATTCCATTACAAATAATTCAATCAAATTAATTATAAATTAATACCCCTATTTTTTATGTTAACTATTATTATAATAATTAATTATTATTATTATTATATAATAATTAGTATAAAAACCAAAAATATGTATAAAAACCACCCCACCCCCGTTTGTCCCTTTCATTTCAATAAAAAACCCCTACTCATGTAACTCATCCTTTCTTCTTCTCTAGCTGCTGCCCCCTCCACACCAAATACACCCAGCCAAGCCAACCTCTCTTTCTCGGAATCTAAAAGAATGGCCAACAACGCTGCTTCAAATCCACCTGTCTTCTTCAGATCCACCTTTTACCAATCAAACTGTGAACCACATTCATCCCACTGTAGAAAATATATAGTCTTCTCCTTTTCCTTGTCCTCTGCAACAGTTTGATTTCGTCTGTACAAGAAGAAACAATTTTTCTGTGTTTCGAGCAAGGTGGCCGAGAAACAGTTTTTACTAATATATAATTTATGGGTTGAGTTTTTCTTTTCTTTTTTGTTTTTGATTTTTTTTTTGATCCCAGAACAGCACAATCGGAACGGAACCGGGACGTTCCGGCCAGAATTTGGCCGGCATTTCCGAATCGGCCCAGAATGAAAATCGGGGCAAAAATAACGTCGTTTCGTCCCGGATTTCTTACTGGTATGGCACGTTCCGGCCGGAACGGCACGGAATTAACAACTTTGGTTTTAAAGAAATGGTCTTTATCTTGACCTTGTTGTGGGAAATAAATAAATTAATTAATTACGGAAAATCTATGATCAAACCCTTATAAATTAATATTCTTAGTATTATAAAAAAAAATATTTTTTAATTTAATTTTATTTAAACCATAAATTTAAATAAATATCAAACAAACTGAAATCCAGATCAAACAAAAATATATCTATTAATTTATGAAGATTTTAATGCATTTATTTGTAAAATACAATTATCATTCATTTTTTTTTAAATATTTGCATCTCCTAACTTGATATATATATATATATATATATATATATATATATATATATATATATATATATATATATATTGCCCGCGCGGTACCGCGGGCATTCTTGTGTATATAATTTAACATAAATACATTCACAACGATAAATTTTTATGATATAATTACATAAAAGTTATAGATTAGGAGATAAAATATATAAATTTTTAAGTATAGTTTATTGCGCAAGTATAAAATATATATTTTAAAATGTAGGTATTGTGCCATAAAAGATCAAAAAAGAGCGCGAACCAATATTAAAAAAAAAGCATAATATTTTTATAAGAAAAAAATAAAAAAGTAATCACTAAAATCATCATCATTATTGTGTAGATAGTAAAATTATAAAAATCATTTAATACAAAGAGCAAATAAAAATAATAATAATGAAAAAAATAATGGGGAAAAGGAAGCAATATTAATTTAAAATGTTATAACAATAGCAACATTGGAGTCTTAACATCTAAAATTATTATTTTTGTTACTATCAAAACAATAAAAATTATTAAATTATACTGAGGGAAAAAATAAAAAGCATGAAGACAATAGCAAGCAATAAAAACAATTAAAATATTATTATTATTATTATTATTATTATTATTATTATTATTATTATTATTATTAATATCATTATTATCATGAAAGAATAAATGAATGAATGAAAGATGAAAAAATTTGTAAAAACTACAAAAAAAGATCAAACAGAAAAACTACAATGAAAACTATAAATTATCATTGTTATCATTGTGAACACAATAAAAATTATCAAATTGTTCTGAGGGAAAAAACCCTCTAAAAAATATTAACAAAAGAGTAAGCAAGAAAAACAATTAAATTATTATTATTATTATTATTATTATTATTATTATTATTATTATTATTATTATTATTATTATTATTATTATTATTATTATTATTATTTTCATTTATTTTTTGTGTTAATAATGAAAGGGAAAAAATAGAAGAAAAAAAAACTCCTAAAAACTTGAACAAAAGAATAAAATAAAAAGAAAAAATATCGTTGTTATCACTATCAAAACAATAAAAATTATCAAATTATCCAGAGAAAGAAGAAATTAAAAAACATTAAAAAAAGAGTAAGCAAGAAAAACAATTAAATTATTATTATTATTATTATTATTATTATTGTTGTTGTTGTTGTTGTTGTTGTTGTTCTTATTATTATTATTGTGTTAATAATGAAAAAAATAAAATAAATGAAAGACTAAAAAAACCATAAAAACTAAAAATTATCATTGTTATCATTGTCAACACAATAAAAATTATCAAATTATTTTGAGGGAAAAAAACCCTCAAAAATATTAACAAAAGAGTAAGCAAGAAAAACAATTAAATTATTATTATTATCATTATTATTATTAAAGAACAAATAAATAAATGAAAAACTACAAAAATCCGAAAAACTTTAATAGAAGATAAAAAAAAAACAAATAAAAATAAAAATTATCATTGTTATTACTGTCACGGCAATAAAAATTATCAAATTATCCAAAGGAAAAAAAGCAAAAAAACATTAACAAAAGAGTAAGCAAGAAAAACAATTTTATTATTATTATTATTATTATTATTATTATTATTATTATTATTATTATTATTATTATTGTTGTTGTTGTTGTTGTTGTTGTTGTTGTTGTTGTTGTTGTTATATTTGTGCTAATAATGAAAGAAAAAAAATGAAAGATTTAAAAAACCCTAAAAACTTTAACAAAAGATTAAATTAAAAAAATTAAATATAGGGATTAAAATCTAAAATTGAAAGTATAAGGGCCAAAATGAAAATCAATTATATAATCAATTTTAATTAAAGGACAAAATTGAAAAAATCACAAATTCCGTACCGAATATATTAAGGTTTTTAAACTCAATCCGGAAATTAAAAGAAAGAGGACCGAAGTGAAACATTAACATTTCATTAATTTCAATCGAAGGATTCAGTTAAAAATGCAGGAGCCGAGAATGCAAAGGCTGAAAACGGGTGCACACTGCCGCAATCCACAATGAATATAGAGACAATGCACAGTGATTTGTACAGTAACGCGTTTTAGTTGTTTGGTAATATATATATATACACACACAAATGTATATTTAATATTTAGTAGGGTTTAGGAAAAATAGATTCTTAAACCTAAACCACAAATGATGAACAAAGGCATCAAATCCTCACTCCATGATGCAAAAATGATACCATTCATTGGCAACATTAGCAAATCCTCGTTCAAATGGAGGTAAAACCCTAAAAATCTCAATGGCTAAGGAAATATACAAAATAAATAAAAAATGAAAAATAAAAAACATTACATAAAAAGATGAATCAAACACGCAACAGACTAAAATCCCTCTTTAAAGCCCGCAATTTCCCTGGCTTAGCCACCACGTCTATCGTCGCCGCTTCCTTCTCCACCACCGCAACTCCTAAACTAGCCACCGGATCATTCACCGCCATGGAAGAGCTCAAGACCCGTGTCTGCATAATCGGAAGCGGACCCGCGGCACACACTGCAGCAATCTATGCCTCTCGAGCAGAGCTAAAACCCATCTTGTTTGAAGGTTGGATGGCAAATGATATCGCCCCCGGCGGCCAGCTTACGACCACAACTGATGTTGAAAACTTTCCTGGTTTTCCTGAAGGAATAATGGGGGGTGATCTGACTGAGAAGTTTCGGGCTCAATCTGTTCGTTTTGGGACCCAAGTCTATACTGAAACGGTTACTAAAGTGAATTTTTCGAAAGCCCCATTTGAGATTTTCACCGATTCTAAACGTGTCGTTGCTGATTCGGTTATTGTTGCTACCGGGGCGGTCGCGAAGAAGCTGAATTTTGCAGGGTCGGATACGTTTTGGAATAGAGGAATATCGGCTTGCGCGGTGTGTGACGGGGCTGCGCCTATTTTCAGGGAGAAGCCATTGGCTGTGATTGGAGGAGGGGATTCCGCAATGGAAGAAGCGAATTTTTTGACTAAGTATGGATCTAAGGTTTACATTATTCACAGGAGGGATTCATTTAGGGCTTCTAAGATAATGCAAGGCAGGGCACTGTCGAATCCGAAGATCGAGGTCATTTGGAATTCTGCAGTGGAGGAGGCTTATGGAGAGAGGGTTGTAGGCGGGCTTAGGGTGAAGAATGTGGTTACCGGGGAGGTTTCGGATTTGAAGGTTAATGGGTTGTTTTTTGCTATTGGACACGAGCCTGCCACTAGGTTTTTGGATGGGCAGTTGGAGTTGGATTCTGATGGCTATGTTGTGACTACACCGGGGACCACAAAGACTAGTGTTCGTGGGGTTTTTGCTGCTGGTGATGTTCAGGATAAGAAGTATAGACAGGCTATTACTGCTGCTGGCACTGGTTTGTTTCATTTACCCGCATTTTTATGTTCTTTGATTAATTTTATTGTTTGGTTTTTAGAGTCGTATATGAGTTTTTCTCGGCACTGTCAATATGAATGTTTTAATTAATAGTTTAAAGGGCAGGCATAAACCTAGAGTGTAAGTTATGATCCTGAATCCTTCAGGAAGGGTTAATAAATGCATCATCAGTGTGAAAGGAGCTGCCACTGTACTTGATGGTATCGTATCAAAGCATCTCTGTATAAGTTGTAGGCCTTACCAATGTCAAGAACACTCTCTGTATAAGTTGTAGGCTTTACCAATGTCAAGTACATGAATTATCCACACCTAGTCATGTTGTTCAATTGATAAACCATCCTGGATTTGACAGTGAGATTGAGGTTAGATAGTCTTGAAAATGTGAATAATTTGACAGTGAGATTGAGGTTAGATAGTCTTGAAAATGTGAATAATTTGACAGTGAGATTGAGGTTATAGCGTTCTCTGTCATTGGTTTGAATGTTTGTTTCAGATAGAGTGTCAAATGGCAGACATAAGACTCTCAAAATAACTCTAACCCTGAACCCTTGACAGAGGTGTCTAAAGGATTAATATGTGATTAATGCTGTCAGATTAGTCTTGTTTGATATTACATGCCAAAGCCTCTCTTATAAATCCCTCTCTGCCTGAACTAATCTGAAGAAAACAATTACCTCTTACCTGCCTGTGGGGTCATAAATAAGTTTCTCTCTAGCTGACATTGAGGTTTGGATCGAGGGGTCTTAAAATTCGAATAAAGCTCATGCAAAGAGTGCTTTTTGTAAGAGGCAATGGAGTGTATCAGGAACTCTGTTAAGAAATCATTTGTTTCCGGAGTTGGGTGTGAAGTGGTTTTCTGTCTTTGGTTGCTGGTGGAATAAGAATCAAGTAATAGTAACCTGACTTGTTTGGAAGCAAGTGGATAGTTAGGCTTATAAATAACTTCTCAAAAACGTGTTTTTGAACAGGGAGAGTTCCTACTGAGAGCTCCCTGGACAGAACTCCTATGTTAGATTTGGAAGCAAATTCCCTTTGAGGGTTAAACTAACATCTGCTTTTATTGCATTGATGATCCATTTCTTACCATACTTGGTTAATTTTGACTAAGCAAGAGTACATTCAAGGAACACCTTTGTTTCATCCACCCTGCCTTGTTTTGTGCTCTCATTCTGATTGACTAAAAACCTGTTGTTTCATGATGATGCAGGCTGCATGGCAGCGCTGGATGCAGAGCATTACTTGCAAGAGATTGGAGCCCAAGAGGGCAAAAGTGATTGACTATCTAGGATATGAAAAGGGTGCTCGGGAATCTGAATAACAGAGCTATCCAGATGTGTTGTGCAGACTTTGATTGTATCGTAGCATGTATACAACATTAGCACAATATCACCAGTTCCTTCAGTACTCGATTTGTAAGTGGAATTTGTTGGCATGATTTATGTCTCCACCTTTTCTTCCGTCTGATATTCTTAATCGAATTGGAATGAGGCCGATTAAAGCTTCCAAAAGATGCTTCGCCGAGGCCTTCGTTTGTCACTGATGCTGAGTGTTTTTTTGAAAGTGTGGTTGAGGTTATTTTTTAAAGTGTTTTTTGTTTAGAAATGTATCAAATTGATGTTTTTTTTTTAAAAAAAAAATATTTTTAATATCAGCACATGAAAATTATTTAAAAATATTTTTTTTTTATTTCAAGTAAAAAATAAAAATAATTTTTTTATTTTTTTTCAAAAACATTTTTGAAGTTAAACATATGAATGTCTTCACTTCTATGCACGTGAGTTTTCCCATTCTGAATCAAGGGATGAACTAATATTTTCCTTAAAAAAAAAATAAAACTATATTTTAGATAAAGATTAAAACAAAAATCTTTTCTGAGGTCTAAACATACCATAACTCTTTTCACAAGCAAAAATACATGCCATCTTTTCCGGTGGGCTGATATGCAAAATGCATTGTTGAGGTCTAAACCGTGCACACTGCAACATGTAATGTATCTAATTGAATAACTGATAACCATTCACCACCATGAAACATTAAGGTAAAATTACACTACATTTCATAAACCCTGCAATTTTATGATCAACTTTTAGGTTTTGAAGAAAATTTCTCCCATTATATTCCATAGATATAAACTTTGACTGAGATAGTTTAACACATGATTGTAAATTCCATTTCGTTTCGGCCAAAACGTTTCGTACCAGTAAAAAAAGAAAGACAAAACGACGTAGTTTTTATTTTGGTTTAAATTCTGTCTATACTCTAGCCCCTGGACAAATCAATATATATATATATATATATATATATATATATATATATATATATATATATATATATATATATATATATATAATCAAAATCAAAACAATCAAAATAAAAAATATATTTTATAAAAAAATAAATTATTGCGTCAATTTTGATTTTATAAAAAATAAAAATTATATTTAATTTTTTTGTTTTTCATTTTTTTTCATATATGTAATTAATTAATTATATATGAATAATACAACCCCGAAACGATGTGCCGAAACACTCCGAAACCGAAACATTCTGTGCCAATAGAAAAATGAAGCACCAACAAAAGCAATATTAATAACCTTGGTTTACCTTTAACACGGGGTAAACAATATTTTAGCTCTATAGATTCTAAAATTTTCCATTTTGATCCTTGTAGTTTTGAAAGATATCCAATGTTAGAGCAAGTCCAACGCCTATGCCATCAGAGAGCCAAAAGCCAAAAGGTGTACTTTTAACATTTTTGATCAATTTTTTTAGCTCCAACGGGTGTGCTATCCAAGTAGCTAATATGGCTCTTCCCTCCTCCCTCGTATGCTATTTGTAGCATCTCTAAACAAGAAAGCCAAAACATAAAATAATGCTATATATTCGGCCACCTAACCTTCCTCCTCTGCATCTTCCCTCACCACAAATGACACCGCTTGTTTTGAAGGAGAAGAGAGTGCCGAGGGAGAAGGGAGTGTGAAGTGCTGTCTGTGTGTAGGGGTGGGGGAGAAAGGAGTGCTGTGTGTGTGGGGCGACGCAGCAGAGGGAGAAGGAACGAGGTAGGGTTTCTAGATGGAGGAGAGTAAACGGATTTGGTGGGGGGTAATTATAATAATAATAATAGTTAGCATAAAAATAATAATTATACGAAATTGGTAAATTAGGAATTTTTTGGTCAGTTAGCTTAATTACATGCTTTAAATTTACTGTTAGATTTATAAACTGTTTAAATTTTGTGTTTAGAGTTGTGCATTTATTTGTAATTTGTATGTTGATAATGATGTTATTTTCCTTGTATTAAATAAATGTTTTTATAAGTTTATTAATACACTGTAAATTTGATAGAATTTGATTTTATTAATACTATAATTTATTAATATTGTATTTCAAATTTAAAATATTGCAGGTATTTTATTTTAAATTCATTTTTTTATTTAAATATAATTAAATTAATAATAATTTTATTGTTGGAGGGTTTTTTAAAATTAATTATTTAATTATATAACTTACTCTTATTAATTGTATAATTAAATTATATACAAAATAATTGTATTATATTTAAAATAATATAAAAAAATAGCTTTTCTAAATAGTTTTTATCATTGGATTACATATTAACAAAAAAACTATATATACACTATTCAAAATATTATTTTAAATATTTTGCTCTTTAAATTAACTTTTATCATTGGACTTGCTCTTAGCCTCAAGAAACAAACAAATTTATTTGGTGTAGATGCGTTTTCATTAGTTTCCATCAATTTTCCATAAAAACGGTTTAAGAATATTAAACCGATAAGCTGATCAAGCGAGCCGTCTTAGCTCAGCTGGTAGAGCGCATGGCTTTTAACCATGTGGTCGTGGGTTCGATTCCCACAGACGGCGCAAGGAAGCCCATTGATTTTTCCCCCGTTTTTGAAAGTCTAGCCGAGCACATGTAAATAGGAACCCAATTTAGGTGTGAAATAACCGATTAAATCCAGAAAATTAAAAAATATTAATTGAGAAAAACTGAAATAACCCAATTAGTTTTTTTTTTTAAATTTCTGTCTGGTTTTTTTAAGGCTAGAATCATAGCTGTCAATTCCGTGTCGTTCCGGCCGGAACGTGCCATGCCAGTGAAAAAACCGGGACGAAACGACGTAGGTTTCGTCTCGGTTTTCATTCCGGCCCGTTCCGGAAATTCCGGTCAAATTCCAGCCGGAACGCCCCGGAATAACTCCGGGTGTGCCGTTTCGGCCATGAAAAAAAAATTGAATTAAGTGCAGCACCCCGGCACCCCCTTTCCCCAAATCAATTTCACTCAAAATCTCCCTAAACCCTTATTTTTATCGATTGAATAGCCTAAAACCAATATTCAAAGTCTCGATCGAAAAATAATTGTTACTTGCGCTCTTGAGTTCCAAGCGAGTGAGAGGGAGAAGGATTTTGATAATCAGTAGAGCAAGAGAGAATGTACACGAGAGAAGAGCACAGGAAATCGGGAAATCAGTGAAAGCAGATGATCTGTTGATTTCCTTATCAGCTCTTCGTTTTAGTTAGAGAAACGAAAGAGAGAAAGTCTCAAGCAGTCGGGAGGAAGAAAATGGGTGCATGAGGTGATTGTGATTTGCAGGCGGTTCGCAAAATATATATATATATATATATATATATATATATATATATATATATATATATATAATGAGATATATTGAAAATATGAAAATCAAAACAATAAAAATTAAAAAATATATATATTATAAAAAAATAAAATTAGTGTTAACTTTGATTTTATAAAAAATAAAAATTATATATTTTTTTTGTTTTTTAAGTTTTTCATATATATAACTCCGAAACGGCACACCGAAATGCTCCGAAACCGGAACGTTCCGTTCCAATAGAAAAACCAGAACGACGACCGGAACGGTATTGACAACTTTGGCTAGAATTGATAAACCAAAATGAAACTGAACCAGTTTAAATTAAAAAATATACTTTTCAGGTTCGGTTAAATATTTTTGTTCTGATTCTATTTTGGAGAAATGAGAACAGAGAAAGACTTGGTTAAAGTAAAAAAAATCTAAAACACAAAAAAATATTTTTCAATTTTTTTGTTAAAAACACCGAACCAAATCGAAATCAGACGATTTAAACCAATTTAGCTTTTGTTTTGAATTTTGTTTTGAATTTAGTTGTTCTTATAATTAATAACCGAACCGAATTTAAACAAAAAAGTATCTCCGTATCACCCATAATTCACTTGAAGCTCTAGATATTCAAAATTTCAAATTCTATAATTAATTATTACATGTACCGTCCTGAACCAAGTTGACTAATTAATTATTTAGGTAACTCTTTGGGGCTAGCAAGGGACTTTTATAATATAGTAATGAAAAATTAATGTGCATACTAACTCGAATTGAATGAAAGGCAGAATGCAAATACAGGGATCTTAAGTGATTTTTTCTTCGTCTTCCAAACAAAAATAATAAAGACAGAATGCAAATCTATAATCAGACTCAAAACTAGTAAAACAACTAATTAGTGTACCTTAATCATGTTTAAGGCCATCAACAAACAAATTCTTAAATATCCCCATCACGTCTTTCTTCAAAACCAATCCTATCTCTACGCCGCCACTCTCAGCTTTGCTCTCTGCCATAGAAATAGCTCCCGTCCTATCTATGCTGGTGACCTCCACGTTCTTCGGCCTCCCCCACCCGAAATCTACCCCATAAACCTCAAACCGGGCTGACCCGGCAACCCCAACCAGTGGGGCATCTCGGTCGGTAGGCATACGCTTTTCAACCTTGTCCTTTTCTACTTCAAGAGCTGCTTTTTGTGCTCCTTTGATCAACTCACTAACCTTTCGTGCAACAAAAAGAATCCCATCATCTTGCATCGCTGGTCCTGCTATTAAAACATCTGGATGAAGAGAAACACAATTGCCAAAATAATTTGTAGGAATGGGAGGGTTCAAACGTGCCCTGCAGTCTGCTCCAAATCCAAACATCATCTTTTCATCACTCTTTAGGCCTCTAGCCTTCACAAGGCAAACTAATGCATAAGAAAGTGTGATCGCAAAAGATGATAAATGGATTGGTTCTGCGTCTTTTCTATCAGAGACCTTGTCGAGTTGAGAGAGGATCCTTTCCCTCAATTTCCTTATGTCTTCTCGGGAGAAACTGAACGTTGCTCGTGCCGAGTTTGGCTCGACTTCCATAGGTGGAAGTGGTTTCAAGCTTCTAGCATTGGAATCTGAACCTCCATCTGCCTGATTCATGCTTGACCACTTGTTCAAGCATTCAATGGCAATCCCCTCTGGATCTTGAACAACTGTTCTATCACAAAAAGGGATTAGCTCAGCTGGCAACAAGCATGCACTGTTCTTGCATAGGTGAGCCCATGCTTTCATGAACAAGATCGAAGATTTCCCATCGAGAGCAGCGTGGTGAGCGGCGCAGCCGATGCTAAACCCTTTATTCGGGAACAAAGTGATCTGCAATGAGAGGACAGGTACTTTTTCATCAGATGCTGATAATCTGGGCACATATGGGCGTGAGAGGAGAGCATCATGCATTTCATTGCTTGATAGATCATCAAAGTCAGCGGCATTATTGGACTCCGCAACAGTCAACGAAACACCATCTTCTGGGGTGTACAGAATGATGGGTTTGGCCGACTGTGAAGGCCAAGTAATGTTGCCAGCGACAGGGAGGAAGCGAAGGAGAGTAAGAGAGAGGGAGTTTTTGAGTTTGGGAAGGATCTCTGAGTTGAACACGGTAGGGGTTAAATCAGTGAGTTCATAGGAGAAGATGCGCTCAACTGGATGAAATTTAAGCCATAAAATGTCAAAAAAAGTGAGAGGGAGAAAAAATTCAACGGCGGAATACGGTGATTCGTAGGGTGGCGTGACCTGACATACCTCAACTATTTTTACTGGGATTGTTGATGCCATGATTTCTTTCTTCTTCGGAGGGAGAGATTGGTTCTAGTTCGACGAAATAGCATGGTTTTCAGGTCAGCTGGGGGCTTAAATACATGGTCATTATATTTTATTTTAATTAACCCCCCTTTGCTTCTTATTTTTATTTTTAAAAAATCATAACGTGTCAAAAAAATCTAAACTAACATCATTTGGTTTTTATAGTTTATATTGGTCCATAATTGATCGCATCTATGTTTTTAATGTTTAATAACTTGTTTTTTAAAATACGTTTTAAATTGTTATTTCTTTCATTGAACTGTTATTACAGGCCTGTGAAAGGGTTGACTTTAATTATTAAAAAATAAATTAGATTAATTAAGTTGATATTTGATTCAATTGAAAATTCGACTTAAGCAAATTTTAAATCCTTGTATTATGGAAGGCGCGATGAGTTCTGGGAAAAAGAATTGCATGCGTGACACGTCGCCATATATCTTTGTAACGTTGACAAACGTGGCGGTCACGATCAGAAATATCATGACCAATCTGAGAAATCCGGTTGGGCTGAACCGGTAAAGGCTGGGAAATATAAAAGAAGAAAAGAACCCACTTCGATCAAAACCGGGCCTTCATGCGCTGATTTGTTTTAGCTAGAACTAGTTAGATGCCCGCACTACGTTGTGGGTCGAATAAATAATTTTTATAATTGTTGAAATTAAAATATAATTTTTATACATGTAAAATTTGATATAATAAAATATATCAACATACCATATTATAACAACAGTAATATTGAAGTCTTAACATCTAAAATTACAATCACTATTACTATCAAACCAATAAAAATTATTAAATTATCCTAAGAAAAATACACAAAAAAATTAACATTAACATTATTTCTCATTTAATATATATATATATTACCTATAATATAAACCCCGTGGGCAAATCACTGTGCACCAGTGCACTGTGCACACAGACATAGTGCACTGTGGTTGCAACAGTTTTTTTTTTTTTTTTTTTTTGCTTTTTTTACTTTTTTTTTTCTACTTACGTTTTTTTCCTGCTTTTTTTTTCGTTTCTTTTTTTTTTTTGCTTTTTTTTTCTAATTATTCTTTTTCTTCTTTGTTTTTTCCTCCGTTTTTGCTTCTTTTTTTTTGGCCTATTTTTTCTATTTTTTACTTATTATTTTTTTTTTCATTTTTTCTTATTTTATATATATATTTTATTTTTTTTTTGCTTTTTTTTCCTGCTTTTGTTTTTTTCGTTTCTTTTTTTTTGCTTTTTTTTTCTAATTATTCTTTTTTTTCCTCCGTTTTTGCTTCTTTTTTTTGCCTATTTTTTGTATTTTTTACTTATTATTTTTTTTCATTTTTTCTTCTTATATATATATATATATTTTTTTTTTTCTACTTATATATTTTTTTGTTTTTTTGTTTTTTAATAATCAGGGTGTCCGAGCTCGCTTAAATGCACCACGATTAATCTCCATATCCAAATTTTTTTGATAACTAGGATGTTCAGGCCAACTTATGCATACCACGACAATCCCCGGACCCACATTTTTTTTCTAAAATGCTTTCATGCTGGTATATTTTTTTTCTTTTTTTTTATAATTTTTTTATTCACTTATACATTTTTTTTATAACTTGGATCTCCGACCAGCTTAGGCACACCACGACTAATTCTTGGGCCGAATTTTTTTAAAAACAATATGGATTGCTATAGTGCTTTCACACTTATACTTTTTTTTTCTTTCGCTTATACATTTTTTTATAACCACGATCTCCGGGCCAGCTCAAGTGCACCACCATTACTCCTCGGACCAAATCTGTTTTTTGATAATCGGGATATCCAGACCAGCGTGGACACACCATGACTAATCTCCGAACAAATTTATTATTATTTTTTATTTTTTTTCCTTATACGTTTTTTTGTTCACTAATCTCTGAACCAATAATAATGATAATTTTAGTGATTAATTTTTATAAAAATCTTTTGATTTTTTTTAAATATTTTACTGAAATTTTAATTTATATCGGTGATCATTTTAAAAGTAATATTACTCTATTTTTCCCTTTATTCGTTTTTTTTTGTTTTCTGTTTCTTTATTTGTTCTTTAGATTATATGATTTTATTATTTATGCAATAATAATGATAATTTTAGTTATTGTTTTTTTTATAAAAAATCTTTTGCTTTTTTTTTATTTTTCATAGAAATTTAATTATTTTAATTGTTTTGGAAGTAATGTTAGCAATAATTTTAACTTTAATAGCAATGATAATAGCAATAACGTCAGGATGAATTTTCAATCTATGTTTTCGTCTTTTTGTTGATAGAAAATTAACAATTTATTTTTTATTTGATTATTGTAGGTATTTTCACAATTTATATTTTATTTTTGTTTGATTTAAATTGAATTATAAAATGAACTAATCTTAATACAGTGAACTTAATAATTCAGATATCCGAGTTTTCATGCTTTTTTAATGATGATGATAAATTTATGCTGGTTATTTCGTTTGAAACTACTAAACAAATAAATTTATATCGATTTTAAATTTATATATTTTATAAAAAACTTGCACTTGACATGAATTATGCACATATTTATTATTTTAGCTAAATTTATATTATAATAAAAAATTCACACAATTAATATTTTTTACATTGAAAAAAATATTATGCCGCCCGCGACGAAGCGCGGGGGCATTGTCTAGTATATATATATTAACATAGCTAAACAGTACAAAAATACAAAAATAATTTGAATTTAAAATAAAAAATATTTATTTGTTAAAATAACACAGTGGTACCAAAAAAGCAAAAGCAGCTATCTATTCAAAACATAAAGCTTATATTTATTCAAAACGTGGGATAGATAATAACTTCACACAATCCATTTCTCTCTCTCTCAATTTCCCCTTTAAATAAAATCAAAGAAACTGTCACCAGCCATTTGCTAAAACGGGAAAAAACTATCACAACAAAGAAACCTTCCTTAGCTGTTAAAAAAGCAAAGTCAGAGAAAACATTCTGGCTTTGTTTATATTTTTAGAGAGGGAGGGAGGAAGAGAGAGAGAGGAGGGGGAGCTCAAGATCTTCTCAGATCAGACTTGAATTGTAAGAAATCTTATTACATTCTAGTTGTTAATTTGGGTTTTTATCTTATGTATTTGTTTTTGTAAACAGAGAGCTTGATCTAAAAAGGTTGATTCTTTGATATTTTCGTTCATTTTTTCTTTATGTTTTTTCTCTCATAAAAGGTTTCCTCTTGGATTTCTGCTACTTGGGGTTGGAAAAATGATGGTCTTTTTCAAATTTAGTGGATTTTAGGGGGGGATTATTGGTTATTTAGAATGGAGAGATTTTAGCTTTTTTTTTCTTTCACATTTTTATGTTTTTTTTTTTTTTGAAGTTATCAGATTTTCTCTGTTTGGTTTTGATATTAAAAAGCTGGGTTTTGCTGGTGTTTCTGTTGTTCTTCTTGTTTCTCTTGTTATTCTCTTCTCTTCCGAATAATGATAAAAAATCAATAAACCGGTTGATCGACCCGAAAACCGACCTGACCCGACCCCAAAATACACTATTATAATCCACAGTATTTCACCTCACAAGCTACAGTGAAACACTGAGCTCTTTTAGTATATTGTATAACTAGTTTGATTGCCCGTACTTTGTTGTGGGCGTAACAAATAATTTTTATAATTACTTAAATGAAAATATAATATTTTTACATATAAAATTTGATATAATAAAACAGATCAAAATATCTTATCAAAACAACAGTAACATCAGAACCTTAACTTCTAAAATTATAATTACTATTAGTGTCAAAGAAAAAAAAATTATTAAACTATCCCGAGAAAAAAAAAACACAAAAAAATTAACAAAAAAACAAGTAAGAACAAAAACTAAATTTTTTTTTTAATATTAATATTATTATTGTGTTAATAACTAAAAACAAAATCAAAGACTAAAAGAAGTCTTTTACTCCAAGTAGGTTCAAGCAAGCTTACTGAGATGCTAGTTGGGTTCCACCACCAACTGTGCCCACCTGAACCAAATAGTTGATGCATTAAATGAGAGTGTTAGAGGTTGGCTATTGATGTCTGAAATCAAATCATAATACTATTTTTTGATCGCACGGTTGTTAATTTACACATGGCCTTTTTTTTTATAACCGGGGTGTCCGGGCCAGCTTACGCGCACCACAACTAGTCCCCCGAAATCATTGAACATCTTGCAACCCCAGTGAGCATGTAAGGCACCGCGGGGGTGACAGACATGCATGGTGAGACTTGAATCATGGTGCAGAGAAAGGAAACCAGTCCCTTCAACCACTAGACCAAGACCCCACATGACCTTCTTTATATATCCTGATATAGGCCTAGGACCCCTGTACTTATGAATATTGAGCCAACAGACCCTTAGGTTTTCTTCCCCCCTCCCTTTTTTCTCTTTGCCTAGAAATTACGGTGCAACCCTTCATATTTTTGGAAATTTTACTTCAGTCCTTGCTCTTCGTTTTCTTACTGATTTTTCAATGGAAATCTTGATTATTTTCAATTATACTCTTCAATTAAAATTGATTATATGTGATATTTTTTATTTCAGTCCTTAATCTTGTGATTTTTTGTTTGTTTTAGGTTCCTTTAAGAATTTTGATGTGCCAGGTTTAATTTGTTCTAATTTTGTTCTCCAATTGAAATTGGTCATATATGCTACTTTTCATTTCAGTCCTTATTATTTTCAACAATGACACTCTATTTTTTTTTTTAAATCCCTTTATTGTTTTTCGGTCCTAAATTTTGATTTGTTTCAATTTTGTCCTTCAATTGGAAGTAATTATATGTTTTTTTTTTTTTTGCAGTTATTCTTTTAATTTATTATTTGGTATTAATTCCTTTGGTTTTTTTGTCATTCATGAACAATGTTTATTTTTTATCCATATTTATGTATTTATGTTTTTAGTTTTTGTTTTAATTTTTTTCGTTTCATTTTTTATTGAAGATTTATTTTTATTCGGTTCGGTTATGAATTTTATGTTTAAGTTGGTTACAATGCATTTTGTTTTTAAAAATCTCTTTATTGTTTTTCGGTCTCAAGGTTTTGATTTGTTGTAGTTTTGTCTTTCAAGTGTAATTAATTATATAATTTTCTTTTCATTTGACACTAATTCTTTTAAAATTTTTATTTAGTATTAATCCCTTTGATTTTTTCGGTCTTTCTTGAACAATGTTTAATTTTTTGTCCGTATTTATTGATTTATACTTTTAGATTTTGTTTTGATTTTTTGTTGTTTCATTTTTTGTCGGGGTTTTATTTTTATTAGGTTCTATTTTGAAATTTTAATTTATGTTGGTTACACTACATTTAAAAAAAATGCCTTTATTGTTTTTCGGTCCCAAAATTTTGATTTGTTGCAGTTTTGTCATTCAATTGGAATTAATTTTCAATTTATATAATGATAATGAAGGTAACGTAATGATAGATTTTCAATTTATGTTTTCTTCTTTTTGGAGATAGAAGATTAACTTTTTATTTTTGTTATTTGATTATTGCAAGTGTTTTCACAATTTATATTTTGTTTATTGTATTTAATTTAAATTGAATTATAAAATAAACTAATTTTCATACAGTGAATTCAATAATTCAGATATCTGAATCTTCTTGATTTTTTAATGATAATAATAATTTTATATTCAGATAAATTTATATCAATTTAAAATTAATATATTTTATAGAAAACTTGCACTTCACATGATTTCTGCATAGATTTATTATTTTGTCCAAATTTATATTATAATAAAAAAAATCTCACATAATTAATATTTTTTATGTTGAAAAAAATATGCTTTCAACCGCGATGAGACGCGGGTGCAATGATTGGTATATATATATAGATAGAGAGATGAACATGAGCTAACTGTATTTTATTAATAATAATCTTGTGATTTAAATGTGATCTAATGATCTTGTGATTCCATCAATCTCATGTGATCTAATGACCATTGAAAATATGGGATAGTTTTTTAAAACAAAATCATGATAATAACTTGAATTATTTCGGGGCTAGTTACTATGATGTATATAAAGGTTTTTAGTTATGATGACTAATGTGTAAGATATGAATATTGTTAGATCAGATCCGAAGCTCATTCGAATTTAATTTGAAATATATATTTTAATTTTTAACACATATCTTGTATATTGATATAAAAGACAGAATGCAAATCTATAATCACACTCAAAACTACTAAAACAGCTAATTAGTGTACCTTAATCATGTTTAAGGCCATGAACAAACAAATTCTTAAATATCCCCATCACGTCTTTCTTCAAAACCAACCCGATCTCTACGCCGCCACTGTCAGCTTTGCTCTCCGCCATAGAAATAGCTCCAGTCCTATCTATGCTGGTAACCTCCACGTTCTTTGGCCTCCCCCACCCGAAATCTACCCCATAAACCTCAAACCGGGGTGACCCGGCAACCGTAACCGGTATGGCATCTAGATCAGTAGCCATAAACTTTTTAACCTTGTCCTTTTCTACTTCAAGAGTTGTTTTCTCTATTCCTTTGATCAGCTCACTAACCTTTCGTGCAACAAAAAGAATCCCATCATCTTGCATCGCTGGTCCTGCTATTAAAACATCAGCACAAAAAGAAATACAGTTGCCAGAATAATTTGTAGGAATGGGAGGGTCCAAACGTGCCCTACAGTCTGCTGCAAATCCAAACATCATCTTTTCATCACTTTTTAGACCTCGAGCCTTCACAAGGCAAACTAATGCATAAGAAAGTGTGATCGCAAAAGATGATAAATGGATTGGTTCTGCGTCTTTTTTATCAGAGACCTTGTCAAGTTGAGAGAGGATCCTTTCCCTCAGTTTCTTTATGTCTTCTCGGGAAAAAGTGAACGTTGCTCGTACCGAGTTTGGCTCAACTTCTTTAGGTGGAAATGGTTTCAAGCTTCTAGCATTGGAATCTGAACCTCCACCGGCGTGATTCATGCTTGACCGGCTGTTCAAGCATTCATTGTCAATCCCCTCTGGATCTTGGAAAGCTGTTCTATCAAAAAAAGGGATTAGCTCAGCTGGCAACAAGCATGGACTGTTCTTGCATAGGTGAGCCCATGCTTTCATGAACAAGTTTGAGGATTTCCCATCAAGAGCAGCGTGGTGAGCGGCGCAACCAATGCTAAACCCTTTATTCGGGAACAAAGTGATCTGCAATGCGAGGACAGGTACTTTTTCATCAGATGCTGATAATGTGGGCACATAAGGGTGTGACACGATAGCATCATGCATTTCATTGCTTGATAGATCATCAAAGTCAGCAGCATTATTGGACTCCGCAACAGTCAACAAAACACCATCTTGTGGAGTGTACAGAATGATGGGTTTGGCAGAGTGTGAAGGCCAGGTAATGTTGCCAGCGAGAGGGAGGAAGCGAAGGAGAGTAAGAGAGAGGGAGTTTTTGAGTTTGGGAAGGATCTCTGAGTTGAACACGGTAGGGGTTAAATCAGTGAGTTCATAGGAGAAGATGCGCTCAACTGGTTGAAATTTAAGCAATAAAATGTCATAAAAAGTGAGAGGGAGAGAAACTTCATCGGCGGAATACGGCGATTCGTAGGGTGGCGTGACCTGACATACCTCAACTATTTTTACTGGGATTGTTGATGCCATGATTTCTTTCTTCTTCGTAGGGAGATATTGATTCTAGCTGGATGAAATAGCATAGTTTTCAGGTCAGCTGCGGGCTTAAATACATGGTCATTACATTTTATTTTAATTAACCCCCCTTTGCTTCTTATTTTTATTTTTAAATAATCATAACGTCTCAAAAAAAAATCTAAACTAACATCATTTGATTTTTATAGTTTATATTGATCCATAATTTATCTCATCCATGTTCTTAACGGTTAATAACTTGTTTTTTAAAATGCTTTTTAAATTATTATTATTTTTTAAATAATTGAACTGTTATCACAGGCCCGTGAAAGGGCTGTCTTTAATTATTAAAAATTAAATTAGATTAATTATGTTGATATTTGATTTGATCTGATTCGATTAAAAATTCAACTTAAACAAATTTTAAATCCTTGGTTAATGGAAGGCGCGATGAGTTCTTGGTTTAAAAATTACATCATACCGTTGGGGAAAAAGAATTGCATGCGTGACACGTCGCCATATATCTTTGTAGCGTTGACAAGCGTGGAGGTCACGATCAGAAATATCATGACCAATCTGAGAAATCCGGTTGGGCTGAACCGGTATAGGCTGGGAAATATAAAAGAAGAAAAGAACCCACTTCGATCAAAACCGGGCCTTCATGCGCTGATTTGTTTTAGCGAGAACGAGCGATTTGCCCGCTGAGTTTTTTATCTACGTAAAAATTAATTGATTTTATATGTATTGTATTTTGTTATTTTAATATTTAATTAGTAAAATTATAATTATTAAAATCTATTAGAAATAAATTTTTTTTCCATCAAAAAGTGATTGAATGTTACTAGTGTCAAAATTCTTTTGATAAAATCTGTTAGAATTTTTTTTCTATGTAGAAAAGTGATTGTAAAATTTATTGCTGATATTATTATATTAAAAATATTTTAGAATAATAATAAATAGGTCATTTATTTATTTATTTATATATATTAAATAAATATCAAAATATATAATTAGTCTCACATACTGATAAGGAAAAAAATATTACAAATAATCATTATCATTATTTTGAATGTCTTATCTATAATAATAAGAAATTTTAAGAGCTAACAATATTAACAAAAAAGCAACTAAAAAACTAAATAAATGACAAAATTAAAAAATATTATTAGATTTTAAAAAATTATTTGAACGGAAGAATAAAAAAAATAGAAAATATCATTTTTAAAATGATCACGAACAAAAATTAAAATGTAAATATTAAAAAAATATAACCTTAATAACAGTGAAAATAATAAAAATTGGTGAGAACATAATTATTGTTAGAGAAAAAAATTCCATATTTTTTTTTTACTTTGCTATTATTATATTAAAAGTATTTTAGAACAATGATATTAAATTTTTTTTTCAAAAAAACTTTGGTCATTTATATATATCAAAACTATAATATTAAATAAATATCAAAATATATAATTAGTGTGATATATTTAAAATAAAATAAAACTTACAAGTAATTATTATTATTATTTTGAATGTTTTATCTGTAATAATTAGAAAATTCAATACCTAACAATATTAACAAAAAATAAATATTATTATATTTAAAGAAATTACTTAATTTGAAGAATAAAAAAAGAGAAATAATAACAAACTTTATTTCGTTAAAATTTGGACATTAAATAGAAAAATCTAATAACATTGGAAATTACAAAAAAATAGAAAGAAAAACTAAGAGTATATACATATAAACATGCACAGAAATAGGAACTATGTAAGAAATATGTATAAAAAATAAAGAAACTAAAATAAAATCCAAGATTAAAAATAAAGGGATAAAATAAAAATAAAAACATATGTAATAAATTTAATTTAAAGGAAAAAATTGAAATAAATCCAAACAATGAAATTAAATAATTTATAACAAAATCAGAAATTAAAAGAATTGGGACCGAAATGAAACTGAAATCCATAATTAATTTGCATAGAAGGATAAAATTGAAAGAAATCAAACTTTAATAACAAAAATATTAAGGATTTATAATAAATTTACATGGAAGGATGAAATTGAAATCAATCAAAACTTTGATACAAAAAATATTCAGGATTCCAGACCAATCCGCAAAATTAAAAGAATGAGGACCTAATTGAAACTACACTATATAATCAATTTCAAATGAAGGACGAAATTGAAAGAAATCAAAACCTATATAATAGCAAAAACGGCCAGAAAAACAAATTCTAAAGGTCAGGGACTGAAATGAAATTTGGCAAAAACGGCTGCCCTTACATCAGCTTAGGCAGGAGAGAGAAATGGGGGGGGGGGGGGAAGTCAAACGGCCATTGACATGTCTCCGGACACCACATAGTCACACGCGCCACACCAGGTGGAAGATAACATGCCTGAAAATCATTCTAAATGTTGGTTGAGTATTTTTGGAAGCAGGAGTAAGCCGCACGCGTCGTCTGAAACACGCGTGAGCGCGCAAACGGACGACGCATCCGGTGATGCGCCAACAATAAACCGGCGTAAAAAATATACAATTGGTTAATTACCGGATCGCCCCTCCCTCCTAGGCATGATTTTTGTCCTTTTCAAGGGACAAAACGGTTATTGCACTGTTCAATGAAATATTAAAAAACAAAAATCAGCCAGACGAGCCGGACCGAACCAGACCAAAAACATGGAATTGCCGTGGAGCCCCTCAACCCAGGCGTCATTTTTTGTCCTTTTAGAGGGACAATTTCGTTAATACACTGTTTATTAATGGAAAAAAAAGGCTCACGTAGGCGCGAAGCACCGGAGCAAACATCCACTCCATAGTGCCAATAAGTGTTGGTGAGCAGTGATTTCATGAGCTCTTTTAGCTCTTTAGTAATAACAATGTTATTTTTTAATATTAACTACAATATAATTGGCGTGCCGGTTTCACTGAAATATTTTTTTTATTGTGTATATAAACACAAATTATTGTCGACTGTGACAATAAAATTACTATTTTATCCCAAGGCTGAAAAATTTAATCCCCGAAACCAGGGTAATTTTTTATATTTCTAGAGACATGTATGGTATTTCTATATTTTTTGCATAGTAAAACTACCATTTTACCCCTAAGTGCTGACAAAAGGACACGGAAGAGTGAAGTGTTTTTGTTTTTTCACAAATTCGTGCACATTAAAACTACGAAAATACCCCTAAAAAGAAATAAAAAACATTTGGAGCTGGAGGTATTGTGGTACTTTCATCACCTGTTTTTTCATCGTTATCGTTGGGTCGAGGAGTGAATAGGTAATTTATCATTTTTATTATTATTTCTTTTTAGAAACATTGCAGGCGTCGTAAGGACACACTAGTAGTGTTTACGCACTCGCGCCATTCAGGCGGCGCATGCTGCTTCATTTGGTGGTGTAAACTGACCGTCGACCGTGTCCCCTAGTGCGTCGCCATGTCCTCTACCTCCTAGTGCGACACGTGTCGGTGTCCGATGGTCGGTGAATCGCCAGTGAATGATTTTTAGTTTTTTCTCCCTTTTCTCTCTCCTGCCATTGTATATTACATGTAAGTCCTTCATGTTTGTGATTGTTTTATTCTAGTCCCTGCTATTTTGATTTCTGTTTTATTCTTGATTTCTTCAATCAAAATTTTGAGTTTTTTTGAATTGTGCCCTTCAATTGAAACTTATTATATATGTTAGTTTTCATTTCAGTCCTTATTTTTTTTTGGGTTTGTGTTTGGTTTCTTTAATTATTTCATCCATTCAATTGGTCATATATGCTACTTTCATTTTGGTCCTTATTCTTTTAATTTTTAAACAAAATTACACTGTATTTTTTTTAAAATGTCTTCATTTGTTTATGTCCCAAGATTTTTATTTATTTCTCATTTCGCCCTTTATTCTTTGAATTTTTTATTTGTTATTAATTCCTTTTGTTTTTTCAGTCCTTCTTGGACAATATTTATTTTTTACTCGTATTTATACACTTATACTTTTAGTTCTTGTTTTTAATTTTTGTCATTTTATTTTTATTGGGGTTTTATTTTTATTCGATTCAATCCTGAAATTTTAATTTTATGTTTGATCATTTTAAAATTAATATTTCTCCTTTTTTTCCTTTGTTCTTTTTTTTTGTTATTTTATCTGTTTTTCGGATGAGTTGATTTTATGATTTCATTTTTGCGCAATAAAAATGATAATTTTAGTGATTATTTATTATTATTTTTTAAAAAAATGTTTTGCTCTTTTTATTCTTTGGGGCAATTTAATAATGTTGATAATAATTTGAACTGTTACAGTTATGATAATGATAGTAGCGTAAGGATGAAAAAATTTAATTTATGTTGGTGATCATTTTAAAATTAATATTTCTCCTTTTTTTTCCTCTGTTCTCTTTTTTTTTATCTGTTTTTCGGATGAGATGATTTTATGATTTCATTTTTGCGCAATAATAATGATAATTTTAGTGATTATTTATTATTATTTTTCTAAAAAATGTTTTGCTTTTTTTTTTCTTTTGGGCAATTTAATAATGTTGATAATAATTTGAACTGTTATAGTCATGATAATGATAGTAGCGTAAGGATGAATTTTCAATGATGTTTTCTTGTTTTTGTATATAGAAAATTGACTATTTATTTTTGTTATTTGATTATTGCAGGTATTTTCACAATTTATATTTTATATTTTATTTTAATTTAAATTGGATTATAAAATGAATTAATCCTAATATAGTGAATTCGATAATTCAAGTATCCAAATCTTCTTGCTTTTTTGATGATGATAATTTTATATTGGTGATTTCGTTGAAACTTACTAAAAAATAAATTTATATCGATTGAAAATTCATATATTTTATAATAAAATTGCACTTCATAAGAATTCTGCACATATTTATTATTTTTTTCCAAATTTATATTATAATAAAAAAAATCTCATATAATTAGTATTTTTGCGTTGAAAAAAATATGGTTTTAACCGCGATGAGGCGTGATTTAGTGGCTACTATATATATATATATATATATATATATATATATATATATATATATATGAAGAGAGAGAGAGATGAACATCAGTTGACCTTAATTTATTAAAATAATCCAGTGATTTAAATCTCATCTTGAATATGATGCCTTGTCTTTTGTATGTTTAATGCGTGTGGAGATCACCGTCACCACCATCAAGTTTCAAATTAAGTGTTTGTTTGATAATATGATTGATGTTGATTTTGAAAATATTTTTTGTTTAAAAATATATTTAAATGATTTTTTTAAAAATTATTTTTGACATAAACATATAAAAATAATCTAAAAACACGTAAATTTTTTAATTTAAAATAAAAATAAAAATAAATTAATTTTTTTAAAACAAAAATTAAGATAATAACATTTTAAAAATATCATTATAATACTCACACACACACACAGATATATATATATATATATATATATATATATATATATATATATATATATATATATATATATATCCCCATCACGTCTTTCTTCAAAACCAATCCGATCTCAACGCCACCACTTATATATATATATATATATATTAAGAAATGAGCTAAAAGAGCTCGGGTTTTCACTGTTAATTCATTGTGCACCGTGACTCATTGTCACTGTTCACTCGCAATTTGATCCGGTGTGTCGCGCGTGTTCGTCCTTTTTTTTTCCCCGTTTATGAACAGTGGATTAGCGACAAAAAACGCCGCCAGAATCAGGGGCTCCATCGTCATTATGCACATCGGCCCGGACCGGTCCGGTCCGGCCCGCTGGTCTTCTGCTTATTTTATTATTATTCAAAATTGGCTAAATACGGATTTAGCCCCCAATAAGACAAAAACGGCGACTTGGGAACAATGGCAGGAAGGTAATTGACCGCATTTTTTTTTTTATTTTTTCCGCTGCATGTCAGAGCATGCTTTACACGCGTCAGGCCTTTTTTCTGCCCATGCCCTGTTTAGGTGGCGCGTGCTGGATCATACGGTGGCCGTAGAAGATTGTCCGGCGTCTATCTCGCTGAACCTCCACGTGGTCTTCCTCCCGCGGTGGCGCGTGTAGCAAAACAACGTCCGTAGACGCGACGGAGGCCGGTTGAAAGCGCTGGCCATGTTTCTCTCTCTCTTGCACGTAAAAGTGCAGGGGAGTCCCCCATTTGTTGTTACTTTTCACTTCGGTCCCTTGACTTTCAATTTTGTTTTTTATCCTGATTTTTGGTATATACGTTTTGATGTAGTTCGATTGGGTCCTCCGATTGGAATTGATTGAATGTCAATGTTTCGCTTCGGTCCTCCTTCTTTTAATTTTCGGATTGGGTTTAAATAATGACATATTGATGCAGCCAGCGAATGTGTTCCACAAGCACTCACCATGAATTAGATTAGAGGTTTTGGGTTCTTGCACGAATATGGAAGACAACAACACTTCCATGCTACTGTGCATTATTATTAATTAATAAAAACAACTAAGTGTGGCAAAAATATTGGAGCACAAGAAAGAGTTGTTTATTTCCACTTTGATCATGGATATCAATGCAGTCTGTTACACAATCATGAAAGTGTAAATCAATCCAGAATGCATTGATATCCGTTGGCAGTGACCAATATACGAGGGTGTTGTTGGTATTTTAAATGTTTAGTTAATGTATAGATTTGAAAAAAAACATGTGGGATACTCTTTTGTTTAAGTTTATTTGTTAAAATTTTTTTTACAATATTTTCATTTCTAATATTTGAAATCTAATATTACTGGGGAAAAAAAGCAACTAAAAAAAAGGTTGACAAATTTATCTAGGTTATCTACAATTAAAAAATATACGAACCACTTCCCGTTTCGATTACACTGATCCTTTTAGGTTGGGAAAAAAATTATTTGTTACATATTTTATCTATTATAATGTTACTAATTGAATATTTAAACAACTAATTACAGCATGTAAAAAATCAATTAGTTTTCTACATAGAAAAGACCCTCACGCAATGCGCGGACAATCATACTAATATACCACGCACAAAACTCATTTCTAACATATTTTATCTATTGGAATTTCAGTAATTGAACATTAAAATAACTCATTATAGCACGCAAAAAATATAAATTTATTTCCGGTAAAAAAATTACAATATTTTTATTTATAATGTGTCAGATCTAATATTACTGAGGAAAAAATGCAACTCATAAAAAAAAATGCCTACATCATATGCAATTACAAAATATACAAACCACTTTGTATTTCGATTATACAGATTTTATCAATTATAATTTTACTAATTAAATATTAAAATAACTAAATACAATATATATGAAATTAATTAATTTTCTACATAGAGAAAAAAAAACATGCGCATCGCGCCGGCATATAGCTCGTTAGGGCAAGTCCAATGGTAAGAGCTATTTTTAAGAGCCAAATCTGTAAAATGGCTCCTTGAATAGTGTTTATATGACTTTTTTGTTGATGCGTGCTCTAATGGTAAGAGCCATTATGGAGAGCCATTTTTTTTATATTATTTTAAATACAGTGCGATTATTTTGTATGTAGTTTACTTATGCAATTAATTATACAATTAATAGGAGTAAGTTATATAATTAAATAATTGCTTTTGAAAAACCCTTCAACAATAAAATTATTATTTTTAATTATATTTAAATTAAAAATAAATAAATTTAAATATAATTAAAAGACCCACAATATTTGAAATTTAAAATTTAAGCTACTTATTGTATGTTTTTCAAGTAATTGTATGTTTTTTTTATGGTTGTATTTGAAGTTAATTATTGTTACTTATTGTCTTTGAGTGTTAGAAAAACTTAAAAAAACAAAATGAACACATTAACAAATAACATTCAAACATAATTAATTAAAATACATTCCATTACAAATAATTCAATCAAATTAATTACAAAAAAATACCCTTATTTTTTATGCTAACTATTATAATTATTAATAATAATTATTATAATATAATAATAATTAATTATTATTATTATTATTATTATAATTAATAATAATTATTATATAATTATGATTATTATAATATAAAAGAAAAAAAAATTGTGGATAGAGATTTGACACCTTGAATATTCCATGGAAGCTGGCAACCACAAAAAATGAAATAAAAATATCCAAAGTTGAGAAGTGGAGTGTTGTTGTCGTCTTTGTTGATAACCCAATCCAAACCGAATGCCACACTCCCTTCTCTTAAAATGTTATACATCTGAGTTAAATAAGTAATTTTGAAAATTTTAAGATTATGTTGCTTTTATATGTATTTATTTTACTATAGATAAGACATTTAGATTATTGATAATAATTATTTTTGGGACTTTTTTCTTAAAAAATAGGAGAGACTAATTATATATTATGATATTTTTTTGATATTAACGTCTTAAAATATATTAAAAAATTGAACTAACTTTTCTTTATAAATCCCACATTAATTTAGTCCAGTGTTCTAATTTTTTTTAATATAGTAATATAAAAAAAAAATCTTAAAAAATAATCTTTGATAATTTTAGCAGTTGTATTTTTGCTACCTATCAAATAGTTAAAACATACGCAACAAACAATTAGTATGTTGCAAACAACAAATAATATATCTTTAGTCAATTTGATCAATTGCAATTTTTCCATTTATCAAAGTAGTTAAAACAAAACCACTAATCAAATTGTTTGTTGCGTAAAACAAATCACTAATTTGTACTAAAATTCAATGATTATAATTTTACTATTTACTAATGAAATAATTCATGAAACAAATAAAACATACACAGCAATCAATCAAGATATTACACGGAGCACGTGACTCATTTTAACAGAATTTTTTCGATTCCAATTGTATAATATAACGATTAAATAATTATCAAAATAATTTTAATAGAAGCAACATTCAATCACTTTTAGGCGGATAAAAAAACATACTTGTAACTGATTATATCAATTATAATTTTACTAATTAATTATTAAAATAACTAATTATAACATGTATAAAATCAGTTAATTTTCTACATAGAAAAAAACCTAGCATAACTCGCGGGTAATTAACTATTACCTGCACCGTCCTGAACCATGAAATAGTTATTGGCACAGTACAATAATAGAGCATTAATCTGCGTCTGGAAGTACACATTAATTGAGCTGACAGAAACAATTACCATCAGCAACAAGAGATGATTTTGCAATGAAAAAGTGTGATATGAATTTTGTTGCCCCCACTAAAAGTTGAGTCAAACATGGGAAAAAGAGTGAAAATTATTTGCTATGGGACTACTATAGCCCACAAGTCATGCACAAATTAATTGTTGCGGTCATGTAAAGTCGAGTCAAAAATGGGAAGAAGAGTCTAAATTAATTACTGCCAAGTTAATTGCTGCCGCAATCTAAAGTCGAGCCAAAACCGGGAAGAAGAGCCTAAATTAATTGCTGCCTACCTATTACAATCCATAGTTCAATGGGTGTTCATCCCAGCAGCCCTAACACCCATGTATATGCCGAACAGCTATCCCAATCTCACAGATGTCAATCTTGCAATCCTCTTGATGATGTTTTCGTTTATGAGATCCTGTACGAGTTAAGATATGGAATTGATGAACAAAACCAAGTCTAAGAAATAGCCTGGACTCGTTAACAAGTTTTATTATGAAAACAGGTATAATTTGATTGTTAGAAGAAGCTGAGATTTTATGAAAGCATTCTTAAAACCATGTCTCCTGTAAGAGTCGACGACATTAGTCAACTCCACCAAATCAATGATGCCTCCTAACGCCAGAGCCAATCTTACCAGCAAATTGTTGCCGCTGGAAAGGAGGTAAGTGATGCAATTTGATCAGAAAAGAAATCTCCCTGATGGGTAGCCATAAACTCTCAGTCTTCTTCTTCCAGACAAATGACAGAATGCAAGTCTAAAATAGACTCAAACTAGTAAAAAAGCTAATTAGTGTACCTTAAACATGTTTAAGGCCATTAGCAAACAAATATCATGACCAATCTGAGAAATCTGGATGGGCTGAACCGGTATAGGCTGGGAAATATAAAAGAAGAAAAGAACCCACTTCGATCAAAACCGGACCTTAATGAGCTGATTTTTTTTTAGCTATAACTAGTTAATTGCCCGTACTATGTTGCGGGTCGAATTAATATTTTTTTATAATTGTTAGTATTGAAATAATTAATAGATTTTTCCAATTCAAAAATAAAATATAATATCTATACATGCAACCTTTGATATAATTAAACACATCAACACATCCTATTATAACAACAACAACATCAAAGGCTTAACATCTACAAATATCATTACTATTATTGCTAAAATAATAAAAATTATTAAATCATTCCGATTCCGAGGAGAAAAAAAACTTAAAAAACATTAATAAAAGAGTAAGCATTAAAAAAAATAAAACTATTATTATTATT
Organism: Salix purpurea; assembly: GCA_027405865.1. NCBI lineage: Eukaryota > Viridiplantae > Streptophyta > Magnoliopsida > Malpighiales > Salicaceae > Salix > Salix purpurea. The sequence goes on from JAOWLH010000002.1 coordinate 28,922,786, forward strand.
ATTATTATTATTATTGGGTGAATAATGAGAAAATAAATTCAATAAAAGAATAAAAACAGCCCAAAAACTTTAACAAAAGAGCAAACAAAATAAAAATTATTAACTAAAAAAATCAAAAGAAAAAACAAATAATAAATATCAATTTTCAAATGATAATAAACACAAACTAAAATTTAAGAATAAAATTTAATTACCCCAACGAAAAAAATCAAAAACATTAAAAAAAAAGGAAGTAAGAAAAAAAAATATTATTCTTATTGCTTTAATAATGGGAAAAAAATTCATTCAAAGAAAAAAAAAGGTCAATAACTTAACAAAAAAAACAAACAAAAAATGAAAAAAATAAAATTATAAGAAAAAAAATAATTTGTCCTCAAAATAAATAAATAAAATAAATAAAAAACAATCAAAAGAAAGAAAAATAAATTCATAAGTGAAAAATAAAATCATAAAAGCACACAAAAAATGAAAAAAATTAGAAGCAAAAATATTAATACATAATACGCGCTAGGCACGGGTCGAACCCTGCCCTCCTTAGAAACTTAGCTACTGCCGTTACATCTGGTTCGTCGCTATGTCCTCTACCTCTACACGTGACACGTGTCATTCTAATGTGATCGTGTAATCGTCGGTGAATGGTTTTCTTCCCCCCTCCCCCTTTTCTCTCTCCTGTTGCCGGAAAGTACGGCGCAAACCTTCATATTTTTGGAAGTTTTACTTCAGTCCCTAGTCTTTTGATTTTGTTTTCTTACTGATTTTTCAATGGAAATTTCAATTATTTTCAATTATACCCTTCAATTGAAATTGATTATATGTGGTATTTTTCATTTAAGTCCTTAATCTTGTAATTTTTTGTTTGTATTAGGTTCTTTTAAGAATTTTGGTATGCAAGGTTTAATTTGTTCTAATTTTGTTCTTCAATTGAAATTGGTCATATCTGCTACTTTTCATTTCAGTCCTAATTCTTTATTTTTTTCAACAATTACACTTTATTATTATTTTTTAAATCCCTTTATTGTTTTTCGGTCCTAAAGTTTTGATTTGTTTCATTTTTATCTTTCAATTGGAAGTAATTATATGTTTTGTTTTTCATTTTGGCAGTTATTCTTTTAATTTTTTATTTGATATTAATTCCTTTGGTTTTTTTGTCATTCATGAACAATGTTTATTTTTTTATCTGTATTTATGTATTTATATTTTTAGTTTTTATTTTAATTTTTTGTCGTTTTATTTTTTATTGAGGTTTTATTTTTATTCGATTTGGTTATGAATTTTATGTTTAAGTTGGTTACAATGCATGTGTTTTTAAAAATCTCTTTATTGTTTTTCAGTCTCAAGGTTTTGATTTGTTGCAGTTTTGTCATTCAAGTGTAATTAATTATATATTTTGCTTTTCATTTGACACTAATTCTTTTAAATTTTTATTTAGTATTAATTCCTTTGATTTTTTCGGTCCTTCTTGCACAGTATTTAATTTTTTGTCCATGTTTATTCAATTATACTTTTATATTTTGTTTTGATTTTTTGTCGGGGTTTTATTTTTATTATGTTCTGTTTTGAAATTTTAATTTATGTTGGTTACAATACATTTAAAAAAAAATCCCATTATTGTTTTTCGGTCCCAAGATGATTTGTTGCAGTTTTGTCATTCAATTGGAATTAATTATATATATATATATATATATATATATATATATATATATATATATATATATTGTTTTTCATTTTGACACTTATTCTTTTAATCTTTTATTTAGTATTGATTTTTTTTTTTGGTTTTTTTGTCCTTCTTGAACAATATTTTTTTTGTTCATATTTATTCATTTATACTTTTAGTTTTTTTTTTAATTTTTTTATCATTTTATTTTTGATTGAGGTTTTATTTTTATTCGGTTCAGTTCTGAATTTTTTATCATTTTAAAATTAATATTGGTCTTTTTGTTCTTTTTTTTTGTTTTCTGTTATTTTTATCTTTTTTTGGATCAAATGGTTTTATGATTTTATTGTTTACGCACTAATAATGATAATTTTAGTGATTATTTTTTTATTCTTTTTTTGTAAAAATATTTTGCTTTTTTTAAAATTCTTCGGAGCAATTCAATGATTTTAATTGTTTAAGCATTAATGTTGATAATACTAATTAATTATTAGCTATCCCTTTGGGGCGAGGGAGGGACTTTTATAAGATAGTAATGTGAATGCTAACTCGAATTGAATGAATAACAAATAGAGGGGGCAGACACTCTCAATCTTAAGTGAATTTTTCTTCGTCTTCCAAACAAAAATTATAAAACACAGAATGCAAATCTATAATCAAACTCAAACTAGTAAAACAGCTAATTAGTGTACCTTAATCATGTTTAAGGCCATCAACAAACAAATTCTTAAATATCCCCATCACGTCTTTCTTCAAAACCAATCCGATCTCAACGCCGCCACTGTCAGCTTTGCTCTCCGCCATAGAAATAGCTCCAGTCCTATCTATGCTGGTAACCTCCACGTTCTTCGGCCTCCCCCACCCGAAATCTACCCCATAAACCTCAAACCGGGGTGACCCGGCAACCGTAACCGGTATTGCATCTAGATCGGTAGCCATAAACTTTTCAACCTTGTCCTTTTCTACTTCAAGAGCTGTTTTCTCTATTCCTTTGATCAGCTCACTAACCTTTCGTGCAACAAAAAGAATCCCATCATCTTGCATCGCTGGTCCAGCCATTAAAACATCAGCACAAAAAGAAATACAATTGCCAGAATAATTTGTAGGAATGGGAGGGTCCAAACGTGCCCTACAGTCTGCTGCAAATCCAAACATCATCTTTTCATCACTTTTTAGACCTCTAGCCTTCACAAGGCAAACTAATGCATAAGAAAGTGTGATCGCAAAAGATGATAAATGGATTGGTTCTGCGTCTTTTTTATCAGAGACCTTGTCAAGTTGAGAGAGGATCCTTTCCCTCAGTTTCTTTATGTCTTCTCGGGAAAAAGTGAACGTTGCTCGTACCGAGTTTGGCTCAACTTCTTTAGGTGGAAATGGTTTCAAGCTTCTAGCATTGGAATCTGAACCTCCACCGGCGTGATTCATGCTTGACCGGCTGTTCAAGCATTCATTGTCAATCCCCTCTGGATCTTGAAAAGCTGTTCTGTCAAAAAAAGGGATTAGCTCAGCTGGCAACAAGCATGGACTGTTCTTGCATAGGTGAGCCCATGCTTTCATGAACAAGTTTGAGGATTTCCCATCAAGAGCAGCGTGGTGAGCGGCGCAACCAATGCTAAACCCTTTATTCGGGAACAAAGTGATCTGCAATGCGAGGATAGGTACTTTTTCATCAGATGCTGATAATGTGGGCACATAAGGGTGTGACACGATAGCATCATGCATTTCATTGCTTGATAGATCATCAAAGTCAGCAGCATTATTGGACTCAGCAACAGTCAACGAAACACCATCTTGTGGAGTGTACAGAACGATGGGTTTGGCAGAGTGTGAAGGCCAAGTAATGTTGCCAGCGAGAGGGAGGAAGCGAAGGAGAGTCAGAGAGAGGGAGCTTTTGAGTTTAGGAAGGATCTCTGAGTTGAACACGGTAGGGGTTAAATCAGTGAGCTCATAGGAGAAGATGCGCTCAAGTGGATGAAATTTAAGCCATACAATGTCAAAAAAAGTGAGAGGGAGAGAAACTTCAACAGCTGAATATGACGATTCGTAGGGTGGCGAGACTTGACATACCTCAACAACTTTTACTGGGATTGTTGATGCCATGATTTCGTTCTTCTTCTAACGGAGAGGTTGATTCTATCTCGAAAAAACGCTAGCATATATATAGTACACACAATTTATTGAAGTCGAAGCAGGAAGACGAGGATCCATTAATTGCCAGTCATATGGACAGACGTGGCAAAAGCACCACCACAGAGGTCACGTACCAGGAAACTACCGCTTCCAGTACCGTCGGTGGAGTCCGTAGTTGTGTGGTGTTGGGCCTTGGTTTCCCCTTTCCTTGACTTCTGTCACTCCATTAAAACTTCCAACAAATCTTTAAGAACAAGGTTCCCATCCATCAAATGAAGATGACTGAACATGAAAAAAACCTCATTTAACACCGAAAAAAAACATGTTAAAACCAATTCCAGTAGTATGAAACAGTCTGATTATCTCCTTCGAAATACAAACTTCGAACATGCTTAGATTTTCGAATGAAGCTCGATCCATCCACTAGATTGTAAAATGTATAGCCAATAGGATCAAGATGGAAGATACAAAACATGAATACAGATCTTTCCATAAATTGCTTCTACAAATGATTATGAATACAGATACAACAAAACCAAGGCAAAAGTAACTAAGTGAACTACAACACAACTTTCTGTTTAGGTTCAAGAATAGGAGGATCTACATCGATCCCCATGTTAGCTGCAGTGCCTGCTATGATTCTCATTGCTGATTCAATGGTTGTGCAATTCAAGTCTGGAAGCTTTTCAGTAGCTATGGTGCGTAATTGGTCAATCGTGACCTTGCCCTCTTTCTCCATCTGTGGATCTTTAAATAAAAATACCCTACACTCACTTTATGCAACACCTATTTGAAGGAGCCAGTCAATGTATAATTCTTGTTCTTTCAAACTATGAGATTCTTAATATAATTCAAAACTCTAACCCGACGCAACCCCCCGTGGCGGACCCCAACCGAAGCAATCCTTAATATATTCAATAACTATGTTGAAGCCCTAAGCATGAAACCTGCATATTTCCTGACATAATGCTAGTATTTCCACAGCAGATATATGGCAACACAGGTCTAAGTTTTTAAGGCCTAATAGGGAGTCTAATTGTTTATTAAAACAACAACTAGGATTAGTAGTCAGAATTCTATCCTAACCAGGATAAAGAAAAAAAACAACAGTAAATATTATGCACATCAATTGGGCACAGATTATATATATGTGTCCATTTTCAGAGTCAAGCATTTGTTACGAGAGAGAGAGAGAGAGAGAGAGAGAGAGAGAGAGAGAGATTCAGCAAGGACTGGTTGAACACAAGAAGAGTTTCAGTTAAATTCTTCTCTGAGTGAACACCTAATGATAAACATTGAAGCACAACAAAGACAACTCTGGCATCAGCAGCAGTTATATAGATGTTACAAGGGTTAAGGATGAAAAAGAATTGCTATGGATCAGATAGGATGAATGGTAAAGTGAAATTTCGATTATTGTTATAAACACTGAGAATCATGTATTACTAGTCACCAAAAGGGGGAAAGCATGGAGTCTTTGATGTAACAATTTTAGGATTTCCCTTCCAAAGCTCACTTTACTACAAAATAGACTCGGGCAGTTTGGTCAAATATACAATCCCTCCATCAAATACGTAACAGAGCATAACTTGTTGGCTAGCCCGCGCGTTACGCTAGGCTTTTTTGATGTAGCAAATTGATTAATTATTCGGCCTGCAAAGAATTATTTAGTTGATAGATAACAAATTGTAATCGTTAAATTCTGTTGTATTTTTTTTTGTCTGTATCGAATTAGTTGGTTGTTGTTATCAGTTTAAGTGCTCAGATAATAATTTAGTTGACAACTCTCAAAATTATAATCGATAAAATCTATTAAAGATGAGTAGATTGTATTTTATAGCCAATTCATTAATGGGTGAACTTGCTCAAATATTTTATCGATTTATGTAATTTCCATATTGAAAAACTATAATTGATTAATTGTTAGGCGTGTTTTAATTGTTTTGACAATTATTTAATTGGTGGACGTAAATTTGCAATTAATAAAATGAATAAAAGATGAATTATCTTTTTCTTGTATCGAACTTCTTGATGATTGGGTTTATTTTAACGGCAACGAACGATTTAACTAGTAGATAGCAAAATTGCAACCGCTAAAATCTATCAGAGATGGATTATTTCTAGTTGATTGTTATTTTGTGTCGATTTATTTAATTCATAGATTGCAAAACTGCAATTGATTGATTGATTGGTGTGTCTTAAATGTTTTGACAATTATATAATCGGTTGATGAAAAAAATGCAATCGATGAAATCACTTAGAGATGGATTACTTTATTTTTTGTAGTCAATTGGGCATTCGTTGGCGGTTGGGTGTTTCGTAATGGTTCGGCTTATTATTTTTTTCTTTTTTTATTTATTTTTCAAGTCAAATAATTTTTTAAAATCTAATAATATTTTTGTTTTGTTTTTTCATTTATTTAATTTATTTAATTTTTTTTAAAATATTATTAGGTGTTGAAATTTCTAATTATTGTAGATAAGGCATTCCAAATAATGACAATAATTATTCGTAATTTTTTTCTTTATAAATATGTTAGACTAATTATAGATTTTGCTATTTTATTTCATATTAGCGCCTTAAAAATAATGATAATAACTATTTGTGATTTTTTCTCTGATAAATATGTTAGACTAATTATATATTTTGCTATTTATTTCATATCAGCGCCTTAATATATATATATATATATATATATATATATATATATATATATATATATATATCACTTTTTAGAATTGTGATCTCCTTTAGGTATTCTATAAAATAATAATAGTCGTGGTGCGTGTAAGCTGACCCAGACACCCTGATTATATAAAAAAATATGTAAGTGGAAGAAAAAATAGGAAAAAATCAATCCAGGGATTAATTGTGGCGCACTCAGTTGACCAGGAACCAAAAAAATATATACGGGGGAAGAAAAAATCGTGGTGCGCATAAGCTGACCCGAACACCTCGGTTGGAAAAAAAAAACAGAAAAAATTGTATAAGTGGAAAAACAAAACAGGGAAAAAAATATATAAAAAAAGTGGATCTGGAGATTAGTCGTGGTGCGCGTAACCTGACCCGAACAACTTAGTTATTAAAAAAAAATTGATTTTTTTTTTTAAAAAGGAAAAGAAAGAAAACCAAAATTAGTTTTATTGTCTGAGTGGCTCGAACTCTAGCGCATCGAATCTGCCAACGCACAGACAACAACTTGGCCACAACTACTCCTTTGTCATTTCTACTATACAAATAAAATAATAAAAAGCCCTAACTAAAAAAGAAAACCGAGCTCATGTAGGCGCGAAGCAGCAAACTAATTGTCCAGTCCACAGTAACAAACAGTGAACGACCGATCTCCTTTAGCTTTTTAGCGAGTGAACTTGCCCGCTCATTGTGCTGGGTTCTATTTATGTAGAAAACTGATTGATTTTATGTGTGTTATAATTGGTGATTTTAATATTTAATCAGTAAAATTATTGTATCGAACATGATGATTGAGTTTATTTTAACGGCAACAAACTATTTAACCGGCAAATAGCAAAATTGCAAACGCTAAAATCTATCAAAGATGAATTATTTCTGGTTGATTGCTATTGTGTGTTGATTTATTTAATTCATAGATTGCAAAACTGCAATTGATTGATTGTTTGATGTGTCTTAATTTTTTTGATAATTATATAATCGCTTGATTAAAGAAATGCAATCGACAAAATCAATTAGAGATGAATTACTTTTTTCTTGTAGTTAATTGGTCATTCGATGGCGATTGGTGTGTCATAATTGTTCGGCTTATTATTCTCTTTTTTCTTTTTATTTATTCTTCAAGTCAAATAATTTTTTAATAATATTTTTAAGATCTAATAATATTTTAAGATCTAATAATATTTTTTTTTGTTTTGTCATTTATTTTATTTTTTAATTGCTATTTTAAAAAAATATTATTAGGTGTTGAAATTTCTAATTATTGTAGATAAGGCATTCATAATAATAATAATAATAATAATAATAATTATTATTTGTCAATTTTTTCTTATAAATATGTTAGACTAATTGTATATTTTGCTATTTATTTCATATTAGTGCCTTAAAACATATATATTCATAACTTTTTGGAATTGCGATCTCCTTAAGGTATTCTATAAAATAATAATAGTCATAGTGCGTGTAAGCTGATTAGGACACCCTGATTATATATAAAAAATGTATAAGTAGGAAAAAAAAACAGGAAAAAATGAGCTTAGGGATTATTCGCGGCGCGCTCAGTTGGCCAGGAAAAAAAAATACTTGGGAAAAAACATCGTGGTGCGCGTAAGGTGTCTCGGACACCTCGGTTAAGGAAAAAAAATGTATAAGTGGCAAAGCAAAATAGGGGAAAATGTAAAAAAAAAATGGAATCAGCTTTGCTGCCTGAGCTGTTCGAACTCGCGCGCGCCGATGCTGGCAGCGTGCGGACAACCGCTCGGCCACTCCTTTAACCCAAATTCATCAAATTTCACAACTCTGTCAAATATTCTGTATTAATACTGGAAGTCTGGAACTCCTTTTGGTACTAAGTAATCGAAAAGAAACACAACTCTGTCAAATATGAATGACTTCACTCAAGTGCACAGAGAATGATTCACAACATCACAGAATATGAACCTATAACCAAGAAGCTTATAATGATTTTTTATTATTATTTTCAAGTTAGAGATATTTTTTTTTCAATTTTGATTTATTTTTTTGTTGATCTTTTGTTAAAGTTATTAGGATTTGTTTAGTCTTTCATTTATTTCTATTTTTTATTCATTATTAACAAAATAATAATAATAATAATAATAATAATAATAATAATAATAATAAATTTAATTATTTTTCTTGCTTACTCTTTTGTTAATGTTTTTGAGTGTTTTCTCTCTCAGGATAATTTGATAATTTTAATTGTTTTGGCAGTAATAGCAATGATAATTTTAGATGTTAAAACTTCGATGTTGTTATTTTTATAATAGGGTGTGGTAATCTGTTTTATTATATTAAATTTCACATATATAGATATTATATTTTAATTTTGGACCAACAAATCCTATAAATTTCTTGAATCCCAACAATCATAAAATTGTTTGCTCAGCCCGCAACATAGTGCAGTCAATTTTTTAAAATTTTCAAGTCAAATGATATTTTTTTTGGCAATCATTTTTATTTTTGTTTTATCATTTATTTTATTTTTTATTTTCTCTTTTGGTAATGTTTTTAGACTTCTTTTAGTCTTTGATTGTTTTTTTTGTTATTAACACAATAATAATATTAATATTAAGAATAATAATAATAATTTTAGTTTTTGTTCTTACTTCTTTTTCTTAATTTTTTCTGTGTTTCTTTCTTGAGGTAGTTTAATAATTTTTATTTTTTTGACAGTAATAATGATGATAATTTTAGAAGTTAACACTTCGATGTTACTGTTGTTATGATATGTTATTTTGATCAGTTTCATTATATCAAACTTTACATGTAGAAATATTTTATTTTAATCTAAACAGTTGTAAAAATTATTTGCTCCTCCCGCAACGAAGTGCAGTCCATCAAACTAGTATTAACTAAAGTATAATTGGCGTGCTGGTTTCATTGTAATGCTTTTCATTGTGCACACATATATAAATTATTGTGGATTACGATAATAAAATTATCATTTTACCTCAAGGTTGAAAAAAAAATTGTCCGTGTTTCAGGAGTGTATTTTTAGGATTTTCACCCCTATGTTTTTGTCCGTGAACCAGGGGCATTTCAGAATTTTCACCACCGGTTTTTTCATAGATATAGCCAGGTTCAGGGGTGTATGGAGAATTGATCATTTTTTTTGGAACACTGAAGGCGCATTGTATGGACACGCCAGTAGTGTTCCATTCGCACGTGTCTTTCAGGTGGCACGTGCGGAGTCTTTAGGCGGAGGAAACTTGGCTACTGCCGTCACATCTGGTTCGTTGTCATGTCCTCTACCTCCACACACAACACATGTCATTCTAATGTGATCGTGCAATCGTCGGTAGATGGTTTTCTTCCCCCCTCCCCCTTTTCTCTCTCCTGATGCCGGAAAGTACGGTGCAACCCTTCATATTTTTGGAAGTTTTACTTCAGTCCCTGATCTTTTGATTTCTTTTTCTTACTGATTTTTTAATGGAAATTTCGATTATTTTCAATTATGCCTTTCAATTGAAATTGATTATATGTGGTATTTTTTATTTCAGTCTTTAGTCTTGTGATTTTTTGTTTGTTTTAGGTTCCTTTAAGAATTTTGATATGCTAGGTTTAATTTGTTCTAATTTTGCTCTCCAATTTAAATTGGTCTTATATACTACTTTTCATTTCAGTCCTTATTCTTTTATTTTTTTCAACAATTACACTCTATTTTTTTTAAATCCCTTTATTGTTTTTCGGTCCTAAAGTTTTGATTTGTTTGATTTTTGTCCTTCAATTGGAAGTAATTATATGTTTTTTTTTTATTTTGGCATTTATTCTTTTAATTTTTTATTTGGTATTAATTCCTTTGGTTTTTTTTGTCATTCATGAACAATGTTTATTTTTTATCCATATTTATGTATTTATGTTTTTAGTTTTTGTTTTTATTTTTTCGTTTCATTTTCATTGAGGTTTTATTTTTAGTGGAGATAGAAAATTAACTATTTATTTTTGTTATTTGATTATTCCAGGTGTTTTCACAATTTATATTTTGTTTATTGTGTTTAATTTAAATTGATTTATAAAATGAACTAATCTTAATACAGTGAATTCAATAATTCAGATATCTGAATCTTCTTGATTTTTTAATGATAATAATAATAATAATAATAATAATTTTATATTCAGATAAATTTATGTCAATTTAAAATTCATATCTTTTATAGAAAAGTTGCACTTCACAAGATTTCTGCACAAATTTATTATTTTGGCCATATTTATATTATAATAAAAAAATCTCACATAATTGATATTTTTTGCGTTGAAAAATATATGGTTTCTACCGCGATGAGAAGCGGGTGCCATGACCCGTATATATGTATGTATATATAGAGAGAGATGAACATGAGCTAACCATATTTTATTAATAATAATCCAGAGATTTATATCTCATCTTGAATTTACTTTTGAGTGACATGAGGCCTTGTCTTTTGTATGTTTAATGAGTGTGTAGATCACAATCACTACCGTCAAAGTTTCAAATTAAGTGATTGTTCGATAATGCAGTTGAAGTTGATTTTAAAAGTATTTTTTATTTAAAATTATATTAAAATAATATTTTTTTTAATTATTATTGTATCTATCTCCACGTTTTGAATCTTATTCAAAGATTTTCGGTCTTTTTTATTTTACTCTTTCTATTTTCTCTGCTAAAATATGATACACTGACCTCAAATTTTTTTCAAGGGCTGTTTGTTGGAGATTCTTCTCCATGCATAATTAGTATTATAAAATAAACTAAAAAAATCAAGAATTCTCGGTAGATTATGAGATAAAATATTGTGGATTATAATAGTATGTTTTTGGGTCGGGTTATTTTTTTTGCCAGTCGGTTTACTGGTTTATTGATTTTTTATTATTATTTGCACAATAAAATAATTATTTTAACCCTCGAAAAAGACAAAAAAAAAACATTATTTCCGGAAGGGGCTACATGGGGATTTCACAATTTTTGAAAACGATAAAATACTAATATGCCACTATATAAGACAAAAACCATATCTGGCAAGGAGGGGTACCGCGAGGATTTCCTATTTTTTTATAATTAAATACTAATTGCCCCCCATTAAGACAAAATTGAATAACTAGTTGTAGGGGTGTTTCGATAATTGAGCAATTTTTAAAAATGATTTCCGATAGTGTTTGGCCCCACGCCTACTTTGGGTGGCGCATGTGGCATCCTTCGGTAGGGGAAAATGAGCTTCCGGCGTCTCCAATGATACGCCGCGCGTGGTATTCCTCATGGTGTTTCGCATTTTGGCAAAGGGTGGTTGTCACCGTGACGATGGCCAGTTAATTTTTTTATTGTTTTCTCTCTCCTGCATGCTAAAGTACAGGAGAGGCTCCCGGTTTTATGGTTTGTTCACTTTCATCCCTTGTACTTTTAATTTTTTGTATGATCCTGATATTTGTTATATAAGTTTTGATTTATTTCAATTGGGTTCTTCAATTAAAATTAATTATATATTAAGGTTTCACTTTGGTCCTCCTTCTTTTAATTTCTGGATTGGGTACTTTAATATATTCGGTACAAAAGTTTTCATTTTTTCACTTTTTTCCTTTGATTGAAATTGATAATGTATTTGATTTTGATTTCGGCCCTTATACTTTTAATTTTTTATTTTAATCCATTTATTTTTGTTATATTTCTCGAATAGTCTCTATTTTGTCCATGTATATATAAGTATGCTCTTAGCCTTGGTTTTTAATTTTTATTATTTTCTTATCTGTTGAGGTGATATTTTTTATAAAAAAAATAGCTCTTAAATTTTATTTTGTGTCTATGATCATTGAAAAATTGATATTTCTAATTTTTTTCTCTCTCTTTTTTCTTTCTTTTAGTTTTTTTATTCTTTTTTATTTTTATTTTTATTTTCAAGTCAAATGAATTTTTTTTCACCTGATAATTTTTATTTTATCATTTATTTATTTTTTTGTTTGATCTTTTCTTAAAGTTTTTAGGATTTTTTTAGTCTTTCATTTATTTTTTTTATTTTTTCATTATTAACACAACAACAACAACAATAACAACAACAACAATAAGTTTAGTTTTTTTCTTGCTTACTCTTTTGTTAATGTCGTTGAGTTTTTTTTTTTTTTTCATGTGATAGTCAAATAATTTTTATTATTTTCTCTTTTGTTGAGGTAGTATTTTTTTGAAAAATTTAATTCTTAGATTTTTTTTCTCTTTGTTATTTCATTTTATTATTATTATTATTATTATTATTATTATTATTATTATTATTATTATTATTATTATTATTATTATTATTTTCAAGTTAAATGATTTTTTCACCTGATAATTTTTATTTTTGTTTTATTTTTTATTTGTTTTTTTGTTAAAGTTTTTAGGCTTTGATTTAATTTTGTTTTTTTCATTAGTAACACAATAATAACAACAACAACAACAACAATAACAATAACAATAACAATAACAATAACAATAACAATAACAATAACAATAATAATTTTAGTTTTTGTTATTACTTAATTTTTGTTAATTGTTTTGTGTCTTTTTCTAGGGATAATTTAATAATCTTTATTATTTCGGCAATAACAGTGGTTGTAATTTTAAATGTTAAGAATTCGATGTTACTATTATTATAATAAAGCATGTTGATCTGTTTAATTATATCAAATTTTATATATATAAATATTATATTTTAATATCAATAATTATAAAAATTATTTACTCAACCCGCAACGTAGTGCGGGCATTTAACTAGTTCATATTCTATAATCAATTATTTCATGTACCAGGTTGACTAATTAATTATTAGCTATCCCTTTGGGGCGAGTGAGGAACTTTTATAAGATAGTAATGTGAATGCTAACTCGAATTGAATGAATAACAAATGGAGGGGGCAGACACTCTCCATCTTAAGTGATTTTTTCTTCCTCTTCCAAACAAAATTATAAAAGATAGAATGCAAATCTGTAATCAGACTCAAACTAGTAAAAAAGCTAATTAGTGTACCTTAAACATGTTTAAGGCCATCAACAAACAAATTCTTATATATCCCCATCACATCTTTCTTCAAAACCAATCCGATCTCAACACCGCCACTGTTAGCCTTGCTCTCCGCCATAGAAATAGCTCCAGTCCTATCTATGCTGGTAACCTCCACGTTCTTCGGCCTCCCCCACCCGAAATCTACCCCATAAACCTCAAACCGGGCTGACCCGGCAACCGTAACCGGTATTGCATCTAGAGCGGTAGCCATAAACTTTTCAACCTTGTCCTTTTCTACTTCAAGAGTTGTTTTCTCTATTCCTTTGATCAGCTCACTAACCTTTCGCGCAACAAAAAGAATCCCATCATCTTTCATCGTTGGTCCTGCTATTAAAACATCAGCACAAAAAGAAATACAATTGCCAGAATAATTTGTAGGAATGGGAGGGTCCAAACGTGCCCTACAGTCTGCTGCAAATCCAAACATCATCTTTTCATCACTTTTTAGACCTCGAGCCTTCACAAGGCAAACTAATGCATAAGAAAGTGTGATCGCAAAAGATGATAAATGGGTTGGTTCTGCGTCTTTTCTATCAGAGACCTTGTCGAGTTGAGAGAGGATCCTTTCCCGCAATTTCTTTATGTCTTCTCGGGAGAAACTGAACGTTGCTCGTACCGAGTTTGGTTCAACTTCTGTAGGTGGAAATGGTTTCAAGCTTCTAGCATTGGAATCTGAACCTCCATCTGCCTGATTCATGCTTGACCGGTTGTTCAAGCAGTCAATGGCAATCCCCTCTGGATCTTGAAAAGCTGTTCTATCAAAAAAAGGGATTAGCTCATCTGGCAACAAGCATGAACTGTTCTTGCATAGGTGAGCCCATGCTTTCATGAACAAGTTAGAGGATTTCCCATCGAGAGCAGCGTGGTGAGCGGCGCAGCCGATGCTAAACCCTTTATTCGGGAACAAAGTGATCTGCAATGCGAGGACAGGCACTTTTTCATCAGATGCTGATAATCTGGGCACATAAGGGTGTGACACGATAGCATCATGCATTTCATTGCTTGAGAGATCATCAAAGTCAGCTGCATTATTGGACTCCGCAACAGTCAACGAAACACCATCTTGTGGAGTGTACAGAATGATGGGTTTGGCAGAGTGTGAAGGCCAAGTAATGTTGCCAGCGACAGGGAGGAAGCGAAGGAGAGTCAGAGAGAGGGAGTTTTTGAGTTTGGGAAGGATCTCTGAGTTGAACACGGTAGGGGTTAAATCAGTGAGCTCATAGGAGAAGATGTGCTCAAGTGGATGAAATTTAAGCCATACAATGTCAAAAAAAGTGAGAGGGATAGAAACTTTAACGGCTGAATACGGCGATTCGTATGGTGGCGAGACTTGACATACCTCAACTACTTTTACTGGGATTGTTGATGCCATGATTTCGTTCTTCTTCTTAGGGAGAGGTTGCTTCTATCTCGAAAACACTAGCATAGTTTTCAGGTTGCTTCTTCCTCTTGATGATATTTTCTTTTATGAGATCCTGTACGAGTTAAGCTATGGAATTGATGGTGGGGGGCTGCGTAGAATGTCTGATGGGTAAAAAATTATAGGCTAGATGAGTAAAACCAGGTCTAGGAAATAGCCTGGACTCGTTAAACAAGTTTTATGATGAAAACAGGTGTAATTTTTTTACCTGAATTGAAGCTAGAACAAGCTGAGATTGTATGAAAGCATTCTAAGAACCATGTTTCCTGTAAGAGTCGACATTAGTCTGCGTTATAGCAGGCAACACCAGCAAATCAATGATGCCTCCTAACGCCAAAGCCGATCTTACCAGCAAATTGTTGCCGCTGGAAAGGAGGTAAGTGATGCAATTTGATCAAAAAAGAAATCTCCCTGATGGGAATTTAATTGGGTTCGAAATTAGTGATCACAGTGCTGAGAATATACACAATCAAGAGCTTTCGGACAAGCTAGGACTCATTTCCTGATTCACAACACCATGTGCTTAGCCTGATTTATCAAGTTTAAAAACAGACAACAGACACTTAAAACAGATCTAAATCTCATTAAAAGATGCTCTTACCTAAAGTTAATACAGATACAAGGTACAATTAACAGGATGTATTAACTTTAATAGAGCACAGTTTGGCACAGAGAGGTGAAAACAATTGATGGTTCCACTATCCCTTTCGTAAAATAAATTAAAAACTCACAATTGGAAGCATCCTAGTAAATCTTGGAAAGAGACCTGCCAGAGTCACGTGATTACAGCAATGTGAACTGGCTTTGTTTATTTTTCTAAGTAACTAGTAGCTCCACATGGCCATCCTCTTTGCTAGCCAGCAAGCAGTTTAGATTTTTAATATTTCCCACATCTTTTTGTGGAGATTTATTTCTGATTCTTCATTATATGATATCTTGTCATATAATTTAATTCAGAGATTTAGGAGGGTATCTTCGACACATCTTTGCTTGATCTGTTGTATTTCATGTGGCTCCTCACAAGCTGACCAGCTGCAATTGCAGACATGAGGGACAGCTCTCCTGCCAAAACAGAACCAGCAACAATAGAAGCCAAGAGTCTTGAGTTTGATCCTGGAGAATCTTTGCTCGCACCCTTTACTCCAAGTAGGTTCAAGCAAGCTGACTGAGATGCTAGTTGGGTTCCACCACCAACTGTGCCCACCTGAACCAAATAGTTGATGCATTAAAAAACGAGAGTTAGAGGTTGGCTATTGATGTCTGAAATCAAATCATAATACTATTTTTTGATCGCACGGCTGTTAATTTACACATGGCCTTCTTTATATATCCTGATGTAGGCCTGGGACCCCTGTACTTATGAATATTGAGTCAACAGACCTTTAGATTTGGCATTTTACCTCAATGGAAGGCATGGTGACTGAGATATGAAGGTCCTTGCCATCATTGACCGATTCCATCATAGTAATGCAGTGAGAGCTCTCAACATTCTGAGCAGGATCCTGCCCTGTGGCTATGAAAACTGCACTGACAATATTGCTGGCATGGGCATTAAACCCACCAAGAGCACCAGCCATGGCTGAGCCTGTAAGGTTCTTGAGCATGTTGAGCTCCACCAAGGTATCTATATTGGTCTTCAGTACCTTCTTTACCACCTCTTCATTTATGATTGCCTCACATACAACTGACTTTCCTCGCCCTTCAATCCAGTTCACAGCTGCAGGTTTCTTGTCTGAACAGAAGTTGCCTGAGGAATCAAAACACAGATTGAAAATAATGAATCATTAACTATACACATCACCTGATAATGAATCCAAAAACGGAAATTAAGAAGCGTGGAGGGTTTACCAGAGATGCCAATGATCTCCATGTCAGGAAAATCTGGTTGGAGATAATCAAGAACATTTTGGACTCCTTTGGAGACCATGTTCATTCCCATAGCATCGCCTGTGCTACAACCAAACCTCATGTACAAATTCTTTCCTGCTACTGTACATTTAATGTTTTGTAGCCTTCCAAATCTGCTAGACCTGCATATCATCCACCTCATCAAGTATCTTTGCTCGTGTGAAATTAAAAAACTTAAACTTAATTTTCCTTTCGGAATATAAAATTCTTCCTGACAGAGACAAGAACATTAGAAAAGCATAACTTGTTGTAGTAGATAAATATACAATAGGCAGATAATGTAACACCATGCAAAATAATAGTGAAGAAAATTAGAACCCATCGCCATCAATAAGTTTTCATCCACCAATAACAAAATATTGCCATAACAACAAGAAAAGTTCTTCCAAGACACTCTTTAAAAAAAAGAAAAACTAAATCAACCAGAAAAACTTTGCCAGTATATCCAAAAATCATATGGTACCAACTTTCTATCTCCTTGGCTGGATAGCCTCGGAGTTGAAAATTTTCAATTTCAAGAAATCAAGAAATAAATCATTGTAGGCCGAAGAAGACTAAAAAGAGAAGTATTAAATTTCAAAAGGGAAGATTGATTGATTAGTCTAATATCCACTTTCTTAAAATCAAATAGGAAAAAGTGGAGAAAATCAGAACCTGTTGAAAGCAACAGAAAGGGTGTCGAAATTAGCAGGATCCTCAACAAAGAACTTCAACTCGGCAGCCCTTTTTGCAGTCCCAAACCTGACAACAGGAGCTCTAGTCATGGCGTCTTTAAGCAAAACAGAACTAGCCCCACCTGATGCATAAATAGCCTTGCACCCTCTATTTGTAGAGGCCACCAAGCACCCCTCTGTCGTGGCCATTGGGACCATATACTCCTTCCCATCAAGCAGCAATGGCCCAGCAATTCCCACAGGAATCTGCACAAACCCAACAGGCATCTCACAGCACTGTCCCAATATTGATTCATAATCAAACCCTTCTAATGGCAATCCCTCCATAGACCTCCCTGTCATCCTCTGAAGCGCTTCACGCCTAATAGCAGCTGCCCTTTTGCAATCTCCAAGCTTTGATTCGAGAGAATACGAAGGAATAGTCCCAGATACCACTCCTTTGATAACCTCCTCGTCGTCACCTGATAAAAATGGTTCTTGAATCGTCGGTGCAACAACTTTTGCCCTCGAAATAGGAGCAAGAGTGCATGTACGTGGTTCTTCAGGACTACAACCGCCACCATTATCTTCCTCAACATCCCAAGAATCATGGGACCCTCGAGAGATAAAGGATTGAACAAATCCAATCCCAAAGAAACCAAGAAGATAAATAATCGAAGCAGCCAAACAAACTATCCCAACGATTTCAGGGAAAGTGATGATATGAAGGGGAGTGGAATTTCTGATCTTTTCGCGCCAGCGATGGAGAAGGAAGTAGGCTACAGAGAAAAATAGCCCGAAGAATAAACCATTTGTTAAGTAAAGAGGTAATGGGAGTGCATCCGATGCCTTTAGGGTCGGTGAATTATGATGATCGTGGTGATGACGATGGTATGGTTTCAGGATGGGTTCGCTGGCATCTGTGTCCATACTGACTTCGGGTTTGGCTGGACGCCGGCGGACCTCGTGCAAGAAGTCCGGCGAAAAGGGTGAAGATATTGATAAGAAAGAAACAAACGTCAGGGATAGAGGGAGGAGGAGGAGAGGCTTGAGAGGAGCAGCGGAGAGATAGGAATGTTATTTTTTTTATAGTACAAAGAGTCGAGGTTGGCGCGCTGTATCGCAGCTCACATGTACGGCATGCCTCTGTATTATTATTATTTATAATAATTATTATTACTCCATCAAAATAATATTTTTTTTTTATTTTTTAAAAAATAATTTTAATATCCACATATCAAAATAATTTAAAAATATAAAAACAATATTCAAACTTTGTTAAGAGTATTTTCAAGTGGTTTCCAAAAACCCTCTGAATTTGAATGATATAAATTTTTATATATATAAAACGATTATGATGGATTTTGATTGATTTTTTTTTTGTTTAGATCCCTAGCTGTTACAAATAAATATTTCAGATTAAATTGATTTTTTTATTTAACTTTTTTAATAAAACTTATTATAAGATTATTACTATGAAACGACCAATAGTAGAAGGACTTGACATCTGTCTAGATATTTTAGGAAATTAGGGCTGCATGTATGTATTATTCATTTATTAAATAATATTTTGTTTATGAACTCTTATATAAGTAAATATTTTTCACATTTAAAAAATAATTAATTTCATGTTTGATAAACTTTGATATAGTTTTAAAATGTTATATTTTTTAATGTTACTGGTTTCCCCCCTCTTTTTAATCATTTTAGAGTTTTTATTCCTAAAGTAAAGTGCTAATAATACACTATGTGATTGTTAGAGAGGTTATTTTTTAAAATATTTTTCGTTCAGAAATGTATCAAGATGATATTTTTAATTTTAAAAAATTATTTTTGACATCAGCACATGAAAATAATCTACAAACATTAAAAAAAATAAATTTAAAATAAAAAATAAAAATAATTTTTTTTTATATTGGTTTCGATAAGAAGATTTTATTTTTTCAGATTTTTCTCTCCTTTTATAAGGGAAAGTGTCAATAAATTATAGGGGTGTGGATAAAAAAAAAAAAAACAAGTTCTGTGACCTCCCTTTTTTTTCTTTTTTTTTAATTATTATTTTGATAGAAGGTTGCATGGATCTGAGGTTACATAATAAAATATTTAAATTTTTATATTTTCTAAACATAAAGTATAGAGAGAAACATGCCCTCACTGTCCTCGTGTCTCAGAAATTATCACTCTCCAACGATAAATTCGCATATCTCAAAGTGTTTGACCAAGTGTTGGAGATATCAGAGACCCGTGATTTTTGTGTTGGAGAATTTCATACTTCTTCTTTTCTTTTTTAGGAAATAAGTGATTATTTATTAGTTCCGGTTTGATACTGCATTTTAAAATGTTTTTAAAAAAACTTAATTTTTTTATTTTTATTTTAAATTAAAAAAAATTAGTGTTTTTATATCATTTTCATATACTGATGTCAAAAATAATTTTTAGAAAAAAATATCATTTGATGCATTTCTGAATGAAAAGCACTTTCAAAAGCAATCTAAACCACATTTCCAAACAGACACTAAAAATAACAAACATCCACAACCCGACAAAATAGAAAAAAGGCAAAATGCCTTTTTTTATTTATTTACATATTCTTTTGAAAAAAAAATGTCAAATAATCATTTTATCTAAAAAATTAAGTTGTTGAATGTAATTAAATATATAATTTATATTATTATCTAACATATTCTCTTAAATAAAAACATTTTATGTTTGAAATTTGTACAAACTTACAATGATAAGATTCGAACTTGTGACTGTTTAGTAAATTATTTATTTTAGAATAAAAAAAAGATAATGAAAATGAAAAATACTATCTATTCCATGTTAGCTAGATTTACTTCAAAGTTATTGTCGTTTTTTTTTACAAAATATATTTTTAGCTCTTATGATCTAGAATACTAACCGAACATAACTTTAAATCGGGTTTTTATTATCTTTTGTTTTTAACTATATTAGACTTTAATTTATGATGGTATAATTAATTCATATTCTCTGATATATTTTAATAATAAACAAGCATGTAAATGAATAAAGTTATACAATATTAAAAATTGTTTTAATTTAATATTAATTGTTATTTATTATCAAAAAGCAAACAAAGAATAAAATAATAATAATTATTATATTATTAATAATTTCAACCCAATATATAAATTAAAATATAAAAATAATATATAATTGCTTAACAATATTAAAGATTAAATCTACACATATTAAGATTTTTTATTTATTTATTTCAAAATCATCTAAACATAATTCAAAACAACCACTTTTTTTATAAAATTATTAACTGCACGTGTGCCTCGATTATTTGATCTTATCAAAGTGTTAATCCAATTGCAGACAGCAATTATTCACAGGTACATTACTATATCTCAATTGAATGCGGTGTTCTATGCATGAACCCTAGCAGTAAGCTGACTTTTGCATTGCCTTAATGGCAACTAAGAACGCTCAACAACTCGCAATTTATGTACATCTATCTTTGCACCAGCACAATAAAGAACCAATATATATATATATATATATATATATATATATATATATATATATAATACATGACATTTACGAAATCTGTCACAAACTTTATTTGTGATAGGATACAAAATGGTTCATAAAGTCTTTTATGTAATTTTTTTTTTGGATTTGAAGAAATTTCATTTTTTTTTAAGTAGTTTTTGTCGGTTCAGGTTAAACGAGTACAACTCTGGTTATTCCAGACTCTTACAACACCTAACTCGAACTCAAACTCTGCAATACAAATCTCAAACTCTTTGTCATCACGTCATATTTTTTGAAAACTATTATATAGTCTTTTATGTAACGATCTTGCAGTATAAAAATTGAGAGGAATTTGCACCACAATCTATTTTACTGGGAACATGCAACTGATTTTGAAACCTAAGTAATGATGATACATATTTTGTTGGCAAATCGATCACAAAAAAATAAAAACAAAATGATAAAACATTGATTAGTTCAAAAGAATTGATCTTCATAAATTAAAAATATATATTATTAATGATACATAATATTTTTAAACCTAACTCGATCTTAAAACCTATCAATCCAATATTTGCCCAAGTCTCATCTTAATTTTATTTGGATGTTGACCGCATCAAACTTTCTTGGTCTAGCCATGCCAATTAAACTTAGATAAAATATAACCGGGCCAGTTCTATTTTCTTACATTTAAAATAACATCATATTATTTTAAAAATTAAATAATATTATTTAAACAACTACTACTACTACTACTACTACTACTACTACTAATAATAATAATAAGGTTTGGGGAAGTCATTCTCGGAAAACTACTTTTACATTACCATTTTTATTTCTCTCGTATTCAACCACTACATATGATATAAGTACGCAAAATTGGACGTCATCATATGGGATCAAATTAGAGATAAATAAGCTTAAAAATTGAATGAGATGTAGACTTTCTTTCACATGCTCACGCTAAATATATAGGTTGCCATAATCGTTCGGCCCTTTTACTTTCTCATCAAATTTAATATATAGTATTCTTTTTTAATATATATTTGGCCATAATAAACTTGCTATTTTGGCTGTATATGACATGGGCATGGTTAAGCTTGATAAAATTAGTTGTTGACTTAGCCATAGTATTGTAAATAAATCTCCTATTTATTAGGGAGAAGATCACATTTTCTGTTACAAGACTTAGTCATTCACCACGATCTTAGGGCATGGACTTCGTGGGTTGTTATTTGATTTTCCTTTGCATTGTAAGGCTATTTATAGCCATTGTTTCTACTGAATAAATTATCAATTTTACTCTTAGTGTTCTAGTGCACCAGCCTTATATTTTTCTCAAATATAACATTTGGTATCAGAGCCTGGTTAGAACTAAACACAACCTGCAAAACACCAGCATCATGTCATCCCAAAGCTTGATGGTCACTATGATCACTGGAGTATGCTGATGGAGAATTTCTTACGCTCCAAAGAATACTGGAGCCTTGTGGAGATGGGGATCACTGCAGCAGCAGAAGGAGATGAACCAACGGAAGCACAGAAGAAATTGCATGAAGAACAGAAATTGAAGGACTTGAAATGCAAGAATTACCTGTTTCAAGCTCTCGACCGATCGATCTTGGAAACCATACTGAAGAAGGACACAGCAAAGGACATCTGGGATTCCTTGAAACAGAAATATCAAGGAACTGCACGTGTGAAACGTGCTCAATTGCAGGCTTTGCGAAAGGAATTTGAGGTACTGCACATGAAATCTGGTGATTCAGTTAGTGATTATTTTGCAAAAACTCTCATTATTGCTAACAAAATGAGAATTCATGGGGAGCACATGAAAGATGTGGTGATCATTGAGAAAATCCTAAGGTCCATGACTCTGAAATATGATTATGTCGTATGTTTAATCGAGGAGTCCAATGACCTGGACAATCTGTCCATTGACGAGCTACAGAGTAGCTTACTGGTTCATGAACAACGAATCAGTCGTCATGTCAAAATGGAAGAGCAAGCATTGCAGGTCAATTATGGAACTCAACAATGAGGACGTGATGGGGGACGCAACTCCTATCGTGGCAGAGGAAGAGGAACAAGAGGCCGAGGCAGAGGCAGGTTTGTCTTTGATAAATCAACAATAGAATGCTACAATTGTGGTGACTTCCGACATTACCAATGGGAATTTTCCAAGACACCAGGTGATCAGAAGGCACACTATGTAGAAACAAGAGAAGAGATGTTGCTAATGGCACACATTTCTTCTCAGGATGATGCTGCGCAACACATATGGTTTCTTGATTCCGGGTGCAGTAACCATATGTGTGGCAGGAGGGATATATTTTTTGATTTTGACTGCAATTTCAAAGAATCAGTGAAGATGGGGAATAATTCCAGTCTTAGTGTGCATGGTAGAGGACGTATTCGAATAGAAGTGAATGGAATTTACCATGTCATCACAGATGTATTTTTTGTTCCACAATTGAAGAATAGTCTGCTAAGCATTGGTCAATTAATGGAGAAGGGACTTGTTGTGACAATGCAGCAGGGCAAATGTAAGATCTTTCATCCTGTGAAAGGTCTAATTATTGAAACTGCAATGACCCATAATTGGCTGTTTACTGTAATTGGTCACTGCAATTCAACACAAGATCAAGCATATTTTTCAACCATCAACACTGATCAGGCCACCCTTTGGCACCACCGTTATGGACATCTCAGCTGGAATGGCATCAAAACTTTACAACAGAAGAAGATGGTAAATGGGCTACCACCATTCAAAGCAACTCAACAAGTCTGCGCAGGATGCTTGATCGGCAGAAAACACCGAGACCCATTTCCTCGGGAAAGCGTGTGGAGGACCACTGCAATTCTCCAATTGGTGCACACTAATCTCTGAGGTCCAATTAATCCCAGCTCAAACAGCAATAGAAGGTATATCATCACCTTTATTGACGATTTTAGCAGGAAAATTTAGGTTTATTTTTTGGCAGACAAGTCAGAAGCTTTTTCAGCCTTCAAGCAAATTAAGGCTCGGGTAAAAAAATCAACTGGAATCTTCATCCAAAACCTCATATTAGACTGAGGGGGTGAATTCACCTCAACTGAATTCACAGCCTTCTACAATGATAATGGTATCCACAAGCAATTGACAGCCCCATACTCACCCCAACAAAATGGCTTCGCCGAGAGGAAAAACAGGACAATTTTGAATATGGTGAGGAGCTTGTTGCTGGAGAAGCAAATTCCCAAAAACTTTTGGCCAAAGCCGTTAATTGGGCGGTGCATGTGTTGAATTGCAGCCCCACTCTTGCTGTGAAAAATAAAACACCACAGGAGGCATGGGATGGTGTTAAACCATCGGTGGCGCACTTCAGAGTATTCGGCTGTTTGGGGCATGTACATGTTCCAACTCAAAGAAGAATTAAACTTGATACAAAAAGCATAAAGTGTGTTTTTCTGGGGGTAAGCAAAAACTCTAAGGCCTACCGTATGTTTGATCCAATTTCAAACAAAATTATCATTAGCAGGGATGTGGTTTTTGAGGAGGAAAAACAGTGGAATTGGGGAGATCATGGGCAAGAAAAGGAGGCAGACTTCCAGTGGGGAGATCATGGCAGACCGAGAATTGGAGACGAGTGGGAGCCATTTTCAGAACAGGAAGTATATGGGTTTGCAGTTGTGGAAACAGAGGGGAATGAGTTTGGTAATAACAAAGGGTGTGCTGAGCAAGATGATGGACAAGCCGAACTGGAGGAGCTGGTGGAAGACCAAGTTGAGCTGGGGGAAAATTGTCCAAATTCTGAGAATTTGATTTTGACTCGAGGACGAAGAAGAAGACGGCCCCATTGGATGAGAGAATATGAAATGGGGAGTGATTTTGGTGATGCAGACGACGTGAATTTGAATGATGCAGACGACGTCGACGTGGCAGACGACATTCACTTGGGGAGAGCAGACGACGTGGCAGACGACATTTATTTGGGGAGAGCAGACGACGTGGCGATCGATGTGCACTTTGGAAATTTGGCATTGTTCACCGAAAATGACCCATCATCCTTTGATGATGCCGTGAAAGATGACAAGTGGAGGGTGGCTATGAATGCTGAAATCTGTGCAATTGAGAGAAACCAGACGTGGGAATTAACTGATCTGCCACCGGGAGCTAAAACTGTAGGAGTCAAATGGATTTTTAAAACAAAATTCAATAAGCTCGGGGAGGTTGATAAATATAAAGCACGTCTAGTTGCTAAGGGGTATAGTCAACAATATGGGATTGACTACGCTGAAGTCGTTGCACCCGTGGCACGACTATACGATTCGCATGGTAATCTCTCTTGCAGCGCATAAAGGTTGGGAAATTTTTCAGCTGGATGTCAAATCTGCTTTCCTGCATGGCGAAATTAATGAAGAGGTATTTTTCGATCAACCTCCAGGCTATGAAAAAAAGGGGCATGAATCAAAAGTTTATCGTCTAAAGAAAGCATTGTATGGACTAAAACAAGCTCCCCGTGCTTGGTATAGTCGCATAGAGTCATACTTTGTGCAAGAAGGCTTCAACAAATGTCCACATGAGCATACCTTGTTCATTAAAATTAGAGATGGAGGTAAAATTCTGATCAGTTGTCTTTATGTTGATGATCTCATATTTACCGGGAATGATGAAGGTATGTTCAATAAATTCAAGAAATCCATGATGATTGAATTCAACATGACTGATCTTGGGAAAATGAGATATTTTCTAGGCATCGAGGTATTGCAGAAGGATGATGGCATATTTATATGCCAACGCAAATATGTTCATGAAATTCTTGAGAGATTTCATATGGGTCAGTGCAACTCAATGAAAAATCCAATTATTCCTGGATTTAAACTGACAAGAGATGAAGGAGGAGTTCAAGTTAATAGCACCCTTTTCAAGCAAATGGTGGGGAGTCTTATGTACCTTACTGCCACACGTCCTGATTTGATGTTTGTTGTGAGTCTGATCAGCAGGTACATGGAGCACCCCACAGAATCTCATTTTATGGCGGCAAAAAGGATTCTAAGGTATATAAAGGGCACAACCAGTTTTAGGATGTTCTATAAGAAGGGAGGAGTTGCTGAACTGTACGGTTACTCGGACAGTGATTACACGGGAGATCAAAATGATAGAAAGAGTACTTCTGGTTATGTTTTTATGATGAATTCAAGTGCAGTTTCCTGGTCTTCAAAGAAACAACCAGTAGTTACCCTTTCTACTATAGAAGCTGAATTTATTGCTGCAGCATCTAGCGCTTGTCAAGTCATTTGGCTGAGGAGAATTCTGAAAAGTCTAAATTATACACAGTTCGGACCGACGGTTGTATATTGCGATAATATCTCGGCCATCAAACTTTCAAAAAATCCAGTTATGAATGGACGAAGCAAGCACATCGACATTCGTTTTCACTTTCTTCGTGATCTGGTCAAGGACGAAGTTATAGAACTAACATATTATTCTACTCATGATCAAATTGCAGATATCATGACTAAGCCTTTGAAGATTGAAGCTTTTTTGAAATTACGAGAGTTAATGGGTGTTTGTGAATACACTGAATATACTGCTTGCACATGCAGTTTAAGGGAGGATGATAAAATTAGCTGTTGACTTAGCCATAGTATTGCAAATAAATCTCCTGTCTATTAGGGAGAAGATCACATTTTTTGTTACAAGACTTAGTCATTCACCACGATCTTAAGGCATAGACTTCGTGGGTTGTTATTTGATTTTCCTTTGCATTGTAAGGCTATTTATAGCCATTGTTTCTACTAAATAAATTATCAATTTTACTCTCAGTGTTCTAGTGCACCAGCCTTATATTTTTCTCAAATATAACAAAGCTTTTTTCTACACTAATCATGACTTCTTAATGATCATCAACATGGTTAAGGTAGAAATTATATTAATTATAGGCAATACAAGTATATAAAAAAAGGGCATTGGTATCATTAGTGATGTAGGCAAAAACTATAAAAACAACAAAAACATCAACATAAAAAACACAAATTCAATCAAAATAGTAAACTTTTGTTCAAATAAATGATAGAACAATCTTACATGGGAAACAGTACCACGATTTCTAGATTAACTTAAAGAGTTTTCTACCAGTATTTGTACTTTAAGTTGTCAGCATGAAATTTAATAACGGGCTCACAAATAGAAATATTTTGTCGAAAAAGCTTTTGTCATTGATTTGTGGTATATTGGTAATAAGATCATCAATGGATTCATTGACGACAAAAAACCTATTTGCTTCATTTAATTGGTATTTCCATTGGTGAATAGAACATATCATTGATAAAAATACTGTATATAATTTCATCAGTGAATTTTTCATTCATCAATATTTCCCTCAGTAAACTTGACAAATAATCGACAAAACACTATATGCAATTTCATTGATGCTTAAACAATGGCATTTGCACAAATATTTTTCAGCTCTCTAAAATATACTGTCATATATAATCTTTTATATTTTGTTAAATTTGATGTTGAGTTGAGATTTTCAGTAAATAAATAGAGATTTGAATTTATATAGATAATTGATAATGAATTAAGAGTACTATTAAAATGTATTTAATAGGTTAAAGTTAAAGTTAAAGTAATGTTTATATTTATTTTACACAATTAATTAATACATGTTGTCATCAATATTCTATATAGGTTTGATTTAAGTAATGAATGATTGTTCATATATGTATTGAGTTTCACTTAAAAAGTTACCTATGATGATTTATTGCAATGGAGTTTAGAGTTTTATAAATTCCACACTATGTAATCCAAGAGATATTAATGGAGGTAGTATTATATGTCCATGTAAGAGATGTAAAAAAAAATCAACCCAAATATTGTAACAATGTATCTTCTACAAAATAAAAGTTTAATGGAGAAATACATGTGTTTGTTTGCACACATAGAATCATATGTTCCTCATAAGACTATGGTAGAAAACATGCTTAGATCAACTTTTAGTTTTAGTAATATGTGTGGAGTTATAGATGACAATCATAATCCTTATAAGAATATAATTATAAATGAAATGAGAATGAATCATGGTCATGTTAGTAAATGCCCAATCATTAAAAAACTTAATACATGCATGACTATTTGTTTATCTTTTAAAAGATTCTAATTAATCATTATGAGATGGTTGTACAAATCATGGTAAATTATTGAAAATTGCAAAAGTGTTCCCCATCAAGTTAGATCATAGGTTTAGTGAGATCGATTATGACATAATTGTCATATGGGCAAAAATCATTTTACCTAAAGGAAATAGGCTAAAAGATAATTTTATGTTGCTAAATTCATGATGAGATCCCTTATCCTAAGATACCATAAAATTGATATGTCCAGACTTTTACTAGTTGTAATGTCTTGAAAATAAAAGTTGGACCTAGTACAAAACATGAAGGATATGCTCGTTATAAACTCAGAACAGGCAAGGGAAAGATTATTGTCTCATGTAGACTATAAATGTTATCCAAGTCATAAAAGATTATGGAACACATAACATGATACCATTCATATGATACGGTGGATAAATTAATAATGTATCTTTCTATGGTGAAGTCTAAAAAGCATTTTAATAGGGTTCATCTATAGTCTTCCACATAATCAAGGAACGTGTGCATTGGATTATACACCACTTCTAATGACCATAAGTACTTAAATATTAACCAAGAATAAACACTTGAGACATAGGTATCCATTCATGATATAGGCTCGTTGAGTGTGATGTCGCCATATCTAGAGAGAAGCCCATCATAGTGGGATCCATTTGCCCTAAAAGATAGGTCTAATGGAAGAACAACCTTTTACTGTAAATTTGTTTTTCTTTAAAACAACATGTTAATAATTCTTGAAAAGATAATTTCAATCAACGAATATGATTTCAAATTTGCAAGTATCGAGACTTCCAGAACCATAACATTGACACTTAAATCATCAATGAAAATTTTATTGTTCCAAAAGAGTCAGGTTTCCAAACATTTTGAATGAGAACATATAATTCATACATCGTTTGGAAGGTTTAATATTAGTAATAACATAAATATTTTTTACTATGTTAATTTACCTTGTTTATTAATACTAATTAAAATTTTATTTTACAAATTTTAAATACAAGGAAAAATATGAATGAAATAGACCTGACAATGTTAGTGGAAGAAGGGTTTAAGATAATAACACTGCAACTAAGTCAAATTGAAATCACGATAAAAAATTTAATCCAAATGTTAAATTTTTTTATTTAATAAATAAATATTACATTTTTACCATAGAGGTTTCATGATTTTTAATATGATACACAAAAGAGAATAAAAAATTTATGCAAAAGAAAGAAAGCATAAAGGTTAAAAGGATATGACAGATTGGAAGGATTTTAGACAATCGTATGTCTTAGAGGCTATATGGGCATAATATATTCAATATGTGATGTCCAAGTGTTTCATGTGACAATTATAGTCTAGTGCGGAAAACTAAAATCGATGTGATCATGATTCCATTACCATGTATACTAATTGTTTTATTTGTTTTGCATGTGAAGTATATGGTAACATTCTTTTTAATTACATCCACTTTTTTATTATTTTTATAAACATGTTTAACTAATAACAATTTTATCTTGTAGGCTACATTTTTTTGACACAATCCAAGTTCAATGGAGTTTTTTTTATGGAATTACACATGCAAAGTGATGACAATTAAAACGAGTGTTACAACTCATGGATAACCAAGCTTAGTACTTTTTAGATATTGGTTTTCAACCATTTTTTTCTTAAGTTATTATTTGTTTTTTCAAGACACATATAACACGTTGTTGAGTGAGAGATACAAGGATGATCTTTCAACCCATAACATGTGTTTGACCAAGTGTACACTCTCTATAAACAAGATCATCTAGTAAACCCGATAGAAATCAAGTATACAGTCTCTATATCACTACGGCCGATAACATGC
Organism: Salix purpurea; assembly: GCA_027405865.1. NCBI lineage: Eukaryota > Viridiplantae > Streptophyta > Magnoliopsida > Malpighiales > Salicaceae > Salix > Salix purpurea. Next base: position 28,952,741 of record JAOWLH010000002.1, read on the forward strand.
AAATGACCAACAATGTTTTAAACATTATATTCTTGCAATCAATTTCACGCACTGAAAGTCCAAAGTTTAAGATGATTTTAAATGAACGAGTTAAAGCTCAAACAAATCATCTTATTATTGAGATGACTAAAATCCACCAATTGTACATGGAATTGAAATCACAAATGAGTGGCCTATATGCTCTCTTGTATTTGTCACATGGTCTTGGAAAAGTCTTAACTCCCTCTTTTCCTCCTTCTCATTTTGGGCGTTGATCTTCGGAAAGACCTATTTTCCTTTCCTCTTCCTCTTTTCCCGTCTCTTCCTCTAGTACTTCTATTATAGATTAATAGTATTGAAACTTATAAATTATTAAATTGTAATAAATATTTGATTTTTAATTTAATATAATTATTTATACTTTTATTTAATATATTTTTTTAAAAAAAATATTGACAGTCTTACTAATGGATAACTTCATTAATGTACAAACAAATACATTTTTATAAAATCTCAATTAAACCCTAACATATACAAATCATAAATTCATACAGCAAATTTCTATATAAAAAACCCTATGAAACTAGTAAACACCCAAATAAAATACATATACTATATAAACATACAATAAAAATTAATATTTAAAAAATGAGTTCAAATAAAAACGGATAGTTCTATTTACTTGAAGTGGGGAATTCTAAATAAAACTTGAATTAGAATAAGAATGATGACAAATTGAGTGTTAGAATGTATGTATAAGTAGTGGTAGGTTTTATCTGCAAAAATGGCATATCACTGTATTTTATTCTTTTTTTAATTCTTTCTTTTCCCACTATAATTCCCTCAATATACACCAAAGAAAAGTTTCTATCTTTAATATTCATAAAATATTATACTAATGAATATGTCCTGTAGCTAATCGAATATGTGGATATGTTATTTTAATATGTTTTGTAGCAAATCGGTTGGTTATGTGCGGTATTAATTATATTCATGTAAATACATATTTATTTTTAATAAAAACTTAATTTATTTTTAATATTCATATAATATTATATTAATGAATCTACAGTAAAGATAAAATTCATGAGACAAAAATGTTCTTAAAACAAAATTATAATGTTGTTATAATTATAGAATTCTTATTACATTAAAACATTGTTCATAAAATATTCTTGGTCGATGCTCTTTTATACACTAGACATTCATTAAAGCCGAAAAGATTGATATATATTATGTTATTTTATTTATGAGAAAATAATTACTCTCATAAATTGAGGTATAAAGAATACCTCAAAGTAATATATAGGTGTTTTTCATAAGACATATATACTAAATTGATCTGGATAAGAATTTCATATGGAGAGATCACCTATGTCTAAGAAAAGGTTTACATGACAATTGTGTAAGTTATCTTAGACTTGAAATCACAAAGTCATTTTATATAAAGAATATTACGTTTTGATAATGTTATAAGTTATCTTAATTGAGATAAGGAAATGACATATATTGGGTATAACATAAACTATACGAGGGTACTTAAGTGATCAAGAGAGAACAAACATTGGATATAACATGAACTATATGAAGGTACTTGAGTCATCACTTTAGGTGACTTAGGAGAAATATTTCATATGTTCTTAAATAGTATTGATTGATAAATCCTTGACCAGTGTGATTTGAAAAGATTTTTATATTTTATTTAAACAATCAATGATTATCATATGAAGAAGAAATATGATTTAACATGATAGATGTACTTCATGTTTTAATATTAAATTGAAATATTGTTGAGAAACTAATCATGAAAGATTAAATGATACCATTTATTACTTTTATAATATTTGGGGAATCATGACACATTACTATACAATGTATTTGGTTTTCAAATATAAATTAATCATTTATTTAATTAATAATAAATTAAATTTCTTAATTTATTTAATTCTATTAATTCAACATATTAGGAATCCAATGGGCCAAGTACATTAATGTGTCATTAGTCAAAAATTAAATCGGGATGATTAATTAAGTATGATCTTATTAAAATATATTTTAGAAATTAAGAACTAGAATATAATTAATTCATAGATTATATTTCTAGATCTAGAAAAATCAAGTAAGGACTTGATTAAGTTAATTTTTAAAATGATCTTGAATTAATATATGGATATTATTCAGGGGAACCAATTTATTGGGGTTTTTCAAAACTCATTATATATATGAAGTTATTACTCTTATTTTTCTCAAGAGTTGTTATTTGTTAGACAAAAAAAAAACTACGTGCACACAAAATTAAAGGTAACACTTTAGTCATAAAAATCTCTCTCATAAATGGGGATTTAAGAGATTTTTCATGTGTGATTCGTGTGAATTACTGTTAGAAGTCAGACAATTGAATAACTTATGAATTGCGATAACCCAATTTTTAAAGAATTATTCAAAATCAAATAAGATTACATCTTTAGATAATAAATTCTAAACAACTCTAGATCTATCTAACAAGATTATAGAAACTCCCAAATAAATTTGTTTTATAATTTCTATTGCGTGTATAACATCTAGAAAACCTAGAAGAATTCTCATCTGAACACTCAAAAACTTCAATGTTCACAAGTTTGGCATCATCAATTAGTGAATAACATTATATAAAAGGATGTTTTTGTTTTTTTAATTAAAATTCTAATACATTTTTGATGTGATATGTAAAGAGTAAATTTTGAAAAACAGTGGGAAATTTTATCGGGTTTGAATTTTGAAAGAGTTAGAGTAATTTTTTCTAATCAAAATAATGTCAATGATGAAATTTTATTGTTTTTTAAAAACTTTGATTTTTTTTTTATTGGGACTCCAATCCATTTTTCTTTTCATTTGAAAAACAATAAATTTTTATTTTTATTTTAAATTAATATTTTGATGTTTTTAGATCATTTTCATGTGCTGATGTCAAAAATAATTTTGAAAAAATTTAAAAAAATCATTATGATGTATTTTTGAACAAAAAACACTTTAAAAAACAATTTCAATAATACTCTCAACAAAACTCTAATATCATATCAAAAAATTATCTCATTTTAAACCTTAACTTGATGGAGCTATTTATATTATAATTAAAGAAAAAAAGAAATAGAAAAATGTTAAAATGAGGCTGTCATCTGCTGGGAAAGACAAGGAAATTATATATTTAGTCTAGAGATACTTGCTTGTCTATCTTCAGGGATCGTCGACCTCGTTCGTCTGCTAGTTCAAGGAGACAGGTTTTTCAAACTTCACCAACCCCAGCATTAGAGATGTTAACTTCACTGTCATTTAGCTCTGTGATGTCTTTGTTACACAGGACACTTCCTCTAGAAATATCTCCCATGAAAACACAATTATGAAAAAGTTTTTAAAAAATATTCTTGTTCTAAATATATCAAAATAATGTTTTTTTATTTTTAAAATTAATTTTTAACTTCAAAACATCAAGAAATATTAATTTAAAATAAAATACCAAAAAACAAGACATGGATGGGTCCCACATGTCAATATTTAAAGGTGTTAAATGCTACATTTTAAAAGTATTTAAAAAAAAAAGAATTCTTTACTTTGATTTTTTTTTCTAGTTTTAGATCATGTACTGATATTAAAAATAATTTTTAAAAAATAAAAATATATATTATTTTGATATATTTTTAAACGAAAAATATTATCAAAAACAACCTCAACTACATTAGACACGAGCATATACAGGTGCTAACTCTAATTAAATCATAGCCGTTCTTTTGCTCTAAAAAACATAGCTTAATTTTTACCCAAATTGCATGGGAGAAATCCCACCGGAACTTGAATTCCAAATGGTCAAAGCGGAGGATGTTATAAGAATTATTATTTGGACGGTAAAATTAATTGGTCTACCTTTTAATAATATGATATTGTTTCTTCTTTGACTTTCTAATTGTTTCTGAATATATTATTAAATTATTAGAGAAGATGATTTAATTCGGTCTACAGTTTAAAAATACATTTATTATACGGGCGGGGTTAGCCAAGACGTGTGGTCATTAATTACGTCGGACCACAACAAAACTAGGCTGGCTCCACAAGGGACAAACACATTTATTTTAATCCAAAGTCAAATTCTAAATATTATTAATAAATACCCAGCAATTCCATGTTTTATTTTATTACTATTTTATAAATTCTTGGTGGTTTTCCTTTTCGAATTTTATGGTCAGGCCAAGACCTGCTCGATCACATGTCGAGTATTATAGTGAGGAGTTCTATCTTTCGAAACAATTTCCAATCCTTTTTATAACCTTTTCTGCTTGCTCTTTAGTCAGAATACTATGGAGTAAGGAATGATTTTATCCCAATTTAACAAGCAACTTGTGCTCCCTGTCGTTTCAAGAGATATTCTGTATTATTTGACACGACGTTTTAGGTATACAAATCAGGAAATTGACTTCTTCCCTCCCCCCCTTTTGATGTGTACAAGTAAAGTTGTTGAGTCCGATTTGATTTATAGATGAAGACGAGACTCACCTGCTCAATTTTTTAATCGGGTGATTCAATGTTTGAGAAAAAATAACTCCAAGTTAATTCGTTGAAAACGTATGTCTAACATATATTCCTTATTTTACAAAAACAACTAACATGAATGAACTTTTGGATGAAAGCATTTTCCTGGTAAAAATGAAAGCCCGAGAAGGAATCGTAAAGGATCAAATCATAGTCATTTGATATATCTTAAGGATCACTCATTTGAAGTTATCAGGTAGTTCAAAGCAAACATCTTGATGTTACTCTTAGGTCATGTTACTCATAATAACCTCTTTCATACCTATCACCCCAATCACCTAGAGATATTTAACCCTTAATGGAAATTTAAGTTTATTTTTAAAATAAAAGAACATATGTCTAACATATATTTTTTATTTTCAGATCTTCAGTAAGGATTTTTTGATACTTTTTAGGAAATAATTGACTTGTTCTTTTTAAAGAAATAACCCTATAATCTTCATAGGTTTACCTTGGATACCTTATTCTTCAGTGTAGTCTTAGATTGATATATTCTTTAGGTGATGTCTAAGGGCCTCTCACCAATTCATCAGGGGTTGATCTTGGGTGTTATATACTCCAATATACTATCTGATTGATATATTATTCAGGTGATGCTAAAAATACATGTACCAACTCAACAAGGATTGATCTTGGATCTCTTATCTCTCCAATACAGTCTCAAACTAACATAACTTTATTGTAGGGCTCCAAAGTTTTATATTATCTCTCGAAATAATCTTAGGTCTTTTATTCTTAGGTACAACCTCTCTTGAATGGGGTCTCCCATGCTTCATTCCATTTTATATAGATCATATACCTTTCATGCTCTATTAATCACTCTTTAATAAGGGGATCTCATACCTCATACCATCCTACAGAGGTCACATACCTTTCAAACTCCAATACAATCATTTCTTGAAGGGATAGACTTGGTCTTTTTGGTGCGATAAAACCACTCTCCATTGATTCATCCTTCCCACCCCTTTATATGTTTTTATAAGTATAGACATCAACATGGGTTCACTCCTCTCTTCCTTTTAGAATATGTTCTAAATATAGGTTTCATCAGGGGTCATCGTTTTTGGGTTCCCTTCGACCCTTTAAAAAAAATTCTACGTGTAGACATTGCCATGGGTCATCTTTTATAAGTTCCCCTCGACTTTTCAGAATATTTTTTAAGTATAAGCATTAACAAAGGTCATCTCTATTGGTTTCCTCTTAGGCCTTTAAAAACAATTGAGGTATAGGTTTTTTCATAGGTCACCCTCTAAGAAATCCCCTCGGTCTTTTAAAATAGGCGTCATCGGGGGTCACTCTTTTTGGATTTCCCTCGACCTTTTAGAGAGAAAAACAAATGAGTACAAATATCTCATTAGTCACCTTTCATAGGCCCCCCTTAGTATTTTCGATTATTTTCTAATTCTAGGCTCATTTTCTATGGTTTTCCACTAGCCAATTGGAAATATTTCCATTAAATTTATTTTCTAAGCATAGGCTCACATTTGTATCCCACCTCACTCTCTATGAATCTTTCCAAGTATCGGTTCCTTCATGGTTATTTTTATATACTTAGAGATTTCATCAGACTTCTCAATGTATTACCCTAGGTTTTCACCCCTCTTCTTATGTGAAAAACATAAAATGAACTCGTTATTGAAACCAAATATTTTTACAAGTTTTGATACTATAAATATCTAGGGCGGATGCTTATGGATCCATATAAAATAGACCTAAAGAAATCCTCTAAAATCCTAGAGATTATCCCCTTATCCTAATCCCATGGTGAGCATGTTGTCACGCCTAACCATGTTTATAAAGTATGTCATACCAAACAAGAGCTGGTGTGCTTGGTCCAAGTATAACAATGTTTTCGGGTGATAGGTGCGTTAACACCCTCATGTAATTGGCTTGGACATTATATTGGGACCTAATTATTTTTTGGATTTAGGCACACACCCTCAAGCCTAACACTCACTATGAAATCTTTTTAAGAGTCCACACTTTTAAGAGTCCACACGAGTCTCTTGGTATTTTATATTGATTCAATATGAATTATTTGGAGTAAAATATAATTTAAAATATTAAAATGATAAATTCATGCTTTAACCCCTCCTCTTCCCACACACACACGAAAACTCTTTGGTAAAAGATACACCATGAATCCTTCAAATTTAAGGTTTAAAATCTCTTCATTCTTAATATTTTTCGCATATATATATATTTTTAGAGTTTATCTCTCTAAAATATTACATTTTTTCTCTACAAAGCTATTGATTTTACTATTAAAAAGTCCATGTTTCCATGATAAAGTTTTAAAAAAATTATAAAAAGGAGGCACAAAATTTTGATGCATAATTCCTATTAATCAGGATGTCGAAGTTTTAACAAAAATATCTTGTAAAGATTTGATAGTAATTTAAAAATATAATAGATATAATTAATTATGTACGCAGGGGCACATATGTTTAAAAAAACAATTTGTTCGGGGAGAGATTGTAGATGACTCCGGAAATACGATGACAAATTTAGCTATTTAAGTTCTGTTTTTGTAGTGACATTTTACAAAATTAATATTATTTTTATTTTATTTTTGTAGCAGTGATATTTTTGAAGGAAGCAGATTAAAAATTTTATTTCTGAGAAAGATCTTCAAGAGATTTGATAGTAATTTAAGAATGTGTTTCACACCAAAAATATAATGACAAATTAAGTTAATTAAGTATTTCTGTAGTCGTAGATTAAAAAATTAATAGTTTTTATTTTTATTTTTTTATTGAAGTGATACATAGTTTTGTACAAAGAAGTTTAGAAATCACGAGCTCCATGTCGTTAAGAAAAAATTGTATAAATTTAACAATGCTAATTGCAGTTATGGTTGAAGATTAATAATAGCAATCATTTATTTTTAAGAGCTGATATAAAAAATAAATTTAAAATATTTTAAAAAATATTTAATATTTTTATTTTTTTAATCATTGTATCTTTTGGTTTTACGTTCCTTAATGGTTAATCTTGATGATTTATATTGATTTTTTTCATAATTAAATTAAAATAAAGAAATTTCCCAAACATGTTTTTATTTTATCCACTACTAATAATGTTGTTTTAATGAAGATTTCGTTTTATAGTAAATAATATTACAATTAGTATGTTTTGGAGAATTCATTATTTACTTAAATAAAATATTACAATAACTATGTTACATAATTTTTTTTCTTAAACCCCAAACAATAGAAATGTGATATAGTGATTGTTTGAGAGCGTGGTTGAGATGGTTTTTAAAATTGTTTTTCATTCAAAAATATATTAAAATAATTTTTTTAAAAATATTTTTGATACTATCACATTAAAATGATCTAAAAATAAAAAATAATTTAAAAATTCAATTTTAAAAAAAAAAAATTTAAAAATGCAGTGTTAAGGAGATATTAGATATGAAAAGTAAATTATAAAAGCAATATAGAATATTTTCCCATCAATTTGTTTGACTTTAACAACATTAAAATTCAAAATTAATAAGTTTAAATATGTGTGGCTTGAAAAGATCACAAGTACTTCATTTGACGTTACCTTTGATTTGCCCATTCCCTCATTAAAATACAAATAAAAAAGACAAACTCAAATAATTAAAACTTCATGGGTGAAAAAAATGCAACTAACTTTTGCATCACTATTGTTTAATGTGATCGGGTTAAATCTTTTTTTAATATAAAAATATTCAAATATTATTCGTGTGAGGATTAATTTGATACAACTTGGTTAACTTTGTGTGTTCAAAGGTAACACTGTGCACGAATATATGAAAAAACAAAAACACCCCCACTATTCTGTATCTTTTTGTGAGCTCCGAGGGGTAAAATTGTAATTTTACTATGCAATTTAAAAAAAAAAAAAAACCCAAATAATTTGAAAATATCGCACATATCCCCTAAAAATATCCAAAATACCCCCACATCCGAGGATTAAATTTTTCATCTAAATGAGTGAAATGATAATTTTATTGTTGAAATCTATAGATACATGTGTCTAGGTACACAACAAAACACATGAGGTTGGTGTTCACGCTACCGCTTTATATTTCCAGTAAAATATTTAAATGTCAGGAGCACATTATTTTTCTTAAGAAAATGTCATAATTACATATATATTTTTTTACCACAACACATCAATACCGTAAAAAAAAAACTAAAAATATATATTTTAAAGTGATACATACTTTTAAAACATATATAAAAGCAGAAATCAAAGCCGTCCCTAACACTTATTTAAGATTATTTTAAATTAAAAAACTATTATATTCTAAACATCACCACATATTTTATATAGAGCTACTAGTAACAAAGCCCGCGCGCTGCTGCGGGCGTTGTTATGTATATGATATTATATAATTACATCAATATTGATAAACTTATAATATAACCTATATAAAAACTTAAGAACGATAACATAAAAGAGTTTGTTTTACAAACATAGGTTACATCTTTTGGAATGTATATAGTGTTACAAAAGATGACAAAAGAGTGTTAACTATACAATTTGTACATCAACGCAAAATAGAGGGATGTTGAGGTGCAAAACGAAGTGAAAATCCCTCTTTGAAATGAGACATCTCATGCTATTGTCAATCTTCCTGGAAAAAATAAAAATCGCAAGTTCATAAATGTAATGATCAAGAAATGAAGTTATGTAATAGAAAATTCAAGGAAACAATATGGAAGAAAAAACTGCAGAAAATTAGCAAAGAAATAGTTAAAAAATAAGATCATATGCTGTGAAAATCACTGTAGACATCATATAAAAAAAAAGGAAAAAGGAAGAGATTGTTATTATTGGGGGAAAAATGGATTAATGGGAAATTAGCACGCTAAATTATAGTAAGGGAACACTTGGATTTATAGTTTCAAATGAAAACCTCAACAACTTTAATAACATCAACCTTAACAATAATAAAAACAATCTAGCCAATAACAGTAGCAATAAAAGAAAAAATATCATCAGAGAGTAAGGATAAAGAAAACAAACATCAAAAGTAAAAACAATAGCAACAATATTGAAAACTAATAAAATGCAGAAAATGAAGAATTATCAGTAACAATCTTTTAAAAAAATTTGTCCTATTTGCGTAATGTGTTTAATTTTGCCGTCCTTTTCATACAATTTGAAATTGCTAACGAAATTTCGGCAGAGTCTCCCCTATATTGGGACATACCAAGTTATCAAAAACACAACCTGTACACAATTTGAACCACATTTTATGCACAATCACATCCATTTTTAATACAATCAACTGCATAATTCATTCTAAAATATGCTAAGGACCATATTCATTTCCAAACGACATCTTACATCACACACATAAGATGGAAATTAAAATAGTCAAATTGCACACTAAGATTTAACATACAGATACATATATACATATATATCAAACAATACACAGTTTGTCAACCAAAAGATTATGCAGAGCAATCATTATCAAACTTAGGTGAAGCTTTATATACTTCAATTGCAATTTCTAATCTTTGTTTGATCAAATCCTAATTAATGCGCATGGAAGAAGCGGAATTGCAAATGGAAAAATAAATAAGCATATATAGAATTGTAATAAATTATGAATAGAAGATAAATATTGATAAATAATTGGTGTGCAAAGCAACCTCTGATGAGGGAGAAAGAGTGTCTTTGTTCCTTTTAGTTGGTGGCTCATCTTCTTCATCCAAAATGACTGATTTCTGCTTTAGATGACTGTAAAAAATGAGAAAGTTTATTTAAAGGAAATGCAGGTGATGCAAGAAAGTAAATGGTATGTAATTTTTTCTGCAATGACTAAAAGTATTGAATTTGAATAAATAATTGAATTTGTGATAAAAGGAAACAGACCGATTTTCTGAATGAGTTTCAGTGAAATCCAAAGTCTTCTTTGCTTTTGGGTGGTAAATGTCTTGTTGATGTTGAGATGGCGGGGTGCAATCAGGTGGTGTCAGTAGAGTAAGCGTGTCTGCTTGAACTATTGATGAGTTTTCAATGATCATGGTTGTAGGAGTGGTCGAGGATTCTGCACCAAATTGTTCTGACTGAATGCTTGAAGACTGTTTGATGCTTTCATCAAAAACATTAGTAACAAATATGTCACATCTGTTGATTGCTGATTTATAAGCACCAAAACGTAGCTGAAAGATTTTCATCTTGTTCAATGCTTGGGTCATTTGTGGTGGCACTACATAAGGATCAACAAATTTTTTGTCATAAACCAGATGATGTGCTGAGGCGTTGAAAAAGCTCTCCGCAGTTTTTCCAGACAGGAAGAAGTTTGTAACATCTTTGCCATCAGTTACAATGCAGTTAACCTTAAACCTACATCAATAAATTAATAGTTATTCTATCAAAAAATAAATATATATGAAACAATAAAGTGTGTGTTTAGTATCTTTTACCATGGAATTGGTGCAGAGTCTGGAGTTCCATGTTCAAAGCATCTGAGGTTGTCTGATGGTCCAGAGAGTGTTTTAGTGCATTTTGGACATGTTTTGCACCACCACCCATTAAAGAGATCATAATCAGTAATAGATGCAATGCAAGTGAAACGCATATTCTGCATTGACCAAGGCAAAAGTGAGAATAAAAATGAAAAACTATTGTTAAAAGAGTACGTAGAAGCATCAGAAATAAAACCTTGTGCTGATATGGATCCATGCATAAGATCTCTTTAATTGTCTTCCGGTTTTCATTAATTTGTTGATCTAATGAGATAACAGCATTCAAAGATGGAGGAAGTGTATGCACATTAAGCGGCATCTGACTATAACTGAATTTAATAGAATATGAGATCGTTAGTAATAAATATTCATTGCTCAAGTAAAAATGAAATGTTAAATATTTTGAGAATATAAGGGAGGTACAATTGCTTATATGGCAAAACTTCTGGAATATTTGGATTGAAATACCAAAGCGACGCAGCAGTCCCAGTTAAATTTGCTGCACCTGAATGTAAGTAACAAAAACAAAAGTTACAAATATTAATTAGAAAAAAATTAGCACTTGTGTAATAGAAGGAAAATAGGGATTATGCTATTGTATTAAAAATAATAAAGCAAACCTCGAAATTCTGTAACTCGAAACCCAGCAAAAACAATGATAATAGGAGATTCTTGTGCATTAACGATATTATCATCAAAGTTTCGAGCAAGATCGCCCCATAAAGTAACTCGTAGATCTTCACCTCTGTTTGAAAAATGGAATTTTTAGACAAAACAATGAAAAACATAGGCTAGAAATGTAAAGTTAGAAGTGGAAAAACCTTATATTTTCAATGATGAACTCTTTTTTATCTTCAAGTCTGTGACCTTGAACCAATATTTTTTCTATTGGTTGGATTGCTTTAAGCCTACCCAGAACATCTGAAATAATCGAGAGATTAGTTAAATAATGTATCAGGTGTTTATTTTTAATGAAAATATTTTTCCATACCTGTAAGAATTCTTGATCCTCTGCCTTTGGTTAAAACATGTGCAAAGTCAGTAAGGTGAAAATGGTATCGTGGCACTTCATGTTTAACAGAATCGAGATGCACTATCTTGGTATCAGACTTTAAGTCGATAATTGCTTCATGATCAACCACAATATTAGTAGCTCGATTTTCATATGTGTAGAAGTCTTTGATCTGAATATAACAACCTTCGGTTATGTTAACCTTGAATAGTGCTGCATCTCTCGCTTTTGATGATCCTTGTATGGCTCCACCCTACCATGTAAACATTATTAGATTTGGACAACATGGGAAAAAAAGGAAGAACATCAAAATACGGATGCTAGCGCATTTAATGAAATTTATACATGAAAAAGAATTAAGAGGATATATGAACCATCTTGGAAAATTGTAATAAAAGAGACAAACATAAATGAATAGAAACAGATAGTTATAAATTATAAGTGATATGAAAACAAAAGTAAATAAGATGTAGAACTGTACATAGGATATCTAAGTATAAAGTAGCATAAATTGCTGAGAAAAGATAGTGTCAAATTGAAAAACCTGGTGGTCAACTAAAAGACAATTGAAGCCACTTGTTTGTCCATTTTGCATCGGCATCCAAACACGGCAAACTCTGGCTTCGATCAATGGATAGAAAAGATACTTTTTGATGTTTTTCAAAGGAACTGCCATTAAGCTGCGTAATAAAAGCAAGAATAAGTTGATGGAGATGACAAAGGTAATATAAAAAGCATGAACATACACCTTTAACAAATAACAAATAGCCTAGGAGAAACAAAAAGAATGCAAATAAAAGAATTAAGGTAGAATGTAAGAAAGAAGAAATAATTTCAAACTGGATAAACACCTTTTGGCAATGAATTGAGGACATCTTTGTAAACAATATTTTTAGCATGATCAAGCTGCTTTCCTTCTTGGTCACATGAAATTATTTTTAAACCTTTTTTTGAGGTAACCCTGGAGAGTGCGACGTATAGTTGACCATGCGTAAAAACTTGCTCCTTTAAGAAAACACCAACAAATTTTAATGATTGACCTTGGCTTTTATTGATTGTCATAGCATAGCATAATCTTATTGGAAATTGTCTTCGTTTGATTGTGAACGGGCATTTTCCATCATTAATTGGGAATACAATTCTTGGGATAAAAACGTGGTCACCAATGTTTGAGCCTGTTATGATTTGAGCTTCAATAACTCTATCAGCAAGCTGCGTGATGATAAGTCTTGTTCCATTACATAAGCCTATCATTGGACTCAGATTCCTAAGCAACATAATTGGTGCACCGACTTTTAAAGCAAGAACGTGTGAAGGAACACCACTGAACTCAAGTTGGTTTATGAATTCCAATGGATATAATAAGTTCATATTGTCGTCATCACTGGAAGATGCATCAACAGAATCACTGCTAAGATAAATACGTTGAGGACCATGTGTAACTCCAAGTATGAAATTATTGATTTCAGTAACAGTAATGTTTTTCGGTGTGACGATAGCCCTTTCTTTAAAGTAAGATGATTCAAGATTAGGTTGTTTAATGTCGGGATAAATAGCTGAAACCATAGCTTCAATCGGATCACCAGAGGCATGTAGTTGCAAACCACTTGGAATTTGAACCAAAGATTCATCAGGGTCATCAAAAAAAGGCACATCACAAAGTTCGCCATCACCGATCTTAAGAATCCAATCAGCAAAAGCTCTAATTTCTTTGACTTCGTCAGGACTAAGACCATCAATTGACAATCTCATATTTTGTTTGAGCAACATGATTTGAAATTTTAGCCAAAGTGGGGAACTGCTTAAAGAAGCATTAATAATATCTTCTTTTGTTCCTCCAGGGATAACAGGGAGAATTTGACGATAATCACCACCAAGCAATACTGATTTTCCGCCGAAAGGTTGGCTATGGTTGGAACGACCAGTTTGCCCTAATATATCACGCAATGATCTATCCAATGTTTCAAAACAGTATCGATTATTCATTGGAGCTTCATCCCATACAATAAGTGTAGTCATCTCAATCAACCTTGAAAGATGAGTATTTTTCTTGATTTCACATGTTGAGTTCTCATCTATAGCAAGAGGAATTTTGAACCTTGAGTGAGCTGTACGACCACCAGGGAGTAGAATAGATGCAATCCCTGATGATGCAACGGCAAGAACAATTAATCCCTCTGATCTTATGCGATTAATAAGTGAATGCCATAAAAAAGTTTTGCCTGTACCACCATGTCCGTATACAAAAATAAGAGATTGTTGATTTTGAGAAATTGATTCCATGACTCGATCATAGATTTTCTTTTGGCAAGTGTTAAGCAATGAAATTGATGTTGAACTATTGCTTCGAAGCTCATACACATCATAATTGAGTTCTTCTCTAAGGAGCTTGTTTCTAATTTCAGACATTAGACGATCATTTGGCAGGGGCAAATTATAGTCTTTGAGGGATGTTGCTGAGGCATTAAAAAGTTGTTCAAGTTCATAAAGAACATAATTCTTAAGTTCATCATCACTGAAATGTAGATCTTGTGGAGAGAAAGATGATAATCGATTTCTAATGTCGTCATGCATTGTATACCAAAATTGATCGAGCAAATTTTGAGGGCTAGCAATCTCACAGAATAGAGTAATACTAACAAAGAGTTGCCTAAGTTGCACGGAGGAAGCAGTAAAAACAACTTCTGAAAAAGCTTTAACCCATTCTTTACCATCACCGAGGAGGCCAAGTGCTTTGCAAGCGAGTTGAAAAGTTGGATAAACAATATCGGAGACAGAACGCAAATATTCAAAGCTTGTAGCTCCTTTAACATGATTCAATAACATCCTTAAGAAATATAGTTCTCCAGCAGCAGGATGCACATATGTTATACGGCCAAGAGAAAAACCTCTTGTTCTGTGAATCCATTCTTTCTGCCCAGCATCCCAAACATATTTGTTCGGAAACTGCGAGTAATATAATTGTGTTGCCTCAACATCTTCCTTGTTTTGATCAAACCATCCTGTGAGCATTGTCTTATTCAAACCGGGTTTTCTCAAAACAGAAGATAAGTTTTGATTCCTAGAGAAAACAACAGAATGCTGCATTGGCAAATGTATCTGAAGTCTCTCAACGGCTGGGTTTCTTGAATGGATCGGAAATTGCAAGAGCCGCCATACTGCTTCATAAGGACAAATAAATCTGCAATTAAGATAAGCTTGTATCTCATCGTTTCTTTGACCTTGAACAACAGCTCGGCATCTATCAGATCCCTTGCTAACATACTTGAAAAGATATTTTATTAGCATCGATTGACAACAAATCTCGACATTAACATGAGCATTGTAACGGATTAGTAGTTCTCTATTGTATGGGACAACATAGGAATTAGAGAGAGCAATGCCATTTTTCACAACAAATGAGTGGGGAAAATTCCGTCGCTTGTAGAAAACAGATCCATTCTCAGCAAACACGGTTGATTCTTTAAATTTTTTAGGGAAATGTTTAGAGCATTTATCAGCCTTCATACATTGGGCTCTTGGGCTAGCAATTCCACATGGTCCATGAAGCATAAATTTGGAAACAATTGCATAACAATGAGGATCGTTTGCTTTGTCTGGTAGTTCAGCTGAAATAACTGAATCAACATCCTCAGGCGATCGAAACTTGTATTCGGAAGCAAGCCAAATCAATAGATGAGTATGGGGCAAGCCTCTTTTTTGGAATTCAATAGCACAAACATCTACAAAATTGTTAAAGCGATAATTTAAAATATTGCATTGCATGAAAACAAAGAAGATAAACAATAAGTATAGAAAAATACCAGCAACTGTTTTTCCAAAGGGCTGTCCTGATTTAATGAATGAAATCATATCATTAAGTTTGTATCGAAAGACCCTTGCGATTATGTCAGGTTTGTCTTCAGCTTTATAATTTCGAGCTTTTTTAATCTCTCTTTGTATTTCTGGCCAATTGACATTGCAAGTGAATGTTATAAAAAGGTCAGGATTACCATAGTGACGACATATAGCCATTGCATCATGATAATTGTTCATCATGTATCGAGGGCTTCCAGTTAAAGAAGATGGGAGGATGATTTTTCCAGTGTTTGAACCATTAAGATCTCCTCTCAAAACAGCCTCTTGGATGCCTTGATAAGATTCAGTTCTAAGATTTTGTTGGTTTGAGCGAATGAAATCTAGACGCTCTTGTTCGACATTTATAAATGCATCAACCAAAAATTGTTGATAAAGTCTCCCGCCTTTGGTAAGAGTTGAACCATGTCCTAATCTTTCTTGAATGACATAAGCATAGTATGCTCTCATTGTTACTTTTTGACGTTTGGCAGGAGTATAATGATCTTGATTTGCAAAGAAAATTTCAGTATGATAGCCATCCTCACCATATGGAAATAAGAGTGGATATTGAAGAGACATAAATTTGGGGTGCAATTTAGAGATCCGGTGAAGATTCTTAGAATAACATTCAACAATAATATCTCTATCAGTTTGTGATTCTCCAATATCCCCTACAATCAAACCGCAAACATCATTAGAAGAAGGATCATCATATTGTTTTGATTCACCATCTCTCTTTCCAATCAAGCGAAGTCTGAAATCAACGAACCCATCTCCATCAAGTCGATGTCTAACTTGGCGGAACAGTTTGACTAATTCATTGGAAGAATCAAGCATGGAAATAAGTTTTTTAACAATATCTCCATCTAAAGATGATTGACAACCAGCATTATTAAATGGGTTGAGTCGATTAGTAATTTCATTGTTTGTGTCATAGATGTACAGTTGTGCAAATCTTGGTGATTCACCATCAATTGGTAGCAGTGAGCCCATAAGATGATGACATTGTCCATTTATTTTGAATATATATGGCCCTGGCTGGGAATTAACAGTATTATCAATTTGTGCTCCCATTGAAGTGAAAGCAAACATGGAATTGTAAGCACGGATGTTATTTCGAAAATTTATGGATAATGCACCATTGTCAGGATTTATAAGCTCATCAAGAAATTGAGGTGTATTAGGAGCAGCGGGCAATTTGATTTTTCCATTAGAACAACATGATGTAAAAGCTGGGTTTTTTTTGGTTGAACGTGCCAAACGTTCTGCAAACCAAAAAAGAGCATTGCAATGCTGACATTCCCATGATTTATCACCGAAATCGAGGGGCTCTACGACGTTTCCTGAGGTGCATTGAAATTGATAAAAGAGAATTAAAATCCCAATAATTTATTAACAAAATTGAGCCAAAATAAATGGTTAAAGGTGTTGGAATAGCTCACGTTTTCTTTTTTTTTGATAAGAAGATTGACCAACGTGATTATATTGGTCATGAATCATTGAGGGAATATTAATTGGATGATCTTCAGCTTGATTGTATGATATTGTAGAAGACAAATTAACTGAGGATGAAGGATCAATAGTAATTGCATTCTTAGTTTGATTTTGCCCTGAGCGCAAACTTGGATCAGAAGATGAAGAGGCAATTGCAGAGGCGTCTCTAAAATGAGAACCAATATGTTCATTACATTCAAAAGTATTTAGCTCAATACATTCAGCATTTGAAGAGCTACGAACACCAAGGAAATTTTCTTCCGCAACAGGATGGAAATCATCGTTAGAAACACTTGGGGGATAAGTATAACATCCTATGTGATGAATTGGTTGTTGACGTTCGCGACGGCTTGTCATGATGAAGCCTTCCAAAGAAAATTTATATTGAATATAAATGTTAGTGCGGAAAACAAATTTGCCGCAAGGTAACTATGGGATCTTGCGCTTAGATGGAATTAAAAAAACCTTATGAGAAACATTAGGCAAGAGGGTGGAAAAACTTTACATAAGTTATAATAGTTAAAGAATAAAAGAGTGGACAAATTCTAGCGTATAAAATATGATTGGGAGACTTTAGTTCTAATTGCTTTGGTTGCTTATGTAAACCTAATCAGGCATGCGAGAACGAAGAAGGTGTTTGAAGACTATTAGAAAGTGGGATAGCAAGAAAAATTAAAACCTAGAAATGATGTATGCATATTAGAACAATATCATGAATGCATTTCTAAAGTAAAATAATTGGAAAAAAACAGTCATATTCCATTACTAAACCAGATGCATCACTTAAAAAAATAGAAATTATACAAAAGGACTACAACCAATAAGGATGAAAAATAATGAAAGACAAAACAAACCTGGTAAGAAGTTTAGCAAAGTCGTGAGCTGAAACGATGAGCAAGTGAAGAGGAAATGTCCAAACAAACAAACAAACCCTCCAAAACAACTTTGAAGCAACAATTTAACCTGAAAAATATCGAATCATGTAGTAAAAAACACAAACCACTAAAAGGCACTGTAAATGCAGGGAAAGCAATCAGCATCTGTGTCTTGATGGTAACCAAAATCATCACCCCTTGAGAACCATTTCAGGTTCCATAGTCAAACAGCAAAAGCAAACCATAACAGCGCATGCAAAAGTACTTGAAGGCAAAAAACTCAACAGAATGCTTATTTATTCCACACCCTTGTCATTAATTGCTGCTAGTAATTTCTTAATGCTGATATCAGTTGCTTTTTTTACCAGGTCTTATTGATTGGATGGATTATTTAGAGAAGAATATTGACTGGTTGCAATCCAAATTGGAACCTTTGTGTAAAGGTTAATGCAGTAAATTATCTGTGTCAGCCGTTTTGTTTTTCATGGTTTGCCTTGTTTAGGGCATGTTTTGACTTTGAGGTTTTAAAACCCACTACTTGAACTTTGTTTTGGACATGTTCAGTCTATTTACAGTGTTGAGAATGTTGACTCTGTTGCAGATCACTAACTTCTTTTTGATTTTCCGGGCCAAGTGCAATTATTTTTTCTCCATTCGAATGCCAAGAATGTTATCATGAAACTCATTAAGAAGTTGAATCTTAGGGTATGCTTTATTTATTCAAGGCTTTTAAATTATATTAATTTGTAACCGCTCTATGTGATCTTGATACTATAATTGAATTACTCATCTTATGCAGTTGATTGTTGTGCATTTAGTTGATGGCCTTCTTTGCAGTGATCCTGGAAAATATGTTAGTGCATTGCTTTTGTCACTATCAACAATGATTCATTTGGAACTCTCACATTTCAATGTCTTGTCTAAGATTGATCTAATTGAGAGTTATGGCAAGCTAGGTTTGGCTTTTTTTTTCCTTGCTTGTTTGAAGATTATAACTATGTTATATTAAAAAAAAATTGTGAGCATTGAATGTATGTCTTTTAATGTGCTGCAGCTTTTAACCTTCATTTCTATACAGACGTCCAAGACTTGTCATATTTGCAGCACCATCTTGATCAGGATCCCCGTGCTGCCAAGTACAGGTTTATATTGCTAGAATCTATTTCCTTAATGACTCAAACCATTTATGCTTGGTGCATTGAATGTGTGAGTTTAACCTTGCTAGCATTCCTACCAATTTGCTTCTTGGTCTATTTAGATTTTCGTTCTCTTGGACTTGGTGGAAAATAAAGTGTGATTCTGTTGGTGGTATTTAGTTTAAACATAAGATAATACCCGTCAAAAAGCCTGATTCAACATCTGCACACATGATAAAATCCTTCTATTTATCATGAATTTGTTTCTTCTTAATTTAATATTTATGCTCATCCTGCCAAAACTAATATCATCTCTAATCGAAGTTCAGTGAGTGTATTATAATTATAGTCATGATCATAATGAGTGTTGTAGATTTCGATTGTATTCTTCTTCCCTAAAAGAATTTCTATATGCAACCAATAGTTTTTTGTAAAAATATATGAAGATTTTAAACATCTTGCAATTGAGTCAATAGTGTAATAACCTAGAGAATATTTTGAGCTTTTATGTTTGGACTTGATAACCGGGTGGAATTTAACATGGATTCTAAAATGTAATTATTTTATATTATGTCTTTAATTAGTCCTAAATTAATCTTTCTAGTTATCCTGCTCTTGCTGGAATTATTTATAGGCAACTAAGACGGGGATTTCAAGAGGAAATGTCATCATGTATTTCTTAGATATTTTTCTTCAGGTAGTGGTTTGTGGTCTCTACCGAAAGGGGAAAAAATTCTTCCACCCAAATGATGATGAGGTTGTGCAGCAAACAGACAAAGCATGTGGATATTATGGATTTCTGAACTTGCATACCTTATCCTTTATTTTGTGCATCTAGGATCCTAACCTTAAGATACAATCCAGTTAGACTTCTAATTTCTATATGAAAGCAAAGAATGGAACCTGAAATGCCAACATATTTAGCCACATGAAACCACTTGATCTTTTAAGCCTCATGGTTTACTAATTTCTAGGTGTAAAGTGCAGGATTTTGAATATTTTCTTATAAATTATGCTTTAATAGCAGTGAGCTACTACTTTAGCTCCTTGAACAGCTTTGAACAATAGCCCAGGTCTAATCACAGTGATTTTTATCTCTAAATTTTGATGTATGAGGTCATGATTTTGGAATAGAAATTGTCATCCATAATTTTATCACAATGGCTGCATCGTGAAACACCCAATAAATATTTGTGGACACCAAAATGTTTAAAGAAATATAAAAAAAAATCTATAGAGAAATCGATCATTGAAGCTCTCTCCCACGTCCCTTTTGCAAAAAAACATTGTTTTCTCCTTCAAAACCCACCAGTAGCTGTCTATCATCAGCTAGTTGGCTAGCTAGTGCAGTAGTCCATTTCATTTTCTCTACAAAGAGCAAAGTCTGAAGTCTAAAGCCATCCCTCAAGTTCTAGCTCTAGCTGTACACATCCCTCAAGTTCTAGCTCTAGCAGTACACATTTCCATGTCCATTCAATTAATCTTACCAAGTTTTGAAAGTCTTACAGTAGTGAATGCTTTTATTTTGAATTGTGTTTATGCATATTAATGCTGAATTATTCTTGATATTAATGTGCTTGAACCAGACTATGATAAAGCTGATTCTGGTGTAACTTGTTGAGAATATCCAATCTAAATTCTTGATAAAATGGTCCCAGACAGCTTGGATACGTTTATATGAAGTTTCAATTGACAATGAGGCAGGGGCTGCCAGGTTTTCTTATCCTGAACTTGAGAAAAAGAAAGGCATATGTGTTCTCAGCATGGAATTATCTTCTTCATATCCGAGAGGTATAAGAGACAGAGACATAACAAAATTAATTTTTTCTGCAAACATATACCAGATTCTGGTACTAATTTATAGGTGTGAAATGTTGTTTTTATTGTTTCGTTCTCATGATAAGACACCTTTACTTAAAATTAGGTTTTCTTAATAAAACCAATCAATGACTTCCTCTGATATCATAAATATAAGCCAGCAATAATAACAACAACTGAAATCAGACCAATTTTGCAATAATAACGACACCACATATCACAATCCAGTTTGTGCACAATCTATATGCAATGAAATGAAACTTGATTTCTTTTTCTCTCAAACAAACCAGCAAGCAAAAATAAAAAGCACAAAGAACAAACCTCAAAAGCAGCACGAAAAACACAAACGACGCAAGCAACTCTTGGCAGCAACAGGTTACAATAAGCAGACCACAACCTCCAAAACAAAACCGAAAGAATTAGAAAGATTCTAAGCAGACATGAGAAGAAAAGAAACGAAGCAAGCAAAAGAGAGCAGGAAACAACACCAGAGGAAGACAAACATGCAACTGAAGAAAAAAGAAAAGAAATCAAAAACCGAGAAATATATATAATACGTAACTTAGCAGAGGAAAAATGACGGCATGGCGTGAGAAGAAGTCAAAAAGAGAGCACATGACACTGCAAAAAATACAGAACAGCATTAATATGAAATGACATGATGTTACACCACTAATGAATGAAAAGAAATCAGATTGCTACAGTGGCAGCTAAATGAACCAAATGAACGAAATTGAAACAGTAACATAACAATGCAAGGGGATGCAAAACGTAACAATAATCAATTAATTTATTACCTCTAAACCGAGAGCAACAAAAGCAGCATTTATATTAACCCAAATGAAAACCAATCCAAAGTTCACCCGAGAGAGTTCACCCGAGAGCAAGCAAGGCAGAATTGATTAACCCAAATCAAACCCAACCCAAAGTTCACCCGAGACTCCAATCAACATTAAATTGAAGAGAAAATCGAACCCCAACCCAATTAAAGAAATTACCCACTATCCAACACACACAAACATCAAAATAAAAGCAATTCGAACTCAATTAAACGAAAAGAAATTTGCTGCCCTGACTATACAGGAAGAAAAATTTGAAAATCAAACCAACCCAACAAAACGAACCAACCAAAACCCAGCCCAGAAAAACCATAAATCGAGAGAGAAGAAGCAAAAGAAAAGCAATGAAATCGAACCCATGAACCCAATGACAACAAACCGAGCAAACCCACAAATAAAAAAAAAACAGAGAGGGAGAACAGACCTAATCGATTCACTAACCGAACCGTCGAACCGAGGCAAGAAAACGACCTCAAACCAGCCCGTGAACAGCCCTGTCGTTGCGCCCGACCAGGCGTGAACAAAGAGATCGACGTCGTCTCTGAGCGAAAAAGAAACTAAGGGAATGGACGCAGAGAGAAAGAAGATAAAAAGCCGAAGCAGCCCCCACACGAAAATTCAAACAGGCGCGTTCATTAAGGGCACATTCGTCCGGACACTGCTCGAGGCACAGTGATTCATCTCTTAGTGCACAGTGCGCAGCACAGTAATTTATCCACGGGATTTATATTATAGGTAATTTCTCTAGCGAGATTGTTTTTTTTTTTATTTATTTCAATAGAAAAAGAAAACAGACACACACGCGCGCATATAATTACCTGAAAAACAATACAAACATATTTATTTGAAATATAATTATTTTCTCTCATTTTACACATAAATACTCCACAAAGTGAATTATCGAAAAAGGAAAAAATATATTTGAAATAAAAGTATAAAACATAATGGGTCGTTTGACTCCAAGCCCATTTTTATAAGCCTGTCTAGGCCAGCCCGAATCTGGAACACTATAAAAAGGCAAACGCGCTCATCACGTTGTTTAATTAGCAAAACTCAAAAACCCTAAAACTTGACGAACCCTCTCTCCTGAGCCATGGATCCTCAGCCAGAACCTGTCAGCTACATCTGTGGAGGCAAGGGTTTTCATGTTCTGTCATCGATAGTGAAATATAATCGAGGATTGCTTTTTATTTTTTATTTATGTATTTCTTAATTTTTGTAGATTGTGGAATGGAGAATACGTTGAAGCCAGGAGATGTTATTCAGTGCAGGGAGTGCGGTTACCGCATTCTTTATAAGAAGCGTACTCGCCGAAGTACGTTTTTTCTTTCTTGATGTTTTTGTTTTGGGTTTCTCTTGTAATCTATATTTTGGTGGCTGTGAGATTATGTTCTTGCTTTTTGGATGGGTATTTAGCGCTTTGAATGCTTTGTTTGGTGTTTTGGGGTTCCCCACTGCTTAAGGATCCTTAATGTTTTTTCACCGTTGAATATTGAATCTAGGTAGCTGCATGGATTTACGTTTCAGTGTAGAAATTAATTTAGTTGTTTCAGTTCATTTTCACACAAGGAAGCGGTATTCTTGTTAAGAAGCTAAGTGTTTGTTTTCATTTCAATGGTTATTGTGCGAGATATACTCGTTGACTTCTGTTTGCTCTAAGAAAGATCCTCATGGTAGAATTTAAAGATGATGCTTATATATTGTTTCAAGAAATTAATGATAGAAGTTCAAAGTCAAAATCTGTGACTGGTAAGAGCAAAGGTAACGAGTGACTTCAAAGGGCGTGTGCTGGGCAGAATTAGTTGGTTGACCCGCTAAGCATTTGTGTCTGTATGAATGATGCATTTATGTATATTCTGCTTTGGTTGAAAAGCTTTGGAAACCCTGATTAAGACTTTCCCTAAATTCAATGCAGTGTAACATATGCATTTTGTGGCCAAGAGACATAACATTGGTTTCCCTGGGACTTGTGTTTTTCTTGAGTAATATTCATGTGTGGATGCTAAATATGTCTATTAAATGTTTTTTTTGTTATTCTTTGTGGTTCTTTCCATCAATGCTTTGATCATTGCATTCGGCAATCCTGCAGCTATTGGTGCTTAAGTATATGTTTTGACATGGAAACTTTTCTTCTTGCAGTTGTGCAATATG
Source organism: Salix purpurea (assembly GCA_027405865.1). Taxonomy (NCBI): domain Eukaryota; kingdom Viridiplantae; phylum Streptophyta; class Magnoliopsida; order Malpighiales; family Salicaceae; genus Salix; species Salix purpurea. The sequence goes on from JAOWLH010000002.1 coordinate 28,976,900, forward strand.
AGGCACGCTGAGAGAGAGGTGGATATGCATTTTGTGCATGAAGTAATTAGCGCTGCCGCTTGGGTGCCCCTACTTGTTGCAACTGGTAGATGTGTTAGTTTCATAAGACCACCAGGAACATAGCTGATTTTTGTAATCATATGATACTTGTATGATGTGAAGTGCCTCTATCAAACCTTCAAACTGTTAATGGATGAAGACATAAAAGTTTGTGTTTGTGAGATTGTGATACAAGGAAAGGTTAATCCTCTGCTCTTTGTGTTTAGAGTTGTGTCAATTGTCAAATGGTAAGTTGTTTTGAAACAAGAGAATAGGGGGATTCCATGTTATAATTTTCATTTTTTTGGTGTATTGGAGATGAGATGCATGAAATTCCCAGCCTTAGATGGAAAAGGTAGTCCCAGCAGCCATTGCCCCCATCTTGAGATAGCTCAAAACCGAGCAACCCATGTAAATAGCTGCCTGGCCATATATTATGTGTGGATACAGGGTTGTAAGAAATGGTGGCAGGATGATGAATAAGAGGATGCGAACTCTGTGTTTGTGAGTGAGTTCTTTCTCCTACTTACCTGGAGGTTCATGGGAGTTTATGCAAGATAATAGGCTATAGTGTGGAGGGTTGGGTTTTTTGAAATGGATTTTCATATTAAAATAATTTTTTTTATTTTTTTAAAAATTATTTTTGATATTACTACATGAAAATAATATAAAAATATCAAAAAAATAATAATCTAAATAAAAATTAAATTATTTTTTTTCAAAATTATTTTTAAAATGTAGTGTTTAAAAAAAATGTTAAATATATCCTTAGAACTTGTATGGTACAAGAACTGTGGGACGTTTAATAATTTTTATTTGAAAATATTTTTTAAAAATTCTCCTAGGCAATGGACTATGCCTCGTGGAACACGAGGACCTGTTTTGATATAAAGTTTGGGTTTAAATATGGGCAAAGGTTGTTTAGACCACCAATCAATAACAAGATAAGAAAAAAAGAACCAGATGGCCCATTGGGCTTGGCAGCAACTACCCCGCCCAGCCCACTAAATATACGATAGAGAAGAAAAAAAAAACTTTGAAATCAGAACTGCGAAATCATCAGCAGGGAGGAGTTTGAAAAAATTCCCTCCGTCCTCTTCCTCTGATCCTCCATTCACTGCCAAGGAGAATTGAGATTGGAAGCAGTAATGGAAGAATATCCAGAAGAATTACGCACGCCGCCGGTAGCACTGGTATCACTAGTAGGCTGCGCGGAGCACCACGCGCTAATCTCCTCTTATCTCAACGCAGAACGACCACCGATAAACACGCTAGCCTTACCTGATCTCTCCAAAATCGTTCTCCTACTCTCTAAACAGATCAAATCTGATCCATTATCAGGAGATAATGGAGGAATATTGAAGAAAGATTGGTTACTTAAGCATCGCACTAGAGTTCCTGCTGTTGCTGCCGCTTTTTTTAATTCCGACCATGTCTCTGGCGATCCTGCTCAGTGGCTTCAAGTTTGTTCTGACATTGAAAATCTCAAGTTAATAGAATTACTTTATAATTATTTCCTTATATATATGCTTCGTTTTGTTAATTTTTGTTTTGTAAGCAGAAATGTGATTCGGCCGAAGAATATTAAATTGATTGTTGCTGTTGTGCAATCGTCTGCTAATGGTAATCATTTGTTACGCTATAATTCTTTAGTTAACTAAGATAGTAATTTATGATTTTTTGCTGATAATGTAGATGAGATAAGTGAGGATCGTATGACTTTGATGCGCAAGCGAGCTGAAATTGATACCAAATATCTTGTTGTTTTCAATGCTAGTGATGATTTGCAACTAAAACAATCACTTGACAGGCATGTTGTGGTGTTATTTATTTAAAATGTCTGTGATTTATGTTTTTTTGTGGTCAATGTGAACGTTTAGTGTGGATTTTGCAGGCTGGGGAGCACGTTTGCTGAATTAGCAAATGTGTATTACAAAGAAGAAGGGCTGAAGGTTAAAACTCGTGTTGAAAAGAAAAGTTTCAATTCGCATGAGTTGAATGTTCGCTGTTGCTTCAAAGTAAGGGTTTTTGTTTTCCTTGGTTTATGAGATTCAAACTTGTTGTCATACCAGTGAACCCTTTCTTGAGTAATGATGAATGCTTCGATTCTGCTCAACAGTGAATTCGATGTAAATCTTAGATGAACTGACCAGATTGGAATGAGCTTGTGGTGTTTTGTTGCTTCTTATTATGAATTTGTGTAGTTGTAGATAATCTATGCGATCTAGAACTTCAATGAAAGACTCAAACATTAGTCAATGTGTAGTAAAATGCTCATCTCATGTGTCTTGAATTACTAGGTTGCTGTATATGCAGAGATCCGGAGAGACTGGGTTGAAGCTTTGAGGTTTTATGATGATGCATATCATATATTACGGGAGGTAGATTCATATACACGTATAATTCCAACTTGAGTTCTACTTCAAACCTTTTTTTTTTTTATCTATGTTCATTCACTTGATGTTGTTGCAAATATCATTCATTTACTTGGACTTATGAATTTTTCATCAGATGGCTGGGACTACAAAGAAGTTGCCGTTGATTCAATGCTTGGTTCAGATAAAAACTGTTGCAGAGCAATTGCACTTCAAAACATCAACTCTGTTATTGCATGGTGGAAAGGTGGTAGAAGCAATTACATGGTTCCGCCAGCATATTGTTTCATACAGGAGGCTTGTAGGACCTGCAGATGTTGCATTTCTTCACTGGGAATGGATGAGCAGACAATTTCTGGTATTTGCTGAATTGCTTGAGACAAGCTCGAAAACTATCCCTGGCAATTCAAATATAGCCTTAGGCACTGCAGACCTGGCCTTGAGTGAGTGGGAATTTCAACCAGCTTATTATTATCAGGTGCGTAACCTTCTAAAACTCCTTAGCATTTTAACTTCTTATCATGTATGGGAGAAAATGGTGTTTGCCCTGTTTAACGGTTGAACTATGAATGTTTTAACCCCCATCTTTTAATTAAAGAAGAGCAGCAAGAGGAATGATGAGAAATGACTTGAACCAAAATGATTAGCATCCTCATTTGAAATCTTAAGGCGATAAGTTACTGTAGTAAAAAACTTGACCGGTGCTGAAGTGCTCTTAACCACTCCACCATGCAGAACCAGGAAAACATGGTCATTCATGCCATCATTGCATTCATTCAGCTATGAGCTTCAATGCCACTGGTTGGGGTGATCATGGAGTTTCTTGTGTGACCATATATTAGAGCCTTGATGAAGTGTTTGGATACTATCTTAAACCCTAAATTTAAGCAAATGTTTCATGGATTCAATTAACCTATTTTCTTGATTTTGTTCTGAAGTTATATTTTAGCCCTCTCTTGTCACCATAACAATCTAATGACATGGCTAGATTGTCAGTGTATTGTAATTACATCTTCCCAGGACTTGGGCGGACAGGCAGTGATGTTTGTTTGTATATCTTGTCAGTATTTTTATTTTTTACAAATGCACCTCACATAAAGGCTCAGTCCATATTTTAATGGATTCTGTTTTCAATCCAATCTTTGGGCATTGATGTCATTTTAGTATATCTTATCTTGTGAGGATTGCACCTGAAGATTCTAGTGGCAAAACTTGCAAATTAAATGTATGAACCATCATAATCTCATCCTGCTTTATTTATTTATTTATTTTCTCACAAGTTCATTAACAATTTAGAAACTCATACTTTTAGCTGTGTTCTTTTTAACTGAGTTGAGCACAACATTTGATCTCAAAACAGTTTGCTGCACACTACTTGAAGGAGAAGAGAACTTCTTTGGATCTTTCACTGACAATGTCAGAAACTGCTGATGAAATTGATAGAAATGCTGAATCTGTAGTACCTTCTATCTATGTTGGTCAGTTTGCTCGGTTACTTGAGCTAGGGGATGCCTTAATTATGCAATCGTAAGTTTGACTGACTAGTCCTCAAAATGTTTGCTTTGCACTACCTATTTTTACTTACTCTGTGTTGTTCTTTCAACTTGCAGCCTTACTGATGAAGAGTACACTCGTTATGCTTTTTCTGAAAGGAAAAGATTTCAAGATTCCTCTGAAATTACTGCTTTTCTTAAAAAAGCTTATGAGACATTCACTAATCTAAAAGCCCAGAGGATGGCCTGCTTCTGTGGGTTCCACATGGCAAAGGAATACTTTGTTGCGGGTGATTTAAGTAATGCAAAACAATTACTTGATGGTGCTGTGCTTCTGTACAGACAAGAGGGTTGGGTCACTTTACTGTGGGAGGTCCTGGGTTATCTGCGAGAGTGCTCAAGGAAATGTGGTACGGTGAAAGAGTTTGTTGAGTGCTCTCTTGAATTGGCAGCATTGCCTGTGTCATCTGATTCTGGGATCCAGTCTTTCAGGCGCAACGAATGTGGTCCAGCTGGTCCCGCAAGTCTTGCACAGAGAGAAATCATACACAAGGAGATTTTTGAGCTTGTTAGTGGAGAAACCAGGTTAGCATCAGTTGAAGGTAATACTGATCACAAAGTGAATGAAGAAACTCCTCTGCATCTTGATATTGATCTCGTCAGTCCCCTTAGATTGGTACTTCTTGCTTCAGTTGCTTTTCATGAACCAATGATTAAGCCTGGAGTATCCACCTTGATTACAGTGTCACTTCTATCCCAATTACCTCTTACTGTTGACATTGATGAATTAGAAATACAGTTTAATCAATCAGAGTGTAACTTTATAATCACAAATTCTGAAAGACCATCAGCTGCAATATCCAGTGGCCAAAAAGGTTGTCGGGTTGAAAATGCTCCTTTGGCACTTAATACAAACAGATGGCTGTACTTAACGTATGCCATCAAACCAGGTCAGTTAATTTCTTATATGCAATATTTAATTTATATAGTATCGTAACAATTTACACAAGACACCTCTCATGCAACTGAGAAATGGTTTATGAATTGACTATTTGATGATTTGCATTGGATTTTTGTTATTTGATATTTTAAATTTCGTTTTATTTCTTAGTTAGTGTTTGAAGTAGGTATCAAATAGGAGTTTATTCCATTTCATAGTTAGGATTTCCTATATCTATTTTGTTTTAAATCTGTAGTGTGTTAGGTTCTTAAGGTTTACTAAATAAGAGAATCTATCATATCTTTTGAAGCAGCAGCCTTGTGGTTGCAATGTAAGCATTATGATTGAGATTAAAATTCTTATCAATCTTTAATGATAATCCCATTTTCCTACCACCCTTTCTTCTTCTTCTCTCAGTTTCCTTCTTTCTTCACCCCAAAACTCTAAATTCGTTTCCTATATCAAGTGGTACACTGGGGTAATGCATTCCATACTCTTGATCTGGTCCTTGCCTTATATTGATAATGCCTTCACAAGGTGGCGGTGAACATCTTTAATACTTGGTATCAATTCATTTTCAATTTTGGACATAACTGGCCTTATAAAATATCTCCATATGAGTGTGCTGATGCAACTGTGTTCTTTTTCCTATGAAACATCAAATCCCAATGTAGTTCATCTAGCAATTTGACTGGGTCAAATGGGCACCACCTTTCCCTAGTCGTCAAAGATGAGTGATCCTGTTGAAGGATTGAACATTTGGAACTTTCTATCATGCCTCCTCCTCTTGTATGATCACTGAGCTCATATGCTAGTAATGTCAATATTTGGTTTAACGCAGAACAAAGTGGGAAGCTGGAGTGCACATATGTTATTGCAAAAATGAGACCCCACTTCACAATTTGCTGTGGAGCTGAAAGTCCTGCTTCAATGGAGGATTTACCTCTTTGGAAGTTTGAAGACCGTGTTGAAACTTTTCCAACCAGGGATCCTGCTCTTGCATTTTCTGGTCAGAAGGCTGCCCAGGTTGAAGAACCAGAACCACAAGTGGATCTTATTTTAGGAGCTGCTGGGCCAGCATTAGTTGGTGAATGCTTCACATTTCCTGTTACCGTGGCCTCTAAGGATCATGCCATATTCTCCGGCGAGTTAAAGATCAATCTGCTCGATGTAAAAGGAGGTGGGCTGTTTAGTCCAAGGGAAGCAGAATTATTCTCTACAGACAGCCATCATGTTGAACTTCTTGGAGTTACTGGGCCAGAAGGAGAGGATGAATCTCTTATGGGTCCTGACAAAATCAAGAAAATTCAGCAGTCATTTTGTTTGGTTTCTGTTCCAACTTTAAAAGATGGCGAATCATGGTCCTGCAAACTACAAATTAAGTGGCATCGACCCAAACCAGCTATGCTCTTTGTATCATTAGGCTATTTTCCAGATAGCAATGAATCAACTTCACAAAGAATCCATCTCCACAAGAGCTTGCAAATTGAAGGAAAGACTGCTGTTGTGTTTAGCCATCAGTTTATGCTGCCATTCCACCAGGATCCACTTTTGCTCTCAAGAATAAAGTCTGTTCCTGGCTCTGATGATTTGGCATCACTTCCTCTGAATGAAACCAGTATTCTAGTTATTAGTGCCAAGAACTGCAGTGAGGTGCCATTGCTGTTGCAGTCAATGTCTGTTGAAGTGGATGGTGGCATTGAAAGGCCATGTACCCTGGAACACAGTGCCATGGATATTTTATGCCCTGCCCATCTCGTTCCAGGAGAAGAGTTTAAAAAGGTTTTCACTGTCATTCCTGAAGTGGAGTCTTCAAGTCTTGATTTGGGGTCAGTGTCTCTGAGATGGAGGAGAGATTCTGAAATGGAAGTTCTATCTACTTCTGCTGCCACACAAGAGTGGGTTTTGACCAAACATAAACTTCCAGATGTAAAAGTAGAGTTGCCACCATTGGTATTGAATCGGGAGTTACCTCCTTATGCTGTTCTTGGAGATCCCTTAATGTACTTGATTAAAATTCGGAATCAAACACAGTTGCTTCAAGAGGTCAAGTTCTCACTAGGAGACGCACAGGGTTTTGTGTTATCTGGGTGTCACAGTTACACAGTTTTTGTTCTTCCAAAATCTGAGCACACACTTGGCTACAAGCTTGTGCCCTTGGCTTCAGGTCCACAGCAATTGCCTCAAGTTACAGTGATCTCATCAAGATATTCTGCTGCATTTCAACCTTCCATTGCTGCATCTACTGTTTTTGTCCTCCCTTCTAAACCTCAATTCAAGACAACTGATATCAGAGACAATAAATTAGAACCCGTTGCTGCCGAGTAAATACTTCCCCTTGGTAGTAAAATATTTGCATTGAAGGATGCAGTTGCTAATCAGTGTGTATTCATTGCTCTCTGTCTATGTGAGAATGTTGTTAATTGGACCTCATTTGCCTGGTGGCTTGAAGAGGCAAATCCAGTAAAATTCTACTGTTTGGATGAATTCTCCCATGCACTCTCTTCCATCCGGGTAAGTTATTTTTTTGTCAATTTGTTGTGGTTAATAAGGATGATGATTTGCATGTTTAGGAAGATTGGTTTCCTGGTAGGAAATTCTTATATTTCGAATGAAATATGATACAATGTGTAACCTTAGGTGATAAAATTGAAAGACAATACAGTCCTGCTTGCTAGGTGTCAATTTACAGATTTTATATATTTTCAAATAAAATAATATTTTAGGAATACTTCACGTCACAGTACTATAGTTTTCTTTCTAGCATCTTTTAACGAAACACCTAGACATGTAAATGAAATCGAGGTAGTAGATACCTCAGGCATATACAAATCAACATAAAAATCTAATCATATAATTAAACAATATCAGATGAAAGCTGGTGATTGTAAAATATGCTATTCACTGAAAAAAAAAATCTTGTTATTTTCAAGAAGAAGAGATTTAGGGTGCAAGAGAATCAGATATATGAACTGTCAAAAAAAAAAAAGATGAGAAGAGAAGAAGAGGATCAGATATATGAACTGTCAATCACCATCAAGCATCAAAGAGAAGATGCTTGTAAGACTGGGGCGACAACGAATATCATCATTTTCTTCCTTTTCAAAAACCCATCACAGAACTGTAATAAAAGAAAACGGATAGAACGACATTGTTGATCTAGCAGAAACAGAGAGAGAGGAGCTGCCGTGAAAATTTTGTGGCAGAATTATAAAACGAGAGTGTGTTTAAATAGGGATTTTAGGGTTTTAGAGGTTTCATGGGTTTCTCAGGCCCAAGTATAGAATCTCTCTTAGGTGAATGGGTTATATAGTTCATTGGATTAGCAGCAGGATCGCTATGGGCTATAGCAGTATGGTTGACCTTTAAAGCTTTGTTGGGTGATCGGTCCTAGAAATGGAAAAGGACAGGTGTTATTGGTGGGTTAGTATATCAATTAGTGGTTTATTATATGAATTTAAATTTTTTGTTTTTTAATTAAAATGCTGTTGATTCTTGATTCTTTTTTTAAAAAATAAAAAATCTTAATGTGATCCGACCAGATTTGGCTTGATTAACCAGGCAACTACGTTTCACCTAGTGAATATCTTTTTCTAATTCAATTTAAAACCTGTGCCGAGTAAGATTTTGAAACACGGTTTCCCATATTTGATGATGAAAATAATAACATAAAATAAATTTATCTTAGAGCAGTGTTGAATTTCTAAATTGATCGCATGCATTTCTCCAACAAAAGAAAACAAAAATCACTTTGGAAACAAAAACCCATCAAAAGGGTCTCTGGATTACAACCTAAACGGCCTAAAAAATAAAATAAAAATTAAAGCAAAAACAAGTCTTGCAAGCATTCCAAGTGCACAAAAGCCACCAATCTGAAACAGCTTTTTTTAAACCATGGAATTACAAGAGCACCATAAAGAAGCTACCTCTAGGTAAGACATGGATAAGAGTTTGAAACTAGAGGTGATTTGGATAAGAGTTTCAAACTAGGAGGTTTTTTTATGTGATTTCAAATTCGAGATTTATGGTTGTTAATATGATGACTATTAGAGAATTATATGATTGTTAATTTTAGGGTCCGTGAATTAAGATAAACTAAACTCACACAAATAAAAAAAACAGAATTAAGTTAAATTCGTAATCACAATGGCTAGCAATGTTTCATTGCTGATGTTACTGGATTCAGATTCTTTTTGTCAGGATCGGGATTTTCATCCAACGAGGACAATGTCTTTTGCTCTGTTTCCGTGGAATTCCCAAATAGACTTGTTTGTACGGTCTATTACCGGCCAATATTGGGTTGCAAATGGGCTAAATAAGTTTAATTATTCCAGGAAGGAAGGATAAGAACAGAGTGCTATAATTGTGACAAAATATTTTTTTTAAAAAAAAGGGAAGAAGAAACACAATTAATAATATTATTTTATGAATTATTAGTATTGTTACTATCATCATTGTCATAATTAGTAATCTCATAAACATTATTAAAAACTAGTGTTGTTATTAGCATTAGCATTAGTAATGTTATTATTATTATCTTAATCACAAGCTAAAATTATTATTGTTGTCGTCTAAAAAATAACAATCATAAAGTTCTCTGAGGAATAAGATAAAAATACAAAAACTTTAACAAAAAAAAAAGGAGATAAAACTAAAATAAATATTATTAGTATTAAAAAATTATTTGATTTGAAGAACAAATAAAAATAAGAAAAAAACCAAAACAAAAAAAAAAAAAAAAGAAGAAACACCAATTTTAAAATGATCATCTAAAGAAATTCAAATTGAAGGATTAAATTGAAACAAAAAATAAAATCTCAATAAAAGAGAAAATAATAAAAATTAAAAACTAAAACTAAAAGTATAGACACACAAATATAAAAATATACCAGGGGCAACTTTTTGTTTTTGATGGTAAATTAATGTTTTTGCTATTTAGAAAAATAATTTGTTTTATGAATTCAAGAGCAAAACTGTATTTTCATTGTTTTTAAAAATGAATGGGAAACAACAAAAACAATTATTTAAAAAAAAGAGAGATTGAAATACCTTCAAATCTACGAATTAATCTCTCAATACATAATAGTAATTCATAGTTAATTGTCCGCACCACGTTGCGGGCAGAGCAAACATTTTTTTATAGCTGTTGAGATTAAAATATAATATTTTTACATGTAAAGTTTGGTACAATGAAACAGATCAATATACCATATTATAACAACAATAACATCGAAGTCTTAACTGCTAAAATTATTATTATTATTCTTAATATTTATTGCGTTAATAACGGGAAAAAACAAAATTAAATCAAAGACTAAAAAAAGCCTAAAAACATTAATAAAAGAGAAAATAAATGATAAAACAAAAAAAAATTATCATTTGACTTGAAAATTAAAAAAATTGACCGCACTACGTTGAGGGCTGAGCAAATAATTTTTATAGTTGTTGGGATTAAAAAAATAATAGGATTTACTGGTACAAAATTAAAATATAATATCTATATATATAAAATTTAATATAATAAAACAGATCACCACACCCTATTATAAAAATAGCAACATTAAAGTCTTAATATCTAAAATTATCATTGCTATTACTGTCAAAACAATAAAAATTATCAAAGTAAGAAAAATAACTAAAACTATTATTGTTATTGTTTTGTTAATAAGGAAAAATAAAATAAAAATTAAAGACTAAAAAAATAATAAAAACTTTAACAAAAGATCAAGCAAAAAATAAAATAAAAATAAAAATTATCAGGCAAAATAAAATTCATTTGACTTTAAAATAAAATAAAATAAACAATAAAAAAACTAAAAGAAAGAAAAAAGGTGGAAAAAAAACTTAAATATCAATTTTAAATGATCATAGATACAAAATAAAATTTAAGAGCTAATGTTTTTCAAAAAAATACCACCTCAACAAATAAGAAAATAACAAAAATCAAAAATCAAAACAAAGAGCACACTTATTCCAAAAATATATAAAAAAGGATTAAAATAAAAAAAAAAGTATAAGGGTCAAAATGAAATCAAATATATTATCAAGTTCAATAAAAGGACAAAAATGAAAAAATTGAAACTTTTGTACCGAATATATTAAGCTATTGAAACCCAATTCGGAAATTAAAAGAAGGAGGACCGAATTGAAACATTAACATTTAATAAGTTTCAATTGAAGAACTCAATCAAACTTATATAATATAAATCAGGACCATACACAAAATTAAAAGTACAGGGACTTGAGTGAAAAAGCAACAAAATCGAGGGTCTCTCTTGCACTTTTGCGTGCAGGAGAGAGAGAAAAGGAACAAACGGCTTTAACCGGTTACCGTCGCGTCCACGACCACCTTGTGACGAAACGCGCCACATCGGGAGGAAGACCAAGCGGAGGCGCATCGATAAAGACTCCGGTAGCCCGTTTTCGTCTACTCGATCAACCGTCACGCGCCACCTTAAGAGGGCGTGAGGCGGAATACTATTGGTCGCATGTTGCACAAGCACCGACAGAATTTTGAAAATAATAATAAAAAATAATGGTCAATTATCGGTTTACCCCTGTGCTCAAGTCATCAATTTTGTCTTATTAAGGGTTATATCTGTATTTAGCCATTTTCAAAAATATTAAAAAAAAATACGACGGACTGGACTAGACCGAAAGCGTGTAATTACCTCGGAGCCCCTTCGTCCATACGCCATATTTTTTTGTCTTTTTCGAGGGACAAAACCGCTATTTCACTGTGCAAAACCAAAAATAAGTATTGAACCGGCAACCCGAATGACCTGAACCCACTTGAAAAATAAGCAATACTATTTCAATTCACAGTGAAAACACTCACATGTTACAATATCGACTCCTGATCTACTTTAGTATATTAGATAATACTCTACCAATACAATACACAGTATCCTATATTCAAACCTACACGTTTTTATTTTATTAGTAGATTTCAATTTGTTAATTATACAAAAGAAAATAAGGAATGGACAACAATACCCCTCAAGCGTGACATAAGGTCGGCACGGATTAGGGTTTCTGAAGCCCTCAAAACCCTGCCTATAAAACCTAAATACACCCCATTTTACTCTCTCAAAAACTCTCTCCACAACAATCGGCTGTTAGAAAAAAAGAGACCCAAAAGGAAACAGATATCCCTGATCCAAGATGAGAGCCAAGGTAATTTTCTCTAAATGATTCTGTGTTTTGTTTTGGTAATCTTGTCTGGTAGATACAGTGAGTATCTGTCATTTTTACGTAAATCTCAGCTTCAAGTCCCATTCATTTTGTCTCTTTTTTTATTGTCGGTTAAGTTTTTTTAAATCTGGTAATTTAGTGTTTTAGTTTTTGGTCAGATGATTCGAATATGTGTTCTTTTCTAGTCTAAAACTTGTGGTTTGTAGGGGTACAACAATACTGGTTTTGCTTTCCTTTAGTTGTTTTAGGTGTTTTTTCTTGTGTAATTTGAAAACTGCTGAAGCTTTCAAGTATTGGTATATAGTCAAACACCTGATGGGTTTTTGTGCTTGTGACAGTAGCTGTATTTGTAGAGGAAATCTGGCTGATGGGATTTGAATGTTCTCAAATAATGTAAATAAGTTAGAGGAATCTGTTTTAGAAGTCGGATGTTCTTCTGTTTTGGTGAAAGTCTTCAATGGAGAATAGACGATTTCTATTGTTACTTTTAAGGCATCATTATCATCGTTCCTTCAAGTTACAAACTAGTAAATAGGTAATTAGGTGGAGGAATCTGTATTAGAAGTTGGTTTTACTGTTGTTTTGTTGAATGACGATTATTATGGTTTCTTGAACTCGTGAAGGCATTATAAAATTGTAGTGCCTTCAAGTTACAAACTAGTATATAGGTTATAATTTATCTTACCACTCAGTAACTCAAGTAATTATCATGTATTATGCTAGCTGCTAATATTTTTGTAGAATTACAGCTTTTGTACAGTTACCTGTAAAAGTTAACAATTTAGAATAATTTTAAAAAAAAGTTCCTAAGAAGAAAAGAAATACTATTGTTTTTGAGTGATTACTAGCAAGTTTTTTCTTTTTTATTGTTTTGTTTACTTGAAGACATGATAATTATAATGTCTTGATCTAACCACTGAAACATTAATGGGAAAAACTGTTTTGTTTGTTTTTTTTTCAGTGGAAGAAGAAGCGAATGAGGAGGTTGAAGAGGAAGCGCAGAAAGATGAGACAGAGATCCAAGTAAGCTGTGGACTCAGACAAAATGGAGCTTTCTGATGGCATGTCTTTGATTGCTGGTGGCTTTGTGCTGCATGAAGCTGCGAGAATGAAGGGTGTGTATTAGGGAGTACTTCATTTGTTCCATCATCTAGCGTTTTAAGACTGCTTTTGCAACTAGTTTCCTGTTGGCTTAAATTTTGTGTTGTATTTGACTTGCCATTTTGCTTTAATATTACTTATGGAAACGACTGAGACTTGTTAAATCTAATATAGTGATCTTTCATAGACGTGTTTAACTTTAGTCATGGTTTATATCTGTCTGATGTGGACCCCAATGCACTAGGCATCCACTTTCTACCTGTGGGGGTTCATTTTAGTAGAGAATTACAGGGAATGCGGGCTGTGGCATTTGAAAAAAAATGACTTTTTTATTTATTTCAAATTAGATTTTTTTTGGTTATTTTGATATATCAGTGAAAGAAAAACATTTTCAAAAGCAATTTTAACAATAGTATGATTTTTGGTATCTAGTAATTCCAAAGATTGCTTACTGACTTGTGGATTCACGGTGATGTTTGAGGTTCTGGTTTGTGTAAGCCACAAAAAAAAAATGTTCAAGCAATGCATCCCAAGCCTCATAAACTAGTGCCTATTGGAGATCAAATGGTGGGACCCATTTAGGACATTCTTTTCCAGTTTTTATATCTCGGTAAATGGAATTGCGAAAACTGAACAAAAGCAGTTTCAGCTTCTGAACTCGTTTTCCTTCCACAACGAGGCCATTGAAAGACCGAAGGAGGCTTGCTCGGGTTCAGCTTTGAACATGACAGGGGTGATTGCGCCTGATTACCTTGATGACAAGCTGTGGTAAAATGGAATCCTGTTCATTTATTTATTCTCTCTTAAATCAATAGATGACATCGACACAAACAAGTAAATTAACGAAGCAATTTACATCAACATGAATGAAACAAAATCAGGTACCGAACCTTGCAAGAATTTACTCATTTTAGATCAAATGCAAAAAACGCAAGTCAGAATGATGTATATATACAATCATACGCCACGTTAGAATCAACTTGTTCACCGTAAAACAAAGGGTGGAGCAAAATATAGGAATGGCACCACAGTCAAGAACCCTAGAGCTTGAACCCGAGCTCGTTCCTCATGCTCAAAACATTCAACGCATGCCATTGTTGTGGCTCTCTCTTTTGTTTTCAACACGCAGAATCCTCGAGTCCCCGGTCTTGATCGGAAAGTCGCAGAATGAATTTCTGATGAAAAAAACCCAGTTGCCAGCTCAAAGTATCCTCGCTGATCCATGTTCCCATTCTTGTTTCTAATCAGGATGATGCACGTGGTTCTATACTGGTAAACCCTTGAGGTCGTATTGCATTACAAGTCTTTCTACTGTATTTCGTCTAATGACTTGTCTGAGGTACAACTCTTTTAAAACTTGTGCTGCCAACTCCTTCTCTTCTTCATGGGCAATCCCTTCTACTATAATAGTATAAGTTGTTTCATTAGGTGTGTGCCCTTTCGCAATCATCATCTCAAAAATCCCCAGTGACAAATCTGTTCTCCCAGATTTACATAGCCCAAGTATAAGAGCATTGAAATTGCCAAGAATTGGCCTGTAGTCATTTTCTTCCAGTAGCCTGAAAATCTCCAAGGCCTCATCTAGCATCCCCTCAACACACAATCCTCTGATCAAAGATGAATAGGTATAAGGATCAGGAACAAATCCAGACTGTATCATCTCGTATAAAAGCTTAAATGCCGGATAGGTGTTCCCTTTTCTACACAAGCTCGAAATCACACCTTTGTAGAAGTCATGAGTAGATGAGTTTTGCTTATTGCCCAAGCTTTGAATTATGGAGAACGCCTGTAGCACCCTCCCCCCCTCGCAGAGCACAGCAATGGCATTAAAAGTCCCATCATTGGGATTACAGCAGTGATGAATCATTTGTTCTAGACACTTGACCACAAGGTCCACCTTCCCCTCTCTGCAAAGATGGGAAATTATAGGGTTGTAGGTTGCAGCAGAGGGCTTAAATGATGCCCTCATCATTTCATCCAGAACCTGAAATGCATGTTCAATCCTGCCATGGGAGGCAAGTGAGCCAATTAGTATATTGTATGTGACCAGAGATGGTGAACGCTCCTCCGAGTCCATTTCAGCTAGAAGCTCGTTTGCCTCTTCCCATCTTCCCTCACAGCACAAGCTCCTCAGTATGATATTACAGCTCACAACATTCGGATTAAATCCCTTTGATGGCAAATCCCTGAAGAACTGAATTGCCTCTTCCGTCCTACCTTCCTTGCACATTCCAGTTAGTAAGACATTGTAGCTAACCAAGTTAGGCTTCCCACCCTTCGTAATTATCCCATCCAAAAGCTTCATCGCTTCATCCACACCTCTCTCCTTGTAAGCTGCTTCAAGCAAGAACGAGTGAGTAAATTCATTGGGAACCAGCCCTTTTCGCATCAGCTTATCTAGTAATTGCAGGCTTTTACTCAAGTTTCCATGCTTGCAAAGCCCTCTAACAAGCGAATTATAGGTAACCGTGCTGGTTGGACAGCCATTTCCCTCCATTTTCTCGACTAATTGCATTGCATACCCAATATTCCCTCGCTTGCACAGATTGTTCACCAAAAATGTATAGGAAGCTGCATCAGGAATAATACCAGAATCAATCGTCATTTCCATCACCCTTGTCGCTTTCTTCATCTTATTCGACTTGCACAAATCATACAACAGCTGTGTTGCTTGAGCAGCATCAGGTTTGTGACCCCTTCCAACAATGAACTCCAAATGAAAAAATGCATCGTTGAGCCTAATATCCCTATTCCTTGTGTCCTTCCTACCAACCCTCCAATTGGGCAGTGTCGAAACAGAGTCTTCAGGGGAAACTGTAATCTGGGTTGATGCCAGGGCTCTGGTGAAACCTTTCTTTTGTGAAAAAGAATGGAGATTTGGGACATTAGAAAATAACCCGCAAGCTGTTCTTAGAGTCTCCGGAGAAGGGTTTGTTAAAGGAGAGACTGGATTCACCAGAGTTGCCATTGCAAACAGATAGTAGCAAGAAAAATTCAAGATTTCAGCTTCAAACCAAAAATATCGAAACTTGGTTGTTTTTCCTTATGTGGTCAGATATTACAAGGAGCAATACTAATCAAGAGGACGGATCAAACATCGAAAAAAAAGAAAAAAATTGAGAGAGAGATGGTTAGCATACCCTGAGGATTATCATCACTTGTTCCATGCAAAAAGTTTGAGACTTTTTAAAGAAATGTTGAAGCACAGCAGTATTATTTTTTTACGTTTTCTCTTACGCGTGTCGCTGCTCTTCTGGTCCAGTCCAGTCTCATTCAATCCGTAGATTTGCAGTCCTTCTGTTATCCTCCTCCAAGTGTTTGCTTGCTGTAGATGATCTCATCAAAGACAGATAATAATAATAATAATAAAAATCTTATTTTGTAAACTACAAGCGTTGGTCGTTTTCATGATGATTACTATTCGTTTAGTTCCACCCAGCAATTGGACTGGGCTTGGGCTTGGGCTTTGTAACTCCCTTATAATTTTTGCTCTACTCATTACTGGAATCGTTTCTTATCAAGCAGTCATCAATGAACCTGGCCTACCCCGACGGTCAAACCTGGGACCCACCACTATGAAATCTAGTTTTTTTTTTTTTTTTTTTTTTTTTTTATTTCGGTCCGGTTGATTAAAATTTATTTATTTTGTTTATTTTTTGTTTATATTTTTGTATTGTTTTGATATTCTAATATTAAAAATAAATTTATATAAAAGTAAAATAAATTATTTTAATATATTTTTGAATAAAAATTATTTTAGAAAATAACTATCACACCTCACCACTGACATTATCTAAATCAATTTATTTTTAAACAATTTTAGATATTAAACGAGTTACACATTAGTTATCTTATCCAGTTAGCTTAAAGATTTTTAGTTAAATCAAATTAAATACTAAATCGGTGAAATCCATTTAATTCGGTTAAGTTTTTAGTAATTCGTTAAGTATAATTTAATTTTTGCTAAATCAATAATAATAAAAAAAACATAATGTTAATACATATATCCAAATAAATTACAAAAAAAAAAGGAGCTATATTTGAGGAGATTTGTAGGAGAAGAAAAAAATAAAAAGGACAAAGAGGAGCGACGGCTTACGTGTAGTCAGTTGCGGCGGTGGTCGGTGTTCTCTTTCCGCTACATTGCATCGCAGGAAGCAGCTAAAGCATCATTAAAAAAAAAACTCAAATTCACTGTAATTTAATAGTTTATTTTCTCTAAATTTCACTTTTTTTTAATCAAAAACAAAAACAAGATGAGATCCTCAAAACAAGCAGCAGCAGCGACAGCGACGGAGAACAACAGAGGCATAAGCGGTCACATGTTCACTCTCCATCAACGTCTCTATCATGCTCTCAACCTCGGTACCAGGTCTGTTCTTCTTTTTTCCGTTTTAATTTTATTTTTAGGTTTTGATTTTGAATCAATTTTGTGTTTAAAACTTGACAGATATTCTGAAGGAAAAGAGTGGAAGTGGAAGTGTACGGATATTGAAATCCAACGGTATGTCGTCCGCTCCATTTCTTCCTTTATCGAGTCTGTCTCGCCAGACACTTTACATCATCCTCTTGTTAAGGTAACAAACATAATCACTATGACTCTTGTTCTAATTGAGGTTAGTTTTTTTATAGTGAAGTTATCAGTGTTGCTGTTGTTGTTTTTATCATTGCTGCTGCTGCTGCTGTTGTCAGTGTTGTTGCTGTCAGTGCTGTTGTTTTTATCAGTGTTGTTGTTGTCTATCATACTTAAAAATCCAAAACATATGCGCTGGCGAATGCAGATTTGTTCCGATCTAATTTCGAGCATAGTTATTTATTGATGCGCTGGTCTTATTTAATTATAATCCAATTGATTACGATTATCAGCTTTTATGCATATCTTCTGTGTTGATTAAGAATATTTTGTGCAGTCTTTCTTTTGCTTTTGAGATTTTAAGAGGATCAAGTAAGCAACTCGTTGACTTACAATGGTGTGTTAAGAAAGAGTAATACTAAATATACTTATTCTTTTCACCAAAACCTGAATATTAACTTGCATGGTAATGTGGTTCTTATCACTCTGAATATGTTTTATGATTTATTGGAATGTGAAAGTTGATGAAGTAACATTTGTAAGCTGTTAGTTAGTGAGAGTGTTGGTATCTCTAGTGTTATTCATTAGGAAACGAGGAGTTTTTGGATGATATTTGATGGGATTTGCAAAGTTACTTTATATTGCATCTCCGTGGTATTATCTCTCACTTAGGTAAAGGTAATGATTGACAGTGATAGTTTATACGTTAGTGCATCTCTCTTTTGCCTTCATTTTTCAGGATTCCATGGCCGATATAGTTTGGGCATTGGTATGGATTCTTCAGCATAAAAGTGAGGCTGTATTGAGTATAGCAGCAAATGTGGTTGTGAAGTTGATCCGTGTTATACCCAATTCAATACTGCAACCATATTCATTGTATCTGGTTCATCCTTTAGCATCCTTGCTATCTTCTCGTCTATTGGAAATCTCAATTGCTTGTGCCACTGCTTTGAATATGATTCTCTCGAACCTGAGTGCAATCAGGGAGAAAAGTGTTTGGGAGATTCTAAGTGAAACAAAAACTGTTTTCCTTATTGTTAGTGGTATACGGAAATTTTCTGGTGGTACTATGTCAACTGAATATTTCCAAGAGATGGCTTCTCTTTTGAGTACAATACTGCAAAAGTGGTCTGCCTCTCGGTTTTCTGTTTGGAATGATACTAAACTGATGGAAGTTCTAGAGGCTATGCATGAAAATCCTGATGTTTCTGTTAAGGTTGCACTTTTGAAGTTATATTCAGGGATAGGTATAATCATATGCACCGAGTACTTCTTTTTGTGCACTTATGAACTCTACTAGGCTCAAATTTGGTAAACAACGACTCTTGTTTTGTATGTCAGCTCTATGTGGTAATGGGGCCATGAAGCTTCTTCAAAATGGGGAAGCCCTTCTACAAATGATGGTTCTCTGCATGGGTAGATCCTGCTCTTATTCTGTTCAGATGGAAGGATTTAGACTTGCCCAATGCTTAGCGGTAATAATTGCAACCTGTTCTTTCACAAGATAGAAATTGAGACACTTTAACTGTGTGTAAGTTATTGTGCATCGTCTATTGCCCAGACAAATAAACAGGGATGTTTAAAAATGCTGAGCTTATGCTGCGAGCCTATTGTTAAAGCTATAATTGATGGAATGACTGGATGGACCTTGAGCTCGGGGAAGATAGCAAATGACCAGATGTCTTTGTTAGTGGAAGCTTGTCGTTTGGCTCTTATAATTCGCTGGGATGGGGAGCATCATGATTATTTTTGGAAGAAAGGAATTGACAAGGTCCTACTTGATCTTCTTCTTGAAAAGTTTCAGAATGGACAGTCTGTACACCTTTTGACATCTGAAGAACAGATATCTGAAGCACAGGAGGTTCTCAAAGTTGATGTTCTTCTTGTTTTGAGGCCATACATGTGGGATATTCTTGGATGGCTGGCGATATACTGTAGGGAAGATTTCAACCCCAGCATTCATAGCCATGAACTTCTCATTGATATGCTTATTAGATGTGCATGGTAATACACTGCTCATATCTTCTAAATTTGCCTTGTTTTCCTTGTAGTCAAATAGATTTTAAATATCCTAGTGATCAACCTTTGTGTTCTGGAACCCTTTCCCCTAGTTACTGATTAATGTTTCTTTTTTTATGGCATATTCCTTTGATAGCTTAACTTTTACAGATTCAGTTCGTAAAGGATGGCAAATTTGCCAAAGTGATCTGTCCGAGATGTTCAGAAGTGAATCAGCATCAAGGGCAGTTCTTATGATGATCTATTCTCCCAGCAAATACATTGCATCAAAAGCCAGGTCTATGCTGTCTGAAATTCTAGAGCCAGTTGGCAAGGAATATTTGAAACGCTCGCTTCGCGTTCTCAATTTTACATCGACAAGGGATAATTTTGGAATACCAGATATGCTTCAAACTGGCATCAACTTGGTGGCTTTGACATGCTGTGCTTGTTTGCCATGGTACCAAAGTTACATTGTTAAAAGTGGAGGAGTAAAGATACTAGTGGCTTTTATTAAGTGGTGCCTAAGCAATGGTGTCCATATAGGAAGGCTGAGCTTTGCTCCTCATTTGCATAATATATTCAGTCAGAGGCATTGTTGCTGGGTGTGCAATGAAGACTGGGAAGGAAATGACATACTTTTATTGTATGGGTTGTGGGGGCTAGCTGAGTTGCTACACTATGGATCTATAAGCAAAAATTTTGACATTTTTTCTGGTCAGGTTGAATATACTGAAGCTCAGTTTGTCAGGATGCTTCAGGAGATTTGCAGTGACAACTCTGCTCTTGGGCTGAAATGGAATGCTGCATACATTCTAAGTTACTTTGGATTTTATGGTTTTCCTAGTAAACTTGGGAGGCGTATAGGGAAGGCACTTGATGAGAATGAATTTGCAGATACACGACTCATCCTTGCAAAAGGGGAGTCTATGAGTGTTCACGGTGTCATTCTTGCCATTCGATGTCCATCATTGCTGCCTCCTGAAGAATTATCTCATGATGAGAAAGCATCTGATGGTTCTTCTGGAAGATGTGCTATAGATAAGCAGTATGGAAAGTTTAAGAAAGAAATCCGTTTATCTTCACACGTTGATAACCAGGCACTGGCCAAGTTGTTGGAATTTATTTACTTAGGATATCTGCATGCTGGTGATGAACATGTAAAGAAATTGAAGATTCTTGCTAAACATTGTAGTTTGCAACCTCTATCAACAATGCTTGGAAAAAGACGTCCGAAGTGGGGCACTCTTTTCCCCATCTATGATCTTACCCCTTCTCTTGCTCCAACTGGGCATCACTTTTCGTATGGTTTGCTTCTTGATTTGTGCCTAAGGACATTTTTCATTGCTTGGACCAGTGTGTCTTATCCTTTTACATTTTTGTTAAATTACGTTGGCTTCACTAATGTCTCTTGGAATGATACGT
The DNA here is from genome assembly GCA_027405865.1 of Salix purpurea. Taxonomy (NCBI): domain Eukaryota; kingdom Viridiplantae; phylum Streptophyta; class Magnoliopsida; order Malpighiales; family Salicaceae; genus Salix; species Salix purpurea. The sequence goes on from JAOWLH010000002.1 coordinate 28,998,038, forward strand.
GACCCTATAGAAGGGTAATTGAACAGGCACCCTTTGGGCTTTTTTCTTTCTTTTAGCTGAACAGAGGCACCCTCCAGTTTGCATTTGTTCAGTGTACACAGCAGTAGTGATAGTTTGGCTTTAAGTGTCAGGTTTTCATATTAGTTGAAACTCACCCCTCAACTAGTTACACACAAAAGAAAAATCATAGATGTTTTCCACAGTGGCTTTTATTTTTTCTTCTTTAGTTCTTTCCCTTTTTTTCTCATGCCCTTGTGTTATTTTCTTCTTCTTGTTTTAAATTGTATTTGATTTGTGTCATTTTTTGTCAAATATGTGTTCAGGTTTGCAGTGTAGCTTGTACTTGTTCCTTCCAATTATATCTAGCTAAGCAATATTGGTGTACATGTATATTCTTGGATGACACTGTATGTTGATAATAATTTTTTATATCATGAGATGGTAAATTGTCAGTTCCACAAACTGTTTTTCCCAGTGGTTGGTTGGATCTCTTTTATAGTCTACAACTAGAAAAATAGTTGGAGCTTAACTTAAAATCATTGCTTTTTCTCATGTTTAATTCTTTTCTGACTGCCAAATTGCTTTCCAGCAAAACTAGATTGCGTGCTATAGCTTTGATGGATAGTTAATATGAGATCTATGCATATGGACCTCATGTGTGTCTCTTTCCCCCTAAGTTTGCTAGTCTGTCCATCCACGTCAAAGGAAGAGTTTCCCCTGCCTATTTGCTCATTCCTCCAATTACTTGTGTATCTTCTATTGCATGGGATTTATGGTTTTAAAGTTTATTTGGTTTATCTATCTTAGTTGATAAGATGTTTGACTAAATCTGTAATTTGGGAATAGAAGTTCTTAGGTGAATCTGTGTTGTGTTTGCAACCTTTACGTGGCTAGTTTTTTTGGAACCATTGGTGGTGATTCAGTTTGTCTCTGATTTTAGGGACATCACCTTGAAGCCAAAAGAAACAGAATCAATCTGCTGGAAATGTAGAGCGTGCTCCCTGTCATTGCCCCACATGCATGCCCACAAAGTTGTATTGTCATCTAGTTGTGATTATTTACAGGCTTTGTTTCAATCAGGCATGCAAGAAAGGTACATACATTAGTGTTTTGAGTATAGAACTTCATGTGCACACTTGTTTGTTGGTTCATCTAAATGATTGAAAGTTTTGAAACTTATAATACGATGTCAAATGGAAAGTGGGTGCTACGTGGTGAGAGTCGAAGAGTCTAGCTATCTGCTGCGTGCTAAAATACTGGGATATTTACAAGTATTCACCTACGGATGACAAGTACTGGGTAACGGAGATTTCAAGAAATAGTGACCTAGGTTGTTTAGCTTTCTTTTAAGTCTTTTGTAACAGGTATTCATATTATGATATACAATCTCTGAAATAGTAGCTTTAGAAGTCTTTCTTTTCTATGCTCCCTTGACATCTGACATTCCCGCTATCCATTTTCATTGCTTTGGATTTTTTATGTTTCTGTTTTTGTGACATTTCTCATGTTATTCTGATGTTATTGATGCATACAGTCGCTCCCAAACCATAGAGGTGCCTGTCAGCTGGGAGGCAATGATTAAGCTAGTGAACTGGCTCTACACTGATGAGTTGCCTCAACCTCCCTCCGGTTGTATATGGGATAATATGGATGACGAGGAAAAGCTACATCAGCTGCAACAATATCTAGAGCTTTGCTGGCTAGCTGAATTCTGGTTTTTGGAAGACGTTCAGGATATCAGCTACAAGGTGATTGTATCTTGTCTGGATTCAGCCAGACAGCTATCTATTAAAATAATCAAAATTGCTTCAGAATTATCTCTTTGGAAGTTGGCTGAAGTCGCTGCAAATCACCTCGCCCCTTTCTATCGTCAACTATGCCACTCCGGTGATCTTGAAGTACTGAGTGAAGACCTAGTTGATATGATCCGCGATGCTTCTGTCCGGCTTTCTCAAGAAGGGTAGTGAGACTTTCTAAGTTGATTTACTCTTTATGGATTGTTTGAGTTTTCAAAGAAAAGACACAAGTCGACGCCCCGAGCCTTTTCCGAATTCAATGCTGGTTCCACCACCACCACCGTTTTCAGTTACTATCCGGGGATCAAACAGTTTGGGCAATGGAGAGAGTTTTCAGGGTTCAAGACAGCAACGATTTTTGATTTCTTTCGTGACCTACATTCTCCATGTTGCGTTTATCTGATCATGAACAATCGGATACATTCTGCTAATCGCATGCTGCTGTCAGTAGCACTAGCAAGTAAATTAAACTCGAGCCAGTGAAAAGACCCGCGAACAAATGCGTGTAAAGATTAAGCTTTTGCCGAGGGTTCATGCCTTAGCTTCACGAATATTAGCAAGATTTGCAGTTCCCAAATCATGGTAAATTGATTTCTTTCGGAGTTAAATCCAATTGAACATTATTCACTACCCATCTCCTATTCAAGTGGAAGAAGAATACCTGTGACAGGATTCAGTATGCACATGGTAGGTTTATACCAACAAACCATGCCGTCGGGTGAACTAACTACTTGGATCTCGTACAATTACTTCAAAATTGACGCTCGAAATTTTGGAGAACACGAGCTAAACGATGCGGATTTATTAAAATTGGGTTACGTGGAATAATTCTTATTTTTAACCACTATTAGATCACGCTGAAATTTTATTAAGATATTCTGTAGTTGAGTTGGCTTGCTTGAGGGTTCAATCCTGATTTAATTAGTTCATGTGCTGCTCATAAACACGATTATCGCTGTATCTCTTCTCTTCATGAAGATTTCACAATACGGCACAGTATTTGGAACAGATGCGGCATAACTTCCTGTTTAAACGCGTCAGCTTTAGCAGAAACCAAAACCTGAAATTTAGCAGCTTATCCTTTCCGAATTCGGAATAATAGTTCCACAAGAAATAAAACCCTTCCCTCCACGCGCGCGCTCGCAAGGAAGTACTCTTCTTTACAAACAAGGAATCCTAAACCAACAAGGACTAATACACTCTCCTCTACCCATGCCGCTCTATAAAACCAGGAGAGGCTCGTGTATTCATATGTTTAATTCTTGCATTCTTTTCTGTGTCCTCTTTTTCGATGGAGACATCTTCAGGTTCTTCTGTCGAAAAACTTATGCTCTCTGTTGAGAATCTTTCCTTGATAGAAGGGAGAACAGACGTGAAAAACTGCCAGTTTTTCTCTCCAAGAAAACTGCCAGTTCCACCACCCCTGTTTCCTGGAACTATCTGGGGATCAAACAATTTGGGCGATGGATGGGATTTTCGAGGTTCAAGATTGCAGACTGGGGAAAAGAGTTTTGTTCGGAATTTCAAGTCTCCGAGTGGTTCTGTCCTCGATGAGGGAGCAAGTAGTGTCCGTTCTAACAGAGGACTAAGTGATTATAGCGTGGTGCAGAATCAAGAAAAGCTTAACACCGCAAGGAATGTTCCTTGTTTGCTTCAAGGAGATAGATTTGTCAACTATTGTTTAGACAAAGATGGTTCAAGAACACTTCATGGTTTATTGAGTTTGAGGGACCCAGAGATTACATGTCAGATATGTAAGAAAGTTCTGGACTTGTCACCAGGAGGAATCCCCATTGTTTTCGATCTGATGCTTGATCAACATGGAAGGCATGTCTTTGCTGAGCTAATTGATTCATTGAACAATCAACAGTTGAAATTGATTACATCTGAGATAACCAAGGACCTGTCCAATTTCATTACATTGATATTCGACATCCACGGCTCAAACTCAATGAAGAAGGTCATTAGAGCACTCAGGAGATCACATTTGATCTCGTTTGTGACCAACAATCTGTGTGCTGCGTTTTATCTGATCATGACCAATCGGACAGGTTCGTATGTTGTGTCGGAGTGCTTAAACCACCTGAGAGCTGAAGATAATAACCTATTATATGAGGCAGCCATTGCATGTTGTCTTGATTTAGCAATGGACCATGAAGGATCCATAGCCTTAATCAGGGTCATCAACACCATCCAAGGTCTGCAAAGATATCGGCTCCTGGATATCCTGTCCAGAAATGCAGTATTCCTGTCGCAGGATCCGGAAGGGAACTATGTGATTCAGAAGGTGATATCACTCAATAATCCTTTATTCACCCAAAAAGTATGTCAACTCCTTATAGGCCATTATGTAACCATATCCTTGCAGAAAGGAGGCAGTCATATTGTCGAAAAATGCTTGGATACAGAATGGAAGAGTTGGATAATTGAGAGTTTTCTAAGCAGCACCAACACACTTTTGCATGTTGCTAAAGATGAATTCGGTAATTATGTGATCCAGAAAGCACTGAAAGTCACCAAGCAATCAGGAAGTCCACTCTACCACAAACTTTTGTCGCGCCTGAAGCCGCATCTTCGCATTCTGCAGTCTGGATATGGAAGGAATGTCTTCAATCTGATCACCGGTGGACAGTCAGTTAAGAAGGTGTAGTTTGATGAAGATTCTGTTTTGTTCTCATTGTCTTAACTATGCTATTTCATATGTGTTTGAAGAAGGTCTTCGGCGAATTCAAGAAGAGATTCTCCCCTTCTTCATCTGTCAATTTCTGTAGTCAATCCTAGTAGTTGTTGTCATATTTACTTCTAGTAATGTAATGTTGCTCTGCAGTCCAGAAGGGAAATACTAACATCAGCAAGTAGTTAAATGGTTATTCTCTTTATGTTCCTAAAGGCAAAACCAAACCTTAACTCAATCACAATTGCCTCTCTTCCCTGCTTCATTATTCACAAGATAGTTTCATAATGGAAAAAATCCATTTCTTGATCACTTAGCCATTAAAACTCTGATTTCAGGTATGAAAAAACATTGTTTTACATTACTTTCTATTACGCTATAATTGCATCAGATCAAGGAGTTTGTCAAGAAGAAAAAAAACATAACAGAGAAATTTTGCATTATGACAGATCATGTTTTAAGCCTTGCCATATTAGCAATCAATATGTTTGGGTGGGATTTAGTGAACGAGTAGGATCCAGTCTTGCATAGACTTCTCCTTCAGAACTGTCCTCGATTTACTGAATTTCTCTTCTTTAACAATACGAATTGAGTACAGAAGGACGTAAAATAAATCTATTTCTTGGACAGTTTTGAAGCAAATGAAGGACATGGGACATATCTTTTCCATCCAAAGGTTTCTTTTCCAAAACCAGAGCACTGAAAAATTACCGCAGACAGCGTATAAATCCTGAGACCAGAATATTTATCACCACCCAGTACAATAATGTTCAAACACAAACGCTAGTCAGCAACGGTTGACAGCAAATGTGATCAGCAATGGCTCGAAAAAAAGAAGGAAAAGAAATCATCACTGCATAAAAATATCAAACATAGCACGGTAGAAGAATTATAAGGGAATAGAAGAAACACCTGCTGTATAGCATTAATGCAATATAAACGATAGCTAAGAGAGAAACAACTGCCGGACAGCCATCCATTGTTACAGGCCAAGCCTAGTAATTACTTGAAATATTCAAACTCCATCACTGCCTTATTCAACGACAACCACCAGCATCTACTTTGCTTTATTGCCATTTACTACACAAGGATGTCACATAGCCCCTACCAGAGCATGAAAATCACATCCACCCCACCTCCTTGATAACAAATAGTACAGGAAAGCGGGAAACCTCTTTGCAAACCCTGTACAAACTACCCTGCTACATCTCCATATCTGGAATTCCACAACAGAGCATCAAAATAGGCTCTTGAGACAAAAAGGAACTAAAAGGACTGGAAAAATGAGAAAAAACCAACAGAATTCTACCACGATACAGGACAGGCCTTGTACAAGCTTTGTCAAGGCTACTTTGATGAAAGATTGAGTAGAAATGACTAAAAAATAAAACTAAATCCAAAAAGCTAAGATCTCTTATGACAGATTGATCCCAAAGCATCTCCTTCATTTAGTTCTTTGTACTCTGAATTAGTCGTGGTGGAGAACATATTAAATGCATCCTTAAGATATTGCTGGTTCAACAATATATCTGTGCTATATTCACTTGTACAGAACTGTGTTTCTCTGTGACCTGGTATCTAACTTTCATGTAGTTTCATATTAACTCATCACAGCTTCGGAATTGATACCACCACCATCCTGACCAACCAAGGAACGTTGGGAAAGATCATATAACACCTTTTTCTGGTAGTCATTAGTGAGGGGAACACTTGCACGCAAGAGATCCATAGGTAGTTCCCTCTTAATAGCTTCAGCTGGATCTGAGTCTGATAGAGAAGACTGCATAATACTATCATATTTATTTATGCAATATTTAACAAGCAGGCCAAAAAACTCATCAAATGAGGCCTTCCAAAGTGCCTGATTTGTCGCATTGTAGTCGCCAGCATCATGAAGATCATTTAATAATTTCGTTGCTCTCTCCAACACAGACAATAATACGAGGGAAGCCCCATTTCCAGCTGAGCTTCCAAGGGGGCGAAGGGGAGGACGCTCTGAGGAGCAAGCCACTGCAGCAAGACAGGCACTGAGGGAACCAAGACCCATGTGACGAACACATAATGATACAACCCTTTCAAGGTTATTTGTGGTTTCTGTTCCAAGATCAGACAGGAGACCTCCAAACAAAAACCTTAAATGACGAAAAATGGCCATGCAGACAATCCGCATGAGATCACTACCCGGAAAAAGAAGCTGAATGTACCTTGCAAGGAGCTTCCGTCCCTTGGGAAGAGATACTAAACGCAAGAATACAAAATCATCCTTGGGAGCAAGTCCAACTGTGTGGCCATTCTTGCCTAGAGGGTCAACCAATTGCATGGATGCTGCCAGCCCCTCCAACAAGACCTGCCTCCTGTGTCTCAACTGGGTTCCACCCTCATGGAACTGATTGAATTGTAGAAAACGATCAATATCATCTACATCAAGAAGAAGGCAAAGACCATCTTCAATTGTGACTCTAGCTGCAAGCATTGGCTCCTGTTCCAGGGGCTTCTCGGTAGAATTCTGCTCAATATTAGCAACACCAGTATAGTTTGGGGGTTCAACTTCAAGAAGAGGACGAGGCCTACGAATTGAAGAGAAAGGAATTCTCCCAAGAGCATCGACCTGGAGAAAAGCATGTGGCTCAGCATTAGCTCGTGCTCGGGGAGGAAGATCCCTCAGGTGAGCTGGGCAGAAATGATGTTTGAGCTTTGCCCCGGCTGTTTTTTTTGAAAGGCAAGCCTGGTGATAATAATCATCCACATATGGGTCATTACTGTGTGTTGCAGCTAGCTGCATTCTGAGAATAGTTTCAATTTCATCGGTAGTCATATACTTGGATCTGAACTGCGGCCAGCCATTATCAAACTTCTGACCATTGATATCAAAGCCTTGTTGAGGATAACGCACCATTGGTCTAACTCTCTGAGCTGATTTTGGTCTTTGATCCCTATCACTCAGACCAAGCATCGTGTCAAAGTTGTTCATCATTGGCGGGGATAAAGAGAGATGGGCATTGAACAATTGAGATTGCATGCCCAATAAATGGCCCGATGACGACTGAACTGAGGGGTGCAACCTATGTTGTTGTGACTGAAGTTGTGGGATCAACTGTGGAGGCATGAGCCCATTTTGATGAGGTAATGGTGGTTGCAACATATTGTTCAAGCGGTTGGGATGATCTCCAGGATATAAGCCTGTATGGTTGACCCATTGGCTTGGTGGCAGGGTATTAGCAGAAAGACCAGAACTGAATTGAGGCAAATTCCCACCATAATGTGGTGATCCATGATGTAAGCTCATCGGAAGCTGAGAATTAGAGAAGGGGGGTAATGCTATTTGGTGGCCACCAGCAAGATATGGAATATTTAGATGACTGTGGTTCGATGAGGACTGAGGAGATTGGCCACCTAGGGGAGGATTTGTTGTGTAAGAGGATTTTGGCACAAGAATAGGTTCGCTAGAGTAGTGTTGGTGGTGTGGTTGTGGTTGCTGCTGCTGCTCTGGGTATGAAGAGGTTCGGTATAGATGCTTTGATTCTGCAAGGCGAGCAGTAGAAGAATATGGCTGCGACGACCATCTTTTTCCATCCTCAATGCCATCTTGGTCAAGCAGCTTCTGGTCAAACCAATTAGGAAAATCCTCTCCCTGTGCCCATTCAGCAGCAGATGAACCTGAAAGGTTTTATCACAGATATTTCATTTACATTCATTTTTCACACATCCAAACTTAGAAAAATTGCTTATTTTTTTTGTTTATTATAATTCACAACACTATTGAACACGGATTTTTAAAAAAGGTACAAGTACATCATCATAATAAAGGATTTTGAAATATTATAATGCAGAACAAATGTCAGGCATATTGATTCTGTTCTGCCAAGTCCAGAATTCCAACTTGCCCGACGAGTAAACCTATGCCCTTATTGGGCTAACTTTGAACTGCATTTACATAGTCTACCATTGAATTTAAATGCAATTGATAAGACTGAAGAAATCAAGTAAAAATATCACAAAGTATAGCAATCTTTGCCAACTAAAACTATCCGCCTGAAACATTCATGTAGAACTAGAATGAATACCAGTTACATTTCTTTTTAGTAAAAAGTGGCATGGGCACATGTATTTTTTATTGCAGCAAATTTCCATCTTGAACAAGATATCACCAACACCTTCTATATTCTGATGTTCAAACTGCCATGCATTTGACATTAATATCTTGGTCATAATTGAAGACACTAGTAGGTGGAATAGAGTCCCAATAAGGTATCCCAGTTTCCCAATATCTTTATGATAACACACTTGTATGATTCTCAACCATGAGCAGCATTAGCCCAAAAAATGTAAATCACTGGACTTTAGCAACAATCATATCATGACAAACCAATATAGCACTGGAACGAAGAACAGCATACCAAAAAAATTTGACAATGGGTGCAGATGGGGAAAAACAATACTACTACAAGTTCATGGATTGATTAAGTTTCCATCTGAAACTTCACATTAATAAAGAAAATTATACAATGGAATACTTACTTTCTTTGGAGCCCCAAGCACCAATTATCCCAGTGCTTCTTGGTCCATTGACACCCTTGTTCAACTGCAAAAAAAAAGAATCAAGCACATCCAATTAAACAAACTCATCATAATTTAATATTTTGAGATACTTCTTACACTGATGCAAGAAACAGCCCATATACAAACTACATGCCAATTAGACCCAACATAAACAAACTTGGTTACCTTATCTTTCCCATCCTTTTTTCAAATTGGTTACAATATGCACCAATTACACCTACTCCTACTCCTTTACCAACCAGAGCTAAGGCTCGACAACTGAAGAATGATGTATTAAAGACATTCTACAGTGCAACCTTGACAAGTGAAGAGCATATTCTATACAACCTTCATAGCATACACAATAGTATGACTAAGCAGTGGACTGACCTTTGAAAATGTACTTGAAATATCATCAATGTCAGAGAGAGATCGTAAAACCCCACCCTGCAAATAAGAAATAAACAATAATTCACACATTATTCTAGAGTTTAGGACCCAATACTAAAGAACCGCATATAAATTCTAAAAATAAAAGGTCATTGGAAGTGTTAAATGTCTGGACTCTAACAAATTGAAGGCGGGGAAAAGTTGGATCAGATTTAAAGAAAGGTAGTTGAGAGACCTGTTTCAAAATTAGTGTTACTGTGAACCAACTTTCATAGTTAACTCTGGCTCTTTCACAAAAGAAAAGAAAAAAAACAGAGCACCCATAAGGAGATTGACAAACCACTTAATTCAAGCATCCTCTCTTAAACAATCTCCTAAAAGAGTTAGAAGATCTGCTACATCAAAATAACGCTAAAGATGTGCTACATTCATTTTTCTCTTTAACAAAATTCTTCTTTTATTCACAGGAAAAAAAAAATTACACCAATTTGGCAGACCTACATATCCACAACAAAATAGTGTGCTCCCCTACTTCTTCTAAAAAAGACATGTAAATGTTCCTAAGAGCCAAAAAGATTCCATTTCAATGTAAATCAACGAATCAAATAAAAAGGATAGAAGATCTCAGAATGAAGGGAGGGTGGAACCTCTTGTTTGTCGAAGAGAAACTCTTCCTCTTCAAAATCAGTGGCAGGCAACTCCTCGTCATCCTCCAACCCACCTAACTCAACTTCCTCAACAAGATCTTTACCAAAGAATGCATATTGAGATGAATCAAATACAGCACCTTCTGCCCAAAAAATTAATCCAAGAGATAAAACCAGGTCAATTCCAAATAAAATGGCACCCGCTCCATGTCTAGAGAAGATAAACTCGCATTAAGAAACTAAAAAACCATCACACAAATAGATGGCAAGTGCTTAAACGAGAACGCAGTTACGGTTTACACTGACTCATATTTGAAGCTAATTTCATCTGAACAAATCACAAGAAACGTTCCCATATCAGCCATTAACATCAAAAGCAACGATAGAATCTGAAGAATCCAAGTACCTACTCAGCTATTTAAAGCTAAAACAACTGTTCCATTTAACTTCACATAAACCCGTTAAATTCTACTAAACTCAAAACAAAGCAGGTCCTATCACACGCAAAAACAAATTCTTACACGAGTACAAAGCTAACCTCCAATTTTTTAACGTTGACCCACAAAACCAAACAGCTTAAACAGACCATTTAGACAAAATCCCATGATGTTTTCTTCTATTTTCTCGTGAAACAAAAACAAAAAGAAACAAGACAGATCTTCACAAGATAATTAAAAAAACAACGAAAATAAACCTGTAGAGTTATCTCCAATATTGGGAGCTTGTTCAACACTACCCCCGTCCATCATTCTATCTACACTTTCTTCTGGGCTATTATTTTAATCTTTAAACCCACAAAAATTGAAAGCTTCAAAACCCCTAATCCAAACAAAATCCAAATCTAACAAAAGAAAGGCACTGAATTCTAAAAACCCTTTTAAAGGTTTTTTTTGTTGAGAGAAGGATCTGTTTCTGTACAGTGAAGAATTGGGTACTGCTTAGCCTACGAATGATTCAAGGAAGGCAGGCAGAAACCCTAGAGAGAAGGAGATAACAATCGATTATTAGGATTAGAAAATGTTGTTGTCATTAGTGCGTAGAGAAGAGAATAGACCACTGGTATGCTTTTTTAGTATTTTGTTTTACATTAAAAAATCAAAATATTTATATATATATATATATATATATATAAATAATATACTAATATTAAAAATAAATTAAAGTTATTTTAATATATTTTAAATATAAAAATTATTTAAAAGAATACGCTAAGTATCAAACCAGCAATACCGACACTCAAATTAATTTATTTTAGTGTAACAAGGAAGCCAAAATAGCTTAAAATGGAGAGTTATCTATCTATCTATTTATTTTAGTGAGGGAATAGAAGTTTTTATTGTTTTATAGTGGACCGGGGAGCCCAGAAAATGTTATATTTCTATGAGATCGTGTTTGTTATTGTATTTTTTTTAAATAAAATAAAAAATATTTTTTATATCAAATTAAATATTTTTATATTATTTTCATGTGCTATGTCAATTTTTTTTTAAATTATTATTTTAATACATTTATATATAAAAAATAATTTCAATTATTTTTGCAAACAGATAGTGTATTAATGGTATGGTTTGTGTTTAGTGATGAATATAGTTTTATCTTTATGTTTATTCGTGATAGACTGCTGCTTGGATTATTTATAATAGTTTTTATTTATTTAAGTTGATATTTTTAAGTTTTTTTAAATTATTTTAACTTACTAATTTAAAAAATAAAATTAAAAAATCAAAATATTATTTTAATATATTTGTAAATAAATATTTAAAAGACTCACTTATATGGGCCGGTTCATTTAAGGAGTGATTAAGTGAAATTGGGCTCAATTGGAGTTAATTAGAGAATGACGCAGGCTGGAGTGTGGCTATTTTGGGCTGAAATAAGTGTTTGGAAGTCTGATTTTAATTGTTTTTTAAAAATATTTTTTGTTTAAAAATATATTAAAATAATAATTTTTTATTTTTAAAAATTATTTTTGATATTAACACATAAAAATAATTTATAAATATTTTTTTAATTTAAAATAAAAAAATCAAATATTTTCAAAAATAGTTTTAAAACGTAATATCAAACACTCTCTAAGTGAAGTTTCAACTCAACACTGCTACTCAATTAATTTAAAAAAAACGTTTTTATAATTTTTTTAAAATATTTTTGAAACAAAATGACAAAACAATAATATTCAATTAATTACAAATTTTTATTTAGCTAAATCAAATTAAGTTGATAAAACATATGCCTTAGCTATTTTTTCATGATAAAAACTATATTGAATTAACATGTTTATTGTTATTAACCTCAACCTTGCATAGCATTTAATTTATAATATTTTTTGATTTAAAATTTGACTTGAAATTAAAAAATAAATTGATTTAACTAAATTTAAACTTAGTTGATTTAATGAGTTTATTCATGATATAATCAAACTATATTTAATACTAATAAAAAACTTTAGTATTAAAAGATATTTGATACCTGGATCAAATAAATAAAATATATTTTTAAGAAAAAAAGATAACAATACTAATAACAGATATTGATTTAAATTAATCCAATTAAATCTATGAATCTGTTTTTTGAAAAAATCGATACAAGTAAGTTGGGGAATGCATAAATAAAAGTAAATAAAAATATTTTTTTTTATTATTTTTGATAAATTATGATTTTTTCTACGTCTTTTTTTTTTCCCAATCTTTATCTAGCTTGCTAACAAGAGGAAACGGTGAAAGGTTTTGCATTCAGTGGCCACTTTTCCCTCTGTTTTTCTCACAGATAAACCCTTGTCCATCTCTCCGTCTCTCTAAAATGGCCAGAGTAGCATGCAGCAACCTTGTACCTGCCTTGTCTCTTCTTCCAAAGAAATCAACATCGTCATTTCCACTGTGTAGAAACCATTCTTTCTTCACCAACAACTCCCAATTTACAGGGTTTTTTGGGATTGCCAATAGGCGGTTTTCCGCTTCTTCTTCAAAAATAAGCATGAGCTTGAAAGCTGGAATTGTTGGCCTTCCTAACGTTGGCAAATCCACTCTCTTCAATGCTGTTGTATGTATCTCTACCTCCCCTTTTGCTAAATTTCTTTGCTTCTTTAGAAAAAAAGGGAAATGGATAAAGATTTGTTCTTGTGGGCCTGCTTCTCTGCTAAGTATGTGAAGTAAAGTTTGAATATTTGAAGAGATGGACTTTGGATTTTGGTGTTTATTATGTTTGTTGTTATTCTGGTGGTGTATGAAAGCGTTTGATGTGGGATTGAATAACATGTTTTCAGGTGGAGAATGGAAAAGCTCAAGCTGCTAATTTTCCGTTTTGTACAATAGAGCCGAATGTAGGGATTGTTGCTGTTCCAGATTCAAGACTCAATGTACTTTCTGAACTAAGCAAGTCTCAACGAGCCGTCCCGGCATCTATTGAATTTGTAGATATTGCTGGCCTTGTCAAGGGTGCCAGTCAAGGGGAGGTTGTTCGCTATTTCTTTCACTAGCATTGGCTTATTTCGGAATTAATTGATTCGATAGGCAAAACCTTTTTGAGGAAAAGATATGGCTTTGTATTTGGACTTGAACGTTTGATTGTACAGTGTTGACTAATATTCTTGTTATATATTTATTTGTTTCTTGCAGGGGTTGGGTAACAAGTTCTTATCTCATATTCGAGAAGTTGATTCCATTCTTCAGGTTCATCCTTAAGTATTCACATTTGTTGTTTCCTTAAAGTTGGTGATGGTGGGGTTTTGGGGATTGGCGGGCTCACACTTTTCAATTTTACTTATCAGGATGTTTGTAGTCATCATTTGGCAGGATACTGACTTAGGTAGTTTAACAAGCTATCTTTCACAAGTTTGAATGTCTACTAGAGAGCCTCTTGTTTTGCAAAATCCTGAATACTGCTGCTGGATAATAAGTAGTTACTATTGATGTGAAAGTGTATTAATAGCCTATTTGTTTTGGTCCAGGTTGTTCGCTGTTTTGATGATAATGACATTGTTCATGTAAATGGCAACGTCGATCCTAAATCTGATATTGATGTAATCAACTTGGAGCTTGTTTTCTCAGATTTGGATCAGGTATGCTACATAGAGCTAGAAGATTTGCTCCTTCAGCATTTTCATTCTATTTTTGTCTTTAAACATTTATTTGTGATGGTCCTTTATAGACAGCAAAATGCAAACTGATATGAGATGTTAGAGGCTTGCTAAAGAGCAAGCTTATATACCCAAGTAATTGAAATTTATGCTCTAAATTTGATATTGCACTGCTTAGGATCCTTTGGTTAGGTAGAAGTTTAAAATCTCAATTTCCTTTCATTTTCCTTTGGCCAATACTATACCCGTTGCATCCTCATATATATACATAACCGGGTAGCACTCTATCAATTAGCTGTTCATCTGCAGTGCTCAGATTTTTGGAAGTTTATAAAAGGGAATACATATAGTTTGGGGAGTTTCTAAATCCTTTTCTAAATCTCATATATTTTGTCTTGTTTTACTTTATTGATGGTATTTGAAATCTAAGGCTTTATTTGGTTAAAAAATAAATCAGATAAAGTGGTGCTCAAATGGGGTCTTATACTCTTGTTCTTCAGCAGTGCCTTTTGTCTTTTAATTGCATTTACTTGAAAGTTCCTTGTGAAGGCAACCTTTGTATGTTACTGTTATCATATGTTAATCATCATCAAATAAGCTGACAGAACTAATTTATGCATTTTACAAGAAATGCAGATTGAGAAAAGATTAGAGAAGCTCAAGAAAGGGAAGGCAAAGGATTCACATTCAAAACTCAAGGTAAAATTAGGTTTCTTTGCTTTCAATGCCTGAGCAAGCAGCCTGTCTGCTATATTTGCAAGTAGATACTATATAAACTATTACAAGTTTCTTACTTCAGGAAGAGGCTGAAAAGTCTGCCTTGGAAAGGATTCGTGAGGCACTCATGGATGGAAAACCAGCACGATCTGTAGCATTAACAGATTTTGAAAAGGATGCAGTAAATCATCTTTGCTTGCTTACTATGAAACCAGTCATATATGTGGCAAATGTTGCAGAATCTGAACTAGCTGATGCTGGAAATAATCCTTATGTCAAAGAAGTGATGAATCTTGCATCCGAGTTGCAATCTGGACTAGTTACAATTTCTGCACAGGTACAGTGATACCTTCTAGAAACCTTTGCCTCTATACATGTGTTCTGCTGTCTATTTCAGGCCAATGTACCTTGCACAAGCTTTGAATTGTCATTTTCAATTGAAGCAGGTAATTTAAGGATGCTTATTATTGCAGGTTGAATCAGAGCTTACAGAACTGCCGCTTGAAGAACGAAATGAATTTCTGAAATCACTTGGTGTTAGTGAAAGTGGCCTTGGAAACCTCATCAGAGCAACATATAGCCTTCTGGGGTTGCGTACATACTTTACTTCTGGAGAGAAGGTGAATAATTTGATAAAAGTTTTCTGAATATATTATTTATATTCATTATTTGAAGGAGTATTTTCTTATTTCCCACAGGAATCAAAAGCATGGACTATACATGCAGGTTAGTTTTGCCGTTCACTGAACTTTCATTAATTGAAACTGACTCGCTCAAGAAAATGTTTATATTTTGTTCTGCTTGAGTTTGAGAATCAGTTTTACCGACTTTTGTAGGAGATAAAAGTCTACTTATTTATTTGAGTCTTTTATATGTGGGATGCATGTATACATTGTGTCATGAAGTAAAGCTAAATGGTCTAAAACCACCCAACCGATACCTCTTTACATCTACTCAGACTGTTATGATTGTTGAATGAGTTTTTTCCCCTCTTGATTCAGGAATGACGGCACCTCAAGCTGCTGGAGTTATACATTCTGACTTTGAGAAGGGTTTTATTCGAGCTGAGACAGTAAGCATCTTAATTAGATTTTTTTGGCTTTCTCTATTAACATTCAGATTGTTGACTTTCTAGCCATTTATGGTTATGAGAATTGTTTTTATGCAATTGTAAAATTAACTTGTTCACATCAATCTCTTATATCCAAGAATATTGCCTGGATGTCTATCCCTCATTTGGTTGCCTTGGTAGTTCTTTTTCCTACGCTTAAGCCTTATCTCTTAACAACCCCCTCCCTCTTCTGTTCAAAAAAAGAGAGAAAAAAAGAATTGCTTAAGTGGTGGCAATGCAATGATCTTGAAGAGTAAACATGTGTTTTTTTTCCTTCGCTGAAATGTTTAGAGTATATATCCTACCTCTTGCATTATTGGATTTTGTTATGGTATACTCAAGCGACAAGCGATGCTGTTGTCCAGTCATTCATGGTACCATTGCTTGTCTGACCACTAGTTTTTACTTGACTAAGGTGAGTTTTTGTTTTATTATAGGTGTCTTATGATGATTTCGTGGCTGCTGGTTCACTTGCTGTTGCAAGGGAAAAAGGACTTGTGAGTTTGTTGCTCTTCTGTACGCTTTAATAATCCTTGAATAGTGGGGTGGTGGTGTGTGATCACTTGTGAATCCTTTATGTGCTTGTAGTCTTATTTCAGGCTCTTTTCCTCTCGAAGATTCATTTACCTGCACTACTTTGACTTTTGCAGTTGAGATCTGAAGGTAAAGACTACATAGTTCAAGAAGGAGATGTAATGCTGTTTCGTTTCAACGTTTAACGGCCATTATACTAAAGGTAAACACATCATGTTGGACTTTTCCAACACAATTGGTGAACAATTTTGAATACAGCTCAAGTGAAAGGATGGTTTTGGTGTTCATTTCCCTGAAATCATCTTGAACCAGGGACGTATCGTGCACACAAAATGAAACACTATTTCATTTTTTATCTGCTCATCCAAGCAAACCACGGGATTTTGGCCGAGTTAGCTGAGAGAGTACTGTGGGATGAGTGGAATAGTTCAATATATATAGAGTTGGTTCTGTCAGACAAAACTGATACAAGTTATTTTAGTTGAGAGCAGAGAATGTATCATGTAAGGTGATTTGATCTACTTTCATCTCAAGTATTGCTTGGTTGGAATTTTCACATGCACTCTTCTTTGACTATTACACAAGAACAAGGTCTAGAAACTAGTTTTGACAGCAACTTGAGTATCCTCAAGTGCTGCACAGAAGATGCATTTTCTTGTTGATTTTGGGTTCAGAATCTGGACCCTGTTTGCTTCTTTGATTTTACATTTTATTTCTAGAGGTCTCTTCATGCTAGTTGGCCTGCATCATGAGTGCTGAAACTGGTGTTAGGCTTGTCACTTTAAGAATATAATTGCTGGTTTGCAAAAGCAAATGAGCCAACTTGCAGATGTGAAAGCCTCTCCAAACTTGTGCGAACGTTTGGTCAATTGTCTTCAGTCTCCAACTGATAGCATCATTTGTATTTGATTATGCTTTATCTTATGACGGTTGGTCCTCGACTCATCATAGAGCCTCCCTCCAACTGATGTGATGGGTTATTCTCTTTGCATGCTTTTAAGTTTTGTTTGGCGGTACAACATGATTTAATTTAGTTTTTAAGTGTTAACTTTATATTTTTTGATTGTTTTGATGTTCTAATATTAAAAATAAAAAATATATGATTTTGATATATTTTTAAACAAAAAAACATTTTAAAAATCAATTTCAACTATGTTTTTAAATAGCTATCAACCATATTTATAAATAGGCTTTAAGCAAGTACAAATTGTTTTTTCTAAAGTTTACTATATTTTTTTTATTCAAATGCTTTTTCGCTATGAAATGCTAAGATGAAACAAACTACTATAGGATACGAGAGACAACTATAAATGTGTGAAAATTGATTATTTTTCTTAGATTCAGAATCATGTGGTTTAAACCATAACTATAAGAACTAAATGTAACATATTTGTCAAAGCCTATCTCAAAATCATATCATTTTGTTTTTTTTAAATGCAACGATATCTTTTGAAAAAATAAGTTAAAATAACTAAAACAATATTGTTTTGAATAAAAATAAAATAAATAAATAATTGGAATTGACCAAGTTTGGTCAACCAAATTGCATGTTGATACAATCAACTTCCAAATCAATTTCAAAACAAAGCTAACCCATGTTAGATTTTAAGTTTGTGAGTTACCAAGTCTGACTCATTAAGCTAGCTTGAGCTTGATAACCATGATATAAACTATTGATAGTTAAGATCATAAATTCATGACAAGTAATTTTATGAATAATTCAAAATGGTGTTATTGTTACGATCTACTTAAAAACACAAACTATGTTTTATTTTTCTCTAGAAACTAATTCATGTGTTTGATATACTTGTATGATTTCTATATAAAACCTTGTGAAATATGAAAAATAATCTACAACACAATAATTTTTCATATGATTTCTGTGAATAACCTTATGAAATATGAAAAATATTTATTTCATATGAAAAAACCCTAATTCTATATATGAAAAAAATCTATCACAGAATAATTTTAACCAAAGACATATTTCTGCAACAACTACCATTATATCAGACACTTTCAAGCATTAGAATTATGAAAACAATAAGTTTATACATGGAAATAGTAGAACTCGTGTTGACTGTGGATGAGTGTGATTAAAGTCGAAAAGCATCTCACAAATGCTTTCCAAAATTGAGTTTGAAACTCAATTTTTGTGCGGGATCCACAGTTACAAAACTTACAAAACTGTAGTCCAAATGCTTATCAAATAATTTGGATCTACGGTGAGTCTAAACCGCAGAAACTAATGTAGAGCCAAACACCCACTTAATTATACAGATTTCAGATCTGGTATGAAAACTGTGGGCTTGGACAGTAATGCCCGATTGACCAGTGACTAGAGCATCTATGTGTCCTTTTGTGCCTGTATAACCCCCACCATACAGCATGGATCCATAAAAAGATGGCTTGTTTAAGTCATTGATGTTTGAAATTTTCGGTTGCAAGGCTCAACAGGCCCCACATTTCCAGCACAGTAAACAATGACAGAGCACCCGCCATGGCTTATCTAGCCAGCCACCCGGATTGCTGCAATACCTTTTGTGAGTAATATAGCAAGTCTCCTATACATGCATGGCTCGCTCATTCATATTCTTTCTAATCTTTTTTTTTTGTTTCCCTCGAAGAATAATGAAGAAGATCAATTCGATACTAAGTAAATGCAGGAGTTTGTCGAGGCAACTAGGGAGATCTTCATCTTACAGTAGCCTAAGGTCCAAATCTACCAGGGAAGATTTATGGGGTCCTGATCCTAAGCAAGAAGATGAAAATTACGAAACTATGTTTGTTGGAAGCACCAGAAAGAGGTACGTCATTAGATCTAAGTATTTGAGCCATCCTTTAGTGAATGCTCTCATCGAGAAGTCAAAGCAAAAGCCAGGAGATGGTAGCATTTTGGTGGTGAAATGTGAGGTAGTCTTTTTTGACCACCTTTTATGGATGCTTGAAAATGCCGATCCAAATGTTAGTTTTGGTTCTTTGGAAGAACTAGCTGATCTCTACATGTTCTAAAATCAATGGAGCTCGCTAGCTCTCTCCATGCATGCACCGGTGATCATGCAGTATGATGCAGTCAAGGACCTGGTAAATCTTTTTTTTTTTTTTCATAACGTGAGTGTCCGGGCCAACTTATATGTATCTCGACCCTTAAAGTTAACGACCAGGTAAGCTTCCAATGGTTATAAAAATTGTGAGACTCAAATTAATGATCTCTAGAAAATAACCCTAGGGCCTGATTAATCGAGCTACACCCTCAGGGTTGGACCTGGTAAATCTTCATGCAAGCAGGTGGTGTCAGCATGATCTTACTAGTTCAGAGTGGGATTAATGCCTTGAATTAATATTCCTCATGATTACCATTCTTAACTGTTCTATTTCTTCTCTAACTCACCGTCTCTGTTGGATTAGTGTATGATAAACACCATGATTAAATGCTTGATCATGGTGATTTTTTTGTTGTTTTTATTTCATTATTCTTGATACTTTATATAAATAAAAACCCTACTTATATTTCATCCTCGTGAATCAATAACTCAACATAACATTGTTCAAATTCATGGTAGAAGTAAGAAGTGATTGACTATTTCTCGTTAACTTAGGTATTTTTAATGGTTATGTTTATCAAAATCATTAATAAAAAAGATTATTCTCAAATTAATAAAAAACAAAAAAAACCCTTCATGTCATTTGTTAATGAACATAAAAAATATTAGAGAATAATATAAATTATATCTTGGAACCTCACCTAACAACTTAAACTTTTAGATGAGATGACTCCTTAACATGGTATCAGAGCCTTATTGACCCAACGGTCACGGGTTCGACTTTCACCATTCATATTCTATTTGATAAAAATCAAGCACAAGGTAGTGTGAGTCTGTGCAAATTTCAAGCCTAAAGGGTTTTCACTTGAGGGCATGTGTTGGAGAATAATATAGATTATATCTTGGGACCTCACTTAACAACTTAAACTTTTAAGTGAGATAATTCCTTAACAAAATAGAGGCGAGAATGAAAACCAAAATGCAAATACCACCACCATCATTGCTTGATCCCTAGCTTATTGATGATCATGATTACAATGTTATAACCTCCCATCATCACTCCATTGTGGGAAACTATTGAAATCTTACCAAATCTTGAAGCACCAACAAAATCTTGCAAATTCTGAAACACCAGCAACCAGCTTAATTTGTAGATAGCCTTCGGAAAAACACTTGAAAGGAGATGAAAGTGCCTCTCCACCAGTAGATTCGAAGTCTTTGTGTGCAATTCCTTTTTGCAATGGCTTGGTGACTCATGCATGGTGGTGTGGGGCTTAATGAAATCTTAGCACTGTAAATTTTCGTTTGGAGAGGAAATTAATTACATCAGCACGCTAATTATGGTGTGGAGGAGCTTTGCGGGATCTTAAAATAGGCATGAACTTAAAAAAGCTGGCCTGAAAAGGCTTGGATGTAGATAGGGAGGATACCGGGTTTGGAATCAAAGTAAATAACTTCCGGTGAACTTAAGAGGCATGACATGATGATAAAATGACTTATGATTTGCATGGTATGTCTTGAATTCGAGTCAAAATATACATTCCTTATAAGAGTCTGGGACAACCAGAGTTTTATTTGATCATCTAGAACTATAAAATATGCTTTTCAAAAAATGAGATTTCCCCGTTTTTTTTTTCCAAGTCTTAAGGAGTCAAATACTGATATCCAATCAAATTTCCTTTATTATATTTTAACAATAAGAACATAATTTAGCGTGATATTTTACTGTTTCTTTATTTATTTTAAAGAATAATCTGCTTCCGATTTTATTTTCTTCAGGTAAATAAAATGTTTCTAGTTTTCATAGTTTTGATTATAAATCATTAATTAACACATACTTTGATCATGTGCTTTAATTCCTTTCAATTATCAAATTTATATTTTGAATTAACAATTTTCTACTGCCGGAATGGGCAACATGGATAAAGAAACATCATAATGCATTTTGTTATATGTTAAATTCTTGAAACATTTTTTTTTTAGTTCATTTGGTTAGCTTATAGAAATTTTGTGACTTGACTTTTTGTCTAATATTAATTTAAAATTAAATTATAAAGGAGTTGATCTGACATGAATTAGTTTTTTTGACCAGTTTAAAGATAATTCAAATATAATCATTAAAACAAATCTGAAAATAAAATAATATTAAAACTGAATAAAAGAATAAGTGTTTAGCACTGCGTTTTAAAAATGCTTTTGAAAATAAAATAACATTAAAACTGAATATAGCAATTTTTTTTTTGCTACCTACATATTTTTTTTTAAATTATTTCATCCAATGAGTAATATAGCTTAAACAATTCACAATTATATTCTAAATAAAAAACATGCTGTAAAATTCAATATAGGATTGATTTAGATCAAAGCTTAGGTCAGAGGGTTCTTAAAAATATTTTTCATTTAAAAATAAATCAAAATAATATTTTTTATTCTTTAAAAATTATTTTTGATATAACATATTAAAATAATCTAAAACACCAATTTTTTTTTTAATTTAAAGCAAAAAATAAAGATACATATATTTTTTTAATATTTTGCAAAAATACCTTTTCAAACACACTCCCAAACACCAGCTTTATCTATATCTTGAAGATTAAAGCAATGAAGGTTTCCATAAAGTTGTGTAATTCCCTTTGAAGATTCATCGTGAAGATTTTTGTGTTTGCATGCTTTTTATTAATTCATATTCTTACGAATTTACCAGCACATATCATCTCCAGCACTCGTTTCTGGGTAAATTTACAGCAGAAGTTGAAGGGCAAGTAATGATAAAGATGTCAACAGGAAGCCAACTGAAACAAATATACCTAATAATCATCAAAATCTAACATATTTCAAAATTCCCCTATGAAAGGGGGAAAATAATGGTAACAACATGATGCCAGGAACCATAAAATGTGGGCTTTTTTGGTTAGCTAAGTCACTCATACCTTATCCTTCGCCGAATAAAAGAACTTCCCAATAAAAAAAAATGCATTTCAGCAGACAGACATCTTAAGCACTTTTTTCATCTGATTTTGATGCCAGTTTTCTCCTTTGTTGATGTTCTGCAACTTTATAATCTACCACTTCTCTGAAGAGGGTTGAGTCAAGCACACAATTCTGACTTCCATAAACTGCTGCTTGGACACTAGCCATCAATTTTGCTATTTCTCTCCCAGAAAATCCCTCTGTTCTCTCTGCTGCTTCCTTTATGATATCATCAGTCAATCCCTTTATTTCTATCTTCCGCGGTTGCCTTTTGAACAAGTTCTGAAGCCAACCAGATTTTCTTGATCCAGACTGAGCTATATACTTGTCCAGATAAAGCTTGAGCAGCTTGAACCGTTCCTCCATCTGAGGTAGAGGGAACTCCAAGACTTCATCTATACGGTCTGCAACAGCTGAATCAAGATCACCAGGGCGGTTAGTGGCAAGAGCAAGGACTATGTCCTTGGACTGGTCACCAGTGCGGAAAAGAAGGGCATTAAGTGCACTTCGTTGAGCTTCGCTCATGTAGGTCTTATTACGCCTGCAAAGTTCAGGAAACAAATTCAATTCTATCAAGCGGGAACCTGGTTCAACTTGCAAAACTGATTAAATTTACTAGAACTAGATAACTATCAGGGTACAGTAATATTTATGCGCGAATTATGTCTTGCTTTTCCCCATTTAACATTTTTTATGTAGGGCAACATTTTATCAGCCCCCTCAGAATAACACAGGCCGCATGTTAAAGTAGACTAAAATTCTAAAACTATAAGATTATCTGCTAGTGCATAAATGTTCTCTCCATAAAGAGATACTTTCTAAAACACCAGTAAGTACACACCAAACTTAAAGGTATTTTGGTTCATTTTTCACAGAGTGAAGAATGACACCTCAAGCATCTTATATGGCCATTAACAAGTATTTTAAGCTCCTTGAAATGAAATTCTTTTACCCGAAAGAAAATTGTCACTTACTCGCACAGAAACGCATCTGCTTCATCAATGAACAGCAACAAACCCCTCCGAGACTTCTTGGCCCAGTCAAATAACTGGTGAATCTTTGTGACAGCCTGTGATCCCAGTGGAGCAACATCTCCACCAGTCATCAAGGCATAATCTAAACCCTGCATGTAAATTTGAAGTAAGAAAAAAGCAGCAGCAACCCATTTTTCAGAAGCTATCTTAATATGATGCGATAATACATGAAATGCTAACTACAAGAGCAATTTGAAGTGTCAATAAATTTACATTTATCAAACTTGTGAGTCAAAAGTGCCCAATATCTAATCCCAAGTAAAAAATACTAGCTAGCTAGCCAGCAGAAAAGAAGAAATGGTTATGGGAATTAACATGAGAATTTATGAGAAACATTTTGACTTCCATCTCAATGAATCCATGACATGACAAGGTCAGAATAGTGAATGCACTACAATCTCTCAATTCATGCTTGCAACTTTATTACTGAACAAAGAAGATTGACACCACATGGCATGATTAATGAATTGAAGCTTAGATATCATACAGATTTTTGAGCTAACTCTCTAGCAGCCATTGTTTTCCCTGTTCCTGGAGGACCATAGAAAAGCATGTTTCGAAATGGAGCCTGATGGGATTTTGTATTGGCAGTTGCATTAGCTAGCTGTTCAATTCGTTTCTGAAGAGAAGGATGTAAAATCACATCACCAAATCCATTTCCATTTTTAGAAGTCGACCCTTTATTAGCACCACTTGATAAAGTTTTAAAGGAGCGGGTCAAAACTCCTGACCAAGGGTATTTACCCCTGGATGACTCTCGGATTAGTGATGGTTGTCCCAATATTCTATCCACATAGCTCCAGATCACTCGAGCTCCTTCTCTGCAATTCAAAAATTAGGAGCAAAAGCTGTAGGGTTAATTCACACACTCAGGAGACAGTGGACACAGTAGAAAATTGACTGCTCACATTTCCACACTAACTGTGCGA
This sequence comes from Salix purpurea, assembly GCA_027405865.1. Lineage (NCBI taxonomy): Eukaryota > Viridiplantae > Streptophyta > Magnoliopsida > Malpighiales > Salicaceae > Salix > Salix purpurea. Next base: position 29,022,498 of record JAOWLH010000002.1, read on the forward strand.
TTGCAGACCCAGACAAAGCCAGCTAGACATGTAAAGATGTAAACTGATAATCCGCACACTGATCAACCATTTAAGACCATGACAACTCAAGGCTACATACATTTTCTCATCTTCTCAAAATAACAGCAAACATAGCAAACTCAAAATCTCCCAAGTTTAACTACATATTAATTACAGGAAAAGACTTGCAAAGGTCGCTAACAGCATACAAGCCCACCATTCAGAATCTTTAGGCAGGAGTAATTTTTACCTTGTTGTGTAAATCCCTGCTGCAAGAGCTGTGACTCCTCCCACAGCAACAACCAGCTTGTTTTGATCGGTTAAAATAGCTCGCAAACCACCTATAAAAGTTAGATACAGTCACATAAGATGGTATCTTCTTGAGCAACAATCAATGAGCAGATAAAACCAAAACAATGCAATTAAAGCTTTATGAAGACTACAGTTAGCTTTAATTAGTAGAACACCAGATTTGATGTAGAGAAATCAGGGACCATCAAGCATTCAGTTGATTTTCTGATGGACAGGTTCCCTGAGCTAGGGTAGAGAGGTAGGGCCATCAGTTAACCAAGAGAAGTCCAGCCCTTCCTAATAATCATAATCTTTTACAAATGCCACAGCCAAGGCTCTCTTCAAACAAAGCTTTCTCCAAGTTTAAGCTAGTGCATGAGATTGAGTTTATACCTCCAATATGCTCAAAGGTAGTGTTTATTGCAGCAACCCATTTCTCCATTTCAGCATTTGCACGATCCTTCAGTATTCGCCTATTAACATCTTCAGCTAGCTTCGCTTCATGGGCTCTCCCTTCTGCTTCTGCCATAGCTCTCACTCTAATTGTTTCACGTTCTACCTCAGCCTTTTCCCTCTCTGTTTGTCGCCGCTGTGCTTGGATCTGTTCTTCTGTTGCTCTTCGAGCCTGCTCCAGTCTTATTGATGATTCTTCTTGCAGTTTCACGAGCTCTTGGTTCCTTGCTCTTTGATATTCATTTTCAGCCTGTAATATGAAAAATTAAACTCCTCTCAATGAAATAACTCCTTTCAATCCTAGAATGTTAACAATACATGCCTGCATCCTCTTCCTGGCCAGTTCATCTTCATAGCGAGCCATCTGGGATTTAGTTTGTGCCTGGTGCTGAGCCAGCTTCTTCTGCTCATCATATACCACCCTTTGTCTCTCCTGCCAAGCAAATAGCAGAAAATTTAAGAAAAATGATGTCAGAAACAAACAGTGTTCCAATCCTCAAAACACATCAAGTCTGCAAAAGCAAAATTCATTCTGCAGGAATATAGTAACACAGATTCTATTGTCAACTTCTCATAACAAAAAACCGAAGCCCAATCTCCCACAAGCCATTTGCTACAACTAACAAGTACATTGCTTTAGGTGAATTAACATGCAGAGCAAAACAAAGTATCTGCCTCTATTTTGAAACTTATATTTCCCTTTAGGAGAGTGGGAGCTTTTCATTGAGCAAGAAAGAAAAGGGGCTAAATGGTTGGAAATATCCAAGTGCAAAAATACCGATTTAGCTAAAACTTCAAAACTACACAGCTACAGGAAATTTAAGAAAAAATATGACTCAATTACTAACAGATTTCTAACAAGATGCTGATCAACAGAAAAATCATCTTAGCCCTAACATAACTGCACTGATAACAATAACGAATAAAACACAGGGAAAAGCAATAAAGAACCATGACTATTCCCCAACAGAACTCCAATTCACATCAGTAATAAACAGAGAAATATGATATCATTAGATGTTACATTCAGATGAAAAATCACATTTAGCTCATAAAGAATAAAATACTGGCAGTGGAAAGTAACTATCAAAAAATAGTAGCATAAGATAGATGTTTCACCTCAAAAGCTAATCCACTAGGTGTTAGTAAAAGGGCATTTAAGATCACATAGCAATTTCTGAGAGCCACTGATTTAAGAGCATTTTATGTGATCCACACAAAGGGAAGAATTGGTCACAAAAAAGAGAATCACAACCAAGCACATTAACTTTCATTTCGTCAGGAAAGCCTCCTCATTTGTATTTCAGGAGCAGTAAATGAAATACAGAAGCCTATCCTAGCAATATGCATTCCAGAGTTCATAACTCCAGGATACGTTGGCAGTTTCAAAAAAAGAATTGAGGTTAGTCATGTTATTATTTCAAAGACCTACAAAAATAACAGGTGATTCTTAGCCACCACTTGATCAAGTAAAAGGAACCCAACAATACAACAGCAGAGACTCCAAGATGCAAAGATGCAAAGATGCATTTTCACTTCAAGTATCTTTAAAGCATGCAAAGAGTTCTTAGCCACCAACCATTTATTGGCTAACAAAGCGGTCTCACAAGTCACAAGCTTGATGGATTTTTTTTATAAAAAGATACTCATCATAGTGTAACTTACAGTTTCTGCCTGAGCTTGCATTGCCTTAAATTCTGCAGCCTTTGCAGCCAATTCTGCCTGTTTCGTTGCTTCTTGTGTCTTTATAGATTCAAAGACCTACACAGACAACAAGCACCACTATTAGTCCATCCATTTAAATGCACATTCTACATCAATGAATAACCAAAAAATCCTCTCAGAAGCCATTTCGAGCATGCAATATTCAAATCAGCAAAGTGAATCCAAAGGCCTGGAAATGGAAAACTACGAACAATTCAATTTACTCAGGCAATTCCGGCAAACTAATTTGAACTCACTATTTTTTTTATATACCAATGCAAAAAACAAAACTTTAAATTATCGAAATTCTCAATCCACTCATCTCCATAACTAGAAATAACAGCATAAACTTCAAAGCTAAAATCAAAACTCCACTCAAGCAATCTCAAAACCCAACAAAAACATCTAAAAACAGTGGCTCCTAAAAAATCACCCCACTTAAAAACCCATCAAAAAACACCCAATAAACAAAACAAAAAATCCAGTTTCAAAAACCCAAGAAAACAAAAACCCATTCTCACAAATTTCCCATAAAACCCACCACCAAAAAAAGCCATACTTAAAACAACCTCAGAATCCCACAAAAAACTATTTTCTTTTCAATAAAGTTTCCACCTTTTTAGCATGGGAAGAAGAGGTAATCTCCTTCAGAGCCTTAGCACCTCTCTCTAAAGCCTCAGGATCAAAACCAGCCGACGTCGTTCGTGGGTTATCATTCCTAGGAGCTCTAGGAACAGACTCGCCACTACCCGCCACCGTTGATGGGGGCAAAGTGGACGGCTGAGATTGGCCAGAAAGAGAAGGGGTTTGAGAAGGGGAAGGAGAAGGATTTGAAGAAGAAAAGGGAGAAAAATTAACGCCATCAGCAAAAGACACAAGATTTGATTGAGAAAAAGAAAAGGAGGCTGCTACTGCTGAGATTAGCCCTCCAATTTCACTTGTTCTTCCCATTTCCTTTTTTGTATAAAAAAAAGACAGTGTGGAGAGAACCCCTGGGTTTAGGGTTTAAGAGAGAGAGAAGGCTTTTAAGGGTTATTTTGGTGGTTATGTCTTGAAGAGAAAGACAGTCGCCATGGAAATTCGAAAGAGATGACTGAGAAGGTTTTAGTAGGGTTTTGGTTTCGGGCCGGGTCTTGGTTTTTAGTCATGACCTGCCAGACTTTCCACTCCACTTTTTAATTAATTAATTAGTTAATTTATAAAACTAATTACTTTTATGTTTTAGATTTTTTTTTAATTTTCTTTTCTTTAAACTATTTTCTTTTGATATTTTTAAATTGTTTTGATATACCAATATAATATAAAAATAATTTTTTTTTTTAAAAAAAAATATCATTTCGATGTATTTCTAAGAAAAAACTATTACAACAATATCAAACAAGCTATTAATAATTTAAATATTTAATTTCTATATTTTTGTCAAGATTTTAGAAAGCTAAAAGTTGGTGTATTTACAAGGAAAAAAATATTTTTTATTGTTTTAAACCAATTGTAATATATAAAAAATCAAAATCAATTTTGTTTTCCAAGTAAATCACATGTATCAAAATATATTTTACAAGTAATTATTTTTCTTACAAATCCTAAGATTTAAACTATAGATGATAAATTAAGCTACTGATTGATTTATTTAAAAAAATATAGAATTAATCTAAGCAAGTTCCATTCATTTTGGATCCATATCAAATGAGTTATACTCTCGAGTTATAAGTCAATTCTCTAGATCATTTCAGTTTTACAAGGTTAATGCTAGAAATAATTCAAAGTAAAACTAAATTCAAGTTTTAATTCGTTAAACTGATGAATTGATTATCATGGCAAGCCGAGTTTAATATTTGCTCTACAATATTTATTTTTCAAAAAATATACTCTTGTCCTTTTTTATAAAATGAAAAGCTCTTTTTTTTCTTTTTCTTTCCATAATTTGTTTTTCATCTTATAAACCCACACATAGATATGTCAATTTAATATGAGCTCATTGGATACTTACTTGATGATATTTATTTTTTGGATCCAATAAATAATATATAAGTATATAGTTTAACTCAATTAATATTTAATAATCCGAAACATAATAATTATCCAAAATTTGAGAATATTGTCAAATTTGATCGGAAACCGTCCAAACCTAATCCAAAATATATATTTATATTATATAAATATATTTGTAGAATATTTTTTTTAATATAATATGATACATACATACTTATATGAATAATATTTACTATTTCGTCATCTAATATAAATATATATTTCAAATATATATTAATTATTTTATTTTTGAATAATTATTATTCTATAAAATTACTTAGGATAGATAGGGGGTGAATTTTATTCTAATGATTTTTGTGAAGATCATGGTATAAAGAGACTCCTAATGGTGTAATTACTAGGTTATAACTAGTTTGATTTTCCTTCTATGTTCTGTAACTATACAAGAAACTGAGCTTCAGATATTTATAAACATGGAGCTAGGGCATATCATCAATAAATGTTAACTCATCTTACTTACAACCTAGGCCTTGATTAGATAATCTCGGATTAAAAGTTAAAGTTTCCACGTTAAGAGTTACACCTCCGAATCTTTCAAGGATTAAGACAACGTGCACCGACCAATCACGGGAACACAATTCAAAAGTACTCAATCCTTGAAAGATTCGGAGGTTTTTAACCCTAATACGAAGGTCTTAATCCTTGAAAATCCAAAACAAAACTCAAGGAACGTACGCATGCCCGACTCTTGAACATGTGGTGGCCCTCTCTCTAGAATCGATTAAGAATCGGTAGCGACTCGCCCCTTTAGAGTCGACTGATCAGAACGAGGAAAACAATGGACAACGGCGGAGCCACCAATGAGACAGGAGCAGCAAAATCCAGTGACGGCCGTGAAACGGAGATCGGAGGAGATCAAGCTGCCGGATATCACATTCCACAAGATATAGTTGCTGAAATTCTTGCCAAACTCCCAGCAAAGTCTCTCATGCGATTCAGGTGCGTTTGCAGGACTTGGTCTTCCCTGATTAGGGATCCTTTCCTTGTCAAGAGGCACCAGAATCAATCCTTGAAAAAACCATGCAAGACCGGAATCCTCGTGTCCTCAAAACATCAGCTTTCCAACACCTACTTTGTCTTCGCTGACCATGAAGGAAAACAATCCTTCGAAGAAGACACAATCTCCATTCCCAAATCTTCTAACGTTTTGGGGTTTGCTAACGGATTAGCATGCATCGTTAATGATAAGTACGACCTCTCAGTCTATAATCTTAGCACCCATGAAAGCATATCCATTCCTCTGCCTCCGCAGAAGATAAGTTTTCAAGACCATCTTTCCTTCGGGTTTGATCCTTTGGCCAATGAGTATAAGATAGTTAAATTTCGTGTTCATGAGAAGGAGCAGTTTGAAATCTTCACGCTGGGGACAAAAAGGTGGAGAAGAATAAATAGAAAGCATTATAATTTTTATGGGGACATGAAGTGGTATGATTTCAAGGATCCCATATGTGTCAATGGAGTTGTATATTGGATGGTAAAATCTATGGCAGAATCGTTGAAGATTCATCTACATTCGTTTGACGTTCATGGCGAGAAGTTTCAACAAGTTTATGTCCCAGGCAATGTCTTATGCTTGTTTAGTGATCTCATACAAGTCGAAGGTTGTCTAGCAGTAATTCAAGACTCAGAGTGTAGAAAGACATTTAAACTGAAGATGCTGCGAGACTATCGTAACAACGTTTGGATCCAAAAGATTATAGACATTCCACTAAGTCCGAAAGTTGTTCGATATCCTACTCTGGCTGGAACCCTAGGTACTGGTGAGATCTTGATTTTGGATGATAATTTCTCTGGGTTTTTCAGACTGTTTTATAGTGATATGGGGAGTACGAGATTACGAAGTGCAGAGATTGCCATGCCATCTTTCTTTGGTGAGAAGAAATGGAAAAGATATTATGCGAATCATTTCTCGCAAACGGGAGAAGATGGTGGCTGCTGGCTATACAGTGCAAGTATTTTTAGCTTCCATCATGTGGAGAACATCTTGCCATTGAAAGAAGACGACCAGTTTGAAAACACGGTTGTAGCTGCAGTGCGGTGAAACCCGCGTTTCAAAATTAAAAGCATCATTTTGATGTTGTTTTTGATAGTTACAAGCACAATCTTTATGTTACCAGGGAAAGTTTTCTTTTCTATTTCTATTAGTGGTTAGGTTTATGTCTTTTTTAACATTTCGTACTTGAAAATAATTTGATTAGTGATGGATATATTTTAAATGAATATCTAATCTATTACTGTTTCTTCATTTTAGTTTAAATATTTAAGAGTTTTAGGTTAGATTGTGTATTAATTGAGGCTGTATTCAGCTAATGTATTATATATATATATATATATATATATATATATATATATATATATATATATATATATATATAATAATATTAAATATTTTAAATCATGAAGCAAGAACAATCTTCATCATAAAGCTTACCTTTTAGGATTATAATCTATTACTAATAATTCAGTAATATCCTCCCCCATAAGTTTTCCGGCTCAACCGAGTTAAACCACCATGATCCATGCATGCATCTCATTTTACAGTCGCAGCCAGAAGAACCTGCCTCCGCTTGTCGGTGAAATTTGCCTCGTTTGCCAACCGAACACCGTAGGCATGCGGCCATGGTTAAGACTTTCAGGACCTTGGGCAAACTTATTTTCAACTGCCAAATGGAGTTTGGTTCTCGAAAGGGAGTTCAATAGGTATTGCATTTGCATAGAATTCTTCCAGGTTGTAGAAGTCTCTCTGCGGAGGAAGAAATATGTGGATTACTACATCACCTGGACACCATACAAGTTAAATTCCATGGATCAACAACACCAATAAATTATTTCTCAGAGTGAAAATAACGCAAGCCCAACTACATACCAACAATCTATCAGGAGAAGAAAAAGACTCTGGATTTATTTCATTTTTGGTTATATTTCCTTGTTGAGTTGATTTTTTTATAAACAGAAGCCACTGGGTTTTCATTCAAGAACTTACCAAAGTCCAACAGGGTCCATGAGTTGGGTTTTCTGTCGCCGGACGGAATTTTTCCGTACTTCTTTTCAGCAAGATCTCTTATTCTGGAACTACAAGGGGAGATAACATCATCTGAGTCATTGCTCCAAATATTACTTCTTTAATCTATATCAACCAAATGCAAAAAGAAAATAAAATGAAAGTACAAAGTTAATACTTGATAGCGTCTATCTGAGGACGTGAGAATGCTGTTGCAATGATAAAAAATCTAGTCCAGTACACAAGAGGCTTTACAAAGAGGACCTTTATATCTGAAGCCTTAACATCACTAGCAACCTTGGCCATTTCCACAGCAACTACCACAAGAAAAGAAGCAGGAGATGGCCAATCAGATGAACAGTACAATAAAATTGAAGGATTATATGTGGATTGCCAAAGCCTGCGTGCATAACTGCAGTATGCATGGCTTGATCATAAAGGATCCCAGTGAACTTCAAAAGCACACGGGTCATTTACAAAAAGAGATGTAAGAAGTTGAACTTCGATTTAATTTCGATATATTCAGTTATTTTGCTGTTACAGTAGGGGGGTTTATATAGGAAATAATTACAATACAATTTTAGCTAAAATACAATACACTTTAAACACCTAAAAATATTTTCCCTATTATAGTAATTAACGGCTATATTGAAATAAACGGCTATATTTCAACAAAAGAGAAGAACAAAAAACAGAAAATTCTCAAAGAGAACTGAAAAGCACCACAACTAGCTGAGCTGCACCAACTTAGCCAAGGCTTGGCAGAAGTTGAAAGACATGCAAGTCCCATTATAAGAAAATCGTTTGCTTAGCCAGAAAAAAAAAAGATTATTCATTTTCAAAAGTCTTAGAAACAGGATTGTCCATATCAAAGTACCTTCAAGCCCACAAGGAATGCCTGTTAGCATTCGTTTGGAGCAATGACATGTCACAGGTGGCAAGAAAATTTTGAACAGCACAATCATGTAATTAAATGAATATGACACCGATCAAGTAAAAGCAACGGCAAGTGTTCATTAGCAACACCGATCAAACTAACATCATTATATTAATTGTAACCAGTACTGAGAAAATACAGTAATAGAGTGTAAAAGTACAACATTAGATATCTAAGTTTAAGATACCTGATATAAGCCAACATCCACGTGCATAGCACGAAAACTAGGTGCAGACAGATAATTACTACGTAAAACATAGGCAATAATCTTGCCTTTAAATATGGGTGGTATAAACTTACATGACAAGCTTTCAGCATCATCATCAACCTCTGCCGTAGGAGATTTTTTGTCATTGCTCCTAAATACTACTTTTCCATATTTATCGAACAAGTCATCAAACATCTCATCTGTATCTTCTACATTCTGCAAAAATATCAATCTTGTCAGGAACATTGCCTCAAAGGTACTGGAAGCACTCACCCTAACATCCAATAAGCAGACAGATAGTTATGCATTAATCCCACTAATCTTCCAGTTCCAGCCATCACCACACTAGAATGTATTCATTACAAGATGAGAAAAGAAAGAATGTCATACATTCAGATAAACTGGCGTCAAAACCCCCCAATAAGCAGAGTGAATTTCTATCAGTATCCATGAAATGCAAGCAATTAAATTTCTAGTGATAGTCAGATTCACCCTAACCTAATAAATATCAAATGACTTGGCCTAAAATAAGAAGCTGAAAACTCACTTTGTATGGCATCCTATGTTTGTAAGATAGAATGCCTTAAATATTATGTCAAGCAAAGGGGAAAATAAAATAAAATGGTGAAGGCTAGCTCTCATTCTGGATAATCAAAACTTACAAAACTTGAAGGAGGGCTCTGGCATTCAGCAGGGGGAAAAACGAAAGAAAGAAAAGAAATCTCATGAAATGTATCAAATGAAGGAAATACCATTTGATTTATTTTTCACCTTACTAGCTTTATTTATGATTCCTGGAATGTGCTTTGCATAGAACAGTCACAAATAAAAGAGAAGCATAAAAACTGAACAAGATATATAATTTGATAATTCAATAAACGCATAAAACCAAATCCACAGCTTTATGACACCAAAAAGAAATAAATAACTAAGATTTCACATCTTTGTAATGAAAGAACAAAATCAATTCTGAATATGTTGCTAGTGCTTGAGTACAAATTAAAGATCATGTACTCCAGCAGCAAAACCAAAGATAAGACGGCAGATCATGCCTGTACTAACGTCTACATTAAGCACATACCACCCATTTACACCACAAAACTGCAATTAATTTTCCAATCACGCTTCTCCCAACAATTCAGAAAAGCTACTTGAAGGACAATCGTGAGAGTCTTACGCGTACAAGAGGTTGAGCATGAGACACAAAGAGCAAACATTTCTTTCAAAACGCAGGAGACAACTACTCAGCATGGTATCTTCTCAAATCAACACAAAAACAAACACCACTTCATGAAGAAGGTAAAAGAAAACCTTTTTTCACTCATTAAATCGCACAGCCTAGCTTCTTCATATATTCTCACATCAGGAAATCAACAGAACTGGCAAGAAAGGAGAAGTATTTCAAGATTTCCAAACATGAACAGTTTGTTTGATGTTATCTAATGTCCCCTCACGACAAAAAATTTGGAACTTTGGACAAATTGCTGAAAATACAAGTCAAGCAGCGCATAAAACAACAGAACTACAATGGAACATGTGATTCAAATACAAAGTCTCAATCTTTCTAACACTTTCTTCAGTTGTACAAGTACCCAATCAAACTACACCATGATCAAGTTAACCAAAACATACAAAAAAAAACAGGCTCATAAAATTGAATTTTCACATTCTACAGTTCCCAACACTAACAGTTCACATAAAACAAAAATCATCATAAAATGGAACACCATACCGAGAGAAAGCTATCATCAGAATCTTTCCGAAGAGCCAAACTTTCCTTTAATCTCAATTTCTCGGTTCTGAATTCTTGCCAAAAGCACTTGTAATACTGAGGTAATTGGTGCCTATAAAAGCACAACCAGCCAGAATGCTTTCTGGATTTTTGAGATAGCCTAGTTTCAACACGACCCAGTAGCTGAAACTCGCCGGAGAAGCGAGTTCCGGCACCAACGCTGGTTATGGATAAGGCGGTGGACACTGCCATTGTTGGTTTAGATATTAGAAAGGTAGATAAAAAAGAGAGGGAGTTTCGTATAAATAGCTGAGATAACTGTAGAAGGAAGGTATACAAACCCGGGTAGCTTGAGTGGATTTGTTGCTTTAGCTAGGACGGCTATTTCTGGTCAAACTACAGATCCGTCCTCCAATTGCAACTTGCTTCATATTATTCTCCCTTTAAAATTTTGCTCTTTTAGCTATAGCATTGGTACTAATGACCCAAACGGCTGGCTTCCAGCTATTTACGCTATAATCCAAACTAGTTGTGGTGTGCGTAAGATGATCTGGATATCCTGGTTATTAAAAAAAAAGATTCAGGGATTAGTTATGATGTGTTTAAATTGACCTGAACACTCAAGTTATAAAAAAATATATAAGTGGAGGAAACAAATAAAAACACAAAAAATATATAAGTGGGAAAGCACTGTAGCAATCCACAGTGTTTTGTGAGAAGATGAAAACTAGCCCGGACACCCCGGTTATCAACAATAAAAATAAATTGGGTCCGGGGATTAGTTGTGGTGCGCATAAGCTAGTATGGACACCCTAGTTATAAAAAAAAAGAGTTTGGGGATTAGTTGTTAAGCACTTAAGTTGGCTCGGACACACCGTTTATAAAAAAACCAAAGGAAAAAAATTATAAGAAATACAAATAAAAAAAGTGTAGAAAGAGAAAAAAATTGTTTCACGAAAAAACAAAAAAAAAACATAATAAAAAAAAATGAAAAAAAAGTGTAACAGGAAAGCACTGTAGCAATCCACAGTGAAGAGGGTGTTTGGGTGTGACCGGTGGTGTAGAGAAAGTTGTTGTTCTGGGTGTTTGGTTAATGTAGAGAAGTTGAAAAAATCATGTGGGGCTCATCTCAAAAATAGCAAAAATGGAGTTTCACGAAAAGTAGCAAATTGTTGATTTCTGTGCATTTTGTTTGTTGCAGGGGGGTTGGGGGTATTTTTAGTTTATTATTTATTATATTTTCTTATAAAAAATATATTTTTAATATTAAAATAATCTAAAAATTAATTCAAATATAAATAAATATATTAGAAGAAGATCACAATATAATTTTTGCATCGCAATCCTAATTTTGTTTAAGATGATATTGTACTATATGTTGTTCCGGGATTGCAGAGGCCTTCACGTATGAATTTATAGTTCGTGATGAAATTAGAAGTAGTTTGATGGGAGAATAAAAACAAGTGTCTAATTTACTTGAATTATTAATTACATTTTATTATTATAATTATTAAATACTTAAAAAATAATATATATATATATATACACACACACACACACACACACACACACACACACACACACACACTTTAAAGTAATTTCACAAGTTGAAAGTAATATGAAAAGCTTGGTAACCAAATACTTGGAACTATTTTTTATTAACCTCAAACCCAACCACAGTTTTAACCAAACACTTCAAAAATTATTTTGAACCGCAACTAAAGTGTTTTTCATGAAACTGCTTTTTTTAAAACCTCAATCACCAAAACAATACCAAACATACCCGAAGTGAAATGTAGGGGGAGCTACAATGCTTTCCCTACAAAGTGTTTTATTATATATCAAATTATATAAAGTGTTTTTCATGAAACTGCTTTTTTTAAAACCTCAATCACCAAAACAATACCAAACATACCCGAAGTGAAATGTAGGGGGAGCTACAATGCTTTCCCCATACAATTTATATGGATAATGCCTGGAATTTCTAGCCGAAGACCTTATTTAGATATCATCCCCTTTTACACGTTTTTTCCCCTCTTTATAAGCCTACAAAATCTCATAAAAACACTTTTAACATTATCTTCAATAATAACAACCAAATTTAAATATTTAATGAAATTATTAAATAATAGAAAAGAGTCATAATATAACAAGGAAAATGATATCTTCATCGAAAAGCATGCACCAAATCTAGAAGCTTTTGAAAATAAATAGTTTTGCATGTTGAAGGACATTTTAACACTGGTCCAACACATGTTTAACTTTTTTATTCCTGATTTCAACCTTGATGTAGTGAATATCTCTCAACATTTAAAACATGTAGTTTTATATATGTCTTTTAGGGTTCCATAATAACTTGAATTACTTTGATAAGAGTTCATATGAAAGATTTTTGCCCCAATTACAAATATATGTTGAAATTGATCATAATTGTCTAATTAACTTTGTTTTGCCATTAATGTCTCCATTTGCATTCTAAATCAAAATTTAAAAATAAAAAATATATTTAAGCAGAAACTAAAGATTAAGGGGTAAAATATAACATTTTGCATTCTTATCAAATTCTCCTATACTCAACTTTTGCTCGTCCTTAGGCAAAACTCAAATTCACTTTTCAAAGAAACAAAAACAAAACAAAGGTTGAAATCCCATCAACAATGAACAATCAATCTCTTCAAAGTGATTTGAAAAACAATCTTAACTACACTCCCAAATTGATACTTTAAAGAATATGAAATTAGGTTAGAATAACTAGATTTGGTAGAAATAAGCCGTAATGAGACTTTGAACCATTAGACCAAATGTATTGGTCTCTAAAATTATTTATTTTCTATGAGAGATTTTCTTCCATCAATCATTTTTTTTAGAATTTGCCATATTTGACATGCATACATAAATGTGATTAGGTAATATTTTTTCTAGTTATTCTCTCTGATTTTATAAAATATGGATGGTTAGTTTTCTTGGTTAATTCTCCCCTTTTGAATGATAGTTTACCAATATTATTAGGGTAGAAAGAAAAAGGCTGGTTGTTATACAAAAAAAAAAAAAGACATAGTAAACTATATATTCTAAGCACCCTTGAAAAGAATCTAGGGTCTTCTCACTAATCTTTTCCTTTTTAGAAGGTAATTGTGCCATATAGGTTTCAAGTTGCCAATAATTGAAAAAAACCACATCCCTAGCATGTAGGGTGTCGAAAGCATCATCCAATGAAGTTTGTTGTGACTTTCCCTCTCCGTATGACCCCTTAAAACATCAAACAAAACAATATTTGCATTCTTAAAATCAGATATACTCTTATAAGAGTCCATTCTAACAAAAAAAAGTAAGAAAATGCAAGATAAAGAAGATAACAAGTCACTTAAAGAAAAAATCAAAAAATAAACTAATAAAAGGCTATGAAAAAGTAAAATAAAAAAGGGAATAAGTAACTATGGTTATAAAAAAGAGGGATTGTTACCCCCACCATTGGATACACAACTCATATCCTCATGGATCATTATAAAACATTTTAGTTATTGCATTAAATGTTAGTTGTCTTTTTGATTATCAAGAAAGATATCTTCTAATAAAAAACCTTTTTTCATAAGAATCCATGACCAGAAGGGACTAAGACAAAAGAAAAGCTTGGTAAAGTCTTTGCCAAAGATATAAAGGTGAGGAAAAGATATCACACTTATTTTGTGCTATGTGCCCAAAACACCTTTGGGTTTCGCTCCTTGCTAGACTCAACCCTTTGGGTTAAGCTACGAGTTAGGCCTAAACAATTGTGGGTGTATCACCTTTCTAGATTTGACTCTTTTAGGATCAGTTATATGCTAGACCCAAGCATATGTGAGTTTGACTCCTTTCCAAACCCAACCCTCTTGGGCTTAGTTGCATTAGAACCAAAAACAAGTGGGTCTGACATCTATTCAAACCCAACCCCCTGTATGCCAAGTTTTTCTTCATGAATAGGTGTTCAAATTGGGGATTTAAGGTCATCATCTCCCTACTCCCTAGCTGATCAAAAGATCCTCTAAACGTCATCCTTACACCAAATCAATATTAATGTTGATTATAAGAGATGATCCCATCGACATTAATATTATGTATAATTTATATGGGACCATCTTCTATGAACACATGATATTCTCAACTTTAAATGTCGTGTAAAGAGACATTGACTATTTATATTAATGTTGATTGTAAGGATCTTCCTCCCACTTACATGGAAAAGAAAAAGATTTACAACCCCTCAAAGAGAATAGAAAAAAAGAAGGTATAAATGCATTTTGACAACTCAAATAGGGGGTTTATAACCTTCACTTTCTCACAACTTATTTTCAACATTTATCATTTATAAACAAAAAAAAAACATTCTTATTCTTAGAATTTAATGTTCATTTACTGCAAATTCTTATAATAAAATCATTGATTTAATCATCAGAGGGATCTTAAAATCTCAAAAAAAAAAATTTGTAGGAAATCCAGTCTCTGTTACCAACCTTTGGAATTCTTAGTTATAGAGAAAATAAATTAACATAAACGTGTGATCATTCATCATCCAAACACGATAAAAATCTATATCTATATCTATCTATCAATGTATCTATATATAAAGTGCAAAAGGTTGTTTGTGTCAAAAGTCTTCTTGCTTTTGCAAAGGTTCAGAAGTTGAATTTGAAAGCAAATGACTAAGGAGGCATTATAGAAAATTGTTAAGAGATAAGCTTGAGATACTAAGAACCAAAGAACTGAAAATCTTAATACTCTTGGAGACATTAATAAGGCCTTTATTTTTAAGGATGTTTCAGGTTTTATATGCAGACATTTTTATGGCTGTGTTGATACACAAGAGAAGAGAGTAAGGCAACTACATATCCGTTCAAAGTAGCTATACACCATTATCCTTCACCAATTTTCAACATTTTCTAGATCATGTATAATTATTTTTGACTATGTTGTACACATGATAGATGTATTCAAGAATTTAATGCTTGAAAGAAATAACTTGGGCAAGATTTTGTCTTACAGCTTGTAATCAATGCTGTTGTCAAAGTATACCAATCTTGTAGATGTATTGATAAATGGTTGAAAGTCAAGTATTTTTTTTTTTTTTTGTGAAAAAAAGAAGAAAAATATCAAGAGAAGACTTTTGAATTTGACTGTGTTGGAGCCTTTTAATTATATAAAAAGTTTAAAGCTCCTTATATTAAGATTGAGAAAGATAAATAAAAGGAAGTTGTTAAGAATTTACGAGATAAATGAAGAAAAGAGTTAAACTAAATAAATTCCTTTACGAGATAAATGAAGAAAAGAGTTAAACTAAATAAATTCCTTTACGAGATAATATTGTTCGACCTAAAAGCAATGTGAATATCATTCATTAGTTTAATTAAAAATAGTGCATTTCGCCACCACCCACCAATTATACAAATTCCCAAGATCTTAAGACGATGGCAAGGGTTTTGAGTAATCAAGTAGAGTGAGAGAATCAATTATTCTTACAAAAAAGAAAATCCCATATCCCATTTCCAGGGGAAATCTTGTATATTAAGTGCTTACTTACAAGAAATTTATTGCTCATCGAGAGATTTATTGAACATAGTGGATTTCGAAAGAAAAAAGAAAAGAAAAAAGGTAGAAAATACCATGCATAAATTACTCAAGCCATACCAACTGGGATACTCTGTTCATTCTTGAAAAAATTATCAGGATCTACTCTTGACTTGACTTTCACCAATCTCATAAAATTTTCCTTGAACAACTTGCCGCCATAAACCTGAGCTTTCTCAAAACTGGTCTGATTGGTAGGGTTGCTACCGATATCATTATCTCTATAGTTGAGAAACGTTTCCCTTGGATTGTTGCTCACATATGGAGTCATTGCCTCGTACATTTGTCTCAACAAGTTTATATGACGGCTTGTGGTCTCACTCCCTTCTTCATCACTCCAGTCTGTGGAGTACTGAATCTTGAATAGGTTTCCAGCTCTGTGAGGGAATGGAGTTGCCGTTGCCGGAATCTCGTCCATTCTTCCTCCATAAGGATTCCATTGCATCCACACTGGCTCCACCTTCATCATCATCTTCCATATGTTCTCCAAACCTTCCTTTGGAATCACATGTTTTACATAATCAGATTTTCTTTTGAAATAGCTTGCTTGGGTAGGCCTATCCAGTAGAACATCAAGAGATCTTCCGCTTCGACCGAACCAGTAAAGAGTGGATTCTACCCAGCTCATTTCATTGCAGTCTTTTTGTTGCAGGCCCAATTCCGGGAATCTCTTTCTCATCAAGGGAAGAAGTTTTCTGGTTGGTCCAAGAAACTGGCCGGAGAATGAAATACTTATCGTCTTGCTTCCGCCGGAGCTGCCATTGACTACTTGTGGCGAGGCTCTTATGAAAAGCTCCCGGTCTAGTTTGCTAGCAACTTCTTGCCACCGGAAAACGAGATCCGTCGCACCTTCCTTCAAGGTCCTAGCAACAATAAATGTTGTCACTTTGGGAGGAACCTGAACCAAATTAATCTTCCAAGCAAGAATGACACCAAAGCTTGCACCACCACTCCCTCTAATCGCCCAAAACAAATCTTCTCCCATGGACTTTCTATCCAGGATCTTTCCATCGACACCAACTAATTTCGCATCCACGATATTATCAATTGAAAGTCCATATTTTCTCATCATATTCCCATAACCTCCACCACTAATGTGTCCTCCGGCGCCAAGAGTAAAGCAAACACCAGCCGGAAACGCAAGCACATTGCTCTTCTTGGCGATGTTATAGTAAAGCTCTCCGATTGTTGCCCCCGATTGAATCCAAGCTGTCTTCCTCACAACATCGATGTCGATGGAACGGAGATTGAACATGTCAAGAATGACAAATGGAACATTAGACACGTAGGATAGCCCTTCATAGTCATGGCCACCACTACGGATTCTGATTTGCAAGCCATTAGACTTCCCACAAATAACAGTTGCTTGGACATGGGATTCATGCATGGCAGCTATTATAGCAAGCGGTTTCGGGGTTGCTGGGGTCAAAAATCTGCTGGCTTTGGCATATGCTCGCAGAGCTGGTTCGAAAGATGCATCACTCGCTCTGTAAATGGATCTCGAGATGGGGTAAGAGGGATGGCTACGACCAGGAAGGCACGATAGAAAATTATCAAGAGATGTATCACAAGTTGCCATGGATACAAAGAAGAAAAGCACGAAGAACATAGAGATTAGGGTTAGAGACATTGAAGACTCGATCATTTTGAGGAGAGTGCTCCACTTTCAGGCTACCTGGACAGATAGATTTCATGCATGGCAGGTCTACTATTATATAATGAGAATGGAGAGGGAGCTTTCCAGACTTTTATTTATTTATTTATTAAAGTGTTCTAGATAACGTTGAAAACATTGTATGGTTGAATTTCTATTAACAATCTGAAGGGGGCATTACTCTACAATTTTATATTAAAGTAAAAGCTTTGTGCTCTCAATTCCTAAAATGGGTGCTCTATCGCGTGCAAGATATTTATATTAAAAACATTTATATAAATCAAACAACTTTCCATATATGTAATCAAATAAATGAAAAACTACAAATGTTAAGAACTAAAAATAAATTTAAAATAATCAAGAAAAATGTATGGATTAAGATATTTAATCTCGCAAGATGGAACATTTACCTGTCTTTGCTTGTTGAATTATTTTATTGAAATTAAATTTTCATTCCATTCAAAGATAATAGCAATAAACACATGTATTAGACTAATTGAATAACATAAAAGAAAAAACAATATTGTACATATCAGGAATATTATTGAAAAATAAATATTTTTTTATTTTTAAAAATATAGTTCATTTATATAAAAGATTAAATAAAATTATAGATGAATTAAAATAATATTTCCAAAAACTAAATGCACTTAACACAAAACCAATCTCAATTAAAAAAGTTTAAATAAGAAAAAACATATTATAGAGGAAGGATATTAAGAAATAATATATTCAATTAAGATATCAATTTTAAAAAAGAAAAATTACAAAAACAATTGCTCGAATTTTGTCGTTTAACTAATCAAACATGTGATGTAGGTTATGAACTAAATAGAGTTCAAAAATCATTATTTTCTATTTAACTTTTTAAAAAATCCCAAAACATATTTGAAGCCTCGACATCCATCCTGGCCATTACAAGGAAAAGGCAAAGTGTGTGGGTGGGCCTTCAACACCAAAACTGCGTTTTTGTGCTTGATTTTTTTTTTTTTTTAAAAAAAAGAAGCAATTGATGCTTCTAATATTTTTGAAAAAAAAAATAATAGCGACATCATTTATGAGACTATATCCTAACCACTATTATGATGGTTGAAAAATCTAGACAATATCTTTTTTGGAAAGAAAAAACTTAATTTTCAAGTTATTTTAATCCCAAAACACCTCACCAACACCGTTATAATATGATAACCATTATGTAGAAAACTCTTGGAATTGAATTGAAAAAACTTATAAATTTAAGATGAAATATATAGATCTTGAGACCAAATTGAGATTTGTTTTTATATTTTATTATCATTAAATATCATTAATATTACTCTAGGCAAAGAAATGTAACTCGTAGCAATATTCTACGTCATGACATATATGTGTAACCGGGAAAACAAATTATTTTGACTAATATATATATATATATATATATATATATATATATATATTACACAAACAATAAACGTTGTGGGAAAAAAACTGTAGCTCCTCTCACAGTTTACTGTGGACTGGAGCAGTGTAAGGGCTGTTTTGCCCTTAATGAGCCGGCGCCTGGTTAGTGTCATTGGGGGCGATTTTCGTCTCTTCCGTCTCTTTCAAAACACAGCTCACGCAGAGAGGAAACTATGAGTGCAAATCTATTTTTCCTGTATTTATCTTCCGTCTCTTTCCTCTTTTGTTTCTTCTCTGGGGTCTTTATTCACTTTACCCTTTCTCTTTATTCCTTTCTCTTTTATTTCTCTTTATTCTCTCATCTTTTCGTGCAGAGAGGAGGACGGTCTGTTTGCTGCGGCCTGGTCGGGCGGGCGGGGATGGTGGTTTGTGGCTTGGTTTCGGTTCGGTCTGACCGGCGTTCGGCCGTCTCCTTGCGTGGGTTCTCTGCCTCGGTTGGTTGAGGTAAGCTTTTCTCCCTTTTTTGCTTCAATTTCTAGGTTTGCTCGGTTATTTTTCATTGGGTTCATGGGTTCGGTTTTTTTGCCATTTCTTCCCATCTTCTCCCTCGATTCATGTTCAGTGATTGATTGTAATGGGTTCGTTTTGGTTGGGTTTTTTGATTTTTCATTGTCGGTGCTTGGGATTGGGTTTGATTGGGTTCGGGTTGCTTGCGTTTTTGATTTTGTGTGTGTTGGGGGAGTGGGTTATTGGCTGAATTGGGTTCGGGTTAGGGTGTTTCTTTGATTTGGAGCTGATTTCATTCTCGGGTTCGTTTTGGTTGGGTTTTTTTGATTTTTCATTGTCGGTGCTTGGGATTGGGTTTGATTGGGTTCGGGTTGCTTGCGTTTTTGATTTTGTGTGTGTTGGGGGAGTGGGTTATTGGTTGAATTGGGTTCGGGTTAGGGTGTTTCTTCGATTTGGAGCTGATTTCATTCTCGGGTTATTGCTGTACTGATTGATGCAAGTTTTTTATAATAGGCATTAGCTGACCCTTACTTTAAGGGCCTTGCCAAAGTTTAGAGAGAACCTTCCTGCCAGCCAATCACGAAGTTGGAGTTTGAGTTTGAAAGGCGAAGGGTAACAAAGGAAGATGTTCGGGAACTGCTATACCGTGAAATACTGGAATACCATCCACAGCTACTCAAAGACTATTTGAATGGAAATGAAAGCACTAATTTTCTGTATCCTAGGTACTAAATTCTTCCTCCCTCCAGCGCACCTTTCCCTTTTATGAGTAGAAGCAATTGCCTTTCCATTTCCTTTCTATGTTTAAATTATGGATAATTTGAAATGCAGTGCCATAGGTCAATTTAGAAAGCAGTTTGCGTATCTTGAGGAAAGCAGTTTGCGTAACTAAAATTTCCTATAATATCAATATGGCCACCTCAATTTCTGAATAAGAATGATTTTATTTTTTTAACATGCGTGACTTTGATCATAGTTTGATGAATGATTTCTAATTTATGGTAGACCTTACAACCACCACAGTTTGAGAGAAGAAAAACAGGCCCAAAAAATGTAGCATCAATCATGCTAGGATGAGGTGTTGGGACTCAGTTGTTTCCCTTTACCAGAAGGGCAGCAACACCAGCTGTAAGAAAATACAAATAATTTATAGAAGATTATGAGTTACTGTTATAAAGTTTGATATTTAAATATGCAGTTCATGGTATTCTGCAGGTACCACTTGGAGAGTGCTACATGCTTATAGACATCCCAATGAGCAACTACATCAATAGTGGAATAAACAAGATTTTTGTGTTGGCCCGATTCAATTAGGCTTCCCTGAATTGGTACCTTACACGCATGTGTTTTGGAAATGGTATTAACTTTGGGGATGGATTTGTGGAGGTATGATTCCATTCTTAATGTATTTATTTCTTTGACTTCAGATTTTAGAATCGGAAATTTCCTCTAAACAGAATCCAGGATGTCATTTTTTATCCTTTTTTCTATTATGTAGGATTTATGTGTTGAGAGAAAGCAATCAAACCATGAAATTAGTTTTTTTTTGTGACATACAATCATATTATGATACAAAACTATAGCTTACTTTTGGTAAATTTTCATGCCAATGATTTGATCAAGAAATTGCAAATCATCCTATCTTGACAGATGCGTGATAAGAGAACCTCAATGATAACATTGAACATATATTATCCAATCTGGAGTTCTTATAATACTAAGGAATCTAATGAAGGACATTGCATCAAATTTTTATTTTAACATGGTTCCTTCATAATGTAGTGATGGATAATATACACATTTGATTAACAGGTTTTAGCAGCAAGTCAAACAACAAGGGCAGTAGGAATGAAGTGGTTTGAAGGAACAACAGATGCTGTGAGGCAATTTACATGGGTTTTTGAGGTGAATATAAAAAATTATTAGGCCATTTTCATCTGCATACAACTAACCGTACTCCACATTGCTCTTCATCCCTTGCGCAACTTGAATTGGATTTTTATGAACTTTGTTGGCTCCTGTAGGATGCCAAGAATAGGAACATTGAGAATATACTCATCTTATACAGAGATCACCTTTACCGAATGAATTATATGGACTTCGTGCAAGTATGCCATTATTCCTCTAATTACATTAACTTTGATTATATTTAGCATTTTTTAAACTCAGGCTTACCTGTTTGTTTCATCAGCAACATCATATTGATAATAATGCTGATTTTACAATTTCATGTGCTATTGTGGGCGAAAAGTCTATTGAGTCTTTAGTTGTGTTTCAAGTGATTTTTTTCTCTGTTTATTTGTTCCAAGGAAAAACTTTTAATATAACATTCTGTCTTGATTACTTTGCAGCCGTGCATCAGGTTATGGACTGGTGAAGATAGACGGCAGGGGCCAAGTTTTCCACTTCGCTGAAAAGCCAAAGGGTTCTGAATTGAGACAAATGGTGAGAATTTCAAAATTCATATGCTTAGACTTAGAAACCTTTGAATCTACATCCACATGCATGCCCTTCTTATATTTGTCCAAAATAAATAACATAACATAAAATTATGAAGAACAAAGCAAAATGACAATAGACTTCATTTTATGAAGAACAAAGCAAAATGTCAGTCTGCTTCATTTTCTTTCAAATGTAGGATAAAAAAATCTAAATCTCTAGCATTTCCCTTTCGACCATTAAAATTTTTCTGTACTTTGTTATATTTCACAACCTCAAGTATATGACTGATGCAGGACTGCTTAAGGGGGCTGTTTTGGATCTGAGTTTAGAGGCTGTTTAGGTCTCTGTTGATGTGATTTCTGCTGGGAATTGTAGAAATCATTAGAGTCATGCTAATAGGGGCTCTAACCTTTAGCATAGAAAAACTTAAGCTTCACACCTAGGGTTCTCATGAGTTACACTTAAGGGAGATTAATTCACACAATCAAAAGCACTTTGCAAGAATTTTATTCATAAACTGAATTAAAATATTGAAAGACTACAGAACCCTTATATACAGATGCTCTTGGTCCTTTGGCTATCGTATTAATAGCAAGCAATAAAACATCTTTTTATATTATTTCAAAATTCAATTGATTCCATGTTAAATTTCAGCTTGATACTCTTTGCTTTCTCCAGTTGTGTTTAAAGCTGCTTGCTTTGTCTTTGCTTTGGTTTGTTTTTTTGTTATATTTAGCAATACCCATAGTTCTCTAGATCTACTATGAAGATTTCTGAATTTCCTGTTTTGCTTTACATATAGGGAGATGGTTTTGTAGCCTCGGTTTGAAATGACTTTTCATGCTCTATTGCCTTCATTTCCATACTTTTTAGAGCATGCTAATATAGAGATATAATTAATGGATTCAAAGAACATTGGCCTTCTCAAAAACAAGGATCATTTGAGGTTTTGAATGATGTGTATAGTTCAAATTGTTATTTCTAAATATTTATCGTTTATTTATCAATCATTCTAAAAAAAAGTTTAATTTCTTTTAGCATTTGCTCAAATAAGGATTACAATTTCCAATTGAAGATTATAAAGTTTCACCTCAGTTTGATAATGATTGCTCTGCATATTTTCTTTGTTCACAAGTTCAACAACCTACTGAGGACACATATGCATTCTTAATTTTTGTTACTGAAGTTAATTCAAAATGCATGATACATTCAATATATATACTATATGATTAGCTGTATAGCTAAGTCATGCATTTCATTGATTTGATTTCTATTACTAAACTTAACTTTAGATATATAATGCAATTACTACACTTAACTTGATATAGATTTAATTACTTATGCATAATGCTGCTGCTTTTTGAACAATACAACTGGGGATGCATGATTATTATTAGACTTACTTAAAAAGGCATAATACAGCCAATGTATATGCTATATAATTAGCCGTATAACTGGATTATGCCTTTTATTAGTTTTGAGTAATGCTGGTGCTTTTTTTAAAATTGATGTTTCTTTTTCTTATAGTTGCATACTGATGGTTTTTTCGCTTCTACTATTGACATTGTTGCCTAGATTGTTTTTATTATTGTTAAAATTGTGTATTGGTTGTTTTACTAGATCTTATAATGGAGTTTGTGAATGAATATGGTCCTGAACATATTCTAGATTGAATTATGCAATTGATTGTATTGAAAATGGATGTGATTGTGGATGAAATGTTACTCAGATTGTGTGCAGGTTGTGTTATGGATAATTTGGGATCTCCCGATATAGGGGAGACTCTGCTGAAATTTCGTTAGAAATTTCGGCGATAGGAAAAAAAAATTCCCATGCTTCATCTACTCTTTTTATAGGGGGAAGGATTAAACAAATTAAACAAATAGAAGAAAAAAATTTAGGGTTTTTACTGATAATGATTCATTTTCTGCTATTCATTGTTTTCGTCTAAATATTTATGTTAGATCTACTTGAATTGTTTTATCATTCGTCCCATTCGCTTTCTCCAAGTACATATATGTATGTATGTTTTATATTGCTATTTATTTGTTGTGTTGGTATGGAACAAATAAACATTATTGCATTCAATTAATCTTGAGTATTGTTGCTACTGTTTTTACTGATGATGTTTGTTTTATTTATAATTACTCTCTCATGATATTTTTACTTCTACTTCTACTATTATTTGATTTTTTCTATTATTGTTGAAGTTAATATTGTTAAAGCTGTTAAAATTTTCATTTGGATCTATACATCTAGGTCTTCTCTTCCTTTTTTCTAATGTTTACAATGATTTTTACAGCATATGATATTAGTTTTTAATTGTTTCTTTACTGATTTACTGCATTTATTCTTCCATAATATTTCCTGGAATTTTTGAGTGGGTGACTTAATTTCTTCATCATTTCATTTATTGCCTTGCGAATTTTATTTTTTTCAGGAAGATTAGCAACAAAATGATATGTCTCATTTCGAAGAAGGGATTTCACTTCGTTCTGCACATCAACATCCCTCTATTTTGCACTGATGTACAAATTGTATAATTAGTAGTCTTTTGTCATCTTTTGTGACACTACGTATATTCCAAAAGATGTAACATATGTTTACGAAACAAAATCTTTTATATTGTGGTTCTAAACTTTTATATTATAAGTTTATCGTTTTTAATGTAATTATATTATATTATATACGCAGCAATGCCCGCGGCAACGCGCGGGCATATACCTAGTATATATAAAAGGCGTCGTGATTTCACTGTTTACTTCACTGTTGCTCTAGAGAAGAAATCCCTGTGGATTGTGGCAGTGTGCTGCCGGTTTCACCCTTATTGAATTCCAACCGCCGTGTTTTTTGAGTGGGGGCTTTCATGGTTTTTCCTTCTTTTTGTTTTTCCTGCGTCTGTTTAAATATGTTTTGATCATTGTTGTGTTCTCGGTGCACGGATAGTTCATTTTAGGTGATGTAGTTTTGATTTGTGACTGTTTTTCTTTAGCTGTTCTGGTTTCGTTCTTTGGTTATCTGGTTTCGTTTGTTTCGTTAGAGGTTTCGATGTGTCACTTCATGACCATGTCGACCATGTCCTGTCTTCTGCGTACTCAACTTATGTCACTTCATAAGCTCTTTTTTTTTGTCGTTTTTGGGGTGTTTCACTATTTTACTCTCTGCTTCGTCTCACCGTTTTTCACTCCTGTTTGGTTCGTTTCAGTTTTCTCCTATTTTTATTGTCATTTTCCTCTTACGGGGCTCCTCGGAAAGTTTGTGTTGTTCAACCACAAATTGCTTATTATTTCGGAGTTCCAACGGCAGCCTGCGTTGTTTGTTGATTTTACTGTGAGGGTTATATTTTACCTTTTTGGTTTTGTATTTTTTTTAACGCATTGTTGTGCGCATGGTTGTTTATTATGCTGTTTTTGTTTGTTTTTTCCTTTTACTTCTGAACCTAGCTGAAAGTTGTTTATTATGCTGTTTTCGTTTTTTTCTTCTTTTACTTCCGAACCTATGAACGTGCTTTGGCCTTGGTTATTGGTTGTGTGTGTGTTGCAATCGGGTAGCTTTTTCAACCCAGCAAAAACTGATTATACAGATGAGAGATTTGATTATAGGCTCAAATATATTAATGGTGCTTAAGCCCTCTGAACAACTGCAGATGAAAGTTGCAGAGCTCGGTTGCAAAGAGAGATGTGTGCCCAGTGAACAAAATCTGCCTTTCCTTCAAAACAACCAAGACATTACAACCCAGACATTCTTCTGTTAGACCATGGATATTAATAATCCATGACTTATGCAGTGTATTTGGCATGATTGAACTTTGATTTCGTTTGGTATCGTTGATGAGGGAGAGATGAGGAATATGGGTGTTGGGTGAGAAAGATGATGAAAGGGGGAGGCCAGACGGTAAAGAAGATGAAAACATGGGGGGAGTTCTTTTATGGTGTTGCTGAAGTGGGTTCATCTAGCAAGGGAGGAGGCTTATTGGCAGTGTTGTTCAGTTGATGGAAAGGGAGAGTGAGCAGGGGGGCGAGTTTTCCTATGGCACTCTCGGTCAGTTGTTGCAGATGGCTTGAAGGAGGAGATTTGAAGCAAGTTGCAGTGCATTTGCAAATTCAATTAAAGGTGATTTAAAGGAGGATTGCAGCAACGAATTGAACCCCCTTTAAAGCTCTCCCTGGTACCGAGCTTTAGAGTTCTTCACAATAGAGGGAGTAAAAACAGTTAATAAAAAAAAAGAAAAGATGGTGACAATGGAGGGAGGCTTTTTGAGGTGTTGCTGAAGTGGGAACCCCTCTAGAGCTCTCCTTCGTGCCGAGTTTTGGAGCTTTTGCTCGGCAGCAACGAGTTTGTTGCGGTGGAGGTGGTCCAGACGCTGAAAAAAGGGAAAAAAGATAGTGACAATGGTGGGAGGCCTATCATTCTGGGCAGCTACATTGAATTTGTTCAGAACCATGGATGTGATTGAACTCAGCAATTGCTGGGCTGGTCACTTCGTGTGCATGCAAACAGAAGTGTAATGCATTCCCAGCAATTGAGAGAGCTAAACTAAAGGGATTACTTCGTGTGCGTTGAAACATGGGTTGGGTAACGAAACTGGTGAGAGAGGCTTGGTTGAGTATTGCAGAGAAAAGATGACGCATTTCATGGTACCAAAAAATATGGTTTTCAAAGATGAGCTGCCAATGGCATCAACTGGGAAGATTTCTTACAACAGAGTCACTCTGATTATATTGAGATTTCCCTGTTATTTCTTTTAATGGGAGGAGCTTTCTTTACAGCGTTCTTGAATGGATAAATAGGAAAGAGGATGTGGGCAGGGGAACAAGACTTCTAATCAAAATAGGGGTAGCAACATATTAGCCTGGATAACGAATGTGGAGGTTGCGCATAGTCCCAGTGATCGAGCAAGTTCATAACGAGAATGAGAGTAATGGAATTGGTTTCTTCTAATCGGAGAAAAAGTGGCAAAATGCAATAGACGCTGAGAATTCATTTTCCAGGTTCAGCTCAGACAAGCAAATTTTGTTATTGGCGAGTGAAGGAGAGGTAGTGGAAGCGCCAAGTATCAAGGGCGGGGTTTTAAATTTATTATGTTAATATTAAAAAATTAAAACTAAAGAAAATCTATGTAATGTATTTTTTTAAAAGAAAACACCATAATTACAAAAATATGTTTTTAATAGATTTTAATATTTTTATATCAAAAATAAATTTAAACAATAAAATATATATTATTTTAATATATTTATAAATAAAATTTATTTTAAAAATCAATCGGTAACCACAATAATAATATATGTAACTTTTATGTGAAGTTGAAGGCTTCGTGCCACATACTGCTTAGAATTTTTATTTGACATTATAATTCAATTATAATTTTTTGAATATTTGTAGTTTTAAATTAATTTTAATTGGATGTTGTGAAAAGTAAATTTAAAAAAATAAAAAAATAAAAATATATATTTTTAAATAAAAATAATACTTAAAAAAACAATATTTTTCATATCGCCTCCGAATGTGATGGCTGGCTTCACTTGGTTCATTCATTTACAAGATATTATTATTATTATTATTATTATTATTATATACAGATATTATAAGGGGATAAGTGCAGATCTCCATTTCATGCTGAAGAAGTCAGTGTGAAAAGGATTGATTGGACATCCCCAGGTCTGGGGTTGGATCTGACGAGGAAGATATTTTCGACACCTTTTGAATAGTTGCTGCTTATGAGACTGTCGGTCAAATGTTTTTATTTTTTATAAGAAAAAACAATTATATATATATATTTTTTCAATATATTTCTATAATTTAAAATTTTTATGCATATATATATATATATATATATATATATATTATTAACTAACTAATATATAAACAGCGTGGCCTAAACACTGTAGCTTTATTTAGTGTAGATTGTGAGTAATTTAACTGTGGATTGTAATAGTGATTTTTTTTTTATTTTTTTTTTTTGGTTTTCACAATTTTTTAATCTTTCATTCATTTATTTCTTCTTTAGTAATAATAATAATAATAATAATAATAATTTTATTCTTTTCTTGCTTCCTATTTTGTTCATGCTTTTTATTTCTTTCCCTCGGTATAATTTTATAATTTTTATTGTTTTTATACTAACGGCAATAATAATTTTAGATGTTAAGACTCCGATTTTGCTATTGTTATAATATTTTAAATTAATATTGCTTTCTTTTCCCCTTGATTTTTTTATTATTATTTTTATTTGCTCTTTGTATGAAATGATTTTTATTATTTTATGATCTGCACAATAATGATTTCAGTAATTTTTTTTTTCATATAAAAATATTTTACTCTTTTTTCTAATGTTAGTTCGCGCTCTTTTGTGATCGTTTATGACGCAATACCTATATTCTAAAAGATATAATTTATGCTTGCGTAACAAACTCAACTCACAATTTTATACATTTTATCTCCTAATCTATAACTTTTATTTACTTATATCATATAAATTTATCGCTGTGAATTTAATTATGTTAAATTATATACGCAAGAATACCCGCGGCAACGCGCGGGGGAATATGCTAGTATATATATACAAATGGCGTTGCCATTTCACTGTGGAGAACACTGTGCACTGTCTCACAATTCACTATGGATTGTGGCAGTGCACAGACGAAATTGGGCTTGGTCATCCGGCGTTTTGTGTTTAGTTTATGGGGGTATTTTTGGTTTTTGGCTTTTTTTTTTAATAGCCGCAATGTGCACAGTGTATTAACGAATCTGCCCCCCGAAAAAGACAAAATAGCGCACAGGACACAGGGGTGCCATCGGATTTTCGCATTTTTGGTGAACAGTGTGCTGACGAAAAAAGCCCCCGATAACGACAAAATTGTGCACAGTACACGGGGGCTGAGGCGTCCTTTCCCCTCCGGTATTTTCGTAAATACCAGTGGGGGGCAGGGCTATTTCGGTCATTCGCCAGGGGGACAGCTGGAGCGTCTCCTGGCCGCGCCAGCGGCGTTCCACGCCAATGCGCCCTTGAGGCGGCGCGTGAGG
The DNA here is from genome assembly GCA_027405865.1 of Salix purpurea. Classification (NCBI taxonomy): domain Eukaryota; kingdom Viridiplantae; phylum Streptophyta; class Magnoliopsida; order Malpighiales; family Salicaceae; genus Salix; species Salix purpurea. Next base: position 29,051,486 of record JAOWLH010000002.1, read on the forward strand.
CGTCTTCCCGGCGTCCGAAATGCACTTCCGCCGTGACAGAAGATGCGCCGGGATGTCCTCTCTCCTCCGTCGCGGCGCGTTCACTGAAAGGATGTCCGGTTCAGCCGCGACGGATGGTTTTCTCTCCGACGTCGCCTTTCTCTCTCCTTCCGCCTCCAAATTCGGCTCCAGTCCCTAATGTTGGTGTGAAGTTCAGTTTGGTCCCTGCAGTTTTGATTTCGTTTTTATTACTGATTTATTCAAATTAAAGTTTTATTATTTTCAATTGTGCCCTTCAATTAAAACTGATTATATAAGAAAGTTTTATTTCAGTCCTCATAGTTTTGATTTTGTATTTATTTGTTATTCCTTCAATTATTCCGGTACGGATGTTTTGATTTCTTTGATTTGGTCTTCCAATTGAAATTGCTAATATATGCAAAGTTTGATTTCAGTCCCTCTTCTTCTAATTTTTCTCTAAAATGACAGCAATTGTCATTATTTATTTTTGGTCCTCCAAGTAATTTTTTTTAATTTTCTCCTTCAATTAGAATGATTTTTATATATGTCATTTTTCATTTCGATCCTTATTCTTTTAATTTTTTTTGGTTTCTTTTATTCTTTAACAATGTTTAAAAATTTAATCCCTTTATATTTGATTTTCATTTCAGTCCTTATACTTTTATTTTTTTATATTTCTAGAATAATCCCTACTTTTATCCATGTATATATAAATGTATTTAACACAATAATAATAATCATAATGATAATAATAATAATAATAATAATAATAATAATAATAATAATAATAATAATAATAATAATCATGATTTAATTATTTTTCATTCTTACTCTTATGTTGTTATTTTTCCCTCCCGATAATTTGATTAATTTTTTATTTCCAGTAATAGCAATGATAATTTTTTTTTCTTTTGTTAAAGTTTCTTGGATATTTTTAGTCTTTCATTTATTTTTGTTTCTTTCATTATTAACATAATAATAATAATAATTATAATAAGAATAATAATAATAGTGATTATTATTAATATTATAATAATAATGATTATGTATTCTATTATTATAATAATAGTGATTATTTATTCTTTCACAATAATAATAATAATAATAATAATTTTTAATTGGTTTTTCTTGCTTGTTGTTTTGTTAATGCAGTTTTGCGCGCTCTTTTGTGATCGTTTATGACGCAATACCTAGATTCTAAAATATGTAATCTATGCTTACGTTACAAACTCAACTCAAAATTTTCAACATTTTATCTTTTAATCTATAATTTTTATTTACTTATATCATATAAATTTATCATTGTAGATTTAATTATGTTAAATTATATACAAAAAAAATACCCGCGGCAACGCGCGGGCAAGTTGCTAGTATATATATATATTCAAAACGCATTATTAAATTAATGGAGGACAATGATCTTCAATGAAGTCCACAAAACCCATTTAAAAATATCAACATATAATCATCTATCATCCAGTTAATTTTCTTGATTCTTGGAGCATCAGCAAGATATATAAATATCGAGGATCTTATCCGGAAAGAACTATGAATGCGTTATCTATAACTATCCGGAAAGATAGAAAAAATCTATGAAATGGGTCAAATTAAAAGCCCTTACGAAACAACAATTCAATGAATCGATTATTATTGGGAAATGACACCACCAACGCATCTTTTGGATCTCTATATATACATGTTATATAATAATCGTCGTTATATATTTTGACTCGACGGATTAACTTGTTTAAGACATCCTTCAAAAAGAATTGAAGAAAAAGAGGTTTCGACTGCCTTATTTTGAAGCAACTTGCAGATAAAAGTAATTAATCTCAACAAAACTATTTGCCAATATTATTTGTGAACTTCCAACAGTCAAAAAAAAAAAAAAAAAAAAAAAAAAAAACTCAAATGGTGGAGAGCTCGAGAAGCTTGATGAATCCTCTCCTTAAAAAAATTAAAAACAAATGATCAGAACAGCTCTGTGTCCGTAGCTAGATCTATCCGATTTTCTTTTTGGCATCTGAAAGAAGTGAGAAGAAAATGTCTCAAAACTCAGCTGATCTCCCATGGAAGGTAAGGCTCTTTGCATCCCTCTTCTCCTCCGCCTTTAAATTCATGATTCGTCGCACTGATGGATCTATCAACCGCCGCCTACTCAACTTTCTCGACTATAAAACCTCTCCGTCGCCAAACAAACCCGTAGACGGTGTCATAACCACCGATTTCACCATTGATGAAGCCCGCAACCTCTGGTTCCGCGTCTACACCCCCGTCCCCAGGACTTCAACCCCCGGCGGTGAAGTCAACGTCCCGGTTATTTTCTACTTCCATGGGAGCGGGTTCATCTGCATGGCGGCCAATTCAAAGCTGTTCGATGGATTCTGCTACAGGCTCGCCCGCCTGCTACCTGCAGTCATCATCTCTGTAAACTACAGACTGGCACCGGAGCATAGGTATCCATGTCAGTATGAAGATGGTTTCGATGCCATAAGATTCGTTGATAAATCTTACCATGAAATCCTTCCGAGCCATGCCAATCTGAAGCACAGTTTTGTTGCCGGAGACAGCGCCGGAGGCAATCTAGCCCATCACATGGCTCTAAAAGCTAGCAAATCTGAGCTTTCCAGTATAAAACTGACCGGAGTAATAGCCATACAGCCATTTTTTGGGGGAGAAGAACGCACAAGATCTGAAATCAAGCTTTCTCGAGATCCCTTTGTTCCGATCGATACGACGGACTGGATGTGGAGATCGTTTCTGCCGGAGGGTTCAAATCGAGACCATCAAGTGTCGAATGTTTTCGGGCCTAATTAACTCTGCTGACATTTCAGAGCTTAAACTCCCTGCAGTTCTTGTCATTGTCGGGGGGCTGGATCCTCTCCAAGACTGGCAGAAGAGGTACTACGAGGGACTGAAGAAGAGTGGAAAAGAGGTGTATTTAGTTGACTATGTCAACGCATTCCATTCGTTTTACCTCTTTCCTTGCTTGCCTGAGTTTCCTTTGTTTATCGAACATGTGAAGGAGTTTATGCAAGAGCAAATGTCCACTTAAGAGTATAATATTGATGTTTTTTTATTACAGTTTTTTTTTATTAATTAAAAAATTATAAGTAATTGATTTTCAATTAAATTAAATCATATAAACTAAAATTTTAAGGATTAAAATAAATTATTAGAAAATAAACAGTAAATCTATAGTGGTATATGAGTAGTAAAAACACTACACATTTTAGAATATTCTATAATACAATAATAAACTTGCAACATATAACCTTACACTTCGAATATAATATTAAACTTGCAAAATATAAAGATTAGAAAATTTGATATTGTATTTTTGATTGATGAAGGATCTATTTGCAAGAAAAAAAAACCAATCCAAGGAGGAAAATTTAAAATTAAATATTTGAGGATTTAATTAGACTTTTTCAAGGCCTATTTAAATTTATTGAGGGTTTAAATGCAAGGAAAATTGTTTTTTTTTTTAAGTCAAATTATGCTTTAACTAAAAGAAATTAAAGTCCACGGGTCAAATTGTAATTTTTTAGGCGTTAAATTTGGTCAAATCATGGGTCAAATTAATGAAATCTGAAGTTTATTGGGCAATTGAGGGTCAAAATACACAAATTCAAAACTAAGGTTCAAAATAAAAAAGATGACTAACTCATAAGCTGAAAATTAAGTTTGGTATGGTGAAATTGAAAAAAAAAAAATTTATAGGCAATTAGGGGTGTTATTAGAACAACAAAGACTTAAATGAACCTTTCCAAATTCTCAAATGTAAAACCCTAATCTCACATAGACAACACGCCGTTCATTGTTGAAGAAGAGAAACTAAATGACACGTCGTTCAATCTATGTGTTTGACAATTTCTGTTTATTGAGTTGACAACTTCAGACGCATGAATATAAAGCTACATACCTTCAAATTGAGCAAGATCGGATCCATGAAAGGTGCACATCGCCTCTACCAATTTATGGTGGTTTGAGATGACGATGATGTTAGAATTACTCTAACCAAGACTTAAAAGTGAACAACTTGATCATCTATGACAATAACAACTAGGTAAAAAATAATGCATTCCTTATTTGTTCACACTTAAAGACTCTTTAACAGGTTCATATCAAGGGATACAAGCATGTACATCATGATCAAGAGGTCAGAAATTGACCAAAAACATCCTAAAATCTTAGAAAAGCCCTATAAACAACCCCTAAAAATTATATATATATATATATATATATATATATATATATAGGACCAATTGAGAAAACAATAGAGAGTAGTAGTTCTAGGTACTTCTCTAATCCAAGGGCATGTCCTTGTGGCTTGCTTTAGTTGTATTTTATTCATTTTGTTTCTATATTTATGTTTATAAGTATAAACTAAAGGTTTGAAATGCTTACCAATTGATATTACATTCACCTTTTTCTGCTTTGTTTTGCATTTAATGTTGTTATTTTGAAGTGTTTTTTATGTTTTTAATATATCTATTGTCTTAATGAAAGAGTGTTTACCTGGCTTTGCTATGCTTGTTCATGCATAAAATGGGTTCAAAAAACCAATTTTGAATCCATGCTACATGAACACATAGGCTATATTAAGTTATTTTTTTTATTTGGTACATTAAGCTTGACTTTTTATGTTTCTTAACTAGTGTTTTAGATTAAATATGTTTGTATATGTTATTCTGGTTTGTTGAGATAAAGAAAACATGTTTTAGAGAGTCCAAAAATGCCCAATTTTATGCTTGGCAATGGTTCCACTTTGTTGCAAAATTGTAGACAGTTATGGGTTTTTTTAGATTTAAACTAAAAAAGACACATGAATGTAAAGGCATAAATTGATTTAGATTTAATTTTGTTTTGGATAAAACCATAGTCCTTGTTATGGTATATGTTCAAACCAAAGATTTCAGGTCAAACCATCTAGGTTAAGCCACTCAATTCAACTTGGTCAGGTCAAATTAGTTGGGTCAATTTAGGTCAAAAGGTTTAAGACATTGTTTGGTTTGCCATGCTTTTATTAAATGACCTTTTGGTTTAAGGGTGTGTTTGGAAAACTACTTTGGCATGGTTTAAAAAAATGGATTTTACAACAAGTTTATAAAATTCCAAAGGATTTTGGCCAATATTTAAAAATTATTTATGGTAAGATGAAAAAATTGATTTTTAATATAAAGATAAAAATCTTAAAAGGGGTTAACACCTAAAATAGTATTCTGAATCATATAACTCAATTAGCCTCCTTTCTTAATATAATCAATCATTTTCAAAACATGGGTGTTAACTAAAACACTCTATGATATATTTCAACAAAACAATTCCTTAAAATATCATATCTCTCACTCCTATTAGTTAGTCTCATCAAACAATTATTTGAGATGAATAAACATAGTATGAGCATCTATATTCTCATGTTGCCTTTGAATTTCTGGTGACATACTACATACCATTACACATGTAACATGTTCATCATTATCGATATGATATCGATGTTCATTCCTAACTTATTCTTCAACATCCACGAAAAGGACATTTAAATTAGATTTTCTAGAACATAACACCTCTTTTTTTTTATCACATTTTAGTGTCAATCGAAGAAATTTTGTCTAGACAATTTGTTAGCATCAAGTATGGTTTAGAAGAATATTTTACTTCTCATTTTATCTATCAACCTATTAATGTATAGAGAGTGAATATTAGTTTCATGCATATATATTTAATTTCAAATTTGGATAAGTTATTAATTCTAATTTCATTTTCAATTATTTTCTTGTAAATTAATAGACCTCCCCATTAATTTGGGAAATCTCGATTAGATTTTTCTAGTGGGCTTGGATCTCTTTTAATTATTTTACCTTGAGTAAATCAACAAATCCAAATAGATTAAATTAGGTTGATAACATAGTTTATCAATCACATGTCTATATGACTCATAAATCAGTTAGGCGATGATTGTTTGTCTAAACATATCATATATGTTTCACATAACTCATTCCTCTATCTTCATATAATCATAAGTCACTCATCCAAATCATAAAAATTAGTTAAGTAGGACCCAATTTTATAGCATTCATATTTGTTTAATAGTAACTTGAGTGACTCAACAAATTATCCATGAATGAGATTATGGTCTTATGCATATAAAATTGAAAGACAACTAGTCATGTTTTCAAAATATACTTAATAAATTAATGAAAGATTTATTATCAATTAATTAGGTCTCATACATAACATGGCATAACATCTATACCTTTTATACAAACTAAATTATATATAAACATACATCTCCATCAAGTCATTCTAATTAGATTATTATGGACATATCTAAGGTAATTACCTCAAGCAAATCTTCATAAGTCCATTGCAAACACTTTCGTGGTGCTAGCAAATCTGACGGCACTAATGTTGGCACACAAATGTTGTAGATACTACACACATTTTTTTTATTAGACTCACTACAATCCAATTAGAATTCCTTATACATCTTTTCAATGTAAATTCTCTTAAATAATATAAATGATGCATAAATGTATTTGCATGATAGGATAAGGAAAAAAGTTATGTTAAAGCCTTTAAGTAGATTAAATCAGTTATAACATAATAAATATAATCATCAACTTTAACATAGCACATGAACAAAGCTTAGTCAAAGTTCCCTAGTGGCCATTGTATTGCATGTTGATACTCGATGTTAGGGGGGGGTTGATGAAGTCGCCATCTATTTATGTTGTTCAAGGTCACTCGGTATGTTGGTTTCATCAAATATTTTTTGTTTGTTTGTAGTGGTCTGATGGTTTTAGTTTTCTTTTATTCTACCTTTTATGGCAAGTTTTCCATGATGAATAAACCCTCTTTCTTACTTAAAAATTTACGCAGAATACAAATACATTACATGGTTTCGCTAAATTGATTCTCATATATAACTATCATGCCTCAATTCACAAAGAAGTGAAATTCAAACCATAAATAAGTATGAACCAAACAACCACCATTTGAAACCATTTTAAAAAAGCATTATAATTTTCTTTTATAGTTAACATAGGATAATTAGGTCTTTATAGCGAATTTTATCCTTAAAAGTCCGATCACATCACCTAGAAAAAACAAATATTTTCAAATCAAACATATTTGGTTATGATTTTATTATTCACGGGTCCTACAAAGGAGTTTGAGTAAAGTTCGAGTCCAGTATATATATGGGTGGTTAACTTTGAACCAGGTTTGACTTCGATTTTACAATTGTAAATAAAATTTGAAATATTATGATTCGAACAACAATTGCAGTGAGAGTAATGTAGGCTGTGTAATTCGAGCCAATTTTCTTATGTTTAATGAAAGGAAAGAAAAAGGTTCAAATAAGCCACTTCATTTATTATTAAGCATCCCTACTTCTAACATGTTGGAGCCTTGAGGAGTTTATTGTTGCTAGAAGTAAATAGATGAGAAAGCATGAGATGATCACCAATCACATTCACACATGTTATTAACACAACGTAGAACCATCCTCGCTTCTGGACAGGAAGTTTTTTGGTGGCAAGTTGCGGTGGTGTCACATTTAACACCTAGCTTAAATCCTCCTCCCTCGACGAGTGGTATGTTCGACATTGAAACACCTGTGAGAAATATCTTGTTAGCATTTTTAATGTAATGAAAGATAGTGGGAAAGATATAGAATAAGAGAAAAGAAAACTTACAAGTTGTGAGGACAAACAAAACTACCAAGAATGTCATTGAAAAAGAACCCTTCTCCATATCTTAATTTTATTTGAGTTTTTCCAAGATTTAGAGTATTTTGCTTGTTGTGTAATGATTTGAGTTTCTATGAATGATGTTTATAAGGACAGATAAGTTATCTCTGTCATGAAATCATTTCCAAACTAATTATTCTTAATTAGCTATGTAATCTTTTATTTCCAATCTAATTATTCCTAATTAGCTATGAAATCTCTTATTTCCAAACTAATTATTCATAATTAGCCATGAAATCTTTTATTTCCAAACTAATTATTCATAATTAGCCATGAAATCTTTTATTTCCAAACTAATTATTCCTAATTAGCCATGAAATCTGTTTTTTCCAAACTAATTATTCCTAATTAGCTATGAAATCTTTTATTTCCAATATAATTATTCCAAATTACTATGAAATCTTTTATTTCCAAACTAATTATTCCAAATTAGCTATGAAATCTTTTTTTTCCAAACTAATTATTCCAAATTAGCTATGAAATCTTTTTTTTTTCCAATGAAATAGTTCATTTCCAAACTAATTATTCCTAATTAGCTATGAAATCTTTTATTTCCAGACTAATTGTTCCAAATTAGCTATGAAATCTTTTTTTTTTCCAATGAAATAGTTCATTTCCAAACTAATTATTCCTAATTAGCTATGAAATCTTTTATTTAGATTACATCGTATCTCATTAATAATGAACTTATCAACATTAAACACTAAAAAAAAGAAAACTATCAACCCTAAATTGCATGGATTTATTTCCAATTTAACATCCACTCTCTTACTAAGTATGTGATCCAATGAGGTCCCAAAAAGATATTAAGTAGATTAGGAGCAAGGCTTATGTGCTGGATAATCAGTTAATCTCTTGAGTCTAGCAATCTAATTCATTCTTTCTAGGTGTCTGATTCCTTAAAAGTCAAGATGTTTGCACTATATTTAAAGATTAGTAGAACACGCTTGGAGTGTGGTGGTTTTATACTTGGTTTCCGTCTTAATCACCCAATGAGTGATGCTATTGGCCGGCATAGTTCAGCTATTGAGTGCCATAGGTGAGATCTCACGAGGTGCTCAAGCCCCTTCAATTCTACCCGTGTGGCAAAGAGAGTTCCTTTGTGCTAGGAATCCACCTCGTGTTACCTGCACACACAACGAATATGGCGACCATCATGAACTTGTTCTGGATCCTAGCGAGCTCAACGTTCCTGAATTTCGCGGTTGCGCTGACGGCGCATCCCACCGTTGTTTCATCATCAGCCCTGAAGAATTATCCAACATTCGTAAATGGGTTCCTCCTCATTTACTCCCATGTTCCAAGTTCGAAATAATAACCGCAAGCTTATGGAGATGCTATGCCATAGCATCTCAAGCAAACCCTAACGAGGAGATGCGAATTTGTATGCTCGTCAACGCTCGTTCCAAATTCAACCCGCCGGTACCAGAAGGTTATTATGGTAACGTGCTGGCATTGCCAGCAGCTATAACCAATGCTAGGAAGCTTTGTTTGAACTCATTAGGGTTTGCTCTGGAGCTGATAAGGCATGCCAAGAATAAGATCACCGAGGAGTACATAAGATCGTTGGCCGATTTCATAGAGATTACCAAGGGTCTGCCTAAAGGGTTACAGTCATATGTTGTGTCAGATTTAACAAGTGTTGGGTTTGATCGGGTGGATTATGGTTGGGGCAAGCCAGTTTATACCGGGCCATCTAAGGCTATGCCCGATGACATTAATAATTCTGGAACCTATTACTTACCCTATAGAAACAAGAAAGGAGAGCGTGGGACAATGGTTCTGATTTCCTTACGTGCACCAGTTATGGAAAGATTTGCATTGCTATTCGAGGAATTGACCAAGCACCATCCAGAGAGTAGCCCAGCAGAACAACGCATGACTCTCCCTATAAGACACAAGCTTTGATGTATTTCTTTCCATTAAATAGATTATATAGTATAGTATTATAAAAGATTAAAATTTCTTTGATGTAACTTTTTTAGTTTTTTTTCTATATAAAAGATTATATAGTATTATAAGAAAGATTGAAATTAATAAAAAATAAATATTATGGTTCTTAGTATTTAAGAGTTTTGATTTATAATAAATTTTGTTATTATTCTTTTCCAGTTGCATTATTAATATTAGAAACCTAACAATTTGTAGTGTTTTTTGTTGTTCGCTATCAAATCATTGTGGTTGGAAGATACAAAGATCATATATTAAAACTCAGCTGGTTTTGTGTGATGTTATTAAAAATAAACTTAAACCATGTCAATTAGTCGTTGTAACTATAGATGCAAAGATCAATTTTTTATTTTTTTATGAACAATACAATAATGATTTTATCCTTGGGAGAGAAAACATATGAATTGTCAGCAAATGTATTTTTTATGCTTTCATTTTTATGAACAATAAAAGCACCAATTTACCCTTGAAAAAGGAAAAATCAAAGAGTTAACCTTAGGGTTTTTTTTTCATGATTAGAATGGGCTTCAAAGGGTATTTTGGATTTTTTATATTTTTAAATACTTTTTTATCCAAAAAGTTACTGATGTGTATGTTAGACACGTCAACGATTTTGAGTCGGTCACACCATATAAGCGGTGTGTGAAGCTACATGGGGTGGCTAAAAATGACCAAATGTTGGCTCACTAGATGCTACACCATGTCCTCTTCCATATGGTGTGACGCGTGTAGACATATGATGGTCGGAGAGTTGCCGATGATTGTTTGATTGTTTTCTATCTATCTTTTCTTTCTCCTGAAACCTAATATCCATACATGTCCTCTTTGATTATGCTTTATACATTTTAGTGCTTAGTCTTTCAATTTCTTATTTCGTCTTGATTTCTTCTATAAAAGTTTTGATTTGTTTCAATTTTATCCTTCAATTGAAATTGGTTATATGTTGTCTTTAATTTCAGTTCTTATTCTCTTAATTTTTTATTTTGTTTATAGTTTTAGTCCTTCTAAAGCAATTTATATTTTTTGTTCATATTTATGTGTTTATCCTTATAGTTTTGGTTTTTAATTTTTGCCCTTTTCTCTTTTATTGTAGTTTTATTTATTTTCAATTTAGCCCTTCAATTTTAATTTGTGTAGATGATCTTTTTAAAATTGGTACTTCTTTTCATTTCTTTTTTTTTTTTGCTTCAAATCAATTTTTTTAATACGAATAATATTTATTTTGATTTTATCATTTTCTTTTCAGTTCTTTTGCTTGTTGTTTTTTTTTGTCACAATATTTTGTTTTATTCTTCAGAATAATTTTGTGATTTTTATTGTTTAGGCAATAATAATAATGTAGTAGTTGTAATCATGATAATAATAGCAATAACATAGCAGTTTTTTCCGTGCTTAGCGCTCTACCATCTCGGGAGGGGAGACGACGTGCAAAAAAGGAGGATTTTATAATCATAAAATTATGACTATAAATCTTAAGAGTTGCCACTTAGTATTAAGGTCATTATGAAATCTAATAGTCTGCGAGAGTTTGGGTAAGAGGATTTTTTGTGCAAGAGTCACACATTATCCCCGGTGCACCCTACCTAAGTTAAGTTGCATTGTTGTTTGACTGTTTTTCTAAATTTGTTTTTTTATTCATTTGTCTTCCTAAGGCTTGAAGTAGATGTCTTTTCGTGTAGAGTCTCTATCTTATTGTGAGTAAAAAACCTAAATCATTCTAAAGTTTGAAATTTTTTTACTCCATTTAAAACCCTTTTTTATTATCTACGGATGTACTTTAAATATGATTTTACACCCTGATAGCTAAAACAAAATAATTGTTTAATTTTGGTCAAATTTCAACGGATAATCGTAAGCCGGTTACGATATCCAATTTTCATTTCAAAACATGAGAAATATGCTATATTTGTTTTTACGAAAAATATGCTTGAAAAAAACCTTGGAACTCGGTCGTATGAACAAAAACAACACATTTTTTATTTGTAATTTTTTTTAAAAGATATTTTTTGTTTCATGCAGATTTTGAATTTTTTTTAAGATTTTTTACTATATTTATAACTTTTTAATTTTTTTTGTGTAGGCTGGCTTCCTAGCTTGGATGGGCCGAAACAACCCAACTCTCTTTTGTCATTTTATATAAAAAATAGATAAAATACTAGTTAAATATGGTGAAACTATCGAATAATATGGCTGCATCATTGTTTCAGCTTAAAAAAAACCCATTTTTAATCTATTTTTGACATGAAACAACTTGGTAAATATTTTATGGCCTAAAACAAATAAAAAACAACTCATTAAACCAAAACAAACTTGAACCTAAACCATTTCCTCAGCTAGATATGCCTAATCAAGCAAGGAGAATGAAGAAGACACCGTGAAACTACCATCGTAAAATGGAAAAAAATGAATGAAAAAAATGGATTTGATAACAAGTTTGTAAAATTCCAAAGGATTTTGGCCTATATTTATAAATTATTTATGTCAAGATGAAAATAGTCATTTTTAATATAAAGAGAAAAAACCTAAAAGGGGTTAATACCAAAATTATTTTTATGAATCATATAACTCAGTTGGCCTAATTTCCTAATATAGTCAATCATTTTCAAAACATGGGTGTTACCATTACAAATAATTATTTGAGATGAATAATCATAGTATGAGCATCTATATTCTCATGTTGCCTGTGAATTTCTGGTGACATACTACCTACCATTACAAATGTAGCATGTTCATCGTCATCGATATGATATGGATGTTTATTCGTAACTTATTCTTCACCATCCACAGTAGGGGCATTTAAATTAGATTTTCAAGAACATAAAACCTCTTTTTTTCTTATCATATTTCATTGTCAATCCAAGAAATTTTGTCTAGACAATTTGTTAGCACCAAGTATGGTTTATAAGAGTAGTTTACTTCTCATTTTGTCTATCAACCTATTAATATACAGAGAGTGAGTATTAGTTTCATGCATATATATATTTAATTTCAAATTTGGATAGGGTATTTAATCCTAATTTCATCTTCCATTATTTTCTTGTAAATTAATAGACCTCCCCATTAATTTGGAAAATCTCGCTTAGACTTTTCTAGTGGGTTTTGATCTCATTTACTTTATTTTAACTTGGTTTAATAGATAAATCCAATAGATTAAATTAGCTTGATAAAATAGTTTAACAATCACATTATATGACTCCTAGATCACTTAGGCGATGATTGTTTGTCTAAACATATCATATATGTTTCACATAACTCATGCCTCTATCTTTATATAATAATAAGTTACTCATCCAAATCATACAAATTAGTTAAGTAGGACCCAATTTTATAACAGTAAACATATTATCCATTAATAAGATTCTAGTTTTATGCATATAAAATTGGAATTCAACTACTAATGTTTTCAACATATACCTAATATAGTAATGAGGGATTTATTATCAATTAATTAGGTCTCATACATAACATGGCATAACATCTATAACTTTTATACAAACTAAATTATATATAAACATACATCTCCATCAAGTCATTTTAATTAGTTTATTATGGACATATATCATGTAATTCCTCGAGCAGATCTTAATAATTCCATTGCAAACATTTTTGTGGTGCTAATAGATTTTACGCCACTACTGTTGGCGTAGCAATGCTCTAGATACTGAACACATATTTTTTTATTAGACTAACTAGAATCCAATTGGAATTCCTAATACATCTTTTCAATGTAAATTCTCTTGAATAATATAAATGATGCATAATGTATTTGCACAATAGGATATAGGAAGAATATTTTTATCCATTGCACTTGGGATGTGTGCTGGCTTAAGGGTTGAAAAGTAAAATAATTTTTTTTATGAAGCCGAAATGGCATAAACAAAGCAATATTGGTATATTCCGGCCGGTATTTGGCTGAAAATCTGTAACAGACCAAAATTTAAACCTGGATAAAATCGACGTCGCTTTGTCTTGTTTTTTTTACTGGTACGAAATGTTTTGGCCATTTCGACCGAAACGAAACGATATTGACAACCTTGGTTTGTAGTGGTCTGATGGTGTTTGTTTTCTTTTATTATGCCTATTATAGCAAGTTTTCTATGATGAATAAACCCTCTTTTTTACTTCAAAATTTACACAAAATATATATACAGTACATGGTTTCGCTAAATTGATTCTCATATAACTATCATGCCTCAATTCACATACAAGTGAAATTGAAACCATAAATAAGTATGAACCAAACAACCACCATTTGAAACCATTTTGAAAAAAAACATTATAACTTTTCTCTTATAGTTAACATAGGATAATTAAGGCTGTTTATGATTTTATTATTCACGGGTCCTACAAAGGAGTTTGAGTTAGGTTCGAGTCCGGTATATATATGGGTGGTTAACTTTGAACCAGGTTTGACTTCGATTTTACAATTGTAAATAAAATTTGAAATATTATGATTCGAACAACAATTGCAGTGAGAGTAATGTAGGCTGTGTAATTCGAGCCAATTTTCTTATGTTTAATGAAAGGAAAGAAAAAGGTTCAAATAAGCCACTTCATTTATTATTAAGCATCCCTACTTCTAACATGTTGGAGCCTTGAGGAGTTTATTGTTGCTAGAAGTAAATAGATGAGAAAGCATGAGATGATCACCAATCACATTCACACATGTTATTAACACAACGTAGAACCATCCTCGCTTCTGGACAGGAAGTTTTTTGGTGGCAAGTTGCGGTGGTGTCACATTGAACACTGAGCTTAAGTTTTCCTCCCTCGACGAGTGGTATGTTCGACATTGAAACACCTGTGAGAAATATCTTGTTAGCATTTTTAATGTAATGAAAGATAGTGGGATAGATATAGAATAAGAGAAAAGAAAACTTACAAGTTGTGAGGACAAACAAAACTACCAAGAATGTCATTGAAAAAGAACCCTTCTCCATATCTTAATTTTATTTGAGTTTTTCCAAGATTTAGAGTATTTTGCTTGTTGTGTAATGATTTGAGTTTCTATGAATGATGTTTATAAGGACAGATAAGTTATCTCTGTCATGAAATCATTTCCAAACTAATTATTCTTAATTAGCTATGTAATCTTTTATTTCCAATCTAATTATTCCTAATTAGCCATGAAATCTCTTATTTCCAAACTAATTATTCATAATTAGCCATGAAATCTTTTATTTCCAAACTAATTATTCCTAATTAGCCATGAAATCTTTTATTTCCAAACTAATTATTCCTAATTAGCCATGAAATCTGTTTTTTCCAAACTAATTATTCCTAATTAGCTATGAAATCTTTTATTTCCAATATAATTATTCCAAATTACTATGAAATCTTTTATTTCCAAACTAATTATTCCAAATTAGCTATGAAATCTTTTTTTTCCAATGAAATAGTTCATTTCCAAACTAATTATTCCTAATTAGCTATGAAATCTTTTATTTAGATTACATCGTATCTCATTAATAATGAACTTATCAACATTAAACACTAAAAAAAAGAAAACTATCAACCCTAAATTGCATGGATTTATTTCCAATTTAACATCCACTCTTACTAAGTATGTGATCCAATGAGGTCCCAAAAAGATATTAAGTAGATTAGGAGCAAGGCTTATGTGCTGGATAATCAGTTAATCTCTTGAGTCTAGCAATCTAATTCATTCTTTCTAGGTGTCTGATTCCTTAAAAGTCAAGATGTTTGCACTATATTTAAAGATTAGTATTAGATTATTTACGTCAAGATGAAAATATTCATTTTTAATATAAAGAGAAAAAACCTAAAACGATTTAATACCTAAAATATTATTATGAATCATATAACTCAATTGGGCTAATTTCTTAATCCAATTATAATTCCTTATACATCTTTTCAAAGTAAATTCTCTTAAATAATATAAACAATGCATAAATGTATTTGCATGATAGGATACAAAAAGAAGTTATGTTAAAGTCCTTAAACAAATTAAATAATTTATAACTGAATAAATAAATAATCATCAACTTTAACATAGCTCGTGAACAAAGCTTAGTCAAAGTTCCCTAGCGGAGTCACCATTTTCTCACACATGGATGCTTGACGTTAGGGCGGTCGATGAAGTCGCCATCTATTTGTTTGGTTCAAGGTCACTCGGTATGTTGGTTTCATCTCATATTCAAGAGGTAAGATACTGATTGCGTAAGAACAAGGTACTAACATTCCTAATTAATGTCACCTAAGTTGAGTTGTTTTTGTTTGTTTGTCGTGGTCTGGTGTTTGTTTTTTTATTCCACCTATTATGGCATGTTTTCTATGATGAATAAACCCTCTTTCTTACTTAAAAATTAATGCAAAATATAAAGACATTACTTGGTTTCATTAAATTGATGTTCATATAACTATCATGCTCAATTCACATAGAAGTGAATTGAAACCATAAATAAGTATGAACCAAACAAACACCATTTGAAACCATTTTGAAAACAACATTATAATTTTCTTCCATAGTTAACATAGGATAAATAAGTCTTTTTAGCGAATTTTATCCTTAAAAGTCCGATCACATCACCTTGAAAAAAATATATTTTCAAATCATAAATATTTGGTTATAATTTTGAGCCGTGTGTGTGTGTGTGTGTGTGTGTGTGTGTGTGTATGCGCGCGTATGGTTACATTTTAACCAGGACTGAGTTAGATTTTTCAATATGTAAATAAAATTTGAAATATTTTAAGAGTATTATAGGTTGTGTATTATAGGTTGTGTAATTATAGGTTGTAGTGAGAGTATTCTAGGTTGTGTAATTCAGGGCAATGTTCTTATGTTTAATGAAAGGAAAAAATGTTCAAATAAGCCACTGCATTTATTATTATAAAATGAACATTTATTTAAGCATCCCCACTTCTAACATGTTGGAGACTTGAGGTGTTTATTGCTGTTAAGTAAATAGACCAGAAAGTATGAAATGATCTCCAATTACAACGACAAAAATTACTAACACAATGTAGAACCATCCTCTTTTCTGGACAAGAAGGTTTTTGAGGCAAGTTTTGGTTGTTTTGCATGGAACATTTAACTTTATTTCTCCTCCCTCAACGACTAGTATGTTCCACATTGAAACACTTATGAGAACTATCTTATTAGTGTGTTTAGTGTAATAAAAGATAGAGGGATAAATATAGAATAAGAGAAAAGAAAACTAACAAGTTGTGAGAACAAACAATACGACCAAGAATGTCATTGAAAAAGAAACCTTCTCCATATCTTAATTTTATTGAGTTTTTCCAAGATTTAAAGTATTTAGCTTGTTGTGTAATGATTTAAGTTTCAATGAATGATATTTATAGAGACAAATAATTTATTTATGTTGTCACAATGATGTTTTTTTCACGGTTCACGCCCTGCTATTCCTCGAATTGGGGAGACAACAATGCGCTGTGAAAGGGGTGTTGACATATAATGTCATACTTGTATGCTTTATATATTTTGATGATAACAATAAAAAGAAAATGGACTAATAATATGCTTGGATGAGATTAAGTTATAAACAGGTATTATACAAAGAATACATCAACAAGCATAATGGAGTACACGAAGAAATCACTCCAGGAAGTCCAAGATGCAAGCAAGTGAAGACTTAGAATAAGTTTTCATTTTAGTGCTTTATGTAAATCTCAATTTCTATCTTGATAGCACAAATTAAAATGAACTCACACACTTCACATTGCATGCATTAAAAGGGTTTGATGATTATAGGTTTAAGTCATAATCAATCGGTTCAAGAAATTCAGAAAAGATAATTTGTCAAAATAGAGTTTCTGCATGAACCGGTCGACCGCTTGAGTTATCCGTTGTGAACCGGTCGACCTCTTGAGGTGTCTGCATG
The DNA here is from genome assembly GCA_027405865.1 of Salix purpurea. Taxonomy (NCBI): domain Eukaryota; kingdom Viridiplantae; phylum Streptophyta; class Magnoliopsida; order Malpighiales; family Salicaceae; genus Salix; species Salix purpurea. The sequence goes on from JAOWLH010000002.1 coordinate 29,069,058, forward strand.
AACCGGTCGACCGCTTGTGTTACCAAGTGAACCGGTCGACCAGTTGGAAGACAAATTGCCTTTCGAGCTGAACCGGTCGACCGCTTGGGTTATCCGTTGTGAACCGGTCGACCGTTTGAGATGACAGTTGCACTAAAACGGCTAGTTTCTCTTTGAAACTTATAAATAGGCCTCTTAATTGCAAAATTAAGGTTAGAAAAATTTTATATCTGATATTGAGGCAATTAATAGTGCAAAAACACCTTCATATCATCAATCCTCATTAATACTCATATTTGTGTTTAAATCTTCATATCCTAACACAAAGAGTATTTCTCATTCTCACTACACTTAAACACCTTCAAACATTCTAAGTGCTATTGAGTGAGATAAAGAGATCATAGATCTTCATTTGTAATATCCACACTATTAAGAGTGTATTGTTGTTTTACAAAAACAATCATTGTAATACTCTTGAGAGTTGAGTATAAAACTCTTGGTATTGGTGAGGGAACATCACCAAGGAAAATCTTGAAGAGGGTACATCTTCAAGTGGGAAAAGGAAAATCTTGAAGAGGACATATCTTCAAGTGGTGTAAAAGTCTTGGTGTAGATTCATCAAGCGGGAATTGTAATCTTGTTACTTGGATTAGTAAGAGAGTACAATACTCAAGTACGGGTTGGTACTTGAGTCGTGGACGTAGGCTTGCCGAACCACGTTAAAAACCGAGTTAGCAATCTCTCTCTCTTATCTCTTTACTTTAAAGTAATTAATTTTAAAATTGCATTAGTTATTGTATTTACACCTAACCCCCCCCCTTAGGTGCATAGTTGCCTTAATCCGTGGACAACAATTGGTATCAGAGCTTAGTTCTCAATTATTAAGTTTGCTTAGACTTTGAGTAGAATGGCAACTACAAGCTATAATCTCCAAAATGAAGGTGCCTCAACATCTAGACCACCATTTTTTGATGGTAATGACTATGCCTATTGGAAAGCTAAAATGACAATATATCTTCAATCTATAGATTTCGATTTATGGCTTTCTATTGAAAATGGACCTCATAGACCACTTAAAACCGAAAATGGTATTGAGATTCCAAAAAGCATGATAGAATATACGGACCTAGATAAAAGATTACTTTCTATGGATGCTAAAGCCATGAACACTTTATACTGTGCATTAAATAGAAGTGAATTTAATAGAATATCTTCTTGTAAAAATGCTAGGGATATATGGCATACTTTAGAAGTAACTCACGAAGGAACTAATCAAGTAAAAGAATCAAAAATTGATATGTTGGTTCATCAGTATGAGTTATTTAAAATGTTGCAAAATGAATCCATAACAAGTATGTTTACTCGTATGACTAGCATTACAAATAGTTTACATGCTCTTGGTAGAACTTACACAAATGCAGATATTGTAAGTAAGGTTCTCAGATCTCTACCGCAAGCTTGGGAAGCTAAAGTGACAGCAATACGAGAAGCTAAAGATCTCACAAAATTGCCATTAGAGGAGCTCATCGGTTCTCTAATGACTCACGAGATAACTATGGATAAACAAGATCAAGAAGAAAGGCCAAAGAAAAATTTGGCATTTAAAACTGTTCATCAAGTTGAAAACGAGGATAATGATGATGATGAAGACAGTCACGATGATCTTGAAGAAGATGTAGCATTGATCACAAGACAATTTCGAAACTTCCTTAGAAAGAAAAATGATAAGAGAAAGTTCTCGAACTTCAAAAAGGAGGGAAACAAAGGAGAATCAAGTAAAGAAACTCCAAGATGCTACAAATGCAACAAGTTGGGACATATTAAAACCGATTGTCCCCTTCTTCAAGCAAAGAAGAAAAATCGCTTTCAAAAGAAAGCTTTGAAAGCAACATGGAGCGATGACTCGGACTCAAGCTCCAGTGATGAAGAAGAACATGTGGCTAACATGTGTTTCATGGCAATCGAAAGTGAAAATGAGGTACTATCTTCGGATGATGAATCCGATCCTTCTTATATTGAATTACATGAACAACTTGAAAATCTGTATGTAGAATATAAGAAATTAGGTTCGAAATATAGTACCCTAAAAAGAAATCATGTATGCATAATTGAAGAAAAAGAATTGCTAGAAAAGAAAGTATGTGATTTGAATGACAAGAGTAGTAAGACTAATCAACTTGAAGAAGATAATAAATCCTTAAAAGAAAAAGTTGATGAGTTGAATGTAATTATCGCAAAATTCACACTAGGCTCAAAGATTTTTGAGAAAATGCTTTCGAGCCAAAGAAGTATGTTTAACAAAGGAGGATTAGGTTATAAACCTAATAAAAACCAAAAATACTTAAAGAACTACTTTGTTAAAGCTAAACAGTCTTATGATCCAAGTCATACATGCAATTACTGTAGAGAATCAGGACATTTGATTTATGCATGTCCTATGAAGAAAAATAAGACTATTAAAATGATTTGGGTTCCAAAAGGAACCACCCCTAACCAAAAAGGACCCAAGAAGGTATGGGTACCAAAATCCTCATCTTGATTCTGTTTTGTAGGAACTAAGGGAACATGGGGAGTGGTTTTTGGATAGTGCTTGTTCAAGACACATGACCGGAGACGGTACTCTTTTTTCAAGCCTTACCAAAACTAAAGGAGGAAAAGTGACTTTTGGGGACAACTCAAAAGGGAAAATTGTTGGAATTGGTAACATTGGAGGTATGTCTTCACCCTCCATTGAAAATGTATTTCTTGTTGATAGTCTTAAACATAACTTGCTTAGTATAAGTCAATTATGTGACAAAGGCTATAAAATCATTTTTGACCATACATGTTGCTTAATTCTTGAAAATGATAAAATTATCTTTATCGGTAATAGAATTGGAAACATCTATAAAATCAAAATAGATACATGTATGATTATTGAAAGTTGTCTTGTTGCTAGTATAAATGATAGTTTTCTATGGCATAGAAGACTAGGTCACATAAGCATGGACATCCTTTCAAAATTAGCTAAAAATGATTTAGTTAAAGGTCTTCCTCATATTGCATATAAAAAGGAAAAGCTATGTGACGCTTGCCAAATGGGCAAACAAGTTAAAACGTCTTTTAAAAATAAGAATCACATATCAACCAAAAGACCTTTAGAATTACTTCATATAGATCTATTTGGACCAACTAAAACAAGAAGTTTAAGTGGTAATAGATATGTGTTTGTAATCGTTGATGACTTTACTAGGTATACATGGGTTATATTTTTGAAATCAAAAGATGAAACCATTTATGAATTTGTAAAGTTTTCAAAGAAAATCGAAAACGAGAAAGGATTTTCTATAATAAACATAAGGAGCGATCATGGTGGTGAATTCATAAGTGATTTATTTGAAACGTTTTGTGAAGAAAAAGGATACCACCACAATTTTTCAACGCCTAGAACTCCCCAACAAAATGGGGTTGTGGAAAGGAAAAATCGGTCTCTTCAAGAAATGGCAAGAACAATGATAAATGAATTTAACACCCCGAAATATTTTTGGGCGGAAGCCGTAAACACTTCTTGCTATGTTTTAAACCGTGTTACTTTGAGACCTGAGTTGAAAAAGACTCCTTATGAGCTTTGGAAAGGGAGGAAGCCCAACATCTCTTATTTTAAAGTCTTTGGTTCAAAATGTTTTATTCTAAACACTAAAGACAACCTTGATAAATTTGATTCAAAATCCGATGTTGGAATTTTTCTTGGATACTCCTCCTCTAGCAAGGCTTACAGAGTATACAATAATAGAACACTTTGTCTTGAGGAATCCATGCATGTCGCTTTTGAGGAAACTCAAAATGACAAAATTGTTGAGATTCTAGATGACTTAAATGAAAGTGTTCAAAATTTGAATCTTAATGATAAAAACCCAAAGGAGTCATCAAATGAAGACATGAACAAGGACCAACCAAGCTCAAGCGATCAACAAGAGTTGGTAAGTAACTCCTTTGAGCCGCCAAAGGAGCTAAGGTATGTAAGTTCTCATCCTCCAGATTTAATTATTGGTAATCCTTTTGAGGGAACTAAAACTAGAGCATCCCTTAGAAACATTAGTGGGCATTATGCATTTGTTTCTCAAATAGAACCTAAAACCTTTCTTGAAGCAGAAAATGATGAAAAATGGATTTTAGCCATGCAAGATGAGCTAAATCAGTTTGAGAGAAATGATGTTTGGGAACTAGTCCCTAGGCCAAAAGATTTATCAATAATTGGTACTAAATGGGTCTTTAGAAACAAAATTGATGAACATGGGACTATTGTTAGAAACAAAGCAAGACTAGTTGCTAAAGGTTATAATCAAGAAGAAGGAATAGATTATGAAGAAACCTTTGCACCAGTGGCTAGACTTGAATCTATAAGAATGCTATTAGCCTATGCATGTCATGCCAATTTTACGCTCTTCCAAATGGATGTTAAAAGTGCATTTTTAAATGGCTTTATAATGGAAGAAGTATATGTTGAACAACCTCAAGGCTTTGAAAATTTTGAATTTCCTAATCATGTTTTTAAACTCAAAAAGGCATTGTATGGTTTAAAACAAGCACCTAGGGCATGGTATGATAGATTAAAAACATTTCTTATTGAAAATGATTTTAACATTGGCAAAATTGACACCACCCTTTTTACGAAAAGAAAAGGAAAAGATATCCTTATTGTACAAATCTATGTTGATGATATAATTTTTGGTGCTACTAACGAATCTCTGTGTAAGGAATTTGCAAAATGCATGCAAGAGGAATTTGAAATGAGCATGATGGGAGAATTAAATTTCTTCCTTGGATTGCAAATTAAGCAAACAAGAGATGGCATCTTCATCAACCAAAGCAAGTACACCAAGGATCTTCTGAAAAGATTTGGGATGGAACATGTCAAAGATGCCGACACTACCATGGGGACATCTATTAAGCTTGATATGGACGAAAAAGGTAAAACCGTAGACATCACCAAATATCGAGGTATGATCGGTTCTCTTTTATATTTAACCGCAAGTAGACCCGATATTATGTTTAGTGTATGTTTATGTGCACGTTTTCAAGCATGTCCAAAAGAATCCCATGTTAGTGCAGTAAAAAGAATTTTTCGTTACTTGCATGGTACAATTGATTTAGGGTTGTGGTATCCGAAGGGAAGTGAAATGAGTTTAATCAGTTATTCAGATGCAGATTTTGCGGGTTGTAAAATTGATAGGAAAAGTACTAGTGGAACTTGTCATTTTCTAGGATCATCACTTGTATCATGGGCAAGTAAGAAACAAAACTCGGTAGCCCTATCAACAACTGAAGCAGAATATATTGCGGCAGGTAGTTGTTGTGCACAAGTATTATGGATGAAACAAACTCTGGAGGATTACAGACTTAGGTTTGAAAATACTCCGATTAAATGTGATAATACAAGTGCAATTTGCCTATCTAAAAATCCTATTCAACACTCTCGTACAAAACACATAGAAGTAAGACATCACTTCTTAAGGGATCATATTGCAAAAGGAGATATTGTACTTGAGTTTATAGGTACAGAACATCAACTTGCAGATATTTTTACAAAACCCTTAGGAAAAGATCGCTTTTGTGAAATAAGAAGGAACCTAGGTTTTATCCATGCAAATGATGTTTGAATTATGTATACATCAATGGTTATAAGTTGGATTTATTTGATGTTAAAATGTATACACTTGAAGCATAAGAAATTTGTTCAAAACAAATTTTAGGGAGTTTAAAAATTCTGGGATGAACCGGTCGACCGGTTCATCAAGAGCAAGCCCAGCCGGTCAACCGGTTGAGGCAGAAAAACAGAGGATGGCTACTGGAATTTTTGAAATTTCGGAGGAAAATGTTTCTGAAAATGATTTTTGGACATAAAGGGTATTTTGAAGTTTAAATCAAGATTTAAAAGTCAAAGTGCAAAAATTTCCATTTTTGCATGTACCGGTCGACCGGTTCATGCATCTGGATCAACCGGTCGACCGGTTGAGCCAGAGGAACAGTAGCCTTGGCTACTGCCGAAAATTAGCACTTTTAGCCCCTTGATTTCTTTGCTTTTTGGACATAATTTTTACATGAAAAGGCTACATTTTGAATGCAAAGAAAAGTTCAAACGAGAAATTTGAAAAATTCTCATCTTGGGAGTAAACCGGTCGACCGGTTGAAATTATCCCAAGGAAACCGGTCGACCGGTTTCTCGATAGTATAAATACTATCCAGAGTTTCAAAAAAAAACAGTAAACAGGAGAAAATCAAAATTTCCGAAAACCCTAACTCAAATCCTCTCAAAATCAAAACACCCAAAGCCTAATTGAAGTCAATGGCACCCCAGAAACGCTTAAGGAGGACTGAATCAAGAAGCAAACGAGCCACTGATCCTGCTTCCTCATCAGGTGACAATGTTCAAAGGTTTTTGAGTAATTTCTCAAATAGAGCTATTTGTGTAGAAAGAGGTTTAGGCAATGATTTGTCTGCTTTAGGTATCGATACTCTATTTGCTGAAATGGGTTGGTACTCATTATATGAATATAAGAAACCTACATACCCTAAGTTGATGAGGATGTTTTTTGCTAATATGAGGGTTAATGTAGAACCAAGGATAATGAGTAATCTTCAAGGAAATCCCATTGAGTTTAATTGTGCTATATTAGCTGATATTTTGGGTATATCTAATGATGGTCCAAGAGTTTTTGATATTAAAGTAATTCCAACCATTGAAGGATTTAGCTATGATTATGCTGTTGCATTGCACACTGGAAATACTGGATTTGCTCCAGGTGCTAAAATAAAGAGTCAGGATCTTCTGTTGAGACCTAGACTACTCCATAGGATTATTGCTCACAATATCTTGCCCAAAAAGGGGCATTATGATGAAGTTACATTTATGGAGTTATGCTTAATTGATTGTATGTTTCAGAGAAGACCAATAAACCTTCCATACATCTTGATTAGGAATATGATCTTAGCATACGATCAAAAACAAAAGGCTCTACCTTATGGTCAAGTGTTTACCACTATTTTTGAGCATTTTGAGATCCTGCTGACGGGTACGGATAAGAAATCGTACTCAGATAAGACAGAGATTAATAACACCACTCTCACTAGAATGAAATATGTGCTTAATGAGCATGGTGAGTGGATTCAAGGGCACCAAGAAGGTGCACATGCTGAGGAAGAGCATGAAGAGGAGGAGAATGTGGCTGAGGATCAGGGTGAGGATGAGTTCACAAATTTATTTGAGTCACCACCTCCGGCTTCCTCACCAGATGAGCCATCTGCGAGTGGCTGGTCACATAGGATAGAGAGTCGTCTCACGCACATTGAGACAGATATGCGATCCATGAGAGATTCTCAGACAGAGATGCGGGCTGATATACAGGAGATGAAGGAGATGATGGCTTCGCTTCTCTCACGATACCCACCTCCTTAGAGATTTTGTATCATGCTTTTGGATATATGTGTTTATGCTTTTCATTTTGGATATATGTACAATGATATTGAATATAGTGTTCTTATTTATCTTAAATGTTAATTTTCTTTTTGTTGATGCCAAAGGGGGAGAGAATATGAAAATACATATGAATCAATAATGGAAAAAGATATGAGAATATGAAAAATTTATATGCATATATTTAGGGGGAGAACAATGAATTTTTCCTTGAAATTGCATATGATATTTGTACTTAGATTAAATTGCTAAAAATGTTTAATCTCTCTTATATATTGCATCACAAAATATAGGGGGAGACTCAATTTTTTATCTAAGTTCTTTTGTTTATTGTCATCATCAAAAAGGGGGAGATTGTTGACATATAATGTCATACTTGTATGCTTTATATATTTTGATGATAACAATAAAAAGAAAATGGACTAATAATATGCTTGGATGAGATTAAGTTATAAACAGGTATTATACAAAGAATACATCAACAAACATAATGGAGTACACGAAGAAATCACTCCAGGAAGTCCAAGATGCAAGCAAGTGAAGACTTAGAATAAGTTTTCATTTTAGTGCTTTATGTAAATCTCAATTTCTATCTTGATAGCACAAATTAAAATGAACTCACACACTTCACATTGCATGCATTAAAAGGGTTTGATGATTATAGGTTTAAGTCATAATCAATCGGTTCAAGAAATTCAGAAAAGATAATTTGTCAAAATAGAGTTTCTGCATGAACCGGTCGACCGCTTGAGTTATCCGTTGTGAACCGGTCGACCTCTTGAGGTGTCTGCATGAACCGGTCGACCGCTTGTGTTACCAAGTGAACCGGTCGACCGCTTGGAAGAAAAATTGCTTTTCGAGCTGAACCGGTCGACCGCTTGGGTTATCCGTTGTGAACCGGTCGACCGTTTGAGATGACAGTTGCACTAAAACGGCTAGTTTCTCTTTGAAACTTATAAATAGGCCTCTTAATTGCAAAATTAAGGTTAGAAAAATTTTATATCTGATATTGAGGCAATTAATAGTGCAAAAACACCTTCATATCATCAATCCTCATTAATACTCATATTTGTGTTTAAATCTTCATATCCTAACACAAAGAGTATTTCTCATTCTCACTACACTTAAACACCTTCAAACATTCTAAGTGCTATTGAGTGAGATAAAGAGATCATAGATCTTCATTTGTAATATCCACACTATTAAGAGTGTATTGTTGTTTTACAAAAACAATCATTGTAATACTCTTGAGAGTTGAGTATAAAACTCTTGGTATTGGTGAGGGAACATCACCAAGGAAAATCTTGAAGAGGGTACATCTTCAAGTGGGAAAAGGAAAATCTTGAAGAGGACATATCTTCAAGTGGTGTAAAAGTCTTGGTGTAGATTCATCAAGCGGGAATTGTAATCTTGTTACTTGGATTAGTAAGAGAGTACAATACTCAAGTACGGGTTGGTACTTGAGTCGTGGACGTAGGCTTGCCGAACCACGTTAAAAACCGAGTTAGCAATCTCTCTCTCTTATCTCTTTACTTTAAAGTAATTAATTTTAAAATTGCATTAGTTATTGTATTTACACCTAACCCCCCCCTTAGGTGCATAGTTGCCTTAATCCGTGGACAACAAGGGGTGTGTTTTGTAATCATAAAATTACAACTATAATTATCAGGAATTGCCACCTAGTTTAAGGTTACTAGGAAACCTATTGGTTTGAGAAAGTCTAGTTAAAGAGACTTGTTGTGAAAGGGGAAAACGCATCACTCCTAGTGCACCCTACCTATGGCAAGTTGCATTGTTGTTTGATTATTTATTCCTAAGCCAGATATTTTATGTGTTGGTCTTTTCTAAGGTTCGAAGTAGATCTCTCTTCGTAAGAAAGTCTCTACAACATTTAAAAACAAAATTTCTCTATTTGCAAGTGTACTTTACAATATAATTTTACACCCTAATAGAAAAAACAAAATAATTTTTTTTTTGATATTTTGGTCAAATTTCAACGGATAATCATAAACTAGTTACAATTGTCGTGATGGCAATTTCATTTCGCGCTTCGCACCTCGCCATCCCCGAAAATAGGAGAACGACGTGCGATGAAAAGGGGTGAGTTTTATAGTCATAAAAATTATGGCTATAATTATTAGGAGTCGCAATCTAGTATTACACTTACTAGGAAACCTACTAGTCTGTAAGAGTTTGGGTAAGGGGACATGTTATGCAAGGGGAAGCAGCATCACCCCTGGTGTACCCTACCTAAGGCAAACTGCAATGTTGTTTGATTGCTTTCTTAGTTTAATTTTTTTTACACTGCATTTTCAAAACTATTTTTTCTGTTCATGGGTGTACTTTACAATCTAATTTTACACTGTAGTTAAAGATCTTTTTTTTTTCTACGAGTGTATTTTCAATGTAATTTTACACTGCAGTAAAATATTTTATGTTTTATATATTTTGGCCAAATTTCAATGGATAATCATAAACTGGTTATGATATCCAATTTTTATTCAGAATATATGAAAGATGCAACGTATATTCTTTATGAAAAATATATCTGGAAAAAAATTGGAATTTGGCCGTATGCACGAAAACAAATTTTTATTTTTTTAATGCAATTTTTTGTTGATTTTTTTTTTTAAATTTAGGCTGGCCCTGGCCCATTTAGTTGGGCCAAAGGCCCAACTCTGCTGGGCTTGGGCAAGGATGAGATCAGTCGAGCCCAAAAGAAAGGAAAAAAGCTTGTTCACGTAGCATGAGCAATGTAGTGACTTAGCACGGTTCAAGTACGTGAACAGAAACAAATCGACAGTGACAAGAGGATTATTTGCTACTGTCACCGGGTAGAGGAGGTCGAGGTGGTTGTCCCTGTGATGGTAGCGTCGAAAATAGTGGTCTATGGTGGCAGGGAGGAGTGCCAAAAGTGGGTTGGTTCATGCTGCTATTTTTGCTGGTCTTCGTCGTTGTGGCATCGTCAGAGACCAATTGCTACTGATGGAAGTCATGGTGAGGTTGCCTGGGATGAGGTAGGAGGATCTATTTGTGTGGGGAGTTGGCTAGAGGAGAGAGAGTTGTTGATTGCTGCGTTGTTTGCTAGGGAGATGATTAAGCTGGTACTGGATTTCGAAGGAAACTGAGATTGGGCTGCGTCTGTGTCTGCGATGAAGGGATGGTTGCTGATCATGGCTGATGGTGAAGATGGAGAGGGTTGCCGAGGGAGATAGGGTCGATAGTTACTGCTAGAGATAGGGATGAAGTTGCTGCTCTACTGGTGGTGCAACTGTCACTGGGTTTTGGCTCATCTGCCTCTGTGCCTGTATATGTCCCCCACTATGTTCAGTTTTTTTCTATTGTCTCCCCAATTTGTGTGTATTTTTTGTTTGTTGTCTCTCCTTCCACTATCAAAAATTTCCTCCCCTCGGTCTAATGATGGTCTCCCCCTGTATTATTTTCTCCTCCCCCATTGCTTTGTTTCCTCCCACTATTTATAGGCGAAAGAGGTAATGTGCAGGCATGGGGTTGATGTCCAGGAATGGTGTGTTGTGTGGAGCAGGTTGCAGGCATGGCTGCCGGCATGGCCACAACATGACTCCGGAAATGCCTTTGCAGGGAAGTTTTTTTAATATTATAAAATAGACTGATAAAAATGGGATGTTACAAAAAGAGTTTTTCAACAGGAAGAACGATGTTTTTCTCTTCAAATTTGGCTTCCGATTTCCCCCAAAATATTTTTTTCTCCGAAAATTCTAATCTTCTCAATTTAACCCTCATTAGGCTTCAAAACCTAATTCTTCATCAATTAAGCCTTTAATAACATTAATTTGACTCATTTAAAGTATAATTAAGTCCTTACACCTAATTAAATCCTTGAATTGGGCTCTCAATTAATCCCTAAATATAATTACACTTTAAATTGACCAACAATTAAATCAAGTTGGTCCATAAAAATATAATTATGTCTTTTGACTTAATTTTTATGCAGATTTATCCAATAATCAATTATTTTAGTCTTGAATCTGTATTTTTCTTCATTTTTGGGCACAAAAGAGGTACGATTGAGCTCTCAAAAACATCCAAAATTTCAACCTTGATTTTATGTTGATGCCATCCTCTTTTATTTTATTTTTCTTATTTTTGGGTAGATTTTGAGGAATAACCCAGAAATTGTCATGGAATCATTTCCAAACTAATTATCCCTAATTAGCTATGAGATCTTTATGTCCAAACTAATTATTCCTAATTAGCTATGAAATCTTTTTTTTCTCAACTAATTATTTCTAATTAGCTATGAAATCTTTTATTTCCAAAGTACTTATTGTCTCATTAATAATGAACTTATCAACATTAAACACTACATAAAAAGAAAACTATTAACCCTAAATAGCATGGATTTATTTCCAATTTAACATCCACTCTTACTAAGTATGTAATCTAATGGGGTCCCAAAAAAACATTAAGTAGATGAGGAGAAAGGCTTATGTGCAGGGTAATCAGATAATCTCTTGATTCTAGCAATCTAATTCATTCTTTCTAGGTGTTTGATTCCTTAAAAGTCAAGGTGGACAATGGGCGGTGGTTGCTATTTGGAGACTCTGAGATACATAAGTAAATATTTTTTAAAAGAGAAAGTGCAAAGATATTTTAGAAAGCGATGCTCTAAAATTATATATGTAGTAAAGAATAGAGATTCTAATTATAATGTTTTAAAGATTTAATGCTACCTCCATATAAAAAAAAGAGACCAAACAATACAAAAAAAAAATTAAAAGCTATTGGAAGAATATATATATATATATATATATATATATATATATATATATATATATATAAATTCATGTAACTTTTCCTTTTGGTTACATGGTTACATTTGTAGCATGTAGCATTTTTCCAATCAAAGCTTTTGGATTTTGATTGAAAGGGATTTTTGGAATGTTTAGAGTATCTTTTATAAGGTTTTTTGTAGTAGGTTTGTTCATATATATATATATATATATTAGTAAAAAGTATATGCCAATAAGCAAAAAAAATGTAAAAGACTGGTTAGATAGGAAAACTAAAAATATTGATTACTTTAGGCTTTATTGGAAGAATTGAAAAGTGGGGGTCGAATTGCAAGTTTTAATTGAAGAAATGTTGATGTTTGATGGGGAAATTAGGGATCCAAAACCAATGACTACACTAAAAATGACACATATATGTAAAGGCACAAATTGACCAAATAACTAGTTTTTTAGATTTAATTTTGTTTTGGGTAAAACCATGGTCCTTGTTTTGGTTTATGTTCAAACCAAATGGGTTAGCCTATTCAATTGAACTTGGTCAGTTCAAATTAGTCAGGTCAATTTAGGTCCAAAGGTGTAAAACTTGGTTTGCCACGCTTTTATTAAATAACCTTTTGGTTTAACTATGTGTTTGGAAAATTACCTTAGGACTATTTTGACTACTTTAATTACAAGAAAAAATGAGTTTGGCATGTTTAAAATAAAAATGGATTTGATAACAAGTTTGTAAAATTTCAAAGGATTTTGGCCTATATTTATAAATTATTTATAGCAAAATGAAAATATTCATTTTTAATATAAAGAGAAAAAACCTAAAAAGGATTAATATCCAAATTATTATTATGAATCATATAACTCAATTGACCTAAATTCTTAATATAGTCAATCATTTTCAAAACATGGGTGTTAACTAAAAGACTCTATGTCATATTTCAACATTAAAATTGCTTAAAGATATCATACCTCTCACTCCTACTAGCCTCATCAAACAATTATTTGAGATGAATAATCATAGCATGAGCATCTATATTCTTATGTTGCCTTTGAATTTCTGGTGACATACTACCTACCATTACTCATTTAACATGTTCATTGTCATCGATATGATATGGATGTTCATTCCTAACTTATACTTTAGAACTTACAACAGGGACATTTAAATTAGATTTTCAAGAACATACAACCTTTTATTTATCACATTTCAGTGTCAATCCAAGAAATTTTGTCTAGACAATTGTTAGCATCAAGTATGGTTTATAAGAATATTTTAGTTCTCATTTTATCTATCAACCTATTAATGTATAGAGAGTGAGTATTAGTTTCATGCATATATATTTAATTTCAAAATTTGGATAAGGTATTTAATTCTAATTTTATCTTCTATTATTTTCTTGTAAATTAATAAACCTCCCTATTAATTTGGGAAATCTCAATTAGATTTTTCTAGTGGGCTAGGATCTCATTTAAATTTATTTTACTTGAGTAAATCGATAGATTAAATTAGCTAATTAGCTATGAAATATTTTATTTAGATTACATCATATCTCATTAGTAATTAACTTATCAACATTAAACACTACAAAAAAAAAAAGAGTAAAGACTTCAGATTCGAGATTCAACCCAAAATAGTGTGGAATTATTTCCAATTCAACATCCACTCCTACTAAGTATGTAATCTAATGGGGTCCCAAAAAATCCATACCTAGAAAGGCTTATGTGCAGGATAATCAGATAATCTCTTGATTCTAGCAATCTAATTCATTCTTTCTAGGTGTTTGATTCCTTAAAAGCCAAGGTGGCCAATGGCCGGTGGTTGCCATTTGGTGACTATGAGATACATAAGTAAATATTTTTTAAAAGAGAAAGTGCAAAGATATTTTAGAAAGCGATGCTCTAAAAATATATATTTAGTTAGGAATGAAGATTCTAAGTATAAAGCTCGAAAGATTTATTGTTACCTACTTTTGGGCCTCCATATAAACAAAAAAAACATATATAAAAAAATGAAAAACTATTGGAAGAATATATATATATTAGTAAGAATAATATGCTAGTAAGCCCAAAAAATAGTTTATCAATCACGTTTCTATATGACTCATAGATCACTTAGGCAATGACTCTTTGTCTAAATATATCATATATGTTTCACATAAGTCATGCCTCTATCTTCATATAATCAGAAGTTACTCATCGAAATCATACAAATTAGTTAAGTAGGACCCAATTTTATAGCATTAAACATAGTTGATTATAGTAACCTTAAGTGTCTCAACAAATTATCCATGAATAAGATTCTGGTTTTATGCATATAAAATTAGAAGGCAACTATTCATGTTTTCAACATATACTTAATATATTACTGAAGGATTTATTATCAATTAATTAGCTCTCATACATAACATGGCATAACATGTATACATTTTATACATAATAGATTATGTATAAACATACACCCCCAACAAGTCATTCTAATTAGATGATTATGGGCATATCTAAGGCATTTCCCTTGAGTAGTTCTTCATAAGTCCATTGCAAACACTATCGTGATGCCAACAAATCTAACGTCACTACTGTTGGTGCAACAATGCTCTAGATACTGAACATATCATTTTTTTTATTAGACTAACTAGAATCCGATCGGATTTCTATATTCTAGCTGGATTTTCCAAGCTCTAGCCAGTAATGACCAAAATAGTAATTGAGGCTTGAAACAATTCAAAAAAAATTGTCTTTTGGAAAAATAATGAATATCAATAACAATAAAACATATTGTAATTGTTCTAAAAAAGGCTTTGATATCATAGTTGGGTCCCATATATCATACACTCATCAAAAACAATAGTAAAAACTATTTCGCCAAAATTATTTTATAAACATTGATTTGATACAATAAAAATCTTATAATTATAACAACTTTATAATTTTCTTTGCAAAGCATTTTTATCTCATAAACTTTATTTTTATTTTAGATTTATTAGTATAATATTATATGAATATTATAAATAAATTATATATATATATATATAATTTATTAATCTAATATTATCATGTGTTACCATCGATCATAATCATAATCATAATCACAGTTTTTGCAGTGATCATTGACTATTAACTCTCTCAATCTGATTATAGAAATAAGTTTGGTGATGGAAAAGAGATTGCGATTACAGGCACGCCATGCATGGAAACTATTGGGAAATATGATAATCGGGTTAAATAAATATATGGAATACAGTTTTATTTTGGAAAAATAAACAGAAGTCAACAGATTGTGCACAAACATAAACTCACACAGAGCACATTATTAAACAATATATTCTACGTCCTCCTGTTTTCTTCGGACTTTTTCTATATCCAACGAGGTGGAATGCTTTGTTCATGCTTGAAGAAATTATCTGGATCTACCTTCCCCTTGATTTTCACCAATCTTAGAAAGTTTCCCTTGAAGTACTTGAGGCCATAAACCTTAGCTTTCTCGAAGTAGGTCTGATTGCTCGGATTGCTACCGATATCAAGATCTCTGTAGTTTTGGAATGCTTCCCTTGGGTAACTAGTGACGAATGGAGCCATCCCATCATGCATTTCTCTTACCAAACTTATATAGCGGTCAGTGGCCTCAATTCCTTCTTCATTCCAGTTTATGGAGTACTGGATTTTGAATAGGTATCCGGCTCTGTGAGGGAATGGAGTTGCGGTATCTGGAATCTCACTCATTCTTCCTCCGTAAGGGTTCCATTGCATCGACATTGGGTCGGCCTTGATCATCATCTTCCATATGCGTTCCAAAGCTTCCTTAGGAACAATTTGGTTCACGTAATCGGATTTGTGTTTGGAAAAGCTTTGTGCTCCTTGAGGCCTATTGAGTAAAACATCTATGGATGTTCCAATCGGAAAATCAAACCAGAAAAGTGTTGACTCTATCCATCTCATTTCAGTACAGTCTTTTTGCTGCAAACCCAGTTTAGGGAAGCTCTTGTTCATCATGGAAAGAAGTGCGTCACTTTGTCCTAGAAAGAGGGCGTAGAAAGAGATGCTGACTGTCTTAGTACCCTCTTGGCTTCCATTGGCAACTTGTGGCATTGCTCGGATGAAAAGGTCTTTGTCTAGCTTAGTAGAAACTTGTTGCCACTGATAAAAAATATCAGTTGCACCTTCCTCCAAGGTCCTATCAACCTTGAAAACCGTCACTTTCTCCGGGACTCGAACCAAATTCATCTTCCAAGAAAGAACTACTGCAAAGCTTGCTCCACCACCTCCTCGGATGGCCCAAAACAGATCTTCCCCCATTGTCTCCCGATCGAGGATATTACCATTGACATCTACTACTTTTGCGTCAATGATATTATCGACTGAAAGACCATATTTCCTCATCAGAGTCCCGTACCCCCCTCCGCTAATATGACCACCTGCACCTACAGTAGGGCAAACACCAGCTGGAAAGGCATGCACATTACTCTTGTTCGCGATGTTGTAGTAAATTTCACCAAGAGTTGCCCCAGCTTGAACCCATGCCGTTTCGCTTGCGACATCTATGTCGATGGATCGGAGGTTGAACATGTCAAGGATGACGAATGAGACCTCCGATACATAAGAAAGACCTTCATAATCATGTCCACCGCTCCGGATTCTAATCTGCAAGCCACTAGACTTTGCACAAATGATTGTTGCTTGGACATGGGATTCATGTAGGGCCGTAACAATGGCAATTGGTTTTGGTGTTGTTGGGGTCAAGAATCTTCTGTTGTTAATATATGTCTGTAGAACAGACTCGAAAGAGGAACTCGCAGCTGTATAAATGGCTTCAGAGATGGAGTACGAGGGAAGACTATTATTAGGAAGGCATTGTAAGAATTTGTCAAGACTTGAATTAGAAGTTGCCAATGATACTGAGAAAAAAAGAGTTGAAAATACTGAGAGAATTATAGACATTGAAACCTTCATTTTCATGGAATGTTTCAGAGCCAGGCGTTGGTATACCTCGAATTCATGGCTATATTTATAGATGTAACAGGAGAGATCCCAGCTATATGTTCTTTTATATAAGGGAAGTAATCAAACCGTATTTTGACATTTTTTTCCTTTCATTAAACATAAGAAAATTGGCTGGAATTACACAACCTATATTACTCTCACTGCAATTAATGTTCAAATCATAATATTTCAAATTTTATTTACATACTGTAAAATCTAAGTCAAACCTGGTTCAAAGTTAACCATCCATATATAAAGAGAGAGAGAGAGAGAGCTCAAATTTAACTCAAACTCCATTGCAGACCCATGAATAATAAAATCATAACCATATATTTATGATTTGAAAATATTTGTTTGTTCAAGGTGATGTGATCAAACTTTTAAGGATAAAATTCGCTATAAAGCCTTAATTATCCTATGTTACCTATAAAAGAAAATTATAAAGTTTTTTTCAAAATGGTTTCAAATGGTGGGTGTTTGGTTGATACTTATTTATGGTTTCAATTTCACTTGTATGTGAATTGATGCATGATAGTTTATGAGAATCAATTTAGCGAAACCATGTAATGTCTTTATATTCTGCGTAGATTTTTAAGTAAGAAAGAGGGTTTATTAATCATAGAAAACTTGCCATAATAGGCGGAATAAAAAATAAATAAACACCATCAGACCACGACAAACAAACAAAAAATACAACTCAACTTAGGTAAGATTTATTAGGAATGTTAGTACCTTCTTCTTACACAATCAATATCTTACCTCTTGAATATGAGATGAAATCAACATACCAAGGTTTTCCTAGTGACCTTAAAACAAACAAATAGATGGCAACTTCATCGACCCCCCTTCACGTCGAGCGTCCACGTGCGATAAAATGGTGACTCCACTAGGGAACTTTGACTAAGCTTTCTTCACGTGTTGTGTTAAAGTTGGTGTTTATTTATTTATTTTGTTATAAATGATTTAATTTGTTCAAAGGCTTTAACATAAATTCTTCCTATATCGTATTGTGCAAATACATTATGCATAATTTATATTATTTAAAAGAATTTACATTGAAAAGATGTATTAGGAATTCCAATCGGATTCTAGTTAGTCTAATAAAAAAAGATGTGTTCAGTATCTAGAGCATTGCTACGCCATCGGTAGTGGCGTCAAATATATTGGTGCCATGAAAATGTTTGCAATGGAATTATGAAGATCTGCTCGAGGAGTTACATTATATATGTCCATAATCATCTAATTAGAATGACTTGATGGAGATGTATGTTTATATATAATTTAGTTTGTATAAAAGGTATAGATGTTATGCCATGTTATGTATGAGACCTAATTAATTGATAATAAACCGCTCATTACTACATTAGGTATATGTTGAAAACATGAGTAGTTGACTTCCAATTTTATATGCATAAAGCTAGAATCTTATTCATGGATAATTTGTTTAATCACTCAAGGTTACTATTAATCAAATATGTTTAATGTTATAAAGTTGGGTCCTACTTAACTAATTTGTATGATTTGGATGAGTGACTTGTGATTATATAAAGATAGAGGCATGAGTTATGTGAAACATATATGATATGTTTAGACAAACAATCATCGCCTAAGTGATCTAAGAGTCATATAATATGATTGATAAACTATGTTATCAAGCTAATTTAATCTATTGGATTTATCGATTAAACCAAGGTAAAATAAAGTAAATGAGATCCAAGCCCACAAGAAAAATCTAAGCGAGATTTTCCAAATTAATGGGGAGGTCTATTAATTTACAGGAAAATAATTGAAGATGAAATAAATATATTAATAGGTTGATAGACAAAATGAGAAGTAAAATATTCTTATAAACCATACTTTACGCTAACAAATTGTCTAGACAAATTTTTTTGGATTGACACTGAAATGTGATAAGAAAAAAAGAGGTTGTATGTTCTTGAAAATCTAATTTAAATGCCCCTGATGTGGATGCCGAAGAATAAGTTAGTAATGAACATCCATATCATATCGATGACGATGAACATGTTAAATATCTAATGGTAGGTAGTATGCCACCATAAATTCAAAGGCAACATGAGATTATAGATGCTCATACTGTGATTATTCATCTCAAATAATTGTTTCATGATGCTAGTAGGAGTGAGAGATATGATATCTTTAAGGAATTGTTCTGTAATATGAAATAGAATCTTTTAGTTGATAAGTTCATTATTAATGAGATACGATGTAATCTAAATAAAAGATTTCATAGCTAATTAGGAATAATTACTTTGGAAATAAACTATTTCATAGTAATTAGGAATAATTAGATTGGAAAAAAAGATTGCATAGCTAATTAGGAATAATTAGTGTGGAAATAAAAGATTTCATGGCTAATTAGGAATAATTAGTTTGGAAATAAAAGATTTCATAGTAATTAGGAATAATTAGATTGGATAAAAAAGATTACATAGCTAATTGTGAATAATTAGGCACTGTTCCCGAGGTCTAGTTTTTTTGTAATTTTAGGTGTTAATGTATTTATTTGAATTTTTATTTATAAAAGCTAGGGAACTTTGACTAAGCTTTGTTCACGAGCTATGTTAAAGTTGATGATTATTTATTTATTCAGTTATAAATTATTTAATTTGTTTAAGGACTTTAACATAACTTCTTTTTGTATCCTATCATGCAAATACATTTATGCATTGTTTATATTATTTAAGAGAATTTACTTTGAAAAGATGTATAAGGAATTATAATTGGATTAAGAAATTAGCCCAATTGAGTTATATGATTCATAATAATATTTTAGGTATTAACTCGTTTTAGGTTTTTTCTCTTTATATTAAAAATGAATATTTTCATCTTGACGTAAATAATCTAATACTAATCTTTAAATATAGTGCAAACATCTTGACTTTTAAGGAATCAGACACCTAGAAAGAATGAATTAGATTGCTAGACTCAAGAGATTAACTGATTATCCAGCACATAAGCCTTGCTCCTAATCTACTTAATATCTTTTTGGGACCTCATTGGATCACATACTTAGTAAGAGTGGATGTTAAATTGGAAATAAATCCATGCAATTTAGGGTTGATAGTTTTCTTTTTTTTAGTGTTTAATGTTGATAAGTTCATTATTAATGAGATACGATGTAATCTAAATAAAGGATTTCATAGCTAATTAGGAATAATTAGTTTGGAAATGAGCTGTTTCATTGGAAAAAAAGATTTCATAGCTAATTTGGAATAATTAGTTTGGAAATAAAAGATTTCATAGCTAATTAGGAATAATTAGTTTGGAAAAAACAGATTTCATGGCTAATTAGGAATAATTAGTTTGGAAATAAAAGATTTCATGGCTAATTATGAATAATTAGTTTGGAAATAAGAGATTTCATGGCTAATTAGGAATAATTAGATTGGAAATAAAAGATTACATAGTAATTTGGAATAATTAGTTTGGAAATAAAAGATTTCATAGCTAATTAGGAATAATTAGTTTGGAAAAAACAGATTTCATGGCTAATTAGGAATAATTAGTTTGGAAATAAAAGATTTCATGGCTAATTATGAATAATTAGTTTGGAAATAAGAGATTTCATGGCTAATTAGGAATAATTAGATTGGAAATAAAAGATTACATAGCTAATTAAGAATAATTAGTTTGGAAATGATTTCATGACAGAGATAACTTATCTGTCCTTATAAACATCATTCATAGAAACTCAAATCATTACACAACAAGCAAAATACTCTAAATCTTGGAAAAACTCAAATAAAATTAAGATATGGAGAAGGGTTCTTTTTCAATGACATTCTTGGTAGTTTTGTTTGTCCTCACAACTTGTAAGTTTTCTTTTCTCTTATTCTATATCTTTCCCACTATCTTTCATTACATTAAAAATGCTAACAAGATATTTCTCACAGGTGTTTCAATGTCGAACATACCACTCGTCGAGGGAGGAGGATTTAAGCTAGGTGTTAAATGTGACACCACCGCAACTTGCCACCAAAAAACTTCCTGTCCAGAAGCGAGGATGGTTCTACGTTGTGTTAATAACATGTGTGAATGTGATTGGTGATCATCTCATGCTTTCTCATCTATTTACTTCTAGCAACAATAAACTCCTCAAGGCTCCAACATGTTAGAAGTAGGGATGCTTAATAATAAATGAAGTGGCTTATTTGAACCTTTTTCTTTCCTTTCATTAAACATAAGAAAATTGGCTCGAATTACACAGCCTACATTACTCTCACTGCAATTGTTGTTCGAATCATAATATTTCAAATTTTATTTACAATTGTAAAATCGAAGTCAAACCTGGTTCAAAGTTAACCACCCATATATATACCGGACTCGAACCTAACTCAAACTCCTTTGTAGGACCCGTGAATAATAAAATCATAAACAGCCTTAATTATCCTATGTTAACTATAAGAGAAAAGTTATAATGTTTTTTTCAAAATGGTTTCAAATGGTGGTTGTTTGGTTCATACTTATTTATGGTTTCAATTTCACTTGTATGTGAATTGAGGCATGATAGTTATATGAGAATCAATTTAGCGAAACCATGTAATGTATATATATTTTGTGTAAATTTTGAAGTAAGAAAGAGGGTTTATTCATCATAGAAAACTTGCCATAATAGGCATAATAAAAGAAAACAAACACCAACAGACCACTACAAACCAAGGTTGTCAATATTGTTTCGTTTCGGTCGAAATGGCCAAAACATTTCGTACCAGTAAAAAAAACAAGACAAAGCGACGTCGATTTTATCCAGGTTTAAATTTTGGTCTGTTATAGATTTTCAGCCAAATATCGGCCGGAATATACCAATATTGCTTTGTTTATGCCATTTCGGCTTCATAAAAAAAATTATTTTACTTTTCAACCCTTAAGCCAGCACTCATCCCAAGTGCAATGGATAAAAATATTCTTCCTATATCCTATTGTGCAAATACATTATGCATCATTTATATTATTCAAGAGAATTTACATTGAAAAGATGTATTAGGAATTCCAATTGGATTCTAGTTAGTCTAATAAAAAAATATGTGTTCAGTATCTAGAGCATTGCTACGCCAACAGTAGTGGCGTCAAATCTATTGGCACCACAAAAATGTTTGCAATGGAATTATTAAGATCTGCTCGAGGAATTACATTATATATGTCCATAATAAACTAATTAAAATGACTTGATGGAGATGTATGTTTATATATAATTTAGTTTGTATAAAAGTTATAGATGTTATGTCATGTTATGTATGAGACCTAATTAGTTGATAATAAATCCCTCATTACTATATTAGGTATATGTTGAAAACATTAGTAGTTGAATTCCAATTTTATATGCATAAAACCAGAATCTTATTAATGGATAATATGTTTAATGTTATAAAATTGGGTCCTACTTAACTAATTTGTATGATTTGGATGAGTAACTTATTATTATATAAAGATAGAGGCATGAGTTATGTGAAACATATATGATATGTTTAGACAAACAATCATCGCCTAAGTGATCTAGGAGTCATATAATGTGATTGTTAAACTATTTTATCAAGCTAATTTAATCTATTGGATTTATCTATTAAACCAAGTTAAAATAAAGTAAATGAGATCAAAACCCACTAGAAAAGTCTAAGCGAGATTTTCCAAATTAATGGGGAGGTCTATTAATTTACAAGAAAATAATGGAGGATGAAATTAGGATTAAATACCCTATCCAAATTTGAAATTAAATATATATATGCATGAAACTAATGCTCACTCTCTGTATATTAATAGGTTGATAGACAAAATGAGAAGTAAACTACTCTTATAAACCATACTTGGTGCTAACAAATTGTCTAGACAAAATTTCTTGGATTGACAATGAAATATGATAAGAAAAAAAGAGGTTTTATGTTCTTGAAAATCTAATTTAAATGCCCCTACTGTGGATGGCGAAGAATAAGTTACGAATAAACATCCATATCATATCGATGACGATGAACATGCTACATTTGTAATGGTAGGTAGTATGTCACCAGAAATTCACAGGCAACATGAGAATATAGATGCTCATACTATGATTATTCATCTCAAATAATTATTTGTAATGGTAACACCCATGTTTTGAAAATGATTGACTATATTAGGAAATTAGGCCAACTGAGTTATATGATTCATAAAAATAATTTTGGTATTAACCCCTTTTAGGTTTTTTCTCTTTATATTAAAAATGACTATTTTCATCTTGACATAAATAATTTATAAATATAGGCCAAAATCCTTTGGAATTTTACAAACTTGTTATCAAATCCATTTTTTTCATTCATTTTTTTTCTATCAGAGGAGTTCCATTTTACGATGGTAGTTTCACGGTGTCTTCTTCATTCTCCTTGCTTGATTAGGCATATCTAGCTGAGGAAATGGTTTAGGTTCAAGTTGGTTTTGGTTTAATGAGTTGTTTTTTATTTGTTTTAGGCCATAAAATATTTACCAAGTTGTTTCATGTCAAAAATAGATTAAAAATGGGTTTTTTTTAAGCTGAAACAATGATGCAGCCATATTATTCGATAGTTTCACCATATTTAACTAGTATTTTACCTATTTTTTATATAAAATGATAAAAGAGAGTTGGGTTGTTTCGGCCCATCCAAGCTGGGAAGCCAGCCTACACAAAAAAATTAAAAAGTTATAAATATAGTAAAAAATCTAAAAAAAAAATTCAAAATCTGCATGAAACAAAAAATATCTTTTAAAAAAAATTACAAATAAAAAATGTGTTGTTTTTGTTCATACGACCGAGTTCCAAGGTTTTTTTCAAGCATATTTTTCGTAAAAACAAATATAGCATATTTCTCATGTTTTGAAATGAAAATTGGATATCGTAACCGGCTTATGATTATCCGTTGAAATTTGACCAAAATTAAACAATTATTTTGTTTTAGCTATCAGGGTGTAAAATCATATTTAAAGTACACCCGTAGATAATAAAAAAGGGTTTTAAATGGAGTAAAAAATTTTCAAACTTTAGAATGATTTAGGTTTTTTACTCACAATAAGATAGAGACTCTACACGAAAAGACATCTACTTTAAGCCTTAGGAAGACAAATGAATAAAAAAACAAACTTAGAAAAACAGTCAAACAACAATGCAACTTAACTTAGGTAGGGTGCACCGGGGATAATGTGTGACTCTTGCACAAAAAGTCCTCTTACCCAAACTCTCGTAGACTATTAGATTTCATAATGACCTTAATCCTAAGTGGCGACTCTTAAGATTTATAGTAATAATTTTATGATTATAAAATCCTCCTTTTTTGCACGTCGTCTCCCCTCCCGAGATGGCAGAGCGCTAAGCACGGAAAAAACTGCTATGTTATTGCTATTATTATCATGATTACAACTACTACATTATTATTATTGCCTAAACAATAAAAATCACAAAATTATTTTGAAGAATAAAACAAAATATTGTGACAAAAAAAAACAACAAGCAAAAGAACTGAAAAGAAAATGATAAAATCAAAATAAATATTATTCGTATTAAAAAATTTGATTTGAAGCAAAAAAAAAAAGAAATGAAAAGAAGTACCAATTTTAAAAAGATCATCTACACAAATTAAAATTGAAGGGCTAAATTGAAAATAAATAAAACTACAATAAAAGAGAAAAGGGCAAAAATTAAAAACCAAAACTATAAGGATAAACACATAAATATGAACAAAAAATATAAATTGCTTTAGAAGGACTAAAACTATAAACAAAATAAAAAATTAAGAGAATAAGAACTGAAATTAAAGACAACATATAACCAATTTCAATTGAAGGACAAAATTGAAACAAATCAAAACTTTTATAGAAGAAATCAAGACGAAATAAGAAATTGAAAGACTAAGCACTAAAATGTATAAAGCATAATCAAAGAGGACATGTATGGATATTAGGTTTCAGGAGAAAGAAAAGATAGATAGAAAACAATCAAACAATCATCGGCAACTCTCCGACCATCATATGTCTACATGCGTCACACCATATGGAAGAGGACATGGTGTAGCATCTAGTGTGCCAACATTTGGTCATTTTTAGCCACCCCATGTAGCTTCACACACCGCTTATATGGTGTGACCGACTCAAAATCGTTGACGTGTCTAACATACACATCAGTAACTTTTTGGATAAAAAAGTATTTAAAAATATAAAAAAATCCAAAATACCCTTTGAAGCCCATTCTAATCATGAAAAAAAAAACCCTAAGGTTAACTCTTTGATTTTTCCTTTTTCAAGGGTAAATTGGTGCTTTTATTGTTCATAAAAATGAAAGCATAAAAAATACATTTGCTGACAATTCTTATGTTTTCTCTCCCAAGGATAAAATCATTATTGTATTGTTCATAAAAAAATAAAAAATTGATCTTTGCATCTATAGTTACAACGACTAATTGACATGGTTTAAGTTTATTTTTAATAACATCACACAAAACCAGCTGAGTTTTAATATATGATCTTTGTATCTTCCAACCACAATGATTTGATAGCGAACAACAAAAAACACTACAAATTGTTAGGTTTCTAATATTAATAATGCAACTGGAAAAGAATAATAACAAAATTTATTATAAATCAAAACTCTTAAATACTAAGAACCATAATATTTATTTTTTATTAATTTCAATCTTTCTTATAATACTATATAATCTTTTATATAGAAAAAAAACTAAAAAAGTTCTAGTAATATTGAATAATAAAATGAAATAAAATATATTACTTTCCAATAGAAAAACATAATAAAATAAATTCATAAACAAAAAATAACTAAATTAATAATCATTTTTTTTATATATAAAAATTTGATAAGGGAATATATTACATACATATTTTAAATCATTGTTGCTCTATTTTAGAGAATTGTGTTGGATTTTTAGCAAATTGTCTAGAGTTTTAGGTATCTTTTAGAATTATCCACTTCTTCAAAATTCAATGTATTTTCAGGTATTTAACTACTGGAATATACAGAAATTGATATCATATGAAAAGGCAAACACTGGGATGAGTTTAGAATTCAAACATTGGTTGGTCTGCCTAGACAAGTCTGAGCACTAATTGGTTTTTGAGGTATAATGGGAGTTATACAACTTTGTTTCATGTGCTCTTTACCTTTATAAAAAGAGGATACACATGCCTACAACTCTTATCCAATGAGAAGAACCTAGTTTTGTTGTTGTTGTTTTGAAGTCCAAAAATCAAGTCAAAATGCAGAGTGCGAATCAGACTAGGAGTCCATGCGACCCAGATACTGTCTCGGGTTTTGGCCTATATCTTGAATTCTAGATCCCCAAAAATTACGATATCAAGTCCATAAATAGAAAATTGTATTTTCTACAAATGTCCCAGAAATAGAGGAGTCTTAATTCACACGTTTACTACCCTAAAATTGGCTTCTAATATCAGGAAGGAGCAGAATCCGTGTTTTCCTTTGGAGGAAAAACTCAACATATATATATTTTGTAAGGCATCAGCTAATGGGAGTCTTTTTGAGAGGATAAAACCCTAAATACATTACAAAAGAGAGAAGGCAATCAAATCAGAAGAAAGAAGTCAAGAACAGCAGTCCCTTCAAGACATCCAGCTCTTCAATTTTCCAATACCTCTTGAGTGATGTTCATCATATCAAGTTTGTTTCTTTTTAATTTTGCAATGGAGTAGTTTTTTTATTCTGGGATTTGTGATGTAGCCTAGCTATGAACATGTGAACATTTTTTTTTATTGAATTAATCTAATACTTGTTGAGTGTTTCATTCTATGCTTAATGCTTGTGTACGATTGATCACCGTTTGCATGGTTTAGGATTCAATTTGAGACTGAGAAGTGATAATTGTTTCAGTCATTATTTGAAATACCATAAAAAATCTATAGCATAGATATATCTATGGAACTTGTGTAATCATGCAAGGTTTTATCATTCTTAATGTATTTTGACGACTTTAGAATTTTCACCGAGAGGTAGGAGGTTTGCTTGTTAGAATAATTCATTGATGCTCAAGAGAGATTAGTGATTAAATTAGTAAAACCTGACTATCAAAAATAAGAATTTGAAGAGGATTAATTCAACCATGAGATAATTAGCCAATATTCTGGGAGTGCAAGTCAAGAAATTTACTCTAAAGTCTTATAGTTGTAATATTTTGGAAATGTCTAAGAATTACTTAATTAATTTCTCTCGGCATCTCAAGTCAAAAAATTAATTAAAATTTAGATTTATAAACAAGCTATGTATCCTGTGAACTTGTTCAAGAAACAGCCATTGTTGACCCAAAAAAAAAAGTATACAATTGAAGGGAAGCAACAATGAAGATGATATCATGATAACAAATTTAAAGAAAATTATAGAGCACTGATAAGAACATGTAATTTATAAGTAATTGGAAACCCTACAGAAGACATTCACTCTCCAACAACTCTTGTAACTTACATGACAAGCAATCCCTCTTCAATCAACCATGTAACATCAGATAGGAACAAGACTTGTCAGTAATTATTTAACCACAATTTTTATTAAAAAAGAAGAAGAAGATTATCCAATCTTGTTGCACCACTGCTGAAGTAAGTTCAAGCCCTGGATGCCAACTCGGAAGCTCAATATTGAAACAATCAAGTTTCACCAGCAATTTCAAGTGGGAAATACATCAAAGCTTGTGTCTTATAGGGAGAGTCATGCGTTGTTCTGCTGGGCTACTCTCTGGATGGTGCTTGGTCAATTCCTCGAATAGCAATGCAAATCTTTCCATAACTGGTGCACGTAAGGAAATCAGAACCATTGTCCCACGCTCTCCTTTCTTGTTTCTATAGGGTAAGTAATAGGTTCCAGAATTATTAATGTCATCGGGCATAGCCTTAGATGGCCCGGTATAAACTGGCTTGCCCCAACCATAATCCACCTGATCAAACCCAACACTTGTTAAATCTGACACAACATATGACTGTAACCCTTTAGGCAGACCCTTGGTAATCTCTATGAAATCGGCCAACGATCTTATGTACTCCTCGGTGATCTTATTCTTGGCATGCCTTATCAGCTCCAGAGCAAACCCTAATGAGTTCAAACAAAGCTTCCTAGCATTGGTTATAGCTGCTGGCAATGCCAGCACGTTACCATAATAACCTTCTGGTACCGGCGGGTTGAATTTGGAACGAGCGTTGACGAGCATACAAATTCGCATCTCCTCGTTAGGGTTTGCTTGAGATGCTATGGCATAGCATCTCCATAAGCTTGCGGTTATTATTTCGAACTTGGAACATGGGAGTAAATGAGGAGGAACCCATTTACGAATGTTGGATAATTCTTCAGGGCCGATGATGAGACAACGGTGGGCTGCGCCGTCAGCGCAACCGCGAAATTCAGGAACGTTGAGCTCGCTAGGATCCAGAACAAGTTCATGATGGTCGCCATATTCGTTGTGTGTGCAGGTAACACGAGGTGGATTCCTAGCACAAAGGAACTCTCTTTGCCACACGGGTAGAATTGAAGGGGCTTGAGCACCTCGTGAGATCTCACCTATGGCACTCAATAGCTGAACTAGGCCAATAGCATCACTCATTGGGTGATTAAGACGGAAGCCAAGTATAAAACCACCACACTCCAAGCGTGTTATCTATCAAAATACAAAAAAAAAAAAAAAAAAAAAAAAAAAAAAAAAAAAAAAAAAATAATATAGCACAATACGAGCAAACAATAAACATTTAATTTTATATTAAATTACATATATATTATATACGAACACTAGCCGGGGACAAAGATGTGTAATAATATAAAATGAATTTATATATTTGAATCCAAAAGCTAAGAAAATAGACTGGTAGTCATTTTCTTCGATGTGAGAGTATGCCAAATAATTAGTGGATATATCTTAGGACATGTATCAAATTGAACCATTCAAGAAAACACCGGCCGGGAAAAGGAGGAAAATATGATGCTGTTGAGAAAAGATAAAAACAGAGAGGTTGATTGCATGTGAAGCCATCGATAATTGGATTGTTGAAATTAGAAGTCTTTCTATGGTCACTCTTCCCCACCACAAGTCTCTCATCAATCATGTGAAGCCATCGATAATTGGATCATTGCAATGAACCAGGGTTTTATGAAGCCTTGAAATTATTCTACTATAAAATATTGAATGCTAAAATTAAGAACCCAGGCACCAAAAAAGTAAATAGAAAGTTTCTTTAAAAACAAATAGAAAGGGAAATATAGTATAGGTTCAATCCTACCCGACTATTTGATAAAGACCATTTCACTTAAAAGGTTAAGCTTATAAGTGAGGCCCCATAATATGATTTATATTATTCTCTAACACACCCCCTCAAGTGAAGCCCTTTGGGCTTGAAACTTGCACAGACTCACATCACCTTGTGCTTAGTTTTTATCAAATAGAATGGGGGTGGTGAGATTCGAACTTGAGACCACTAAGTCAACAAGGTTTTGATACCATGTTAAAGGATCATCTCACCTAAAAGCTTAAGCTTATAAGTGAGTCCCCATAATATGATTTATATTATTCTCTAATACTATTTACTTGTTCATAATAATCGACAAGTACCTGAAAGATCAACAATGGTGTATTGATGATTCCTTCTGACCCTGGGACATTGTAAAGAAGTTCATCGGCACAAGGGAACGGAGGCTGAATTGGATCACCAAACTGCTCGAGTGTAACATCAGCATCAGCTTCAATGAACAAGACACCCTCTCCTGTACAATCTACTACGAGCTTATTCTCTGGCTCTTGTCTAATCCTCCCAGCATAAGGGTAATAATACACAAGTGCTTGTGAAATTGCCTTTCTTATTACCGTCACAGGATCTGTCCCTCGCATGGACGGATTGTGTGCGTAAAAGTTGTAATGTGGTGATTGGAATTGTAGGTATATTTGGCGATCAATATCGGAAAGTGGTTTAAATTCATGAGGAGTGGCTTTAGCTGGTGCAACCAATTCTGGCTCGCACCTTCGCACGGTGAATGCTAAGGAAGTAGGAGTCGACATGGCACAGAAATAGCAAGGAATGATGCTGTAAATTGTGATCAATGGTGGCTATGGTACCACAGCAGGAGACTCGAGAATATAAGGGGTTAAAATGGGATGCGTGTTCTTCGAGCAGATTTATATTAAGATTTGTTTTCGAAAGTGGGTGAACGAAAGCAATACTTATGCGTTGTTAATTGAGTGTGATTAGGATACACACTGCTAAGTGCTAACTTATCTTTGTCATCCACATAATCCTTGAAAAGACTTTCCTGGGACAAGTAGGTGAAGTTATCCTTCGGTCCCATTTTATTTACTTAATTGCTCAGAGCATCTTAATTTCTCTTTAATATGAGAATTAACCCACTTTGCTTTTAGATCCAACTCATCACTAGCTATAAGTTCGAAAAAAAAAGTAACTGGGTTAAGATTTTTATAAAAATCTTAGTTAAGCTTAGTTCCTCATGTCTTTTTACTATGTTTTTCTGAAAATTTGTGTTATCTAGCCAAAAATATCCCCTTTACTGTCATTTTTTTCTCTTCTTGTAGAATATTAAAAATTCCTAAATTAGTAAAAGAAAGATAAATAACACCTCATTCTCATTCGTAAAAGAAGAGGGGGAGACATGAAAGAAAGATAAATAACACCTCATTCTCATTCGTAACTCTAGGAAAACCAAAGACCTGCAATATTTATTGTGCATTGTTGACTGGTATAAGATAGAGGTAACAAGTTCAAGCCTTGTAAGTTATAGTTTTTTTTAAGGTAGATTTGTTTAAATTTCTTGTTCACAACTTCCTCTCTATCTTTCTCACTCTAATTAACTTTTGAGTTAAAATCCATAAGCAAAAATTCTTGAATATTACTTTGAAAAAAAAGTATTTTCATCTAAAAGCAACTTAAAAACTTGACTCAAATAAAATAGTTCTACGCAGCTTTCCTAATTTATTATGGTGACTCGGCAAAAAATAAAAATAGTAATAATCAATGGTAAACAAAGTGACAAAGTGATGAATAGAAATTATGTATATTGCAGTGTGTATCTTTGTACAGATTAGCTAGCTATTATATAGAAGCACAATAGAGTTATTCTAGGAATGTCAACTATACTTTAAAATACGATCCTAAAATCATGCTAGGCTGATCTGGTGTATTAATCTTGATCCACAATTTTCTTCTTATAGGATTCATTTTCTTTTAACACTTCCTCTCAAGTTGGAGTATGAATGTCTATGGCTCCCAACTTGCTGAGATGTGTATGAAACGTTGGCGATCTTAATGGTTTTGTGAATATCTACAATCTGCTTTCTGGTTTGAACATAGGTTGTCTTGACTTCTCCTCTTTGAATTCTTTCTCGAATTGTATGACAATCTAGTTCAATATGCTTTGTTCGTTCGTGATAGACCAAATTTGCAGCAATGTGTAAATTCGCCTGATTATCACAAAACAACTTTGTTGGTCCAGGGTGTGATACTCCCAAATCTTTCAATATATATCTCAACCAAGTAATTCACTGGCAGTTGCAGCCATGGATTGATATTCCACCTCTTTTGATGATCTCGATACTATTGTTTGCTTTCTACTTTTCCATGACTCAAGTGATTTGCCAAAGAAGGTATAAGGTCATGTTACAGATCGTCGTGTAATTAGACACCTTGCCTAGCCTACATCACAATATTTGATCAAGTGAAGAGGGCTATCTGAAGGAAACAATAATCCTTGTCCCGATGTTTCCTTTAAGTATTGAAAGAGTTGATGAGCAGTTTTAAGATGATGTAGTTTTGGTTTATGCATGAACTGACTGAGTGTGTTCATGGAGTACATGATTTCAAGTTTGCTAATTGTGAGGTAGATCAATTTTCCAACTAATAATCGATATCTAGTGGGGTCTTTAAGTGTCATACTCCTTGTATCTGTTAACACCAAGTTAGACTCCATGGTGCTCCAAGTAATCAAACTTCCTCTAATATGTCTAACATGTATTTTCGTTGATACACTGTAATCCCTATCTTGGATCGTACTACCTCGACCCAAAAAAAAAAATTAATGGTCCAAGATCCTTAATTTTGAAGAAATTATTGAGGAACATCTTGAGATCATTAATGGTCTTCTCATCATTCCCAGTAATGACCATATCATCAACATAAAGAAATATGATTGTAATAGGTCCCCATGAACTTGTGTAAAAAAGTGAATAGTCAACACAAGATTGATTATTGGAATCCAATTTCTTGGATTGCACTTGAGAATATGTGAAACCAACTACGAGATGCTTACTTAAGGCCATAAAGAGACTTATGGAGTCGACAAACTGCATTCTCCCTCAGTCGACGATAACCGGGAGATGGAAGCATATATACTTCCTCACTGAGTTCTCTGTGCAGGAAGGCATTCTAAACATCCATCTGAAGCAATGGCCAATGCCTAACAACAGCAAGTCCGAGGAGGCAGCGGGCGGTTGTCAGCTTGGCAACTGGGACGGAGGTGTCCTTGTAATCAATACCTTCACGTTGTGTAAACCCTTTGGTAATAAGTCTAGTTTTGTAAAGCTCGATGTTACCATCAAATTATACTTGATCTTAAAAACTCATTTGCAACTAATGGGTCGCTGAACAGGGGTAAAGGAATAGTGAACCAAGTGTGATTGTCTTTAAGAGCTTTAATCTCAACAGTCATGGTTGCAACCCCCTGAGCATCATAACGGACCTGCTCATAATTTGCTGGCTCAACTAGTCAAGATATATTATTCACAAAGGAAGGTATGGAATAGAAAGGCCAAAGTAAGAGACATGATGTAGTGGATAACGAGTGTCAGACAAGGATGTAAAGGAGACATCAAGGCCTAGGATAGCAGCATGGTAGGTTTGGAAATCTTGAAGGTAAGGTGGAGGCGAGTGGAATGTCAAGGTTCAGGAAGGGTTTGTATTGGGTTGACCATGGTGGGGTCAGTCATGTCAGTTAAATGGTCATTGATGGAGCAATAGATTTCGACAAGAGGAATGATTGTGGTGCCGTCACAGGAGGATCCAATGGGAATGTAGAGGTGTCAGCTGAGTGCGCTGAGAGTAAACTTTAAGTGGGGTTGGGTGAGGAGGGATAACACTCAGAGAGGAAATAAGGGAAGAAGGTGGATCGAGCGGGGAGGACACATTTTGAGAGGGAGAAGATGGGGGGTTAGGTAACGTGTTGGGAAAAAGAATGGTATCAATATAAGAGGGGGTGGTGGGCTAGTTAGATAGATTGGACTAATGATGGATGATGGGCTCATGAAATAAGGCTAGGCTACTAGGGATAGGTAAAATTGGGTTGTCATCTAGATTTTCAAACTGAAGTTTTTTAAAAGGAAATGTATGTTCATGAAAAGTGACATCCCAGGAGGTAAAACATTTCTTGCTTTCAAGATCATAAATATGATATCTTTTTTTACCATAAGGATATCCAATGAAAATGCAACAGCGAGCGCGATAGTCAAGTTTATGACCAAGGGTGAGATTTGTGGCATAACATAGGCAACCCAAAAACCCAAATAGTAGAGTAGTTAGGTGGAGTGTGGTATAAAAGTTCATATGAGGATTTGTGAGAAAGTAGAGGAGTGGGTAGACGGTTGATAAGGTAACCTGTTGTTTGGACACTCTCCCCCTAAAATTGCAATGATAAATTGGATTGAAAGCAAATGGAACGGGCTACATTTAGAAGATGACGGTATTTGCGCTCAACCACCCCATTTTGTTGAGTGGTATAAGTACATGTGTGTTGAAAAATGGTGCCACATTCATCAAAAAAAGAACACAATAAAGTGAATTCACCCCCATTATCAGCACGTAAAATCTTAGTGTCCCTATAAAATTGTGTTTTTACCAAAGAGAAAAAGGATCTTAACAATGATTAGGTGTTGAATTTAAGACTCGTGAGGTGTACCCAGGTAAAACAAGTAAAATCATTAACGATGGTTATGAAATAATGAGCCCCATAATGTGTATGGATTTTCTGTAGTCCCTAAACATCACAATGAACCAAATCAAATGGTGCAATTTTTTTTATTGAACTTGAAGGAAAAGATAAACGAGTTTGTTTTGCCAGGGGACAAATCTCACAGACATGATTATTATTAAAAAAAATATATTAGGAAAAGATTGGGATAAATAATGAAAGGGAGCAGCAGATGGGTGTCCAAGTCGTTGGTGCCAAAGGTCAGAGGTGCAAGCGATGTGATTGATGAGGCAAGGATTTTGGGTTGGGGTGAGGTAGTAAAGACCATTAAAATTCTTGCTCAGGCCAATCATCTTCCTCGTATCCATGTCCTGCACAACACAAAAATCTAGGTAAAATATCATTATACATCTCAAAGCCCATGTCAATTTACTCACAAATATCAAGTTCACCTGAAAATTAGGCACATGATGAGCTCCATCAAAAGATAAGTTTGATGACAATTGAATAGATAATATACTCTTAATGCATGTCTATTCTCCATTAGGTAAACCAACAAAATCATGAATCAACCTATTTTTGTTGTGTGTTGGTGGGAGATGTGATACATGATTTGTTGCTCCATTGTCCACTATCTAATATATAGTTGAATGTGCATCAATATTATCACAATTGGGTGTACAAATACCTATTGCATTTGCAAATGGTTGGTTGTGACCGTTTTTCAATAATGCTATAATTTGCTTATATTCTTCAGCTGTGAAGATTAGGCTTTAATTAGTCGACTCCTTTTTCATTTCAACATTATGAATTGTTGTCTTTTTTATTTTTTGGCTTCACATTTTTTTCATGCCATTGATCCACCAAATTCCCTCCTTGCTCGCAATGAGTACAAGAATTGCAGCAACCAAATGAAGTCATTGTTTGTGGTCCTGCTTGTCGCACAATCTGCATTGCATGGGAGGTTGGCATGTTGTAATTGTGGGATGCTATCTCTATTTGCCTCTCTTGTTAGAGAATGAGACCATGGGTCCTTCATGTATCTGGCAGGGGGTTCATCATCAAGATCGACCCACAAACTTGGGAATAGGGTTCGTTAAGCCCCATTAAGAATTGCATCACCTTCTCCTTCTCTATTAGCAATCTTTTTTAACATGTCGCAGAAACAAGTGATGGGTTCCTGGTACAATCCTAATTCATCCCAAAGCCCTTTAAGTTTGGTGTAATAGGCAAAGATAGAGAGAGATCCTTGACGACATTTAGCAATTTCTTATCGATTTGTCTCCTTGAGAGAATATGTCCTTGAGGTCGTTCCAAATCACTATTGTTATATCTGAATAGATCACGTTGTGAGCTATCTCTGGTTGGATAAAATTAAGGATCCAAGATATCACCAAATCATTGCAGCATTGCCATAATGGGAATTTTGCATTAGTATATTTTAGTAGCGTCTAAAAAAGATTTGGATTTTTAATATCTTTTCAACGCTTTCCGCTTTGAACATGTCATTTTAAAAATAATTGATTTTTTACTTTGATTCAACGTTGATATTTTCTATTTCAAAAATAGGAAAAAATGACCCCAAAAAATATAAAAACAAATATATTTTTGATGCATTTTCAGTATTTTTCAGCATTATTTACAAAAGATTTGAGTTTTTTATGTCTTTTCAACAAGTTAAGCTTTTAACATATCATTTTAAAATCATTGATTTTTTTTATTTGATGTTCATATTTTTTTCCACTTCAAAAAGAACCACAAAATAACAATAAAAAAAACCAAAAATATATGGACACATGGTCCAAAGTGAAAGAGGAAAAAAACAAGGGACCAACATAATTATTTTCCACCTAAATAAAAACATGTTCACAAGATTAGAATGTGGGGGCAAAAAATAAAAAAGAAATCTTGGGGACAAGGCAGTCACTAGCAACTGTTAAGGAACCATCTCACCTAAAAGCTTAAGCTTATAAGTGAGGCCCCATAATATGATTTATATTATTCTCTAACACACCCCCTCAAGTGAAAGCTTTTTGGGCTTGAAACTTGCACAGACCCACATCACCTTGTACTTGGTTTTTATCAAATAGAATGGGGGTGGTGAGATTTGAACTCGTGACCGCTGGGTCAACAAAGCTCTGATATCATGTTAAGGAACCATCTCACCTAAAAGCTTAAGCTTGTAAGTGAAGCCCCATAATATGATTTATATTATTCTCTAACACACCCCCTCAAGTGAAAGTATTTTGGGCTTTAAACTTGCACAGACCCACATCACCTTGTACTTGGTTTTTATCAAATAAAATGGGGGTGGTGAGATTCGAACTCGTGAACGCTGGGTCAACAAAGCTCTGATACCATGTTAAGGAAGCATCTCACCTAAAAGTTTAAGCTTGTAAGTGAGACCCCATAATATGATTTATATTATTCTCTAACACACCCCGTCAAGTGAAAGCATTTTGGGCTTTAAACTTGCACAGGCCCACTTCACCTTGTACTTGGTTTTTATCAAATAAAATAGGGGTGGTGAGATTCGAACTCGTGACCGCTGGGTCAACAAAGCTCTGATACCATGTTAAGGAAGCATCTCACCTAAAAACTTAAGCTTGTAAGTGAGACCCCATAATATGATTTATATTATTCTCTAACAGCAACCACACTTTGGCCATCATCAATAACCATCACCCTCCTTACCCTCTCAAACTTTCTCCTTCACCCATCATCAGCCATTCCCTTCAACACAAACCACCATCAACCTTTTCCCTTCCACCTCAGCCTTTCCACCCTCCTTCATACACAATACACACACTTAACAGTCATCATTTAACCTGTAACCCTCACAACTTCCATTCATAACGTCAATAACTCCCTCTCCTTCACACTCGGCTGCTCAATAGCATCTCAGTCATAACGTCATCATATATATATATATATCCTTTGTTTTCCAATGTAATTCCACCAATGTATACCAAAAGAATGTTCCCATCGGTGTTTACTAACGGATAAAGAGAGTGAAAAATTATCTTGGTGTTTCCATACATGTTCATCGATTTTCTGGCACTAAAGAAATGAAATACCTTTGTTTGTAATAAAAATTATTGATTTGTTGATCTAAGGGTTGACCTAGTAAGTGACTCGCAGGTCAACCAGGTGAACCGATAATTTAATCTATTTTCAATTTCAATCTCGAAGTTGGTTCGATACACACTACAAAATAGAAACCAGATTAATCAACTGTCCACCCCCACAAACGATACCATCTAATGCTTCTTTTAACTAGCATTCAGGCTTCTACTCATGCAGAATTAACTGGAATGCTTTGTTCATTCTTGAAGAAATTTTCAGGATCCACCCTTGACTTCACTGTCACCAGCCTGAGAAAATTTTCCTTAAAATACTTGCTCCCATAAACTCTAGCTTCCTCAAAGTTGGTCTGGTTGCTAGGATTGCTACCGATATCAAGATCTCTATAGTTGAGAAATGCCTCTCTTGGATACTTGCTGACATAAGGAGCCATTGCATCATGCAGTTGTCTTAGCAAACTTGTATGGCGATTGATGGCCTCTACTCCCTGTTCAATCCAGGTTGTGGAGTACTCAATTTTGAACAGGTTTCCAGCTCTATGAGGGAATGGAGTTGCCGTTGCCGGAATCTCTTCCATTCTTCCTCCATAAGGATTCCATTGCATCCATATCGGCTCTACCTTCATCATCACCTTCCATATGTTCTCCAAAGCATTCTTGGGAATGACGTGTTTCACAAAATCAGATTTCTTTTTGAAAAAGCTTGCCTGGCTTGGCCTGTTGAGTAGAACATCAGGTGAAGTTGCGTTCGGAAGGTTTGCCCAGAAAACTACTGACTCTATCCATCTCATTTGTTTGCAGTCTTTTTGCTGCAAACCCAACTCAGGGAAGCTCTTGCTCAGCAAGGAAAGTAGTGTTCCACTTTGTCCTAGAAAGAGGCCAATGAAAGAGACGCTAATTTTCTTAGAACCCTTGCTGCTTCCTTTGACAACTTGTGGCATTGCTCTAATGAAAAGTTCCTTGTCTAGTTTGCTAGCAACTAGTTGCCACTTGTAAAACACATCAGTTGCTCCTTCTTCCAAGGTCCTAGCAACCTTGAATGCAGTCACTGTGGGAGGAACTTGAACCAAACTGATCTTCCATGAAAGAATGGCTCCAAAGCTTGCTCCACCTCCTCTAATTGCCCAAAAGAGATCCTCCCCCATTGTCTTCCTATCAAGGATATTGCCATTGACATCTACTAACTGTGCATCGATGATATTATCCACAGAAAGGCCATATTTTCTCATCATGGTCCCAAAGCCCCCACCAATGAAGTGACCACCTATACCAACAGTAGGGCAAACACCAGCTGGAAAGCCATGAACATTACTCTTGCTGGAAATACTGTGGTAAAGTTCACCAAGAGTTGCCCCAGATTGAACCCATGCCGTCTCACTGGCTACGTCTATGTCGATGGATCGAAGATTGAACATGTCGAGGATGACGAATGGGACTTGAGATACATAAGAAAGGCCCTCGTAATCATGGCCACCACTCCGGATTCTAATTTGCAACCCGTTAGACTTTGCGCAAATAACTGTTGCTTGGACATGGGATTCGTGGACGGCTGCGATGATCGCAAGTGGTTTTGGGGTTGTAGGTGTCAAAAATCTACGGTTTTTTATCAGTGCTTGCAAGATGGACTCAAAAGAGGGATTTGTGTTACTATAGATTGCTTGAGAGATCGGGTGAGGAGGAAGACTATGGCTAGGAAGGCACTTTAGAAAACTGTCAAGAACTGTATCAGAAGCTGCCAATGACACTAACAACAGTAGGGCTGAAACTACTGAGAGTGTTGCCGACAATGAAGCTTTCATTTTCAGGATGATTTCTCAGTCCCAGGCTGCATGATCAAACAAATTTGGTTGGTGTATTTTGAAAAGGAAAGGACAACAAGACAACTGTATTGCTGCAAAATTATTGCAGAGCACTGTCAAAAATGATATAATATGTTGAATGTCTTCTAATTTCTTTAGATAATTTGAGAAGGGCTGCTATTATACATAAAAAATATTGTATCTAGCTGGTTCACACATGATCATAAACCTCAATCACAGAATATATTGTCTCACAAGCACTGATCCATATTCTGGTTTTGGATCCTGGATTACCTCATTGGGCCAGGTTTATCCAGTATGCTTCGCATGATTTTGGTTTACAGTTGTCAACAAAACCATCACCAACTATGCATACAAGCTTTGGCCTCAAATTTATTGAACATGTGATTTCAATCACTAGTTTTCAATGTCAAGTGGGTGTTTTTTAATACCCATAGAAGATTTTTAAATCTCAATGTTGAAAGACTGGAATACATCAAGACCAGCAAGAGACAAAGCAGGAGGGGCCTAACACATAAATGCACAGCTGAAAATGATCTTCCATCAGCTGTAATCATGACTACAAACAATAAAAGAGGAGGAAGAGGGAGAGGGGGAGAGAGAGAACCTTTAATGAATATGGATTAGCTATCAGGAAGCATAATCTTGCTTAGTTTTCTGACAAGTTTCCATCAGCATATGGTGGAAACTTTTGGTGTGCCAACTTACACAGCTAGCTTTTTTTTTATTTTTTGATAATCGAGGTGTCCGAACCAACTTATACACACCACAACTAATTCCAGGATCCATTGAATATCTTGCAAGTTCAGTGAACAAGTAAAGCACCACGGGAATGACAGACGTGCATAATGAACTTAACCCTGATGCGGATGGTGCGGAGGAAGGGACTTGGCCAAGACCCCACATGCAGCTTTCAAGACACCAATCCTAGCTGGTTGCTGCAATTTACAAGTTTTGAAAGTAACATAAAGTTTGGAATTGATTGAATGGAGAGAAAGAATCTTGGTATCTACTGTTGGACACTAGTAGGTTTGGTGTCTTGTCTTAGCACACCAACAAGTGGAAATCTTTAACGTATTTATACATGTCAAACAAGTGCTAGATCCACATTACTTTTTTCAATGGATTTGTATCCATAGCTTTCCTTCATGGCTGCTTGACATTTTTCAAGACAGTCTTCTAGGTTTTTCTATTGAAAGTGGGCCTTTATTTCCAGTAAAACTATTTCCTTTAAATCTTCTACAACTTTTCTATAGAGGAGATTACAGTTGTCACAAGTCAGTTAGTCACTTGATCCATACTCTTATCCTTCTAATTTGTTTACAGCAGGTGAGATTGGAAGTGTTGATTATACATGAAGGATACTTAGTAGAAAAAGTAAACTGTCATGAAAAGGCAATTGGAAGGACTAAACTACAAACCAATGAGAATATAGGGACTCAACATTGGCTTTACTAAAATCAAAAGAATTGATTAATTTATCACTAAAAACACAGGATCAAACAATAATTCACTTTTTCTCTTCAAGGAAATGGATAGACACCCTAACAAAAACAAGTTTTGCATAAATTATGAGATTGCTGTGACAACTTAGCACCATCATTTTCAGAACTAGATGGACCGGTCTAGTCAACTAGGACAACTTGCCAACTCGGTCAGAGATTCTTATAAACTAGAACCTTGTACCCCTAGCAGTTTCATTGATCTCCTAAGGTGAAATTCAGGATGACTTGGCTAAATGAAATGATTTCTGGAGGCAAACTATCTAGTCTTCATTCTCAGGGAATGAACTTCGAAAAATGATGGGTATAACCAAAAGGGTAGAGTCAATAGAAGCTATACCTGCACCAGGGCATCATATTATTGAGATATAATCTGTTCGAATACATGTAATGAATTGGCAGCTCCTAAAGCTATATAGTAGGTGAAAAAATTATCTTTATCCGAAACCCCTCTTCTAAGAGAGAATAGAAACGCAGCCGAGGTCAGTGCTGCGAGGGGTCTGCGGTCTGAGTAAATTTCTGCTACGGGCTCTTCCCTGAATGTTCAAGAAGCCATCAACAAAGGGGATTCATACCCTTTTTGATGTGACTTTTGCCATCTCCATGCAACCTTTAAACTCTCTTGGAGATCAGTGTATTTTGCTGTCCAGTTCAGCTCACGGTTAATTTTTGATGGGTCACTAAACACTTCAGCATAGTCGCCAGGCCGGCGAGGTAAATAGTCTACTTTGATATCAACACCAGTTGCCTTTTTACATGCCTGTACAAACTCCTTGACTGATCTACCTGGAGAAAAAAAAAGCTTGAGAACACGATCAATGAAAAGCGGCTCAGTGAACAGGGGAACTGGTTACGCACCCATTCCAGTGCCAACATTGTAGATTCCAACTTTCCCAGGCATTGCCTTTTCAAGTGCTTTAACATGAGCATCAACAAGATCGGTAACGTCAATATAATCTCTTATACAAGTACCATCGTGTGTCTTATAGTCTGTTCCTGTAACCTGCAAAGTGAAAACACCAACATTCTGAGAATTTCATTCATCATAACATACGAACAACAACAGATCAGGAGCATGTTTTTTGTCTAAATGAAACACAGGGAAGCAAGCAGATAACAGCACAGCCTCTAGATGTGAAACCTCAATAAATGTCTCAGTAACCTGATTCTAAGACTCCCAAATAATTCACTGTTGGCACTGGAATGGGTGGGTAATTCCAACTGCAGAATTCACTGTTGAAATAATTCAACAGTGAAGTTGCAATTTTGATCCAAAAGGGAAAAATTCAAGGTCAAATAAATATCAAAATACCTTCAGCCCAGCAATAATACCACGAGCAGCATCAAAACAAGCACCAGAAATTCGTCCATGCTCACGCAGTTCAGGTCTAGGAGCCTCACCTAACCTGCCATCTGGATCTGATCCAATCACATTGAAGTATCTGAAAGTTAGTCAGAAAAGCATTTGTTAATTCATACCTTTAAGGGTGAGAAATTCTGATTATTAAACTTTCAATCAGGACAGGGATGTTGCTTTAAGTTATCAATTGAATTCAAAGCCTTATCTTTTGCAGTGAGTTCAAAAACTGGAAAAAAAAGGGCATTTGAGAAATACTTTAAAAATAACAACAAAAAATAGATCAACAATTGGAAAGTCAACACTTTCAAGAAAAGGGACAAGGATCCTCAATTCCAACCTCAATATCATAATTGCCATGTCTGAGTTTTTTGAGAAGTCAAGGATGATGTCTTCTGCCATCTTCTTAGCTTTTCCATATGGATTAATGGGTACCTGAGTTGGGGGGCAAATATAAATCAGTCACCTAGCATGTAACCTGGTGTGAAGTGTAGCTATCATTCTTGTGCTATCTCGTCCTAAATTAAGCTACAGACTGAATAAACAGATGAATAAAGAATGCTGGTTAGCAAGTTTTTATATCAAACCTGAGGAGTGTCTTCAGTAATAGGCATCTTTTCAGGCTCCCCATATGTTGCACATGTGCTTGAATATATCAAAGTCTTTACATCATTTGCAGCCATTGACTCCAACACTACCAAGGTATTCAATGTAATGTTGTGATAATACCTGCACAACAAGAACAAACATATCATCATTAAGGACACATATGATCAAGGGTATTGATTTTGATATCGATAGAGAATAACGGATTACAGCTAGGGGATGATCCATACATCTGTATAAAAATGAAATATATGATAAAAGAAAATTCAAGTCTCCAACTTGATTTACATTATATCAGTTTCCAAAAGCAATTTTCTGTACTCTATGGCGACCAGCGGGTTTTCTTAATGATTATTGAACTGAGAAACAAAATAAATACTCCATAGCCCTGTATATTTTGATAACAAACCCTGAAGGAAAGGCTGTCAAACAATACAACTTTTTTATATCCCACTAGCATGGTGTTACCAT
Organism: Salix purpurea; assembly: GCA_027405865.1. NCBI lineage: Eukaryota > Viridiplantae > Streptophyta > Magnoliopsida > Malpighiales > Salicaceae > Salix > Salix purpurea. The sequence continues at coordinate 29,112,002 of JAOWLH010000002.1, forward strand.
CAATGACAAAAAATAATCTCTAACTTTCAAAGAAAAGAGATTTTGCTAATTGCTAAAAGATCTCTTAATTCTTTCCTTTCCACTATCTAGTACATTCAATTCCCACTCTTGTTCCCTTGCAGAAGAAAAAATATAGAAGTGGTTTCAAAACAAGGGAATGGATCTACAACCCTGTTATAATTTATAAACATTATTTTGTCATCTAATCTTGCTTGAAGTTCTACAATGCAAACCATATTGTTAAGTTATAAAAGAAATTCCTTATGCCAAAAGAGGTTTCAGCTAAACTTTATATTCTTATTACTACCATTGCCAAATGGAAAAAAAAAATATATTTAAACTTACTTAAGGGGGTACATGGTGCTTTCCCCAACATATGCAACTGCTGCAAAATGCATCACAGCATCAAATGCATTTTGTGAAAAGATACTGTTAACCTGAAATTTTGGTAAAGGAAACAAGTTCCAACACCCAAGCTCAACTGTCTTAAAAACAACCTAAAATAGGCTATATATATTATATATCAAATAATAAGGATACAGCTTTGGGCTCTCCCAAGTCAGCATATATATACTGAAGCCTCCCAGGCTCAGGAAATAACTCTTGTAAAACCTTGACTGCACCCAAGTTTCCTCGAGAAAGGTTGTCCTGTTAACAAAATAAAAATCTTTACCTTTAAAGAGCAAGAAAAATTAAAATCACAACCAATGAGAGATCTCAAAAGGAAGCTACTACATTTCATGTGATGAACGTACCACTATGGTTACACGGTAACCATCCTTCAAAAGTCGCAATGCTGCATGGGAACCAATATAGCCAGCACCACCTGTCACTAGGACATGGATCACCCCATCTTCACGCAAAGAGAACTGAAATAAACAAACCAACAAATCAAAAAGTGCATTAAGGAAATGCCATAAGCTCAAATCATAACTCAATGGGTGAACTTGTTTAAGGTTTGGACAACTGATTTCACATTTTGAAACCGTCATAATAAAATCCAAATGCCCCTTACTCGAGCAGTAAAGGGGGCAGTACAATTATTAGAGAGGGATAACCCTGAATCTTTTAGGAGCTAATATTAGACATGCATCAAGTTTTTACATGCTATTCTGCGGCTTCAAGGGGAAAACCAGGTATGGTTGGTACTAAATTAACAGAAAGAGAATGAACAAAGGAACATGGAGTTACCGGGCTTGGAGAATTGAAGGTTGGACATTGTTTCAGCATAATTATACATACAGCTGTTAGGGTAGCGGCCAAAAGAATCTTTCCTACAACATTATTTTTTCTTTTTGGATCTGAATAATCCATGCCTGCAACACAGAGTGTTAAAAAAAAATTAAACCTTGAAAGCAACTAACAGTTTCATATAATTCAAGCAACGAAACAATTGCAATGAACATCAAGGGAGTTCAGGGGGTGAATTTCAATATCAAAATGGAGAGCCATGAAACTAACCTCCGAGGGACATAGATCTATTGGACCTTGGTTGAGCTCTGGTCCTGCCAAAACTTAGCATTTGGAGAGCCCTTCAAAACCCAATCCCTTTATCTGTCAAGAGTAAGCTTCTGTATCAGTGACTTTCTGCTGCAATGAAACAAAATTCAAACAATTAGCAATGATGGAGTTTGAAACAGAAGAAACCAAAAGAGGAAAAGGTGCAGGAAAAAAAAAAAAAAGGAAGAGTAGATGGGCCCTATACAAGTATTTGAAACCAAAACAAAACAAAGAAAGTAAAAGGTTAAATACTAAAAGTTGAACAAATTTTATTATTCAAATGTGGAAAAACAAAAAAACAGGAAAATTCACCACTCAAGTTCACTCTTTACAATCTAAAACCAGTAAAAAGAGAGAGAAAGGTGGAATGTTTCAGGATGCAGACAGAAGAAAACAATAACTAAAGACAAAAGCATTGCAATTGTTTGTCAGGGCATGTCTGATATCAAAAATTTATAGAGAGAAAAAATTCTGATATCAGAATGTCCACCATAGAAACCAAGAAGCACAAATGATCATGTTTCTAACAGAGAGGGTGAAAACTGAAAACACATTTTACAGATAGAAGAACAAACCAAATCCCAAAACTCAAATTCCCCGATATCCAAGAACACCAATCAATCAAAACCCATCTCAAAAAACACAGGAAAAATCTTAAATAATACACCTTTATTAAAAAACAAAAAAAGGAGGGCCAGTCAGTCAGAACAGGGGGGAATGGCTCAAATATTTGAAAGCCACAATTTACTAAGACAAAAACACTTTTTTACATCAAAATAGCACCTGGAAACAGCAATAAAATTACAAACTTCCCAAGAACACAAAAAGATCTATATATATACTATACACAAATATACAATTAAAAGGTAAGAAAAGGCTTGAAATTTAAGGAAATGCAGTCGCAAGAGAAATGAAAAGAACCCACCAAAAGATGATCAGGAAAACGTAAGAAAGAGAGAGAGAGAACTAAGTACAAAAAATAATTAAAGACTTCAAAAAGGAGAGAGAAATGAATGGTAAGAACATTGGAGAGAGAGAGAGAAACGTACGAGAAGCAAAAAGTGAAGAGGAGAGAAACAGGAGTTCCGGTTGTGAAGGTACCTACACGCATGAATGTGAAAGTGAAGAGCTGTAGTAATAGGCGTAGAAATCTCTGTGCTTTCCAATTTGTCGAAATATGAGAACATAAGAGCGAGAGGTTTGAAAATAAATTAATTATGCAATTTCTTCTTACACTTTTATTTTTATTTTCCTTAACCTTAACCTTAAGCGCATTGTAATAAAACTGCTATTTGTTTCAATAAAAAAAATATATTCATTGAATTAAAGGCTAGGTTTTGATAACGTCAGCGAAGTTTTACTAAATCTTTTTTTTTCCTTTTCTATTATTTTCTCAATCCAAACTGGTTCATGCTTTTCATCAATCATATCTCGAGTTGTATATTTGGGAGTAACGTATATCTCCGAGTATAGATTATTTTTTAAAATATTTTTTATTTATAAATATATTAAAATAATATTTTTTTATTTTTTAAAATTATTTTTGATATAATTACATGAAAATGATCTAAAAATATAAAAAAAATATTTAAAATAAAAATAAAAAATTTTAAAAGTATTTTTTAAAAATAGCACCTAGTTTATTTCTTTTGCTTGAGGTACGAACTAGAGTAACCTAAAAGAAAGTTTAATTATTTTTCACAAATCCCTTCTTTAATTAAGTTTATAGTAAATAGTCTATAATTTAGCTACCATCTTTATAATAAGTTTTTCTTATGAATAAACTCCGAATGATACATTGACACTGTTTGGTATTGTATTTCAAAAATATTTTTTAAAAAAATTAAAATAAATTTATTTTTATCTTTTATTTAAAATTATTTTGTGTTAATATCAAAAATAATTAAAAAAAAAACATCATTCTGATGCATTTCTGAACAATAAATACTTTAAATAAGAACATCAAACACCCTCTCAAAAGAGTGGCAAATAGTAAACTCACATATGATGCTCCGAATAATACAACATTCACAGTGTTCATCCAATTTTTTTGTAATTAATGGTAGCAGTTTTAGAAACAAGTTGTTCACCGGACACATCTTACCAAGAGATACAACTCATTGTCTAGTAACCAACCTACCTGGTGGAGTAACTATCTGTTTTTTTAAAAAAAAAAAAAAAATAGTCCAGCTTTTAATTTTCAATGTTATATTTCTCTTTGATCCAGTCTTAGATTTTTGCACAAGCTATGTTACAGGTCAAATTATTTTTTCTGATAAAAAAATATTTAAGTATTGTTTTGCCATAAAAAAATGCATTAACAATACTTAAATATTTTTTTATTAGAAAACTTGAATGGCCAATAAAATACAATTTAACTTAAAAATCAGGATGATATTTTAAAATAAAAATAAAAATGACAACATATTAATTTACCATAATTAGCTTGGGTTAATTTGTCAAATCAACTACTACCCAGATCATGGAATTATGATAATTCTATACAAAACAAATAAAAAATAATAATAAATATAATTTTCAATCAATTCAATGTTGAAAGATGAAATTAAAAACAAAATTCAACTAAAAAATGAGTATAGTTAACTTGGATGAATTAGTCAAGCATGGATCATAAGACTAAGATAATCTCATTAAAAACAAATACAAATAAATTATAAAATTCAACTCTCGATTAACTCAATGTTAAATGGTAAAAAAAAAAAAAACATAAAAAAATTTACTCGAGTCAACTGACTAAAACACATGACCCAAGTCATCAGACCGAGATAACTTTGTAGAATACAAATTATAAATTATAATCCTTAATCAACTCAATATTAAAGATATTAAAGGATAAAATTTAAAATAAAATTAAACCAAATTAACCCTCTGATTTTGCTATAGAAAAAACCCTGTCGGTATGGGTTTAATAATTGAAAATGCAAATGGTTTTTTTTATATTAGTGTATTAAAATCATTATAAACATTTTAAAAAACATTAATTTAATATTTTATCAAGTAAACAACAATTTTTAAAAATTAAAGTCATCGCAATTGAACACCTAGCCGAGAAGAAAAGAATCTAGTTGTTGTTCTACTAATTATCAAACTCAATGAGAATCTGAATTATTAAATTATTGGATCATTTCATAGATCAATGGCTGAATAATTCTTATTAAAAACTAATATTTTGTTTTTTATATATATTAATCCGGTCAAGTATAGAGAAATAATAAGGTGACTAAAAAAATATTAATAGGAAGTCCGGCTGCTCCACATGAATAAAACATTACTTCAATTCATTTTGTCATGGATGGATAAGAGATGCGCCATTGTCACTTAGCTTGATTTTGTTTTTGTTTTTTTAAATAAAAAATAATCGCCTATGAACATTGTTTGGCATTAACAGTGCGTTGACACATAACATCCAGACAAGTAAAAAAACGAAATATTCAAACTCGAGATAACTCTATGATCTTGGTGTTCCAAAACGGTGATTTTATTTTATTTTATTTTATTTTTGTATAATAGAAAAGGAATATCTCTAATTGTCTAACTCAAAACCCAATATTCAAAAAGCCTCTAAAACAAATTACCAGATTTTATGTCAGCAACGAAAGAAAAAAAAGGTAATTGCTTCGATATAGTGGTAAACTAGTTTGATGGCCCGCGGCGGAGCAAACAATTTTTACAACTGTTCAGATTAAAATATTATATTTTTAAATGTAAAGTTTGATATAATAAAAGATATCAAAATATCCTATCATAACAACAGTAACATCGAAGTGTTGACTTCTAAAATTATCATCACTATCATAACAAAAGCGTCAATACATTGTTCATAAGAGAGAGAGAGAGAGAGAGACAAACATACGCGCGGGAAGCACAAATCGCAAATATCCAGTCCACAGTAAAAACACTCACAATGCACAGTATTTTCCTGATGTCTTTTAGTATATTGTATAATTACCCTCATGGCTGTCCAAGTTTTATATATATATATATTATTAAAGCTCTAGAGGCCCTAGCCCGTATATTTTCAATTTGTGCTCAACATAAATTATGCCCATTAAATGTAGACAGTTATCATCCCATGATGAACGTACACATAAAAATTACAAAAATAATAAATTATGGCCATCAGTGGATGGAGAGATGTGAACAACCACGAACTAGAAGTATACCTGTATAAGAATTGACGAGCCTCAGATCCTAGTAGAGAGGTTAAATTTACAAAACTCATAGACTTAAGGGACCATACTGTTATTTACCCTTACAGAGTTTGGTTGCTCTACCGACAGGGTGTTGAAATGTTGCCCATGTCCCCTACTTCATGCCTGTTTGGGAGTGTGGTTACGGTAGCTTTTCAAAGTGTTTATTGTGCTGAAATATATCAAAATAATATATTTTTTTATTTTTTAAAAATTATTTTTAAAATAGGCACATCAAAATGATCTAAAACACACAAAAACATATTCATTTAAAATAAAAAAATAATCAAATTTCGGCCAAAAACCGATGGGATCACAATGCCAAACGGGCACGAATCAGCTGCCTAACTTTGGCCGAAATGCAATTTCCGTGAAGCTGATTGAAAGCGAAGTACCTTAATTTCTAGTTGACTGCATGTGTAAGTATGCATCTTTTCAACTTTATGTCATGGTCATTAATGATTCTTCGTAAGTGTAGATATTAAAGTTGTTTTTCAAATATTTGTTTGATTATAAATATATAAAAATAATATATTTTTTACATACATAAAAATAATAAATTAATTTAAAACAAAACAAATAAAAAGTTTTCAAAAATATTTTTAAAAATAAAAAAATATTATTTTAAAGAAAAAAAATATAAAGTGTAGTTATTAAAGTTGTGATTATTATTTTTTAAATAGTTGAACAGGATTGGTTAATCCTTCTGATTCATCACTAAAATCTTATCCGAATTAAATTTTAAAACTATACTTTTAATTATGTATTGCATCAAATATCTTTTCTTTCTTATTTCCATAATTACAAACACAGCAAACTCTTGATTATACAATCCTTATTGATTTGCTAGAAGAAGAAGAAGAAGAAGAAATCATATATTTTTGAATTTTAGTTAATTTTTTTATTAAAACCCTAGTTATATGATCTAGCAAATAATGACTTGGCTTAAGGGTTGAGCTATAGATTGGGTGATTTAATTCATAGATCGACAAGTTTTCATGTGTATCAATTTTTTCAATGAAATAATATAATTTTGAAATAATTAAATTCAATTTTAAGTTTTGAATATTGAATCAAAAACTAATTCAATTCGGATCAATTTATTAAAATTCTGAAATCGGTTTTTAATTTTTGTTATTTGAAAACTAAATCAATTCATATCAATTTATTAAAATATATGATTAAAAAAAAAGGATGACGAGACTGGTGAAGAAATACCCCTTGGCGTTTACCCACGGACTTGCTCCTAGTGTCAATGGTTGGCATTAGAATTAGAAAATAAAAATCATAGCACAAGAAAATCTTTATTAAGATTAACATGTTATGGTAGAATAATATTTTTATTGTCGAATAAACAAATAATCAAAGCTAACAATGATTTAGCTCAATGAAACAAATTGATTCACCTAATCACTACAAATAAATATCATTGACACCATGTATTGAAAAAAATACAGCTTTTAACTACAGTTTTAGTGGTGTTTTTTTTTTAAAATTAATATGGGTGTTCGGGCTAATTTGTGCATACCTCGACTAATTCTACAAGTTTTGAAGTTAATGACTATGTAAGTCGCTCATACTAGCAACCGCAAGGCTCGAGCTTGAAACCACAGGAGAACGAATCTCTTAGTCCCAAATATTTATCACTAGGTCACTTACTAGATGATTTTTAGTGGTGTTTCTTCTTCATGGTTGTAGATGTAGTTGTGATTATTATCATTGTAAAAAAAGCTCTTTTATGATATATATATATATATATAAAATTTAAATTTTCATTTTATAGCTTCTAACTTTAAATAGCTTCCAAAATAACTTTTAATTTTTTTAAGAGAAGAAACCTCCAAGAAAAAAAAACCACCAGTTCTAAAATGGACACTAAATATGCTATTTACCTTCCATATTTTTTAGAAAGAATAGGGATTGTGTAGCCAAAATAAAAACAAGAACAAAGATTACATGTATGTATTTGATGTTGTTGTATAATATATTTTTTATAAAAAAATATATCAAAATCATCAAAAAAAAAATAAAAAAAAAATACTAATTTATTTATTTTTAAATAAAATATACTTTTTAAGGCATAAGTTATCGGATTTCTTATCCTGATTGTTTTTATTTCATCAAATGACACAATGAGAATAGCTAATACGTCTAAGGATTAGTAATATTTCTCCAAAAGTATAAGATTTAGATCACTTCAATCATAATTAGACCCATAAAACATAATCTAATTACCTTGTTAAATTTGATTTTGGGAAGTGGTTTGAAGAGGTTAGATGTTTCAAGAGACCAGAAAAGATTGATGCTTGCCATGAGCTTGGAGCATTGGGGTTTGGATCAATAGACTTGACGTTAAATCTTCATATATAAGCCTTCTAAGCCCAACAAATATTTCAACAGGAAAAGGCTTACATGCCATTGTCTCTGTTTTTTCTCTGCTAAGAGATATTATCAAAGTGATGCGAAGATAACGAGCTTGTGATCTACACGGTAAATCTCAAGTTTGAGTTAAAACATGTTTTCCTTGTAAAAACACGAGACAACCAAGGTTCTAATCGCTCATCTAAACTTATAAAGTGCACTTTCCAGGATGAGTTTACTCACCTAATATATATATATATATATATATATATATATATATATATATATATATATATATATATATATATATATATATATATTAACTAGATTTAGAAATTCGAACCTCCAGTCAAGGCCATGCACCACCACTGGCAACAAGGTAGCAATTCTTTGCTAGGTGCCCCAACTGGCCACAGATAAAACAAGGTCCAACATTGTTGATACTGCTAGTATTGGAGCTAAAGAAACTCATAGATCTTCTGCTGCTGCTTCCAGTGATGCTTAACTCTCCAGGACCAAGTTTTCTGCTGTCTTTAAGCAGTCTTCCACCAGGAGCTGTGACATTAATGGCCTGTGTTTTCCCTTCAGAATCTCTGATGATTTCGTACTCGACGCAAGTGTCAGGCTGCAGATGCAGGTAGCCATCTGATTTAAGAGATGAATAATGAACAAATACATCTCTGCTTCCATCACTTGGTGCTATAAACCCATAGCCCCTTTGATTAGAAAACCATTTCACACTTCCAGTCTCTCGCCCATGTTGTGGCAGTGCCACAACGAATCTAGCTGCAAAGAATAAGTTTAAAAATCAATCTGGTTTTGAAAAAAAAACACTTGATAAGTTTATCCTCATCGCACTAGTTTTACTCACTTTCCATGGGAGCAGAAGCTCTTTCAGTGACATATCCCAGGCTTACTGGTCTGCTCATCCTGTTCAACTGCTGCAAAAGTTTAAGAGTTTATGAGACAATAGTTTGTTAGAGAATAATATAAATTATATTTTGAGGTCATGGTTAATAGCTTAAGTTTTTAGATGAGATGGTTCCTTAAAATGGTATCAGAGCCTTGTTGACCCAGCGGTCACGAGTTCGAATCTCACCGCCCCTATTCTATTTGATAAAAATCAAGCACAAGGTAATGTGGGTCTATGCAAGTTTCAAACCCAAAGAGCTTTCACTTGAAAAGGTGTATTAGAGAATAATATAAATCATATTATGGAACCTCCGCTAATAGCTTAAGCTTTTAGGTGAGATGGTTCCTTAACATGATTAAAATTTGCTGAAGTATGAGCAGCTGAGAAATTTAAGCAAGAATATTTTCTGCTCAAGGCAGATTAGCAGAGAATTAATCAATCCATACATACTTCAGTTCCAGGTTCATCAGCAGGAGCATCATGCATGCTTTCGTCGAAATCTTCCAAACCATGCTCAGCTACATTTTTTCCGAAAAACTCATACTGACTTGCATCAAATCTAATTTGTTCTGTATGATCGTAAGACAAAAATAAATAATTAGGAGAGAAAACAAGGTTAAACCACAGACAAGATGTCAAGTCCAGATCTTGTTGTTCTTCAGCTGGTTAGCAGTGCACTGAAAACAGACAAGTGAAGACTAAAAGATGGTTTATGCGGCAGCTTTTCCTTCTGGGATGCACAGAGAATGCTGGTATGAATACAGTCATTTTTCCTAAAGAAATCCCCGTTACAACCTTTTCCTCCTCGGCCCAAACAAAACCCTTACGCATTCAGCCGGAAAATGAATCGAATGGATCTGATCAGATTCAACCACAGATAACCTTCAAGTTTCCTGAATCGCATCCTTCAAGTTTCCTGAATCGCATCACACCTTGTTCTCATAATATTCAATATCTCTAATGAAAGAAAGCGTCAATTAATGCCATGATTTGTTAACATGGTAATCGATTTTTACTGTAAGAGCAAATACAAAATCTAGAATAACCTCCTTATGTCTTTGTATGGATTTGCATGGATAAAAGTATGCACGTCCAAATTTCTCATGACTGATCTAACCAGCCGACTATGAAACTAGATGGTCAATGAGGCCATGTTTCACAAAACCATCATGTTTACTATATATCAAGAAATCATTTCATCTAAAACTTAAGTTATTAGGTGAAACTCTAGAATATGATTTATATTATTCTCTAACACACCCTCTTAAGTGAAAGTTATTTGGGCTTAAAACTTGCACACAGGCCCACACTACCGTGTGTTTGATTTTTTCTATCAAATAGAATGAGAATAGTAAGATTCGAACTCGTGACCACGGGGTCAATAAGACTCTGTTATCTTGTCAAGGAACCATCTCACCTAAGTACTTAAGTTATTAGGTGAGACTTCAGAATATGATTTATATTATTCTCTAGCACGATCATATCACACATATCGACAACATGTGCTATATGAACTCAAGTGAAAACTAGCAACTTCTATCAGAGCAAGCGGAACATCCATAGGAGCTACTCTCGACGACAAAGATTGAATAAGAAAGACTGACCACAGATGGAAAAAATATAGAGCTCAAAAGCACAAAAGGTCTACAAATTCCAGCAGAAGTACCTAGCTCTTGAGGAGCTGAGACTCTCAACCATGTATCAAATTGTTCCATGCCAGGCGTTGGACTGCGCCAGAAAACATAGAGAAGGAGAATCGCTGCGAAGAAGATCAGGTTTGTAAAACCACTTCCTTGTGTTTTTATACCAAATCTGCATGCTGCTATTAAGAGATACAGATTTATTTTCCTCTCATGAAAACAAATCTGGTTGCCAGATTCAGTCATTAATGGCAATATCCTTCAGAAAGTTATTCATTTAATGGAAAAGGTAGATTGGGATATCTCCAATACTTATTTGCTTCAACTTTATAGAGATATGAAGTTATACATATGAGGATGAAGGCCAGTAACCTAGCTGGTGAGATTGACCTGTGGAGATTGTATTTTGGAGCCATGAGCATATAGACACTACGCAGACAGGAAAAAAAAAAAGACAACATAAAACTCTACCGAATAGCGATATTATCCTAAAAACTCTAATTCAAAATCTTATTTCTCAATAATCCACTATGATATCCTTTTACCATTCCTTAAATAAACAAAAATAAAGAAGAATTAACAAATTATTTTATTAGAATTAATAGAATTCTAGTAAATAGAGTCACCACACCAAAAACCCAAATTCAAAATTTTATTTTTTAATAATTTACCGTGTCAAGTATTTTTTTTTTTTTAAAGAGGTTTACATATCCTTAACTAAACTAAAAAAAATGATAAAGCAATAAAAGTCATAAACAACTTAGTGCCTGTTTGGAAGTGTGGTTGTCGTTGTTTTTGAAAGTGTTTTTCATTTAGAAATGCATCAAAATAATTTTTTTTTTATTTTTTAAAAATTATTTTTATATCAGCAGATCAAAATTATCTAAAAACACTAAAAAAATAATTTAAAATAAATTTTTTTTTTCAAAAGCACTTTTGAAAAGCTCTCCCAAACACTCCCTTAGAAAAATAAAATTATTAAGCATTATATTTTAAAATAAATAGGGAAAAAAATACAACGCTTCTGCAGATTTTGACAAGGAGAAATATTTTCCTCTTGAAAGGTAAAAATCGTTCTGTAATATAATTATACTAGCCAATGCCCCCGCGCCTCGTCGCGGGCGGCAATATATTTTTTAACATAAAAAAATATTAATTATATGTATTTTCTTATAATATAAATTTAGTCAAATAGTTAAAGCTATTATTGCGCAAACAATAAAATCATAAAATTATCTGATCCGAAAAACAGATAAAATAACAATAAACACATAAAAAAAGAATAAAGGGAAAAAAATGAGCAATATTAATTTTAAAATTATCATCAAATATAAGTTAAAATTTCAGAACGGAACCTAAGAAAAATAAAACTCCGAAAAAAATGAATCGAAAAAAAAATCTAAAAACATAAATGAATAAATGCAGACAGAAAACAAACATTGTCTAAATATTGTATTTTTAATATTTTTTGAATTTTTTTAGATAATTTTCATGTGCTAATTTAAAAAAAAAACAATTATTATTTTAATATATTTCTAACAAAAAATATTTTTTTAATAAAATAAAAAATATTTCATGGTAAAAAAAGAAAAAAAAAGCTATAACAAAAATTGAATTCGAGAATTAATCGTGGCGTGCTTAACCTAACTTAGACGTTCCCAATTATTAAAAACAAATAAAAATATATATTTATAAGTGAAAAAAATATAAACCGGGAAAAAGATATAAACCGGAAAAAACTAGAAAAAAAAAATAGCAAAAAAAAAAAAGTAATTAAAAAAAGAGAGCAAAAACGATATTGTGGGAGTAGGATTCGAACCCCCGCGCGCGTTTGGGATAACCAAATTTGCGTGCTTTCGGACCAGCTCGGCTGCCTCATCTTATGCTTCATTGTTCTCGAAACGTTTTATTGATAGTAAATGTATTGGGGTAAAATAGAAACCTGCTGAGGGTGGAATTCGAACTCACGCCCTCTTAGAGGGCAAGCATAATGTCGCGCGCCATTTGACCAACTCTGCTACCTCAAGATAACGCTTATGGTTGTCGGGAAGTTATATTAATACTAAATGTTACTGTGGATTCAAACAGTAAAACCACGACGCGGTTTATATGTATAGTAATAGTATTACCATCATCCCAATAAGAAAATGAGAGGGTATTTTTGATGCACCTGCTCCTTTAACCATGGCAGGAAGAGAGAGAGAGAGAAAAGCTTACCCCTTTCTTTTTCATCACTGTTGAGTCAGCACCCTTTTGAAGAATAATGACCAGGTTTTTTTCAACATCTTTTTTTATTCTCTTAGTTTGATAATTCAAGATTTTATTTTATTTGTGTATAGATTCTCCAATTTGAAAGATGAGATAAATAGTTAAAAATAAAATAAAAAAGAGAAAGTTATTGGTTGGTTTTATTTTTGGCAATAAAAATAACTAAACTTGGAGTCAATAGGTAAAATCAAAAGAGCAATGCAATTAAATGTTTTTAATCATTCGTCTTGCGAGGATAGGTAAATTAGGGCTCCAGAATGGTTTTTGATTCAAGATGATTTATATTTTTTTTTCCATTGATTATAGGATGTCTTAAACCTAGAAATGGGTTTATAACAAGGTTGTAAATATTGTTTCCCCTGCTGCTTTGTTTTTTTATTGGTACCAAACATTTCGGTTTCAAAGTGATTCTGTATGCTGTTTCAGGATTGTACTGCTCAAAAGACATATCGTCTTGTGAGGATAGGTAAATTAGGGCTCCTTAATTGTTTTTGATTCAAGATGGTTATTCACCTCATTTTGTTTGAACATACAAGTGAATGACTCGTTGTTTGCTCATATGAGAGGGGGGGAAAGGTTAGGCGTGTGGGCTTAGCCTTGCAAGCCAATGCATGCCTCACCTTGTTTGTTATGGCCCAAGCGTGTTGGGCAATGTTCACCTAATCATCACTGGGACATGCTGGTTTGCTAACTACACACGTGCATTCCATCAAGATTTCAAGGATTTTTCTGACTTAGCTGCACACAAAATCTATGTTTGATTGAATCCAGGAACCTTTACACGAGGCCTATTGTAATCACAACAAGATATTAATAGATTTTGCAATACAGGGTTTGGTGAGTTGCTCCGAGCAGCAACCACTCGCGCCTCGTGCATCAGCCGTATGAGGGTGTCTTTTCTAAACCGCTGGGCTTTTTCCTCGAATAAACTCAACCAGGCACTTCTGCAGAATGCTTGAGAATCCCCAGCTGAATTTGGGGTAATACAAGCAAGAGCAGAATCGATGTCTTCTTTTTCAAGCATCATGCAAAATCTTTCTTTGACAAGAGGCGGCGGAGGAATCCGATCTTCCTGCGCCAAGTGCTTCCAAGTCATTTCCAACGCTTCTCCCTGCAGTCACAATGGGAATTTATTTGTAACTTCTCCTGAAATTGAAGACTAGAAACAAAAAGAACACTCTTGATGCTGTTTAATCGTTGCCACTACACACAGTACATGTATATTTGTTTTTATAAATGTAGTCATGGACAATTCTTTTGTGCTAAATCTGAAGTCTTGAAAGGATAAAACGAGGAATCTCAATTTCTCTTGACAGTTTGTATCTAGAATTTGAGGACAAGGACAATAAATTTAGATTTCCATAGCTCTGAATTCTCAGATTTTGCAATTCCTTAAACTCAGAATTCAGAATTTTCTGACAGATGAATTAACTAGAAGCATTTTATGAAGACTGCATCCAAAGATAAGTTCTTATCATCCCTCCTAAGGAATTCAACAAAGCATCCATTTTATTCCTTCAAGTGCTTTTGACTATTCTCATATAATAGCACCTTGAATCAGGCAATTCAGTCCGGACATAGATGCAGTTTGGCAGCCTAATGTTATTTTTATGGAGACGCTATAAACATCCCTTTCAATACTATGTTCATGCACAAATCTAATTTCAAATAATCAAAATAGATTTTATATAAGTACCTTTCCAGCTCTAGAAGCATCCAGTACCATTCGAAGATGACGGTTTGCGTTGAAGTGGAACCCATGGTGCAACATCTTTTGATAAACATACTCAAAATCATCCCACCTGTTCTCTGCAATGCTTGCATCAAGCATGGTGTTGAAAGTATAGGAATCTGGTATTACCCGAAACTTGTAATCAGATCTTCGGCTGATATGATTGCCATCGTCTAACATCTTGTTGAAAAGCTCGTTTGCTTCTTCAAACAATCCATGTTCTACACACGCTTTCAGCATTATGTTGCAAGTAACAAGATTTGGGGGGCAAAAGTTCCTCATTTGATTGAAGATGTACACAGCGTTTTGAATGTTTCCAGAGTCCAGACAAGCTTGGATTAAGCCAGTGTAAGTTACTACAAGCGGCTTGTTAGCAACCTTGCATATTTTCTCAATCTGTGAAATGAATGCGGGATGTGATGGACTGTTTGTTCAAAGAAAAGCTGGTAATAATAAGCACTCAAATTGTAGGTAGTTGAAGCAACACCAAACCTGTTGCAGTCTACTTGTTTATATCATGGAGTTTTACAAAAGCACCAATGAGTGTACAGGATATATTTTAAAGCTTGCAAACTATTAAATGCCCAAAGGAACATCTCAGCAATTATCATAGGGCCCCAATTGTGCAGCCCAAGGCTTGTTCGGCCTCTCAAACCAAAGACGCAGTTGCAATACATGCATTTTCTTTGTACATTCAACAGTAGTATAAACTGAAAACTTCATCAGGCAGGCTAAAGTTAGCGATATACATACATTTCTGCAGTGATATAGCTCGCCGTGCTCGTAAACACTAATTAACAACACACCATTTAATGAATGCGGATTGTTTAGCTAGAGTATAGTGTTCTTTAGATTCAGTTTTAAAATATACATGCACAACAGAAACATCGTACATTAAGCATAAAAAGATTACCAGATCTAGTGCTTCTTGACACCTTCCAGATGTACAGAGACAGCGTGCAAGATCATAATAAAGAGCAGCTGAACCCACAATTCCCCGTCTTTCCATGTCTTTAACAGCCAACACAGCCTCTTCTGTCTTACCCTCTCTCCAAAATGTATTGACGAGAACTGTATGTAACAAGAGTTTGATTTCAAAATGAGGTTCTATAAAATCAAATGGAAGAAATGATAAATCAGTCAAGCACCTTTATATACTAAGGCATTTGGAATGGAAGACTTCTGAACTTTTTTGAAGAACTCATGAACCAAGTTGTACTTGCCACAAGCAAGCATGACCTGCTCAAGTATGAGACAGAAAACCTTTAATCATTTCTTGGTTATTACAAAAATTAAGATGTATATTCAAGAAAATGAGAATACCTAGCAAACTCTTACCAGTTCCATAAGTCCACAGTTTATAATACAACATAAGGCTTTTCATAGGAAACATTTTTCTGATGGTAGGCAGGTCAAAACGATAGCTCATGCTCCTATGCTTTGAAAATGACATTTCACACTACCCAAATAGATACTAGATTGGGCACCTAGCTTAAAGAGCCGGGAATGATGGGAAATTATCACTTTAATTCACTTCATGAAGTTATGAAATGGTATCCCCTCTTACTACTAAAACTTACATTGGAATCCAACATTAACAGATAGTAGAAACTAGCACATGAACACACGAGAATGAGTCAAGATCAAACAACCCTTATAATTATCTTAATTGTCAAGTATCAAGGTGCAGTCATTTGTATACGAACCATAAAGCTGAATATGAGAAACAGAAAGTCCAACCAAATAATTAATATTGTACAACAAGTTCATATGGCACCATATTCAACCAAACTAATGTACCTAGGTTAGGTTACTAACTTCATACTGCACAAACCAAATTGTTTTTCCGAATTAAACCTTTTCTTTAGCACTGGGCAAAACCTGGGGTATGTTCAAACCTCTCAGCCATTATCCACCAGGCATCAGGTGAGGTGAATCTCTGGACGACACCAAAGAGGTTGGTGGTAGGATTTGAACCAACAGTTAATGATGTACTTATACTCAGAACAAATAAGTCCATATGCTGAGATTTGAAGTCAGTTCTTTGAGCAGCTCTATGAAAGTTGAAATATTGAGTGATAATCATAGTTGCAAGTCAGCAAACATGACTAGCTGTTTATCAGAAAAATGATATATACATACAACAAGATATTGCTAACAATCTAAGATATAGGTTCTGCTGATGTGAAATATTGATAAGAACCATGGATAGTAAAAACAGCCATTACCTCCATAACAAGTCCATACGTTGCAGTAGAAGGTTGCAGACCCTTTTCCTTCATCTGCTGTAAGACCCAAAATGCACCTTCCCATTGTTTTCGCCGAACACAAGCATTTAGGACCTACATACAGAAGGAATGTCAATGCTGTGGATGATCACAGCTGCATATATGCATTATGCAAATTGAAATAATTCACAGATAATTGATTGAATATGCCAAGGGAAATAGAAAATGCATGATCTGCATGTCATGGCACTAGTCCATCCTTGATAACCCCAATCAGTGGGAAGAGATGCAATGGATGAGATAGTTGAAATTCTTAGAATGATCTTAAGACTATGGAAAATATGCCCTTTCAAAACAATATACTGTAATGATTTGACTTAGCTGTTACAAGTGTCACTAACCGCATTAAAGACAACAGTATCTGGTTCCAACCCTAGGTCCTGCTTCCCAAGTGCCCCAGATTTGAACTTCTTGGGAGGAGATTGCATGCTCTCTATTACATCAAAAAGCTCCTTCATATATCCTGCTTGTCCGAGAGTGACAGCTATAGAATGATAAGCTACTAGGTCAGGATACAAACACATTTCTTGCTGGAGAGAAGAGGGAAAAGAAAAGAGAAGAAGAAACAATGACACAAGTCAGCGAGGGTTTCCTTTTATACTGTTCAATTAAATAACCTTGCATTTAATGAGAAAGGAGCAAGGCCTCAAATGAAAGTTCTTGAGCATTACCTGCATTGCACGAAATAAATTGAGTGCCTCCACAGGTCTTTTTGCCTTGCCAAGTACATGAAGTGCAGTTGTATAAACATGCCTGTATCAAGACATGGTGATTTACCAAGATTTTGTGAACTAATTCAAGAGGGGATAAAATTTTGGATTGAGTGATATGAGTCATGAAAACTACATTTAAAAATAGACCACGCTTTTTTTCTGTAAAGTCAAAAGGTAAAAGAATTTATATTGCAAAAAAGCTACACTCCAAAGAACTAAAATGGGCTTCTCTTTCCTTACAGGACAGATTCACCCTGCAGTATAATGAGGTTCAATCTAAGCAATTATGTAGAACAATCTGGATTTTGTCTGGGAAGAAATTCTGAAAGATTATCTTTGAAATTTACCAAGCATCAAGATAAATTCCACTGCTCTTTGAATTTCAGTACTCTTTACTCTCAAAAGGTATTGCCATTCATGCATACAAACAGCAGTGCAAAAAATATGAGAAGATGTTACCTTAGCCTGTTGGATTTATAGCGTTCTCGTATGTTAAGCCACTCAATAACTTGTAGCACTCGCCTCCAATTTCCCAATTTACCCAATATCTGGATAATCCTCAACACAGAATGATCTGTAAATTTTACTCTAGCACTACGCATTGCCTTAGAGAACATCCACTCAGGCATATCAATATCAGCACCATTTAACCTGCCGAAATGAACTACTCCAACTTAGCATGATATGTGAATCATCAAAGATACAAAGAATGAGCATGTTTCACATGAAGCATAGAAAATATAGATATACATATTTAATGTAAGAGAACTAATGTGTTCACAAGGTTATTGACACAAGCACACATGCCCACATTGAAAACAAAATAGACAACTATTAGGAATTAGAAAGGTAATTTGATAAGTTTTAAAATTGGGAATAGAAAATTATTAGGTATTAGAAAGATAACTTCTATATGATGTAAATTTTTTACCCAAACTTAAAATCTATGACTTGATTTTATACTGGTATATAAAAGTTACATCTAAAAATACAAAAAAAAAAAAAAAAAAAAAAAAAAAAAAAAAAAAAGAGAAGAAGAAGAAGAAGAACATGCTAATAAATCCAAGACAGAAAAAAAATTGAATTAGAAATTATCAGGAACAAATTTGATTCCGTGTAAAATTAAAAATTATTAGGAATTGCTAAAAATATTTAGAATACGAGTATTTTAACCACATGGATTTAGTTAGGAATTCCACTGGAATGCAGGCACTCAAGAATTACTTTCTAAAACAAAACATCATCCACATCATCCACATAAAAAGATATTCCCTTCATTGGTGGTCTTAGCAACTTGTTCCTCCATAATTTGTTTACTTTTACATGAACTGTCCCTCTTTTCGGAAAGGACAAACAAGGTAAGAAGCCAGTGGCACCCCTTGTCCCCAAGATGATGTTACCTCCCCAAGTCTAAGGCTGTCCCACCACAACAAAACTGCTTGGTGTGACTGTGATCTAAACATGGAGCAAGGAGAAGGAGCACATTAATCTCTGGGCCACTTGTTACAGTGGCAAATCAGATCCCAATGAATTAAAAAATCTATTAGGTATCAGTACAAAATAGGTTAGATACGAAATACTGGTACAATTACACAGCATTGATCAAAATACAAAATAGGTTAGATACACAAGATTTGCACACACATGCCAAAAAAATATTGTTAGTTATAATGAAAGGAGAGTTAAAGTTCAGTTGAGCTTGGGAGGAAAAAAAAAGGAGAGAATATAGAAGAGCATAGATTACACACCAGTTTCCTAGCTTCTGAATTTTCTCCTCTATTTGCCACATTGGGACTTTTGTCTTGCCAATAACATCATTGGATTGCTCAAAGCTTTTGAAGGCAGCCCTTTCCAATTCAAAATCCTCTCCACGGCCCCTTTCCTGGTAACTACTTCTTGATAATCCGTTTTTCTGCACATATCTCTTGTCAGAAACTTTATCAGCTTGACTGTGATTCCTGACAACTCCACCATTCATTTTGTTGACTCCAGAACCGATGTTCTCTTTTTCAAAAGCTTTCCCCTTTATTTTGAGCATATCCAGGGAATCTTTAGCATGGGCAAGATTTTCTTTTATGCTGATAGTTCTGTCAATGCTTTCAATATCATCTAATACCATAGGACTTCGTTGTGCAATTCGAGACTTCATGCTCTTGGTTTCATTGAAATTCTCCAAGTCTGAATTCATGCTGCTAGTATGATCCCTCAACCATCGCCCATCACTCATTGCCCCTCCCATTTTCCTTCTAATATCAGCATGCACACCACTTACTTTTCCACCCACCTTATGATTGAACTCTCTAATTCTACCTCCTCTGTAATCAAGCTCAACATTAACTACATCTTCTTGACCAGAGTATCCATCACCATTGTCACCAAACTCATCACTTTTCATGACTCCAGACACCTTTTCTCGATTGTTAAACCTCCTCAAACTCACACTGTTTTCATGTGTTGTCGATGATGGGGCATCACTCTCCTCTAAATCACCCTTCAAATTATAACTCCTATAATCGAGGTCCTCCAAGTCTGAATTCATGCTCCCGGTGCTATTCCTCAACCATCGGTCATCACTTGCAGCTCCTCCCATTTTCCTTCTTACATTAGCATGCACACGACTTTCTTTGCTACCCACCTTATGATTGAACTCTCTAATTCCACCTCCTCTGTAATCAAGCTCAGCATTAACTACATCTTCTTGACCAGAGCATCCATCACCATTGTCACCAAACTCATCACTTTCCATGACTCCAGACACCTTTCCTCGATTGCTAAACCTCCTCAAGTTCACACTGCTTTCATGTCTTACTGATGATGGTGCATCACTCTCCTCTAAATCATCTTTCAACTGATAACTCCTATACTTAAGGTCCTCCAAGTTTGAGTTCGAGCTCCTGGGGCTATTCCTCGACCATCGCTTATCACTTGTAGCTCCTCCCCTCTTCCTTCTTACATTAGCATGCGAATCACTTTCTTTGCCACCACTTACATTATGGTTGAACTCTCTAATTCTTCCTCCTCTGTAATCAAGCTCTGTATTAACTACAGCTTCCTCACCACTGGGTCTATTAGCAGTGCTGCCAAGCTCATCACTTTCCATGACTTTGGAAACCTTCACTCTATCCTTAAAGCCCCTCAATTTTACACTCCTTTCATCTCTTTCCAACAATGGCGAATCATTCCCCTCTAAATCATCCTTCAGCTTATGACTATTTGGCTTATGTACTTGATTCTTTTCTCTTCCAGTCTTAACAGACTCCATAGCCTTCAAATACTCACCAAAAGATGGTTTAAATTCTAACTCTTTCTCAATAACTCCACCACCACCAACCAGCCGATTATCAGACTCGTCTTTTTGCAATGCCTTAACTCTTACACCAGCAACTCTAATTGCTTTCCCACACTTGCTCTTTAATGGAACACCAAAAATTGGAGGTCTCCAAGAATTCAAAGGCCCACGTGAAGAATATGGTTTCCAGCTACAATTACAGGTTAAGTTCCCATTTCTTTCAAAACTAGATAAACAGTTTTGCCCATTTGTCATAATTATCACCTCCATATTATCAATTCACACCACAATCTCACAAGCCAAGCAGACCTCTATCCTGGAGTCACTAAAATGATTCCCTAGTTTTTCCTATGATTGAAAAAATACATAATCATAATAAAAATCTGATCTTTTTCGATAATATACTGAAAACCGACCTTCAAGAAGCTGAAGTTGTGAATAAAAACAAAATATAACCAAGGGAACTACAAAAGAATCCAAGGTAACTTACAAAAGCTCCCAGGAGCAAAGAAGCATGAGAAGAACGCTCATATACTATAAGCCGAGTTCCTTTTTAAGGTTTTGTTTCACTCGCCCACTGTTTCAGTGCTTCTGCTAGCTGTGGTAGAGACATAATAACATGATGACAACCTTTTTTACAAGAAACTTATCGTGGCACCAAACTCCAAGCTAGCAGTTCTGCTGCCCGTTTGCGCATTAGAAGCCGATGTCTGTCATTTGGGCCTCTGGTTTTAATATAGATAGGATGTTTATCTAAAGACTAGTCAATTTATTGGGCCAAAAGAACAAACTTTTTAAGTTCTCCTTCTTCCACCTTTTTCATTTCATTTTATTGTTTATTTTTTAAATTGTTTTAAAAAATATTAGAGATGACTTTTTTGTGAGATGGGAAATTCGGTTTCATAAAAGGAGGCTAATAAATAGATAATTTATAGTCTCTCATCATGTAATCGATCATCAACATTGAGGGTTATCGAAGGTTTTTTCATTTAACGGTAGGAATATTCTCTCGAACTAGCTTCTGCATCAACCGAAACTAAATATTTTTTCAAATGATATTAGAAACATATTCCTCACATCGACCTAGAGCAATTTAACTGGAGTATGTGAAGAATGAGTGCTACTTATCACTGGTTTTTTACTTGGGCGAATGCACAAAGAACATCCTTATACAAATGAGCAACAACAATCCATAAGCACAGACAACATAAGACCATCCATGTGTCCCTTTACATCTTTACATCTTTACATCTTCCCTTCCCTATCAGAAGTTAATGCTCCCACGGAAACAATACATGGCATGGCTCAATTTATGAGCCATCCATATGGTCGCTATCATTGTTGACTTCCTAATATTCATCATCGCGTTGGATTTGCATGTCTTAGGTATGCTCTAAAACAAGTTCGTTAATTTTGTTTTGGTTGTTATTTTATTTTTTTAATTAGAATGAAATATTTTGATTTTGAACGTTTCAACATGTTATTTTGAGGTTATATATATAATTAAATATATTAATTTAAAAAAAATTAGTTCAAATCCAAAAATAAAATTATTTAGAATTGTACAATTCAATCTAAAAAAAGACATAATAAAATGATTTTTCTGAACAAAATTATGAATATATATAATATTACGAGAATGTCATTATCAATCTCGCAAAGTTATTATATTCTCTGATTGCTCTAAAATTTTAGCATAATATATACATATAAATATGTCAAGTGACTCCTCGTGAAATGTTATCTCAAATTAACGGTCAGATTAAGAGATATGATTGATATTGTAAAATTATTTATTATTTTTTTAAAAACACTATTTGGCCAAAACGGAATGGGCTGTTAGAGTATAATATAATCATATTCTGGGACCTCACTTACAAGCTTAAGTTTTTAGGTGAGATGGTTCCTTAACATGGTATCAGAGCCTTATTGACCCAGCGGTCACGAGTTCGAATCTCACCACCCCCATTCTATTTGATAAAAACTAAGCACAAGGTGATGTGGGTCTGTGCAAGTTTCAAGCCCAAAGGGCTTTTCACTTGAGGAGGTGTGTTAGAGAATAATATAAATCATATTATGGGGCCTCACCTACAAGCTTAAGCTTTTAGGTGAGATGGTTCCCTAACATGGGCAGAACGAAACTGGAACGCTTCGTCCGGTATTTAGCTGAAAAATCCAGAATAGGCCGGAATTTAAACCGAGATAAAAACAATGTCATTTTATCTTATTTTATAACTGATACGAAACAAAACGAAATTGACAACCTACCCTGAAATGAGAATTCATGGTAATTTAGTAACAGGAACGTCTAGATGAGAAAACGAAAAAATCAAAGGAGCAAAAGGTGCACTATTGTGAGACACCAATGTGCTCCACCGTGCGTGCAGCCATCAGTGTGAGAGCACATAATATTGAGTATTCATCAGTGTGCGAGTACATAATTTTAAGTGTTCCACTTGCGATCCATACGCTCATCAGGGTTTTGCTCGTCTTCATCAAAATCAGGAATAAAGAAGTCAGGAGGTACCTGCCGATATGATTGTCATCATCAACTAATTAATGACCTCCCATGCACAAACAACTACTTTAGCTGCCTTTATTCCTTTTGCATGGCAACAGAAATAAAGCATTTTAGCCTTCGTGGTTCTTAACATGAATGTTAAAGAATCATCTTATTTAAAAGTTTAAGCTTATAAGTGAGGCTTCATAATATGATTTATATTACTCTCTAATACACCCCTTCAAGTGAAAGCCCTTTGGGCTTGATACTTGCACAGACCTACATCACCTTGTGCTTGGTTTTTATCAAATAGAATGAGGGTGGTGAGATTTGAACTCGTGACCGCTGGGTCAACAAGACTCTGATATCATGTTAAGGAACCATCTCACCTTAAAACTTAAGCTTGTAAGTGAGGCTCTATAATATGATTTATATTATTATCTAATAATAAACATTTTTTTATGACACACTAGACATCTTTCAAGATTTCGGCTAAGAGACCTTGAAATTGATGGACTCAGTCAGTATCCAGATTATAACTTCTGAAACCTGGACTGACTTCGAAGTTCAAATACAATGAAATATTAGTAACAGTGAAACCCTGCATTTTTTTTTATTTGTTCTTGATACTATCAGTTTGTGGGTGAATCATATTGAGATGACGTTTAGGGGAAGGTGGGAGAGTGTTTAATCATCAAAGCCAGAACGAGGGTTGATTTTTTCCAAAAAGTAAAGCACCTTTTCCCTGTTTATTTCATGCTTGCGAGTGAAAACTGCAAGTATCTGGCATGTTAGATTAAGCAACCATCTTTTTCTTGTTGCACCCCAAGTTGTCGACATTAACTTTACAAGAATATTTTCTTTCGACAAAGACCGTATTCAAAAGTAATTAGCACTTGCCAGATCCTTAATGGGAGATTTAGAAAATTAAGCAAGGGTGAGGACCTAAACTAAGCACTGCAGATTTGACTAATTGAATCTTTGATTGGTTAGCTTGGCTACTTAACAAATACTGGCATCAAGCTCACCTCTTGCATTTCTACACTTGGAGCATGTTGGATGCAAAAGAGATTTTCCAGTACTTGCGTTGTGATTGAGCTAAGATAAGATTTGCTATTTAAATTCTCCTGCTCACTCAAACAAAACAGAAGAAGAAATATTAGGAAGGCTGCCAGAATGCAGGACTGTCACTAACAATTTAAAATAGGTCAGACTTTAATAGCAAACCAGAAATCACAGGGAGTTTCAGTGTAGTTACATACCATGAGTCCACCAGGACTTTTCAATGAATAATCAGGGGCAAAAGATTTAATATACTCATTTTCTGGGATGTCTGCAAGAAAATTAGATTGCAATAAATTTCAGGTGCTAGAAAAGAGCAATATGAGGTAATGAATTAGGATGTATAGTGGGAGAAGAGTTAATGATAAAAGGCATGGAAAAAGGTAGAAGATGAGGCCAACCATTATTAATGGCGTGTTAACTGAAAAATACAAAATTGTACATAATATGACATTAAAAAATAAAAGAGAAAACTGATTACATTAATCACTTCCATATAACATGCAAATATGCAACATTGATTAATGGAAGTGATTACATTAGCATACCATTGGGCAGTTCTGTGTCTAAAAGAACTCCTGTTTCAACAGTCCAGGATCGAGCAACATTCTCTTTTGTGTACCACCCCACCTCCTGTAACCTGCAGGGGAGTAACTTCTAGTGAGCTTTGACATTTCATAAGAGTAGACTACTAATAGGGAGTGGAGCAAATAAGAGCATACAAACAAGGGCAAGTTGAGTTTCTTCACAAACCTAACACATTCTGCAAGCCTTGCAACAAACATCACCATGCACACCAAATTAAGCCATCATCAACTGGCTTAAGACCATTCATGCACCAACAAAAGAACCAAGAAAATAACTTCTCCGTGTTAGGACAAATGCACAGCCCTCCTCTCGGGTAGACTCCCAGGCCCATGGGTAATATGTGGTTGTAACGCTATTGTACCAGCCTGTGCTGTCCTCACCATGAAATGGATGTGCACCATGAAATGGATGTCTTCCTTCAGTACATTTAGGAAGCAGTTGAGTTTATAGGACTCAGCTAAGCCTCTAAGTTGGTTGGATAAAAACTCAAATTGACTTTTATACTCCTCTACTGTAAAAGTCTATTTCAGTCGGATCAGGGCCTCCATGGGGTCATCATAGGGTGACGCCCCAAACCTTGTCAGGAGAGCTCGAATGAACCCATCCCAGATGTTAAGTCCTCCGGCAACTTCCATGTCTTGGAACCATACCAAGGCCTTCCTTTCCATATGAAAGGAGGCCATTAAAACCTGGTGATGGGGATTGGTTTGGTGATAATTAAAAAAACTATTTGGCATGGTAAATCCACCCACTGGGGTTGTCCCCATTAAATTTTGGAAAATCCAACCTTACAGCCTTAGTCTGGATTCCAGTCGTGTCCTCATACAGAGGGTTCATGATCTGTTGACCAGACCCTCCTGGATCGCCAATGTTTTGGGTCGCCTTGCTCTGTACCAATGCCTCCACATATGAGGCCATCACGTCCAATTTTTGTGTCAGCCCTTGTACTAGTTGTTGTAATGCATGGTGATTCTACTGGGACTGTTCTTGATTTTGTTTTACAACTGCCACCGATTCAGCAAGTTGAGAACATCTGGTTCCTGCACCTTCAGCCATGGAAACCGGCTTTAATGCCAATGTTATGACTTGACGAATTCTTTATTAAGATATATGGATTTTTGAGAAATCCACAACCTCCAAATAAAATTCTCTGGAAATATTGTTCAATGCCTGATTATTCTTAAATATCGTTTAAATAATCTAATTGCGAACTAATTTAACAGTTAACTAATGGACTGGACTATTACGGCATTGGGCTTGGCCCATGACTGGGCCTAACAAGCTAACTAAAACTACTTAACTAATGGACTGGACTATTACAACATTGGATTTGGCCCATGACTGAGCCCCAATCTAACCCATTACTCCCAACTATCTCATAATTGGTACTTCACTTTCGTTACATGTGAACCCCTCGTTCCCTCCTGATGTGCCTGATGTGATGTAAAGTTGGTTGCCCCCGTCTAACGTGATATTTGACTAACCGAGCAGTTGACCTTCACTTATGGCACATGACACTGTGTGGCGTCATTGGATGGTTCGGTTCAAAATAAACACTGCCCACATAGCCTATATCAACAAAAAGACATCTTTATAAAACTTCCATAAATTTGTTAAAAAAAACATTGCAAAGAAAATTTTGGATGCTACATCACTGAATGCTTGATTGCAAAGATCAAAACAGATAAAACAATGACAAAAGACATTAAAAGTTAAGAACTTTTTCACTTACCATCATAGAAATAAGCAATTCTATCTTTAGAGTGTACTAATTGGGGAAAAAAGAGTAGAAAATGATGATTTTTTCAAGTTTTTTCATTACAATTCTCTCTAGTTTTCACGAGCCATAAACTCACACTCTGCTGTT
Organism: Salix purpurea; assembly: GCA_027405865.1. Classification (NCBI taxonomy): domain Eukaryota; kingdom Viridiplantae; phylum Streptophyta; class Magnoliopsida; order Malpighiales; family Salicaceae; genus Salix; species Salix purpurea. The sequence goes on from JAOWLH010000002.1 coordinate 29,138,934, forward strand.
GGGATTAAATTTTTTTTTGTCTAGTTTTAATATATATATATATATATATATATATATATATATATATATATATATATATATATATATTATTTCATTTTTTATTCTTTTATTTTTTTTGTTTAGTTTCGATCCCTTGATTTTTTTGGTCTTTCTGAGATAATTTTTAATTTTTATTTGTATTAAATATAGTTTGCGTTAAAAACATAGTAAGTTTAACTTTGATGGTGTAAAATGAGAGTGAAACTCTCTCTTATACATGTAAATAAAGATTATTTTATATTTGTATATTATAAAAAACATGTGTAATATCCTTAATAGCCCCGGATTTAACTATTAATTTTTTGTCTTATTAGAGGGTATTATGGTTATTTTAATGTACTTAGAAACATTAAAAATCTAAAATATAGTTGGATCCATGGTTAAAATCATTGTTCATTGATGGATAAAATAGTAATTTCACCATTAGAGTGTCTAAACATGACTCATGACTCATGCAGAATACATAATGCAATATTAACAAATTTCTAATATGTGTATATTTTTTTTAAACATAATAGTTGTTATGTATAAATGGAAAAATATTGTAGCAATCCATAATATTTTGTGAGATGAGCCACAATGCTATGTAAAAATAATTCTTTTAGACATGACTCATGCAGAATGCACAAGATACAATTGACAAATTTCTAATATGTGCACATTTTTTTAAACATAATAGTTGTTATGTTATGTATAAATGTATAAGTGGGAAGGGACTTGTTCCCTTCCTCTGCACTCGGGTTCGATCCTCTCTATGCATGTCTGTCACTTTCCTGATGCCTTAATTGTCCACTAGGCTTGCAGGGTGTTCAGTAGGTCTAGAGATTAGTCATGATACGCATTAGTTGGCCCGTACACCCCCGGTTATAAAAAAAAAAAAGAGTCTGAAGATTAGACGTGATGCACGTAGGATGGTCTGGACACTCTGGTTATTACAAAAAAAAAATATAAGTGGGAAAAGAAAATGCAAAAAAGAGATGGGTCTGGTAATTAGTATTGGTTCACGTAAGTTGGCTCTAACAACCTGGTTATGTAAAAAAAAGTATAAGTGGGGAAAAAAAAGTAAAAGAAAAGGTCTAGGGATTAGTCGTGGTGCGTATAAATTAGTTCGGACATTCTGATTATAAAAAAAATTTATAAGTTAAAAAAACAAAAAAAAAGCACTATAGCATGAAAAAAATGGGTCTGGGGATTAGTCACGGTGTGCGTAAGCTGGTTCGAACACCTCAGTTATTAAAAAAACAAAAAAATAAGTGGGAAAATAAAGTGGATCTAGAAATTAGTAGTGGTCTGTGTAAGTTGGCTCGTACAACCCGATATAAAACAAAAAAAAAATATAAGTGAGGAAAAAAAACATATAAAAAAATAGATATGTGGATTAGTCATGGTGCACGTAAACTCGTCTGAACATTACGATTATAAAAAAAATATAAGTTAAAAAATTAAAAAAAAATACTTTATCAAGAAAGCACTTTAGCAATCCACATTGTTATGTGTGGGGATATGTATTGCTTTCCCCACACCATTTATATGGATAACGAGCCATAAACTTGCGCTCCGCCGTAGGGATTAAATTTTTTTGTCTTTTTTAACACATATAATTTTTTATTTTGTATTTCAGTTTATATTTTTTTTTATTTTTAGTTTAGTTTCGATCCCTTGATTTTTTCTGTCTTTCTAAGATATTTTTAAATTTTTTATTTGTATTTATACACCTTTGCTCTTAGTTTAGATTTTTAATTTTTATTGTTAGTTTTATTTGTATTAAATACAACTCGCGTTAACAAACATAGTAAGTTTAGCTTTGGTGGTGTAAAATGAGAGTGAAACTCTTTTTTATGCAAGTATAGTTAAACGCGAAATGTTTGAAACACCATCACAAGCAACTCTTCCGTTTTGTCTTATTTGAGGCTACAAAAGTTATTTTACTGTACACTAAAAAAGTAAAATTATCGGGACACCTCCACTGACAATTCTTGGTTTTTTTGTCTTATTTGAAGGTATTATGATTATTATACTATGCACAGAAATGAAAAAAAAAATCAAAAATACCTCTAATACCATCACATCATTTTAAACACATTTTACATAATAAAATTAATATACATTTTTAGAAGTTTTACGACGCCGCACGCGCCATCCAAAATGTGCATGAACTCTGAAATTGACATCGCGCCCGAAGACATGCTCACAACACCGTGACTGAAACTATAATTAAAAATTGGTAAATTACCAATAAACACCTATAACTAACTCTTGGATTTTGTCTTGTAGGGGGTATACGTACTTATACAACTTGCGATGCGCATCAGTTGACCTGGACACCCCGATTAACAAAAAAGGGACTGAGGATTATCATGGTATGCTTAAGCTCACCTAGAGACCCAAGTTATAAAAAAATATATAAGTGAAAAAAAAACAAAAAAACAAAAGCTTAAGTTGGCCTAGAGACACCGGTTCTAAAAAAAAATATAAGTGAAAAAAAAAGTATAAGCATGAAAGCACTGTAGCAATCCATATTATTTTTTTTTAATCAGTTCGGGAATTAGTCGTGGTGCGCTTAAGCTAGACCAAGGACCCCGATCATAAAAAAAATGTATAAGTGAACAACAAAAAGTATAAGGAAAAAAAATAATAAATTGGTCCAGGAATTAGTCGTGGTGCGTCTAAACTGACATGGACACCCACATTATCGAATAACAAATTTGGTCCGAGGAGTAGTGGTGGTGCGTGCAAGCTGGCTCGGAGATCCTGGTTAAAAAAAATGTATAAGCGAAAGAAAACCAAAAAAAAAAGTATAAGCGTGAAAGCACTGTAGCAATCCATATTGTTTTAAAAACAAATTTGGTCTGGGAATAGTCGTGGTGTATTTAAGCTGACCCGTAGACTGCGGTTATAAAAAAAATGTATAAGTGAACTAAACAAAAGTATAAGAAAAAAAGGAAAAAAATATATCAGCGAGAAAGCACTTTAGCAAAAAAAATAGGTCAGAGGATTAGTCGTGGTACATATAAGCTGGTCTGGATATCCTGGTTATAAAAAAAAATGGATCTAGGGATTAATTATGGTGCGCTTAAGCTAGCCCGAACACCCCGATCATAAGAAAACAAAAAAAATAAAGTGGAAAAAGGAAAAAGTATAACCAGCAAAAAAAAATTCATGGAAAAAAAGAAAAAAAAATATAATCAGAAGAAAAAAAAAAACATAATCAAGAAAAAAACAAAAAAGAAAGCTATAAAAAGAATTGGATTCGAGGATTAATCGTGGTGCGCCTAAGGTAACCCAGACACCTTGATTATAAAATAAAATAAAAAAATATAAGTTGAAAAAGAAAAAAAAATATAACCAGCAAAAAAATATTTCATGGAAAAAATGGGGAAAAATAATTAGTAAAAAAACATAATAAAAAAAGCAAGAAACGAAAAAAGCAAGAAACAAAAAAAAAAATTAGAAATAAAATGTAATCAGAAAAAAAATGCAAAAAAAAAAGAAAAAAATATAATCAGAAGAAAACAAAAAAAAAACATAATCAAGAAAAAAACAAAAAAGAAAGCTATAAAAAGAATTGGATCTGAGGATTAATCGTGGTGCGCCTAAGTTAACCTAGACACCTTGATTATAAAAAAAATAAAAACATATAAGTTGAAAAAGAAAAAAATAAAAAAAATATAACCAGCAAAAAAATATTTTATGGAAAAAATGGGAAAAAAATAATTAGTAAAAAAACATAATAAAAAAAGCAAGAAACAAAAAAAAGAAAAAAATAATTAGAAATAAAACGTAATCAGAAAAAAAAGCAAAAAAAAAAAAAAAAAACCAAGAGACAAAAAAAGAAAGAGAAATCACTGTTGCAATCCACAGTGGTATGTGTGGGGAGCAACAGTGATTTCCCCACACCATTTAGCTTATTGTTAACTAGCTATATTGTCCACGCGTTGCTGCGGGTATTTTTGTGTATATAATTTAACATAATTAAATCAAAAACAATAAATTTATATGATATAATTAAGAAAAATTATAGATTATGAGATAAAATGTAGCAATTTTTCAGTAGAGTTTGTTGCGCAAGCATAAATAATATTTTTTAGATTAAAGAAACTGCGTTATAAAAGATCACAAAAGAAAATGGGCTTGGTGATCAGGCGTGTTTTTTTTTTCTTGGGGGTGTTTTCGGTTCTTGTTTTTTTTTTTTAATTAGCCGCAATGTGCACAGTATAATCACGAATCAACCCCTCGAAAACAACAAAATAATTATTAAATTATCCTGAAAAAAAAAACTCAAAAACATTAACAAAAGAATAAGTAAGAGAAACAATTAAATTATTATTATTATTATTATTATTATTATTATTATTATTATTAATGAAATAAACAAAAATAAATGAAAGAATAAAAATATCCAAGAAACTTTAACAAAAGATTAAAAAAAAAACTATTATTGCTATTACTGTCAAAAATAATTTATCAAATTATTCGGAGGGAAAAAAAACATTAAAGAAAGAGCAAGCAAGAAAAACAATTTAATTATTATTATTATTATTATTATTATTATTATTATTATTATTATTATTATTATTATTATTATTATGAAAGAAACAAAAATAAATGAAAAACTAAAAATATGCAAGAAACTTTACCAAAAGATAAAAAAAAAACAATTATTATTGCTATTACCGGCAAAACAAAAAATATTATCAAATTATCGGGAGAAAGAAAAAAAAACACAGAAGAATAAGAATAAAAAATAATTAAATTATTATTATTATTACTATTACTATTACTATTACTATTACTATTACTATTACTATTACTATTATTATCATTATTATTATTATTATTGTGTTAAATACACTTATATAAACATGGACAAAAGTAGAGATTATTCTAGAAATATAAAAAAATAAAATTATAAGGACTGAAATGAAAATCAAATATAAAGGGATTAAATTAAAAAATTAAAAGTCAAAGGGCTGAAATGCAAATTAAATTTATTCTCAATTGAAATCAGAGGACAAAATTGCAAAAATCAGAACTTGTGTACCGAATTAATTGAGTTATATACAGCCAATCCGGAAATTGAAAGTAGCAGGACCGAAGTGAAAAGCAACAAAACATGGGGGACTCTTCTGCATATTTACGTGCAGGAGAGAGAGAAACGTGGCCGGCGGCTTTAACCGGCCTCCTCCGCGTCCACATACTGTTTTAGGTTACACGCACCACCGCGGGAGGAAGACCACGCGGCAGCGCATCGAGTAGGACGCCGATAGCCAATTTTCGGCCACCGTAGCACGCCGCACGCGCCACCTAAACAGGGCGTGAGGCGAAAAACCGTCTGGCACGTGCGCCTCACGCCCTGACAGACACTGAATTTTAAATTGAAAAAATATGGTCAATTACCGTCATGTCCCTGGAGTGCAGGTGTATGTTTTGAATATATACATTACCTGCACCAGATTATTGCCTTTTTATGGTGACAAACATACCCTTGTTCTTTTAATAATATTACAGCTTAGCACTTTAAAAGGTCTTCTCTTTCCGTCTAAAACCCTAATACAAGGCAAGCAAAGCAAAGCAAAGCCCTTATCTATCCTTCTCTTTTTCGTTCATAGCCTTCTCTGTCACTTGAAGTAGCTAAGGAGCCGCCTTTCGTAAACTAACCATGCCCAAGTCTAAGCGTAACAGGCCAGGTTTGCTCTGTTTTTCTCATCTTTGATCATATACATGACTGTGTCTGTGTGTTCTGTGGGCAGTTTAGTCTATGAGAGAAACTGATCTTTCGTGTGCTGTTGTTTTAGGTTTAAGTTTGTTCCGTGATTGTGGGGTTCAAAACTTCTTTCGATAATTTTTTTTTGAATTGGGGTTTCCGTATTTTGGATTTTGAGCTTGTGTTGTTTAATGTGAATTATAGCGATAAGCAAAGATATCGAGGGATTGTTATGGTTGGCGTCTAGCCTGGTTGTATTTGAATTATGTAGACAAAAATCTGTTTGTTATTTCATGTTTAATATTTCTTCTGGCATAAGAGATAAAAAATTCTTGAGCTCAAAAAAGAGGAAAAATTGCTATATGGATGAGAAAAAAAATTGTAATTTATAGAGGTTTAATTATGTGATATGCAGTCACATTGTCAAAAACAAAGAAGAAGGGGAAGGAGCATAAAGAGTCTATAGTAAATTCTATAAGGGATGCTGTGGAGAAGTACAGTTCTATTTATGTGTTTGGCTTTGAAAACATGAGGAATCTCAAATTCAAGGAGTTCAGGGAACAACACAAGTCAACCAGCAGGTAAAATCACTTATTTTTTGTTTCATTTTAGTGGAAAACAAACCATTGGTGACTGTATTCCTTATGAGTTGTTGAATGGGACTACTTTTGGTTTTGGGGATGTTATTTAAACAATATATGAATCGCATGTCTTTTAGTACCTTTTTTTTATGTTTAGCCATCTTGTTTTTAGGTGAGCAGGTTTTCCCTACAATTTTCACTTAATTGTTTTGAACAATTTAGTTTGTGGGAATTTTTCAAGCACTTGGCTCTTCAACATCTTATCAACTTTTAGAGCACTTGGTGATTCTATGCCTTACCAACTTTCTTTTCATGGTTGTCAGATTCTTCCTTGGGTCAAATAAAGTAATGCAGGTTTCTCTGGGTCGATCTGCTGCTGATGAAATCAGGCCAGGTTTTCACAAAGTTTCTAAGGTAGCATGAACATCTACACAGTCCATAGTTTCTGCATTCTTCTATTTTGATAAAGAGTTCTCGTGAATTTCCTTATCAATTTTTTTCTCCCAGCTTCTACGTGGTGATGCCGGACTTTTTCTTACCAACTTGCCTAGAGAAGAAGTTGAAAGGTAACCTTAGTACCTACCATGATATATGATGCATCCTTTACTCTCCTTGTTTGTTTGTAAACCAAACCCTAGTGTCTTGCAGTTACCAGGGTTATTCTGATCATCGTTTGGATGCTGAAGAAAGAAACTTCAATTTCTTGAATAATTCTTATTTATGTTATTATTGGAATGGACACGGAAACCTGATTTTTCTCAGTAAGAAAATGATAACAATTTAGATGTGTTGTTGTGGCTTTTGATGAAAGGACCATATGAATTGCTTCTAAATATGCAAGGCAGCGCCATATGTAACAGGGCAGTGAGGGACATTATGCTTGTACATGAAAATAAGTTCTTTGTTGGGAGCTTGTACATGAAAATAAGTTTGATTGATTTGGCTGTATTGCTGGCATTTTACAGACCTATTCAGTGATAAAAACACTTCTTCATGAGTTAATGTTCTTAGTTGTCTTTTTGCAGGCTGTTTAATGAATATGAGGAATATGACTTTGCAAGGACAGGAACCACTGCAACAGAAACAGTATGTGAGATATTTTATGTCTGGTTGTAGACTTATGTACTGTTTGAACAGGTTGAACCATGCCTTGCTGTGTTGAATCAAGAACTAGACACAAACTTGCACACACATGTATAATGATTAATGTATGTGTGCCCTTTTTGTAATTGACTAAGGAAACGATCACCAAGGATCTTTAAATTTATTTTTCAGCTCATCCTTGTTAACATCCACTCGGGGTCAGTTTTGAGAGCAGTCAATTTTTTTGGATGCCATATAGATCTATCACCCAGTTTTCTGTACTGTGATTAAGTTCTATATTTCAATCATCCTGACTTGTGACTGGATTTTCAGGTGGAACTCAAGGAAGGACCCCTCGAGCAGTTTACGCATGAGATGGAACCCTTTTTGCGCAAGCAAGGGATGCCTGTTCGGTTGAACAAGGGTACATGATTGCTTTCGACTACATGTTGTGTCTTGCATGCTCACAAACACGCACACATATTGTATCCTGAGGTCTGATATTAAATTAATCATGGTTTGCAGGTGTTATCGAACTTGTTTCAGACTTTGTTGTCAGTGAAGAGGGGAAGCCTCTGTCCCCTGAATCTGCTCGCATTCTGGTTAGTTCTGGCCTTTTGATTTTGCTAGCTAGCTAGTATACTCACACTATTTCTTCATTCTTGTTAAAAAAAAGGCATGTGGCTGATGTATTACTTCTTTCAGCGCTTGTTAGATACCAAGATGGCCACCTTCAAGCTTCACTTAATTTGCCGATGGAGCCCTGAGGATTTTGAGCTTTATAGGGAAGGTCTAGATGGTTCAGATGTTGAATCTGCCTAAATCGAGGAATCTTTGAGAGAATGCCTGTGTATTACAAGTTAATTGCAGCGGTGTTGAATTTTTGTAGCTCAAGGTGATGGAGAGGGCGAGCTGTCTTGTTGTGCCTTTTGGGAAACGAAGACGGCGTGTTATTTCACTGTTGAGTGTTACCTTTGAGCTTAATTGGAGCTTCACTTTTTATTTGAGTTCTTCTCAGGTACCGCATGTGTTTCTGTGCGGGTGATAATTAGCAGTGCAAGAATCATACCTGCTGTCTGGATGTTTTCTTAATATCTCAAAAGAAAAACAAAAATTCCTTGGCTATTTACTGCTTTTGTAGAACAGTAGAAACGAATTTTCCTGATCCCACATCATTTTATGTCAGGGTTAGTTTTGTTTGCCAAACGTTTCGAATCGGTTAAAAAATAAAATAAAATAGTGTTATTTTTATTTCGGTTTAAATTTCGGTCTATTTTTAATTTTTCAACTAAATACTGACTGAATCGTTCCTGTTTTATTCTATTTATTTTGTCTGGTCAAATAAATAATGTTTTTTTTTTTTTTAAAATAATGAATGATTTTACAAAATTAATCATCTCTTAATCTGATTTTTAGATTGAGATGAAATTTTATTCTCTTAACATATTTATATATATTATGTTAAAATTTTATAGTAATTAGAGATTGTAATGACTTTGTGAGATTGATGATGATATTTTTATAATATTATACATGTTTATATTTTGTTCAGATTTTCTTATATATATTAAATCGTATAATTTTAAATAATTTAATTTTTGGATTTAAATTTTTTTTTAATTAATATATATATACACACACAAACATACACAGTACAACTCTAAAATAACACGGGGAACACTCCAAAATCAAAACATTTTATTCCAATGAAAAAAAAAAAAACCAGAATGAAATTTACAGCCTTGGTTTATGGTGTTGGTCAATTTCTAGAAATGGATGGAATTGGAGTGTCACAAGCTCTTCAGAAAGAAGTGATGCAGTGTAACAAATTGAACGTGCCTGGAAAAGTATTTTCTACTGCTCCATCTCTCTTCACCCTGAGAAATAGAAATCCTCGTGCTTGTACTACAAACTTTGGCAGTAAATTAAGAAAATAAATGAGTTTAAATTAGGGACCAATCAATCACTACAATTTAAATTTTGGGATTAATTTAGAAAATGATTCCACAAATCACTTTTCCTTATAATTTTTATTTGTAAAATAGCATCAAACTAAACTTTTCAAAAAATAAAATTTTGATCTTTTGTTTTTGTCAGTATTGATAACCAGTCTAAAAATTGATGAATGAGGAAATTAGTTTCAAAATTATCGAAAAATACCTCAAAATCAATTTAAAAAAGACATTTGTTTTCTTAAAAAATAATCAATAAAATCATGATATTAGGGGGCACAAAGAAAAAAATAAAAAAGAAGAAGGAAGATAGTGTAATTGCACAAACATACGGGGCACCAAGTGTAATTTAAATCATAAAAGAGTCACGAATTAGCCTTCACCGTGTTCTCTCATTTCAACTCTGTAGCCTCCTCCTCTTCTCTGCTCTCTCTCAGCATCCAAACCCTAACCAGATTTTCTGGGGCTTCATTCACCAAGGTAAGGACTTTTCCCTCTCAATCCACCCATTTATACATCTTTCAAAACCCTAACCTTTTTGGCCTTTTAGATGGCTGTTTCTCACTCGGAATCTTTGAATCAATCTTTCCATTCCTAAACTAGGGTTTCGGATTCTATTCAATTTGGTGCCTTATAATTTGACTTTTAGATTTGATTATGATCGTATTATGTGTGTGTGTGTGTGTGTGTGTGTGTGTGTGTGTGTGTGTGTGTATACTTGAATTTAGATCGCTTGGATTTAGTAAAAAATGAGTTTCATTTAGATCTGAGAATTTGATGTAAATATCGCTTCTCTAAGAACCCAATTAGTATCTAATTTATTTTAAGATCGTTTCTTTAATTACCCAATTAGTGTTTTATTGCTCTTACTGTGAATTGGGCTTTTGTTTGCCTGTGCTTTCAGTTATCAAAACTGGGTTTTTTGGCTAGGTCCCTATTTTTTTGGTTAAATGCACGTTCAAGTCACTGTGAATATTGTTTATTTGTAAGCATGATGGATTTGTTGTTTGTGCTTGAAATGATTGGGTTTTTCTTTTGGAATGTGAAATTTAAGGATGACAACGGAAACACCTTTCCGACCAAGGGAGAAGCTCATTGATCACCAGAAATATTTCCAGAGCATTCACAAGCACACATATTTGAAAGGACCTCTCGATAAGGTTACCTCTGTTGCCATTCCAATAGCATTCGCAGCTACCTCACTGTTTCTTATTGTGAGTAATCTAGTCTGTTCTCTTACATGCCAACTTCTGTTAATGATTTTCTGTGTCTTAAAGGTTGGTGCCAAATTTCTCCTTGGGTTTCCACAAGACAAATTGTGATCATGTTATTTGTTTTTTTCAGGGGCGAGGGATCTATAACATGTCTCATGGGATTGGAAAGAAGGAATGAGGAAGCTGTTCGTGTAATGATCACTGCTATGTTTTTCCTGCTCATGTTTTGAAGGATTATTTGCTTGTGCATGCGAACCAGTATTGTTTCTAAATTTGTTAATTAATAATTGCATAGTTGCTGGGTTGCAGCTATCAATGGAAGTTTAAACTTCGCCATCTAAATGATACATGATTGAATTTCAGGCCTTACCTAGTTGTTCCATTGCCTTTCTTTGTGTTATTTTCTTTTTTTCTGCTTTCATTTCATTGAAAATGACTATCAGTGCAATTTGCCGAGTACTTGGTTAGATATTTTTTTTATGTTTTCTTAAGTTTATGCCAGGTTCAGTCCTGCCAGTCCATTGGCGAGGCAGTTTTTGAGCTGGTGAGCTGTTGGATGAATCCATCTCCAAGCACTCGATAGGGAAGACTGAAAATGGTGTGATGATATCTTGCAGTATCTTTTTCATTGAATTGTTTGTTTTGAGGCTTCTGAACTGAAAATGGAGTGTTGATAACCGGGAGCTCAGTGGTGATGCAGGGGAATGACATTTTTTAATATAACAAGTATAAAATATAATTTGGTACCTGCATATTTAGCTGGAATGGGTATCGAGACGAAAATGATACCATTTCGTCACGGGTTTTGTAATGGCATTGAACATTCTGGTTATTCTGACCGGAACAGAATAAAATTAACAAGCCTGATTTCAACGAGTAAAATATATTTTATCTTTTTTTTTTTCTGTTCTTCTATTGGAATATGTAGAAATAGCAACTCAAAAGAAGAAAAATTATTTTAGCTATTAAAATAGTTGTTTTTGTTGTAGAAGTCAAAAATGTAAAACACAAAAGCTAAAATTATAATTTTAACTTTGCCTTTTCAGATGATTTATGCGTTGAAGATGCCCTAAAAACAAGTAAAATTAGCTTTTTGTATGCATGATTGGATTGTACCTAACCTTAATAGGTAAAAAGGTAAGAAGATTTATTCTCTTACTTGACTAGTCGAGTTCTTTGATGGTTTTAGTGTTACAAATGTTAAATTAATGTTTTTTTTAATAGTTAGATGGGTTGATGTTAATTTTTTTCAAGAAATCTTATTTTAAAAAAATTCATGAACTATAATCTCGAACGAACTATTTTTTTTTAAGATGCATGAGAATTCAGGAGTGTAATTTCTTGAAAATTTAGTGCCTGTTTGGAGTGTATAATTTCTTGAAAATTTAGTGCCTCTGTTGGAGTGTGGTTAAAGTTATTTTTTATTCAGAAATGTATTAAAATTATTTATAACATTAACATATTAAAATGATCTAAAAATACTATTTTTTATTTTACAATAAAAAATAAAAAATTTCAATTTTTTTTAAAATGCTTTTGAAATGCAGTACCAAACATCTCCTTAGCTGAGTTGAATGCGGTTAGCCATTCGACTTTTTTATTTATTTAAAATTAAGTTTCATATATATATATATATTAGACTTTTTATTATCGTTTTTCCATATAGATTTGAGATAAAAATCGTGTGTAGAATAATTTACTTGAAAAATTAGCTGGGTTAACTAATAGTGTGTTTGTGAATGTGGCTGGTCTATTTTTTTTTGTTATTTTTTATATATTATTGTTAAAAAAAAATTAAAAAAAAAATTAGATATATTTTCAAGTAAAATATATTTTAAAAAATAATTATTATCACAATAATAGTAATAAATATACGTTAAATCAGTTAAACTAAACTAATGTGAAGCAATCTTGAGCTCAAATTACTAGGTAACCTGAGCTTTATCCAGTAAATATTTAAGGTAGAATTTGAAAATGTGGCTCCAACACTTTGATAAAAAAAAAATATTTTTTTGAAATTAATGTATTTTTATATTTATAGTGGTTTTGATGCACTATTATCAAAATTAAATTTATAAAAAAATATTATTTAAATAAAAAAACTTTGAAAACACTATAATTACTAATTTACTACAGTACCAAAAACTATTTAAAAGGGCAAATATCATTGTTTTGAGTGACTTGTCTTCCAAACCCTCTCGTGTGGGAATATGGTCCCCAGATGTACAGAAAACGACCGTTGCATTATCTCCCTCGTACTCCTCAAACCCTAACAACAATAAAAAAATAAAAAACTGTTTTTGTTTGTAAGAAAAACAAATTCAAATTTCAAACGTTCAAATTCGTGCAAAGAAAGAAAAGCTGCCACCTTTTCTTCACTCTCCCCAACAGTTCTTGATCTTGAAAGCTGGAGCTTCCATTTATAATCATTGTTTTTTCCATTTCTAGCACCGGGTAGTGCTTACTTTACCATTCAAATAGCTCCTCCTCAAATTCAAATTCCTGCTTCTTGCTCCCTTTAAGACGAAACCAGGTTCTTGTTATGATTTTTTAGCATTCTTAGCTTCTTTGATGAAGAAAAGCCATTATTGAGCTTAAAAATTTTCAGGGTTTTGATTCTTTTTAGCTTGAATGATCAAAACCCTTTTGTTTTTCATGTACATTTTATAGAGGAGAAAGTTTGATCATTTTTTGTTCAACAAAATGAGAGAAGAAAACCCAGGTGAAACTAAATCAAAAGCAACAAGATTTGCTGATCAAAACCAAGCACCAAAGTCACAAAACATTAAGGGAAACAGCAACAACAATGCTTCAAAGATCAAGTCTTCATGGGGTTCGCATATAGTGAAAGGCTTCACGGCAGATAAAAAAACCAAAACACAAACAATCACAGTAACAACCAAGAAACTTCCATTAGCAAGTTCAGATACTATAAACCAAAAGAACCTTGTGAATTCTCATTCAAGAGTGAAAAGATCACTCATTGGTGATTTATCTTGCTCAGTTACAGGAAGCCAGATACACCCACATGCTTACCAGGGCAATCACAGGAGACAACCTTCAGGGTCAAGAGACTTGTTTGTGGAATTAGATCAATTAAGGAGCTTGCTTCAAGAATCAAAAGAAAGGGAGTTTAAGTTGCAAGCAGAGTTATCAGAGCTTAAGAGGAATGGGAGAGTAGTCGATCTTGAAAGGGAACTTGAAGCAAGAACAAACGAGGTGGATGAGCTTTGTAAGAGAATTGGGGTTTTGGAGTCTGAAAAAAGTGGTCTTTGTGAACAAGTGAATGAGTTGTGTTTGATTTCACAGAAGAGAAACGAAGAGGTATTGAAAAGGGAAGGGCATGAGAGTTCATTGGGGAATCTTGAAATGGAAGTTTTGGAACTGAGGAGGTTGAATAAGGAGCTGCAGATGGATAAGAGAAATCTTGCTTGCAAACTCTCTTGTATGGAGTCTCGATTGCCTTCCCTTGCCAAGGCTTCTGAGGTAAAAATCAGCTCCCATTCCTCTAGATTTGTTTGCTTGATGAGAAAATGCTATATTGGAAAAGAAAATGAATTTAAGTTTTTCAAAATTTGAAGGAACATTGGTTTAAGATAAATTGAGTAGAATCTACGGTTAATTTATTTGAATTTTTTTCTGGAAAACAAAATAGAGCATATCAATAGATTATACTGACTGATCTAATGATTTAATTTCTTTGGGTTTTAGATGATTCTATCACTCAATCACCTTCAATGCAAATACATAATTTAAATGTTTAATTATCTTGGCATTTGTTAGTTCTGTCTTGATAATGGCTTCTTTGATCCATGGTGTAGTCTATTTCCATTGTTAGTTACTTTTTTTTTTTATTAGAAACCAAACAGAGGACCAATGATGTTGATTTGGTGTTATCATAATCTCCCTTCTCTTTTGCCTGAAGAGTCGTAAGTTTAATACAACTGGCCAGGTTCCAATACTGAACTGTCTCTTGAATTTTATCAGAGTGATATTGTTGCCAAAATTAAGGCTGAGGCATCTTTGCTAAGGCACACAAATGAAGATTTGTGCAAACAAGTAGAGGGTCTTCAGATGAGCAGACTTAACGAGGTTGAGGAGCTAGCCTATCTGAGGTGGGTCAATTCATGTTTAAGAGATGAATTGCGTAATTCAAGCTCAACAATGGATTCAGATAAGGCCGCAAGCCCAAAATCGGTAGAGAGGAGTAACGAATCTGCTGGCTCAATGTCTTTCCAGAGTAGTGACTGCTTAGAATATAGTAGTAAAAGGAGATTAAATTTGATTAAAAAGTTGAAGAAATGGCCTATTACTGCTGAAGATTTGCCAAACATAGAATGCCAAGATAAAAATTGGGTCCTCTCGGAAGATGGGAGAAGTCCCAGAAGAAGACACTCTATAAGTGGATCAAAGTTCTGTATAGAGGAGTTGGTACCGAATAGGAGAAGGCAATCAGATGCTTTTATGTGTATAAAAGAAATGGAAAATGAAGTAGAGCTTGTAAGTTCTGAAAAGTATGAATTTGATATAATTCAAAGCCCTCAAATCACTGCAAATTTCCAAGAGACCAAAAAAATTGTAGGTCCGTTAGATGTTGAGAAAAGGGCTTTGCGTGTTCCCAATCCTCCACCAAGACCCTCATGTTCTGTTTCTGCTGGACCTAAAGATGAAGATTCAGCTCGAGTTTCACACCCACCACCGCCTCCACCTCCTCCTCCTCCACCTCCACCACCACCTCCAAAGTTTCCAGTGAAGAGCACTACAGCCGGAGTTGTGCAGCGAGCACCTCAAGTCGTAGAGTTTTACCATTCATTGATGAAGAGAGACTCAAGAAAGGAGTCTTCAAATGGAGGAATCTGTGATGCTTCAGATGTCGCAAATGTTCGAAGCAACATGATTGGTGAAATTGAAAACCGATCATCACATTTGATTGCTGTAAGTGAAATCTTACTTCTTATCTGAAGGTCAATTACAAGTATTATTATTGAATAACTTGTGTTAAAAGAAAACTGCTTTTTTTTATCCTACCATGAGGACAGTAAAGAAATGAAAGCTTGTATGCTTACAGCATTCTGGGATTGGATTTGCTGGTGTGATGATGCAAGTTTTTTTCACTTCCTTATAATTATTATCAGATGGGATCCAAAAAAAAAACCATATTCTGAAATCTTCTTTTACGTAGAGTTTTGACATTTTTGTTAATTAAAGGAAGTTCAAATGCTTAATAGTAATTCTGTCCCCCCACAGATCAAGGCAGATGTTGAAACTCAAGGAGAATTTGTCAATTCACTAATCAGAGAGGTCAATGGTGCTGTTTACCAAGACATTGAAGATGTTGTGGCATTTGTGAAGTGGCTTGATGATGAACTTGGCTTTCTTGTAAGTTTTTTCATGGTTAGAAATATTGTCGGACTCGACAATTTCTTTTCCTCTGGGTTCTGGTCTTAGGCGATGAGAAAGGCATGTGAGCAAGAATATTTCAAATGCTACAGTGACTAAAAAACTAATATTGCACCTTATTTGCATGCTTATGATGTAATCTTGAAGCTTTTATGGGCTAAAATTGTGTTAAAAAACGAAATGACTTGGAATTTAAAGCAGGAACTTTGCTGCCCACCACGGTATCCATTCTTACAAGGAGATAAATTAACAAGGGAAAATAGTATATATAGATGATGATAAAAAGATGGTATATCATCCTCATGAAGCTTTCATTTATGTGAAGGTGGATGAAAGGGCAGTCCTGAAGCACTTTGACTGGCCAGAAAAGAAAGCTGACACGTTGAGAGAAGCAGCGTTTGGGTATAGTGATCTCAAGAAGTTGGAATCTGAAGTATCATATTACAAGGATGATCCCAGAATTCCTTGTGACATTGCACTAAAGAAAATGGTTGCTGTGTCTGAGAAGTAAGAACTTGAAGTTCTGCCATCTGCTAATGTTTTATCCTGAGTTAGTTTATCTCCTCGTTGATTAATGTATATTAATTTGATGTACTCTGCAGGATGGAACGCACTGTTTATAACCTTCTACGAACAAGAGAGTCTTTGATGCGTAATAGCAAAGAATTCCAAATTCCCTCAGATTGGATGCTTGACAATGGAATTATTAGCAAGGTAAGCCATGACCTTCTCATCTCATTCTTCATTAGATAGTTTACAAGTTAAACATTACCAGATTTAGACACTGCATATCCATCAAGTAGTTTTCAATGACCTTCACATGGCCAATTAATCAACAAGTCTCATGTTGTAGATAAAGTTTGGCTCAGTTAAGTTGGCAAAGAAGTACATGAAAAGGGTAGCTACAGAAATCCAGTCCAAGGCAGCAGCACTAGAGAAAGACCCTGCTCTGGACTATATGCTACTTCAAGGGGTCAGATTTGCTTTCAGAATCCATCAGGTTTGTAGATAAGCAGTTTTGTGGCTGTTCATTTTATTTCTTCTTGGTTTATTGCACCAACAAGATCACTGTTTGTTGTATCTCTCAGAGTGAGATTCTTGAACTCAACTGTTTGAAATTTGAATTGGTTGACATTTATTACGAACATGGACATGGGGGTAAGGAAATAGCCAAAAGTCACTAATATTTTTAAAGGCAGCATGGTCTGCACAGGAAAAATCAACTTTTCTCTGCCCACAGACATCTTAAATAATGTTTTTGAACGGGAAAGAAAACAATGCCTGGCAGAACTTGATGATTTTTGTCTTGGCTTGTGCAGTTTGCTGGAGGATTTGATGCAGAAACAATGCATGCGTTTGAGGAGCTTCGCAACCTTGCCCACCTGCTCAACAAAAAGTAAAAGAGAGTGGGAAAATTTGGCTTACCATCTCAGTAAGCTACACAGTTGATATCATCTGGCTGGCTGGGGTAGTGTGTATTCATGGTGTTGTGGTTTGGTAAGGGTTTTAAACAGTTGAAAGTTGTGTGAGTTTTGTGTGAAATAGGAAGCAATTTTGTCTGAGCTTTTACTAATTCTCGAAACAATAGAATGTAAAAATCTGATGAGAATGCATACAAGTTCATATTCGATCCCTCTGGCTCTTTCCATGGACAGTTTGTAGGTGCAATCCCTGTCTGAAACACACAATGATAGCTACTGGTCAGGCAAGCTTGGAAGTTTCCAAGCATTTCGATAACTGTACATATTTTTCACGTTCAAGCTCCATGGAATGGACAGAAATTCACCAGGACCAAGCCAGGATAATGACAGTACGATTCAACCCTTCTTGTTTTGCCCAAAATCTTGTCAGGTTGGAAGGAATTGGAGTTCGGTCTCTTTTATTGAAATTGGAAGCAATCTGTCACTCAACAATTTACAGAAACCTGCAACAACAACGACAGATCCCAAGAGTAAGAACAAAGAGCAGCAGGGTAATAACCAAACCATGGATTTCATATTACAGTAACCAATGGTAAATAAAACATTCTAGGATGCACTGGTGTCCACTCATAAATCATTAACATTTCATCTAAAATCTTAAAATTTAAGTTATTAAGATTTCAAAATATGATTTATATTATTTTTTAATATATTCTTTCAAATAAAAGTATTTTGAGCTCGAAACTTGCATGCAAACTCATATTACCTTGTGTTTGAGTTTTATCGAACAGATGAGAGTGGTGGTGGGATTCAAACTCATGATAATTGAGTTAACAAGATTTTGATACCATATCAAAATATGGTATCAAAATATGGATTTATATTATTCTATAATATATTCTTTCAAGTGAAAGTATTTTGAGCTCGAAACTTGCATGCAAACTCATAATAAATCCCAAGATATTATTTATATTATTTTATAAAAAAACAAAAAATAAAGCTGAACCATGATACCAGACGCATCTAAATGTTAATTTAATCAAAACTTGAGTCGAATAAACTCGTGATAGCTAAGTTAACAAGGTTTTGATACCATATCAAGAAACTATTTAACCTTACAACTTAAATTAGATAAAATCCAAGATATAATTTATATTATTTTATAACAAAAACAAAAAATAAAGCTGAGCCCATGATACCAGACGCATCTAAATGTTAATTTAATCAAAACTTGAGTCGAATAAACCTAGAGGTAATAGCATTATTCATGAAGTGATGGAGGGAGACACGAAAAATAAAATCGTATAAACTATAAACCTAAAATTCGATACAAATCCATCTAAAAATAAATGCATTAAATAATAGGGCAGAAGAAAAAGAAAGGACCCTGAGAGATTTGACGTGTTGACAAGATGGAACACAGCCAGCCACCTTGATGGACCGGCTCCTCAGATAAAGATGTCTCGGACGGTCCTTTCTCGGCAAGAAAGCTAAGGAAGAAGACAGTAAAGTCTCTTCACCCCTTCACTGCCCAGTCAATCAACTTGATCTGCTCTATCATCACTCTTTGATTTTACCCTTCATAGAATCGCTGCTCTTTTTAAACAAAGCCACACCCCCTTTTTTTCTAGATTTTTTTTGAATTATTTATTATTTTATATTAAATAGTACATTTCAGTTTGGATTTTCTTTTTTTTTCCATGAAAAATGTCAATTCAATGTTTGTTTGGGACTGTGATTATTGTTATTTTTAAAAGTATTTTTCGATACAAAACTGTTAAGTTAGTGTCTTTTCTTTTTTCCGATGCAAAGTTTGATAGTTTGTGAGTATAGCTGTAATTGTTTTTAAAAATATTTTTTGTTCAAAAATACATTAAAATTATATTTTTGTAAAAAAAATCGTTTTTGATATGAGCACATCAAAATAATCTAAGAACATCAAATTTTGTTAATTTAATCTTAAAAATAAAGATATATTTTTTAATTTTTTTTCAAAATCATTTTTGAAAAGCACTCCCGAACACTCTTATAATACCTTATTTGACATTATATTTTAAAAACATTAACGTTTTAAAAACACTCTTAAATAAATTATTTTTAAATCATTTTATTTTGATGTTGAAAATAATTTTAAAAAATAAATTAAAAATATTATTTTAATATGTTTTAAAACAAAAATTACTTTAAATAACAACAACCCATTACACTGAAAAACATGCAATAAATCGTGTAGGGATTAAAAAAAAAAAACTTGGATTGCTCGTAATCCAGGTAAGAAAACTAGTTTTTTTTTTTTTTTCTCCTCAATTTATGATCTGAATCTTAGCATAGATCCAACCTGAAAACGATTGAGTGATCAATAATTGAAAATTGGTGGTGCTTAAAAAACCTGTAATAATTGTGATAGATATACACACACACACCCCTCACGTTCATCTACTTTTTCAAAGAAAAATGACATGAAGCTTTGACGTGCAATGTATGATAATAGCTATTGGATTGGAGTTTTGTAAATCATATTTTTTTTTTCTCCTGTAGGAAAAATATATTTGTAAGCTTTTTTTCAAAAAGTTTTATTTAAAAAATATTTTAAGAAAAGTTTAGCAAATAAATCGGGAATTATAAAAAATATTAGCGATAATTAAATATAAAACTGGAAAAATCAAGATACAAGTGTGAATTAAGATATTTAATCTCACTAGATAGAGTGTTTATTACAATGTATCTTTTAGAAATAGACACACATCAAGTTGATTTAATAAAAAAAAATATCATGCAAGGTTGTATATATTAAAAATATTCTATGAAAATAAACATTTTTATTTTTAAAAATAAAGTCCATTTATATAAACTACTAAGAAATAATACATATGATATTTTGTATCAAAATTTTAAAAAAACTGTGTTATTTTTAAAGATGAAGAACACAAGTGTACTTTGTATGAACTCTTTTGCATGTCATTCATGTCTGGTACTTTTTTTTTTCATTTCAGTCCTTTTTCCCTTCCAATTCCATCATTGCTTGAAAAATAAAAAAATAATTGACCTTCAATGGGATCAAATCGCTACAAAACAAAACTAAAATAACCAAAATAAATTATTTAAAGATTTCACCATTGCACAACACTTATTCGGGAGTGTGTTACATGTTTTTTAAAGTGTTTTTCGTTCAGAATTAAATTTTTTCAAAAAAATATTTAAAACGCAGTGTCAAACAGATAAAAATATCATTCTTTAAGACCAAAATAACACAACCTTTAATGTATTTTCGAAGCTATTAGACATGTTTTACTTGAGAGAAAAAGAAAAGAAAAAAAACAAGAGAACTGGGATTTCAGTGAAACATCTTATCATCAGAGAAAGAATCTCTGGGGGCCATGCATGCATTTACATAACCTTGTAACATGGCATTCATGGCATGGTCAAGTTACTTTCCTAATTTGCAGGCTCTATAAATGATGTTTGTCATCACTTATTAACTCACTGCAAGAACAACCCATAAATGCCACGTCCACCCCTTTTTATTTTATTTTTAAAAAAATATATTAGAATATATTATTCAATACATTAAAAGAATAATAGAAAACATGGTCAGTGTAGGAATAATATGATTATTCAACTCATTCATCCACCATTTTGATTCATTTATATGCTTTCTTCCTTGAGATTCCATTAATGGTTCTAAGCCAAGTGTTCATGTTATTCTCTTCTCAATAATTGTTTTTGAATGCGAGAATAAACCTGTTTACTGCGAAATGTATTTTGTAGACGTGAATAAACGAGTAAAAAAAAAATACATGTTCTAACTTGAATTCGAGATATGTATTAATAATCCTCACACATAACCAAGTTCTTCTTTGTAAAAAGGTTGGTGAAAGCTTTATTTTTTTTTTAAAAATGGGATACAATTTACTACAGTATAGTTTAAAGGGAGATAATAATAATTTTTTAAATGTTTGTTATTTAGAAATATATTAAAATATTATTTTTTTAAATTACATTTTTTTACCTATTTTTTAAAGCTAACACAAATCACAACTCGATTGATCACGAAGAATTTTTATAACTTTTGCTCAAAATGAAATTTTTATTATAACAATATTATTTTAAAATAAATTTAAATTAACTCGAGAAATCCAAGATTAAAGCTCTGTTTATTTATGTTGTGCGTAGGATACCATATACATTTATATAATATTTAATAAATAAATATGTATCACAGCTTTACATCAAATCTAAGTTAAAACTCTCATAAAAAAACTAAACTAAAAAGCTTTTCTTAAATTATAATAGTAAAATCTACGCAACAGCCTGTTATTTTTTCTTAATTTTTTTTAAATAATTTTAATAAGATAATTTTTTTTAATGTTTAAATAATTATTTTTTATATCAGCATAAATTTTAAAAATATCAAAAAAATAATTTTTTTTAATTTTTTTAAAAAAATACAATTATAAACACCAACCAAGAAAGTTAAACCAAAGTGAAGTGACAATTGTGATAATTCAAACCTTCATCACTTCCTGGACGTGGGTTTCTTTGCATGGGTCCCTCTTTTGTCTCCTTCTCTCCATCTCACATCAACCCTTCCTTGCTCCTTATCCCTCGATCTCTCTGAGCCCTCACTTTATATATTCTCTCAAACGTCTCCCTCTTCTTCCCCATTAATTCTTCCCTCACCTCCACCACCCCCGCTGGCTCCCCTTCTTCGCAGTTCATGTGATTCCACGCGAAGATTAATTAGCAATCTCTTATCTCCGTCCACCGCTAGACCTCTGACATGTCAGCCGCTGTTGCCGCCGCCGCCGCCGCGGCCAATATGTCATGTAATTCCCCGAGAATCAGTAGCCCGTCAGGAACTCCGACTAGCTACCAGTTGCAGAAAGGATTGCTATTGCCATCACCATCTCCACCCTCACCAATCTCGTTACCACTGCTACCATTGAGTCGTTATGAATCTCAAAAGCGACGAGACTGGAACACTTTCGGACAGTACCTGAGAAACCACAGGCCGCCACTGGCACTGGCACGGTGCAGTGGCGCTCATGTTTTGGAGTTCTTGAGGTATCTTGACCAGTTTGGCAAGACCAAGGTGCATGGCGAGAATTGTCCTTTTTTTGGCCAGCCTCACCCGCCATCTCCTTGCTCTTGCCCTCTCAAGCAAGCATGGGGCAGCCTCGATGCTCTCATCGGCCGTCTCCGTGCCGCCTTTGAGGAGAACGGCGGGCTGCCTGAGACGAACCCTTTTGGTGCACGCGCTGTGAGATTGTACCTAAGGGAAGTGAGAGATGCACAGGCTAAGGCTAGAGGGATAGCTTACGAGAAGAAGAAGAGAAAGAACCCAACACCAACACCACAACAGAAGTCACAAACTGCAGTAAATGGTACTTACGGTCATCTTCAGCAAGGTATTGGTAATGGCGGAACCGGTGGATATGATCCAAGAAATGCCCTCTCTAATGGCGCTGCAGTGCACAGTGTAGGAGATGTGTCTGTGCTCAACTAAGCCAACACTAGCACTGCTTGATTGGTCTAGGGCTTACAACTATATGTAATATGCAAGGTAATATTGTAATGCAAGCTAGGGTTTAGTATGAGATGGTTAATTACCTTTCCTTGTTGTTTTTGGTGTTGTTAATCAAGGGAGAAAATCATTATTCTCCTAATTTAATTTCTACCTTCAGTGCTTTACATAGTAAATCAGTACTTGTCCTCCAATCAAAATGTTCGTGAGATTTTCCTAAAATCTTCAACTCATCAAAGCTTTAAAATAATGGAGGAATGATTGCTCGATCCTGTTTTTGATCTCATGAACGTCGTCAAGGCAAACTATTTGAGCACATAACATATAATTAAAGGATTTCCCTGTCCCATGCGGATTTTTCAGCCTGCCTGCAGTGATTCATATGGAATTTTGAGAGAGGTTTGCAAGATGGTGGCGATGGATGCAGGCGGTGGAGTTAGAGTTTCAAAAGGAAATGATATCGATAACCCAACTCTCAATCTTGATATAGCTTTTCCTCTATTTTGGCACAAAAATAAAAAAAAATTTAGTCCTGTTGAGCTATGAATTCTATGTATTTTTCACTTTACTACAATAATCCAAATTTTAATGTTTTTTACTTGATTTTTCTATATATATGGAGCATTTCATTGCTGTCTTAAGAAAACAAAGATAGAAAAAAATGTTTTGAAAGAATGGGAATTTATCACAAATTGATCTTATTTTTCTAAACAAATATGCATCTACTATTCTTATAATTTTATCCAAAACAGTAACAAAAAAAGGGAGTTGTTTAAGACATCGATCTAGCTAGGCCAAGCACACGTTTGCACCTAAAATAGGTACACTACACACAGCAGCCTACCAACTTTTAGCTAGAGGAGAATTTCCTGATGTGTTGATCAATAAACAATCTTCTTTGTAGTAGTAATACAAATGAAAAACATACCAAATTTAGGTTTTTGATTTTAATTTTGGAGTTCATCTTTTCTGCTGTTGTTTTAGCTTCCTCAGCTTGTGAAACTCTCTACCATGTCTGCACATAAATGTTTGAAGGAAAATCCAAAGACATCTCTTTCTTTTCTATCCACACAAATCCTGTTTTGGGAAGGCCAAGTCTTCATATTGACTACTTCCCTTGCTCGGCAAAGTTGTGGTGGATAGAGGTTTCTGCTTTTGGATGGGCAGCTGAGCACATTATCCCCCTCAATTCACCCCTCAACTTTAATCATTGCTTATTAGTGCTATGTTTTCAGCATTGTTTTGTACCATCCGATTGGCTTAACTTTATTTAGAGGATTACAGATATTAGCATCTTTTATGGATGACATCTCTTGCTCACATTAGGCCCTACCTGTGATGATGTAATATGCTATCCTACTTCCACTCTAATTAATGTGATGTGATTTGCTAAACTATGCTGCAAATAACATTATCCCCCCAAAGAAATCTGCTAAATCATGTTGCAAATAACATTATCCCCCCCAAAGAAATCTTATAAACAGGGTCGATTATAAGTGGTTCGACTCAAAAATTCAACCGAATCGAATTATTGGTTCAAATTGAACGGTTTGATATGTTTTAAAAAACTGAACCTGAGTTTTTAGTTTCGGTTTTTAAAAAACTCGGTTCGATTTAGTTAGAATTTCTTGGTTTTTCAAACTTGAAACGAAAACCAAACCAAACCAAACCAAACCGAGTTAGATTTTCTTAATTTTCTAATTGGAGTCTTGGTTTGATATGTTGGATTGATTTTTTTTTCTTTTCGAATGTTGATTCAACTAATAAATGAATATTCAAAGATTGCTTTAGTAATGTGATCAACTCTAGCCATAAAATCTATTCAACAAGGGGAAAATTGTGAAGAATCCCTTAAAATGTACAGCAGTTCTGCCAAGAAAGACTGCTTGATTTCCATCACAAGTCATAAGACAAAAAAAGAAACGCAGTCGTTTAAGGAACAAAACGCAGTCGTTTAAGGAACAAGACATTGTCCACCCTGAAACAAACAAACAAGCTCAAAACCTGGAAAAAATTTGTGTGTGGCACACCTGTGGAAAAAAATCTTCAAATACTATTACAGACAGCTGGTTCATTAAGAATATATGCTCCAAATCAGAATCAGATTAAGATAGAAAGGTGAAATCATGCTGGCAAGATATGGAGATTAGGGTCATGCAAGATGGGGCCGAGTTTTTAGTCTAATCAGAGAAAATGGGTCTGGTCCTTACTTTAAGGAGCAAAGCATGGTGGGATTAAAATAACAACACTTATCCTTGATTGCAACATTCTATGCTGTAGCACTAAAGGGAATTGCCGATCTGCAAATTTCTTTGCATCATCCATGGAGTATCGCTGCTCATCAGACATAAAACGAATTTCCACAGACATCATGGATCTTTGTCATGTTCATCATGAATATATCTAGGACAAACAATCCACAGGCTCCAATTCAGAATTTCATGGACAGAATTAAGCACACCACAGACTTTAGTCTCAATTCCACTTAAGGATCTGGTCAGGTTTCAACTGGCAAGTTCTTATCCCTGAGTGCTGCCTATGAACCAAGATGGTAACCAGAGTATAGATTATAATTTGTTTTTGGCTACAGAAGATCATGAAAATTTATCAGCAAGAAAATACTGGAATAGGGCATTTTCTGCGAGCCGTTTTGTTGATTATTGAGGTCTTTTTTGTTTCTTTACTTTGCCCTTCTTGTTCTTGATGTCATGGTGTTGTAGACAGCAATATTTTTACCTCCTATTACTGTTCTTTCCAGGTGTAGTCTTCTATATAAAAAATTCTGTATATATACCAACAGACTTCTAATTATTGATTGTTAAGGAATCATCTCATCTAAAAACTTAAGCCGTTAGATAAGGTTACAGAATATTATTTATATTATTCTCTAACATACCTCCTCAAATAAAAGCTATTTGAGCTTGAAACGTATACAGACCGCTGGGTCAACAAGACTCTCACCTAAGAATTTAAACGGTTAGATAAGGTTCCAGAATATAATTTATATTATTCTCAAACATTTGATATCCTAAACCCAGTCCCAAATGATGTCAAAACCTTGCACAGTGTCCATCAGAGCTGTGAACTGCCAGTTGCTTTGGCTAGATCTTGGTAACCGGAGTTATCACCAGCTGCTGATCAAGTAATTAATGAGCTCTAATATTTGTCCAAATAAAACACTAATAAATCTTGGATGGGGAAAATCATGGTGTTACGAGGATAAGACACTAAAATTTACATGGTAATTTCTAAGCAAGCACACGATAGCTACAGTGTAATAAATCTTGAGCAAAGATAGCTTACAGAAAAAAACAAAAAACAAAAAACACCGCAACGAAGATCTTTTGATGAGGTTGTTTTCCTCAGCAAGATAATTTTTCATCGTATCAATTACAGAGCAACAGGCCATGTCATATTTTCTTTATCAGCCATGGAAAAATCAGAAACCACATGAAGTTGTCCCATCAAACTAGATGCCAACAAATAGTCGGTAGCTTGTGTCGGACAGCAATGCTCACACATATAATAATATATATGGATATGCACACCAACCGTAATGGTGAGTGCAAGATTTGTTGGGTTTTCATTTCATACCAGCTATTTCGAGATGTGAAACTGTGTCCCAGCAGGAAGCTATCTGGAATGAGTCAACTGCCAAGTAGCCAAGATTTGAGAGTCAGCAAATAGTTCAGACAAAAACAAATGTTGATGCATACATGAAAAGCTGTAAGGAGATTTTCAGAAGCAGCTTTTGACCTCTAGAGTGCATGGTAGTCCATTTTAGATGAGTTCCTGCCTCTGCAACGAACAGCTGCTAGGAGCAAATCCCATATTAACGAGGCTTTACCACTAAGTGTTCACTTAAAAACTCTCACATTACAAGAAGTATATGGGGCAATACCATCTAAGTCTAGGATAGTCGGAGTTTTACTCGCTTAACAAGATTTCTCGAATCCAAAAAAATAAAATAAAAAAACCCATCTATGCGAGTGAAGTAAGGGGGAAAAACTGGAGCAATCTGTGTTAATTTCTTTCCCTTGGTGAGTTCTTGGTAAGCATGTCATGTTGCATTGAATTTTATAAAACTTGCGAAAGCTTATTTTTCGACACACAAAGTAATATAAAGCTGAAAATTAAATAAAACTTAACCAATTTCATTCTTCGACACAAAAAAATAATAGTAAACCACAAACAATGAATGGAAACTAAAACTAATTGTTAGTGCTAACCTCATTTGGATCAATATAAAAGATCAAACAAAGAAGATGCTCGAGCCACGAATATCTTTCATCCTGTTCCTGTTTGACCTCCCCATTAACGCGTTGTCGCAAATTTGCTTGTGCCATGTCTGATTCTCCAGATTGAGTAACGTAAGTAACCTTCGTTTCCCACCCATTAACAATGAATTGGGTATGTAGTTGTTTTCTTTGTTGAAGTTTTGTGCTCGGATTTTTTCCAAGTGGGGTGTCTAAAGAGTCTTCGGGGGTGTTTGCAAATGAGTTTACAAAACATTTTTGAAAAAAAAAATATTTTATTTTAAATTAAATTATTTTTAGATGTTTTTTTATGTGCTCATGTCAAAAATAATTTTTTTAAAATAAAATATAAATTATTTTGATATATTTTTAAATAATTTTTTAAAAAAAAAAACAATATCAACAAACACTCTGAAACAGTCACTTTATTGTTTAAAAAGACTGGATCTTTCAAGGCTTTAAAAATAAAGTTTGCGTGTAAGGAATGACATAGCTAAGTATTTGTGAAATGTCTGTCCCATAATACTATGATCATCAATTTTGCTGGCTCCTAGTGCACCTGGGGCAAGACAATTCATTGTTTGAGTGTGCCGCCGAAGTGAGAGAGATGAAATTGGGAGAGAATATAAGAGCCATCTTGAACCAATTTGCTATACAAGAAATGTATTCAGAATCTTCAACTACAACAAAGAATCCCTCTTCCAAATAATATGGACAAATAAATTATCATCTTCAAGGACAATCTTCCAATCTAATATCAATCCTTCCTGCCGATTCCTAAACACAGGCTGAAGCAAAGTCTCCACCTTCTATTTTACCTGAAGAAAAGCTCTTCACAACCTTCATAACAATCACTCAAAGCAAGATGCTATTGATAATGAAACATCCTCTACTTATGCACCCTGAAAGAGTTTCAGCGAACAAAAAAGGTACCTTAACCGGTAAAATATAGAACTGTAATCTATCTATAGAATGGTAATCTGTTTATATTTGCTTTTGTGGTGGTCCAAGTGACATGCTATTAGCATCAGCTGGAGTTGAGAGAAACTACCTGTCCTTGAAGCGTCATAATGCATACCGATGATGTCTTGTTACATACAACAATATGATAAGTGTTTTTTGGGAAAAGATGAACAGAGTTCACAGAAGCATCACCTCCCTAACAATTCACACAACAAGCAACAATCAGCTATGTGCTGTAGAAGGCAAAAGCATAGATGTATTCTATCCAAGGTAAGCCCCATGAGACAATGCAGCTCAATCATGATAATGCAAATTGGGTTAAGAAAAAATACCCTCAAAGGTGGCGGCGGCCTGAATGTATGCATACAGCAGTACTCTTCATATCCCAAACCTACTAGGAGGCAAAAAGGAAATTTGTTATCGCAGCGAGAGAAAAGGAATGTAACCTAATGAAAATGCTGCAGCTGAATGTGTGGCTCACCTTGACTGTGCAATCACTGGAGGCAGTAATAACACGAGTTGCATCACTAGTGAAGATGGCCATAGAATTTTTTTAACCACTTGCTGGATTTTAGGCCGTGGATCCTGCAAGAAAGCAAAATAGTCATCTGTTTTTTTTTTGAGGAATGGTCATCTTAAAATCAATAAAAGAGTCCATTAATTTAATTGACCCTGGCTGTGTTGTCAACCGATGCAGTTAGCAGCTGGCTTCCATCACAAGAGAAAGCAAGACTGTGACTCCCTGGGAATGTGCACATTCAAGACAACGCAAGCATTGACCAGTCCTTGTATGCCATACCTGAGATAAATTGCATGTTAACAAAGTTCCTTGCATATGGCACTGTCAAGTTCCAACTTTAAATTTTTTCCATATGCCCTGACCAGCAATGCAAATTTCACCTGAACTGGAAAATAAATAAAAAAAGCTTAAATACAAAGGTGTGCTAAAACATCACCATTATCATTCCGTGTAAATAACAAAAACAATTTCCTCCACTCATAAAGCATTTTCTCCAAGTCCTTACAATCTGCAAATAAATAAACTCAAATGCATACCATCCACAAACAAACTTGAAGTGTCAAGTCTTAAGAACTTTTCATGACTTTTTTTGGCTCCCCCTATTTCTTTTGAGAAAAAAATTACACTTTCTGGTCCAAGTAGAGTTACCAAGTTGTCTCATGAACTCATTATCATTATAAACTAATGCCTCTATTGTCTCAGAAGGAAGCTTTATTGATAATTTAAACTTGCCATGAAGAGAACTAGAGAAGGTAACAACATGAGATATTATATAGGATATAAAACCACGTAAGGTTATGGCTTACTTTGATCCTCCCATCTTTTACTCCAAATGCAATCATCTCAGAGGATAGGATCATCATGCATCATAAGAGTTTCCTGAAAAGATTATACATTTTTAGTAGCACACAACTCCACTAAATATCTACTAAATCCAAGATCAATTTGAAACAACCAAAGGACGCATGGAAACAATGCCTTCTCACTTTTCATTCATTCTTTACTCATGTTTTGGCACATGCTTGGGTTAATTGGTTTCCTGTGAATCTTTAAAAGCTATAGGATGCCAAAAAATACAAAACAGGATTCTGTTTAAGACAGAGCACACAATCACCAGAGCAGCATCAGTTTGGTGCGATGAATGGAAGGAGTTCAATTTTGGATAGTATATGATGCAGGGATAGATCTTAGATGTTTCTTTTTCAAGATGTTATTCCATAGCATTGGATAGATGAAAAAATGGATGGGATTTGATCAGGTGAGGTTCGAAAATGAGAACTATATACATAGTTGTCCATCCAAGGGAAACAAAACAATGTAAGACATTAAAGAGGCTTCTCTATTATGTATGAAGTGTCATTTATATGCAGAAGGTTACCTTGGTGTTGTTGCCACTTGAGAGCCTGACCGATTAGGGTCATTAATCTTGAAGGTGGAACCACATTAACTTCAGCAGCAAGAGCTGAAAACAGCAGAAAAGAATGCACTCATAAAACAAAACTGAATCAAAAGCACAATGAGAGCAAGCATTCTAAAAACTACACTGGAAGTTATAATTTTGTTTTAATCCGTGCTTTTGGCTCTCTAATTGCTTCTTAACCTTCCACACTTCAGCATGATTCATTCCCCACAATCTATTCTACCATTGACTCTTCTCTTACACCCATAAAAACTTACTGTGAATCACATTCTAATCCCAAATAACTTCAAGAATCTTTACAAATATATGCAACAACCACTAACTACACAGATAGGGGAAGAACAAGAAACCCTGAGCAATCTGTGCACGGCGTTTCTCCTTTGTTGATTCTTGATAAGCCTGTTATGTTTCCCACAATTCCCAAGTCTTAGGCCCAAAAGAATCAGATATTCATTGATTAGAAACAAAAAGTCTATATCTTCACTACTCCCACTGTACAGCTACACCTTCCATTCAAATTCCACTATTCCTTGGTAAAACTGGAGCACACAATGTACCAACACCGAAGACACTTTTGAAACAAAAGTACAGTAAAAAACCAAAAAATAACTAAAAATAACAAAACTCGTTACAAAACAAATCATTAAAAACACACAAAAAAAGAGTAAAAATCATTCCTTTTTTTCTCACCAACCTCATTAGGATCAAAATAAGTCAACACAAACCAACGTCTAAATTTATCGGTCCCATGCTATCCGAGCGAAGAATGTACTAACAAATTCCCAATACAGCACTAGCACCGGACATATTTTTGAAACCAAAATACATTAAAAAATCCAAAAACTAAATAAAACCAGCAAAACCCATTATTACAAACCATAAAAAAGAGGTAAATATCATTCCTTTTTCTTTTCTCACCAACCTCGTTAGGATAAAAAATGTTCTAACAAGCAAATCCTCCTGCCTCAAATATCTCTCCGGCTGTTCCTGCTTCAAGACGCTCATAGCTTGAGTATGTCTTAAAAATAGCACGAGCAGTGCCCAATTCTCGTAACTCAATCATTTCTAGCGCAATCTGCTCATACAAATCCTCTAACTTATTCCTCGGTAACTTAAGTGGAGCAACTTGAGTCAACGTCGTCTCCCATCTTCCTCCATTTATGTCAGCTACGAATGTTTCAATGCCGTTCAAGGAGACTTGACATTCGTTTGTAGGGTTTGGAATGTTTGATGCAGAGAGTGTTCATTTCAGAATTGCAGCGCATTTTTTACTACACTGAAGAAAAAATTGAGTCCGAGGCAGAAACTTGAAAGTGCTTTGTCGTGTTTTGATTAAGCAGAGGAAACAGAACTTACTCGCGAGCTTCAATTTCGAGAATCATGTTTTCTTGTGTTGAGAATGGAGTGAGGAGGGGGTTTGGTTTTTTGATTTTGTTGGAGAATAAGAGGAAGATGAGAGTGTGATTTTCAATTTCTGGTTTGATTAAGTATGTACATGTTTATCATTCCGTTTCTAAAGCTTTTTAAAAACAATTAACTTTTTTGTTTTGTTTTTATTTTAGTTTTATATGTTACTAGCCATGTCACCCGTGTCTCGTCGTGGTCAGAACTATATTTTTTTCAATGTAAAAAATATTAATTATGTATAATTTTTTTATTATAATATAAATTTGGATAAAATAATAAATTTATGCAGAAATATTATGAAGTGCAAGTTTTTTCATAAAATATATGAATTTTAAATGGATATAAATTTATTTTTAGTAGGTTTCAATAAAATAACCAATATAAAATTATTATTATCATTAAAAAAAGCAAGAAGATTCGGATATCTGAATTATTGAATACATTGTATTAGGATTAGTTCATTTTACAATTCAATTTAAATTAACACACAACAAATAAAATATAAATTATGAAAGAACTTGCATTAATCAAATAACATAAATAAACAAATAATTTTTTATCTCAAAAAAGAAGAAAACGTAAATTGAAAATTCATCCTTACATTATTGTCATTATCATTACTATAACCGTTAAAATTATTATTAACATTACTATCCAAACAGTGAAAATTATTAAATTGCCCCAAAGAATTAATTTTTTTTTGTAAAAACACACACTAAAATTATCATTATTATTGTGCAAACAATAAAATCATAAAATCATCTGATCCGAAAATCAGAAAAAAAATAACAGAAAACAAAAAAAAAACAAAGAGAAAAATAGAGAAATATTAATTTCCAAATGATCACCAACATAAATTAAAATTCTAGAATTGAACCGAATAAAAATAAAACCCCAATAAAAAATAAAATGACAAAATTTAAAACAAAAATCAAAAGTATAAATAAATGAAGATAGACAAAAAAAAAACATTGCCCAAGAAAGATCGAAAAAAAGAAATGAATCAATACTAAATAAAAAAAAATAAAAGAATAAGTGCCAAAATGAAAACCGTAATAAAAAAATAAAATGAAAAAAAAAATAAAAACAAAATCTAAAAGTACAAATGTATAAATATGGACAAAAAATAAAAATTGTCCAAGAAGAAAAAAAACAAATGAATTAATAAAAAGAATTAAAAGAATAAGTGACAAAATAAAAAAACAAAATATATAATTAATTCCAATTGAAGGATAAAAATGAAACAAATCAAAATTTTGGACCAAAAAAGAATAAAGGGATTTTAAAAAATCAATACAGTGCAACTATTGAACTAATTAAAAGAATAAGGATCAAAATGAAAAGTAATATGACAAATTTTAATTTGGGGGCCAATTTACAACATATTCAAACTTGCATACTAAAATCATTAAAAGAACCAAAAAGAAACCAAAAATCAAAAGATGAAGGACCAAAATGAAACTTACTGTATATAATCAATTTCAATTCAAGGGCATAATTGAAAATAATCGAAAGTTCCATCGAAACATCAATAATAAATATGAAATCAGAAGATTAGGGACTGAAATGAATTTCATACAATAATGAGGGACTATCCCGTACTTCAACTGCAGCAGGAGAGAGAAAAGAGAGGGGGGAAGAAAAATCGTCCATCAGATATCACACAATCCTGTTTTATGGACACGCGTTGTGTGCGATGGAAGATCACATGGAGGCGAACCATGTGAGACGGTGGAAGCACAATTTACGACGATTAGGTACACCGCACGCGCCACCTAACAGGCGCGTGCGGAACACTGATGGCGTGTCCGTACGACGCGCCTGCAGTGTTCCGGATAAAAAATAATAAAAAATTGGGTCAATTACCCATATAGTCGTGGACCCCAGCCATATCTACAAAAAAACCGGTGGTGAAAATTCTAAAATACCCCCGGGTCTAACGGCGTTTTTTGTCGTTTAGGGGGCTAATTGCGTCGTTTCACTATGTAATAAATCCGGAAATACCATTCGTGTCCCCTGGAAAACCCTAAAATACCCCTGGTCCCGAGGTTAAAAATTTTGGTCCCTGGGGGTAAAATAGTAACTACACTATAGCAATAAATAGTAAACTAAGACTGTGTGAACAGTAAAAGAGGGACGTTGTTTATGTTTGAGGTAATATTAAAATAATTTTTAAAAAATAAAAATAATATCATTTCAATGTATTTATAAATAAAAATCAATCTTAACTATAATCTCAAACAAATACTTAAACCTTTTTATGTTATTTTTAATTTAAAATATATTCAAATAATTTTATCTTTATATTATTTTATTAGAAAAGTTTTAAAATATATATAAAAAATAGTTTTTTTTCAAAATATTCTTGAAATATAAACACAAATATTTTATTTTCTATTTTTCTATTTCATCCCAAAAGAAAAGCTTTTATCGATTAAAGATCCGTTGGTTTTGCAAAATTTATTTTACTTATAAAATGTTTTTTCATAAAATGATTTTCTTAATAATAATGGTGAAGAAAATGATTTTAGTTATAAAAAATGAGATAGTAGTGGTGGAAAAATCATAACGACAAAAACAACCATTGTGACATTGAAAGAAAAGATGGTGGTAATGGTGAGAAGGTTGCTGTGTTTTTTTTTTTTTTTTTTATGTATTTGATATTTTTTTTAAAATATTTTTTTTATTTAAAATTATATTAGAATAATGTTTTTTAAGTTTTTAAAAAATTATTTTTGACATCGATACATTAAAATAATTTTAAAATATATAATTTTTAATTTAAAGTAAACTATAAAAATAAATATTTTTTATTTTTTTTCAAAAATATTTTTGAAATGAACTTTATAAAATCTTAAAAATAAATAAATATATTTTGATAGCCAAGCCCAAAACTTCTAAAAATTTCTAGGGAAAACTCAATGGAGTTGCCCAGCACATGCTATTTTATGTATTTAGTAACGGAATATGGTTGAAATTGTTTTCAAAAATGTTTTTTATTTATAAATGTATCAGGATAATGTTTTTTTAAAGTAAATTATTTTTGACATCAGTATATCAAAATGATCTAATAATACTAAATTTTTTTGTTTTAAAGTACATAAAAATAAAATAAAAAATTATTTTTCTCAAAAACAATTTTGAAATATAATGAAAAATAGGTAGTAGTTTATAGGAGTTGTCCATACAAATTTTCTTGCACAATGTGTACAGTTTTTTTTTTTTTTTAAATGAACAATCACTAAGAAGATATATAGTAGAAGAGTCCAGTTACTGATAGGCATGGAAATTAATTTGGGGGGGTTTTATTTCTTACAATGCAGATCATGAAGAGGAAGATGTTAATTAATGCAAGATGTATGCTCTATATAGCATTGATGTCCCAAGTGTCGATGAATTATCTCGTCTAAAAGCTTAAATTGTTAGGTGAGGTTCTAGAATATGATTTATATTATTCTCTAACACATTTCCTCAAGTGAAAACCCTTTAGATTTGAAATTTGCATAAACTTACATTACCTTGTGCTTGATTTTTCATCAAATCGAATGAGGGTGGTGAGATTCGAACTCGTTACCGCTACGTCAACAAAGCTCTGATATCATGTCAATAAACTATTTCACCTAAGAACTTAAGTTGTTAGGTGACGACCCAGAATATGATTTATATTATTTTCTAACGCACTTCCTTAACTGAAAGCTTTTTTGACTTGAAACTTGCATAGGCTCACACTACCATGTGCTTAATTTTTCATCAAATATAATAAGGGTGATGAGATTCGAACTCGTGATCGCTAGCTCAACAAGGCTCTGATATTATATCATGAAACTATCTCATCTAAAAGTTTAAGCTGTTAGATAAGACAATAGAATATAATTTATATTATTCTCTATTTAACATCACGTACAAGAAATTTCTTATCCTCAAATTCTTTTTTCCTTCATGGTAAAGTTTATGGACTCAGCTTGTGCTGACATTAATCGAATTGATTTCTATATACTGTAGAGTAACAGAAGTAAATATTATTATCAGATTATAAACACTATCTATGATACATGCTCATCTTGGCATCCCAATTGATGAGTGATCAAGGAAAGAAAAAAGATATCAATTCATAAATGTGTATGTACGGATCGGTTTATGGCCGGAGAAGTTGCTGTGAATTGAAATGAAGCTCCATCCCTATATGTCTGGTTGCAACGATTAAGCTCAAGCCCCTGACTCCTCGCCAAGAAACTTCAGTGCTGAAACAAGTTATGGAACCAATAAAGAGTACTAGCTTGAGTCAAGCAGATCAATATTCTTATGGGCTACAATGTTATATAGGGTAAGGTAACCATGAGTCCATGACCAGATGCTATATTGTTTCGGTTCAGGCTCAGCATTCTTCTTTGGTTAGCTAGCCCTAATTTTGTGAGCTTATTATTCGTTGATCATGGAAAACCCTCCGAGGTGATTCAGAGGATCAGTTCAGAAGTTTAAAGGCAGGCTCAAATGAGACCCCATGGTTGAAAAGACAGAATTTTTTGCATCACCGTTCATTCTTTCGTCGAGATATATTACAACTTAAGACTTCATTCAAGAAATGTAGACGTTGATAACACACTCATGGGACACTTACGATGCCATATACGTACGCTAGTTGAATACTATATGAAATCTGGGTGTGGAGATGTGCCTACTCCTCAGATGTGAAGGACTCGATTGCTTCTTCTTTTTCTTTCTTTTTAGTTTTTTACCAGCAAGATTAAATGTTAATACCAACATTTTTTTTATTTAAAAAATAGTTTTTTGATAGTGATATGATTATTTGAACGTTGATACGCCAAATTTTTAAATCGACAAGGGCTCATTGTTAAAATAGAGTGCTAGCATTTGGTGAAGAAAAAGAGCTATACCAGCATGGAATGATTGTAGCGACTAGTAATCGCTTCAAAACTCCGGGAATTATGATCATGTTCTCTTTTCATTGTACGCGTGAAACATTATAGTATATCCGTACGATATATCAGTAGTGTTTCGAAAAATAAAGAATAAAATAAAAGTAAATTATCTTAACACTTCTTAACTCAGCGATAACCATAAAAAAAATTGGGGGGAACTTATTTTTTATCGTTTACAAGGGCTATTTTAGTAGTTTTACTATGCAGAAATTTGGGAAAAAACAAAAATACCCCACTTTTCCGTGTCATTTTCTCAGCACCAAGCGGAAAGATAGTAATTTTATTGTGCAAAAAATTCAAAAATACCATCTATGTCCCCTATAAATATTGAGAATTATTCTAGTTCCAGGGGTTAAATTTCTTGGCCTTAGGGTAAAATAACAATCTACAATACTATATGTCTATATGAATAGTAGTGAAAAAGTGAACAGGAAAATCGGGATGCTTTTTATATATATAGTAATATATAGAGAATGGAGTTGGCTCCACTAGACATTACTCCAGGAACTTGTTTCAGACAATTTCATTGACATAACACAGAATCAATGGCACAGTTTGCATCAAATTAACAGCTAGCTTAGTGACATCTTATGCCTGAATTATAGCATACGAGAGATGTGACGACGGTTTTCTGAACTTGATTTGCACTTAAAGGGCCGGCTTAGGATCTGTAAAGGATCCCTCAATTAATGGCTAAAAGATTTTAGCTTCCTCTCTTGGGAAATAAAGAAATTTATATCACATGGGTAAGGGTTTCCATGCCACACAATCCAAGGGCTTAAGTATCTAAAACCCTAATTTAAATTTCAAGCACATATAGATTAATCAATCAATCAAGAAGTTGGTTTGGCTAGCTGTTCCCAATGTGCCTATAACATAGATTACAATAATATTGTTCTCATGTTCTCAAGATCATGATCATCATAAGAAAAAAAGAAAAAAAAAGAGTGGCTTGGTTTGCACTCCTTCGGGAAGAAGCTTCCTTAGTTGAAGGCATTGTGATTTTAATGGTTACACCAGCTGGTCCAGCTAGTTCAAGTAGTTCTTTCTCTGGCTAAAGCCTAGGCAGTAGGCACTGTGGTTGGTGGTGAGAAGCAGGAACCCCACGCATGATCATTAGGGCTCCCAAGCTCTATGGAAATTTCATAAATCCCAATACATGTCTAGCACTAGAGAGTCAATTTGTGTCCTTCTCGATCATATACTGGTTCATGTATTTTGTTAGAGTATAATATAAATTATATTCTGGAGTCTCATCTAATAGCTTAAATTCTTAGGTAAGTTGGTTCCTTGATATGGTATCAGAGTCTTGTAGATCTAGCGGTCACGAATTTGAATCTCATCATCTTCATTCTATTTGATAAAAATCAAGTACAAGGTAGTGTGGAACTGTGCAAATTTCAAGCTCACTTGAGGGTGCGTGTTAGAGAATAATATAAATTATATTATGGAGTTTCATCTAATAACTTAAATTTTTAGGTGAGTTGGTTCCTTGACAATATTGTATCACGAACATAATATGTTTTCTCCTATATCATAAGCTAACATAAGTTATTAATACTTAGATCCATAACATGGAGAAATTCTGAGCTCAAATAGTTTATGAACTTCTATCATTCTTAACCAAACTATTAATTAAACTAAAATCTAAACTTTTTTATTAAATTAAAAACAAAGAAACCGGTGGCAGCGTCGATCAAAGCTGTCCATGTAGAAGACGTCGATGGCCACGATCGATCCATGTAACGCTGAGCTTGCCGGTAGACGGCTGACGTAGGGTGGTGTAAGATGCTTATGCGAGTGTCTCTGGCGTGCCATATATACCAGTTGACATTGCAGGCAAGACAAATAAACACAAGATGTTTAAACAAGACTTTTAGCTAGAGAACCCCCCCATTTTAATCTTAATTAGTTCTTCGATCATACCCCACTTTTTGATTAAATTAAATTAATTATTGATAGAAATGTTCGTCATGATCAGCGTAGAAAGTGGCCGGTTGGCATTTTAATGTGATCCTAATTGTTGAGTGATGAATTTTTTTATAACTAACATGGGGCAGCGATGATAAAAAAATAAAATTGGGGTGGTGGGTGCACATGGACATGGATGCCTGAATATTTTTTAATTAGTGTTCGTGGAAAGACAAAAACAATGTATAGTAATGCTCAGAGAATCCCATTTCAATATGTTCTCGTGCTGGGCCAATGTCATGCAGGAACGTGGGGCAAGTGCTGTCTGGAGACAATCAAATGAATGATTCATCCATAACTACGTTACTACTTGTTAGCTTGGCTCTAGCTAGGGTTTCGATGGGATATTGGACCACCCCCTCGAGAGAGAATCAAAAACTAAGGAGAGAATCTCAGTTAGCGAATTCTTATAATTGCTTGACAAATCAAGCCCATAAAATTAATGGATCATGTATAGGAAGGAAGGTAGGAGACATAGAAAAATGGGATCAAAGATCGAGGATCACCAAACTTAGACACCCCCAACTTGGAAATTTTATCATAGGTCAATAATTTTGCTGGTATAATTCAATTGCCCTACACATAACTTATATATTTATCTATATAGGCCACCAACCATAGCCCTATTCTTCTATTCCCATCTTCATGTGGGATTTTGTTTGTTTGATGAGATGCATGTGGGATATTTATTAGGCTTACATTAATTGAATTTAATATAGCATTAGATTTCTGGTCCCTAAGAAACGTGACGTGATAACAAAGAGTTTGAGATCTGCACAACAGTCTCGAATTCGAGTCAGGACGTGTACTTTCTATAAAAAACTGGAATAGCCGGGGTTTTACTCGCTCATCTGGACCTACAAAGTACGCTTTCCGAAGATGAAGTTTCCTCGAATCCAAATTTTCAATATTTTTCATGGTGTAGGTTGTACTTTGGTGTGTACATAAATCATGTACATGTGCCTCCCCGGAAACAGAGAGAACACGGCCATGCTTCCCTGAAAAATTAATGGAAGCCAAGAATGTGTAAGAATGAGGATGGATCATGAGATATGGTTCGAAAATAGTGAGAAGATATGTAGTTGGCAACAAACAATGGTCTTTCGAAGGAGTCGGAGTGCTCTTTCTTTGTGATAGAGAGAGAGAGAGAGAGAGAGAGAGAGAGAGATTAGTTGCTAGGCAGAGAAGATTCTCAAAATGTCTCATCAAACATAAGAGGGTCGGTGATTTTTGATGATCATTGGCCCATTGAAAGCTCCAATTCATCACATTCTAAAAGAAAAAGCCACCTCTCCTCTCTCCCCACATCAACATCCCATCTCATAATTACTTTCCTTTTAATTTACATGTAAGATAGATAGATAGATACGAATTATATATTATAAAATTAATGGTGCTTCAACAAAATTTCCCAATTAGTTCAATATATATCAAATATAGAAATTTAGATGATTTTTAATGTATTAAATGTGGGAAAAAACTATTATTTTAATATATTTTCAATTAAAAAATATTTTTAAAAAATAATCAAACATCACTTTATTAAATACAAAAAAAAAAAAAAACATTTCTTTAGAATTTGTAACATCCAAAAGAAACCTTTGATTATAGCTCAAATCTCTCATATATCAGTCATCACTTCAATATGTCTCGTCAAACACGACTACATATGCATGTTTAATAAGCACAATCACAGCCAACTTCATAAAAGAAACCTTACTTTTATGCAAGAAACAAAAGGCATGTTATTTGACCTTTTTGTGATCAAATCTTCCAACTTTATTACAAAAAACAATATTAAAAAGGAAACACCTTGTGTTTAGACTCTAATTATACCCATAAAACTAATCTTATAGCTTGTCACTTACCATTCCGACACAAAACGTTAGACCCTAGTTTAGATATGCTTCTAAATCTCATGATAATCACCTTTTTCTAGCTTAATTATGGTTAGAAACCATGAGTGACGTTTATTCAAACCCTAATTAATCTCTTCGGATCTATATATGATCAATTATTTGCTCACATATCTAGCTAGAGTAGCTCCAAATTTGCACATCATGGGAAGTGCTTGCAAATTGTTACACTCATTTAGTGGGGGATCCTATAAAGTGGATTCTGAAATGGAGGAGAGGAAAAGATAAATCACAGCCACAATACCAAGCCAATGCTATATATTGCCATGTAAGTCAACTCATCTTTGACTTTGAATGGATGTAGTGGGTGTAGATTGATGCTCAAACGTGATTCGAGCAGCTTTTTAAAACGACTTTTTAATATTATTTTTTTATGATTTTGATGTATTTTTAATTGATTTTTATCTCATTTCCTAACACACACAATCTATGTGTATCTTAATTGGTTAATAATAATAATAATAATTAAGAAACAATATAGTTACTATTTAAGATTTGATAATAAAAAACAAAACCCCCTCGTTTCAAAATGAAAATTTGACTAAAATTATTTAAAAAATTAGTTTTGATTCTTCGAAACCAGAGGGGTTAAGAAGGCCGGCTATCAATTTATCATCAACCACTAAAAAAAACGACCCATAAACTTTAACTCACCAGTGATGCAAGTGCTTGCATCACCTAAAGTTTCCAAACTATTTCGTCACTAACGAAGGCATAAAATAAATAAATAAAAAGTATCCATCGACCATCCAAAATCTTTATCTATGGCTTCTTATGTTGAGTAGAAAAGGATATCAAAGCCTGAAAATTGAAATAACAACAACAACAACAACATTTTGATAAAATAATTAACAACAACAACAACGTTTCCATAAATAATTATGATAAAACCATGGTATGGAGTAAAGTATTAAGCTTTGTCTTCTTGTAGCTATAACATTAATTAATCATCATATGTAATATTTTATTTTCACATTTTTTTGTTGTTTTAATTACAAAGAAGATGTTCGAATTTGAACTCTCTTGAATGAATGGTGCTTTTTCATCAAAAGAATTCTTTCTGACATTATTTTCTTTTTATAAGATCTCGTCAATTGGACTAGTGGATATCCCATTCATTGAGTATAAATGGATGAGGATTTTTTAAAATAATTTGAGAAAAAATATTTTGATAAAATAAAACGTATTTGTACAATATGAAGTTTCGTAATCCTTGATGCTCATGTCTTTAATTTCTTTTTGATTTTTCATTTTGCAAAACATTCATTATATACATGTGTCTCAAACTTAATTCAATTTATTAATCTGAATTTTAATTTTTAAATATTATTGTTGTTGTTATCGTTGTTTTTTGTATTGAGAGTTCAGTAAAACATGAGTCCTCGACTCAATGTCGTAAATTCAAATTCTATCTATCTATCTATCTATCTATATATATATATATATATATATATATATATATATATATAGAGAGAGAGAGAGAGAGAGAGAGAGATTCCATTCTTGTTGAGAAATATGAAGGTATTGGATTATTTGCCTTACTCATTGAGAGAAATTTATTTATTTGCACTCAAACATTATTTGATTAAAAAAGTTATTAGCACAAAGAGATTAACCCGGGACAAACTCTCAATCTAGGGTTCTTTTGCTAATCTTTTTGTTGACAAATTAAACTTTTGATTGTTAGAGTTCCAAATTTAATTACTATTAATTTATAGAATCTCCAACTTTTTAATTATTTCTCTCAAGGATTAATTACGCGTGAATTAGTTAATTCTACATGATTATTAATTAAACAAAAGATTGCAGAAAGAATGTTATCAAAAAGGAAAACATAAAATACATTTTCGATGACTTGATTCATGGAATTCCTAAGAACATCTCTAAAAAAAATAAATCCTTTTTATCCAAATCAAATCTTCTCTGTTCTATGTGTTTCTGCTTCTCTTGATCCAATTTTTTTCATGGAAACTCTTTTTTGTAGCGTTATGGTTTCGTAAAACCCGTGGTAGTATTCCATGTCCTTCTTGCTTTAAGACTATATATTACTCTAAGCCCTTGTTTACAAGGAAAACCCTAATTCAAGGGCATCCATGTTATGGAATGAAGTGTGTTCCAATAATCATGGCATTCAAAATCAGGTATTTACTGCTAAGTTTTTTCTTCTTTTTTATTTGTTCTATTAAATGGTTAGATTATATATATATATATATATATAGGTTAGATTATATATATATATATATATATATATAATTATTATTATTATTATTATTATTATTATTATTATTATTATTATTATTATTATTGCTAATCGTAGTTTGAAATGCGATTGCTCCCTAGACAAACGTACAATAGATCTTCTCACATAAGATCCATGTAATTGAACCAAAGATATTGCACCTAGAGTGATAAATCATTTCTAGTAGAAATTTATTAAATTTTTTTATGCGAGAAAACCTCACATTCTAGAAAATATATTTTTTGGATCTAGATGAGCCAATTGTCCCAGTCTCTTACATATGATCCATGTAATTGAACCAAAGATATTGCACCTAGAGTGATAAATCATTTCTAGTAGAAATTTATTAATTTTTTTTATGCGAGAAAACCTCATATCCTATAAAATGTATTTTATGGATCTAGGTGAGCGAGTTGTCTCGGTCTTTTACAAGGGATGCATATCCTAACTTAAACTTGAGACCTACTGTGTAGATCACAAGTCCTCTGCTATCATATCACGCTTCTTGGGAACCAAGTTATTAATCTCCTTTAGCATTCATGAATAAAAATGAAAAAAAAAAGAAGCTGACGACTTGCATGTTTAATGCACTTTAAATCACATATTCCATTTAATTAATAACGGAAAATATTAATATTATGAATATATCCAAGGAAATTGAGGTGGTTTACATTCAATGGTTTTTGATTAGGCGGCCTCGTTGCATCCAATTGTCTACTTGAATCAATCAATTCGACTAATTAATATTTGATTTAGTGCTTAGCATGTTTCAGTAATTAAGAGCACGTACCCACTTAGATCCAGCCAGCTCAATCACTTCACATGATCGATCATCTATATATATATATATATATATATATATATATATATATATATATATATATATGCTAACACTTGCACATTCTCAATGTTTGTTTTTTATTATGTATATTCTTCACTTCATTTAAGATTAGACGTCCGTACCAATCAAGTTTGGACTTTGGATTTGAGTGTGGGATTTGGACTTACCGTGATTTTTTAATAAAACAAAATAGAGTAAAAAATTGACCCTATCTAACCTTATAAAAAATTGAAGTTAATTCCATCAAAAATCAATTAACTCTTTTTTAATAATAACAATCGAAATAAAAAGTTAACCATTAAATCAATCTAGAAGTTACCACAATCATAGCTATAATGACCCTTTTTGATACCGCGTTTCAAAAACGCTTTGAAAAAAATTATAAAAATTATTATTTTTTATTTTAAATTAAATATTTTTGGTGTTCTTAGATCATTTTTCATGTCCTGGTATCAAAAATAATTATTTTAAAAAATATATCATTTTAATGCATTTCTGAACGACATCGCTTTCAAAAACAATATCAACCAAACTTCTAAACAATCACAATGAATGAAGAGGGTCCTTGTTTTCTAAAAGGTGTCTCAAGACCCTAACTCGTTTAAAAATGAATTAATCTAAATTAAACTCCTAACCAAGACCCACCATTTCTTTGTTTTGTTTTGTTTTGAATCACCACACAACAATTCAAAAGTTTATCATGAGAATTTGATGTAAAAGAGAGAAAGATAAAACCCTCCCCAAGTAGACTTGACATAAAATTCCTCAC
Organism: Salix purpurea; assembly: GCA_027405865.1. Lineage (NCBI taxonomy): Eukaryota > Viridiplantae > Streptophyta > Magnoliopsida > Malpighiales > Salicaceae > Salix > Salix purpurea. The sequence continues at coordinate 29,183,094 of JAOWLH010000002.1, forward strand.
TATTTGTTTTGCTAAATTAATAATTCTAGCCGTTCTCTTTTGGGTGGGGAGAGACTTGAGAGCCAGCCACAGGCACAAGAGACAAGCGCGTATCACCATGAGAGGTGCTCATCATTGCCTTTGAAACGTTTCTTATTAATAAAAACGGGTAAGACATTGTCTCACGCTTCAAACGTTTCGAAACGTATTTCCGAGGAATGCGGCTACTTGCCGCCCCTTTGCTTCCCCATCACTTATTATTATCATTATTATTATTATTATTATCATTATTAAAAATAAAGAAAAACAGAGACTTCATTGCCCAAGTCTTCTTCCATTTTTTTGCTTTGATCGAGACAAGAGCAAGAGTACAAGACTAGATCAAACAAAACTAACAATAATTAACAGTTTGTTATAGGATTAAATAGCTTGAAATTAATAAATTTTCTTTTGTGCTTTTATGTTTGAATTTTGTGGTTACTAATATGATGACTACTTGAAGTTTATATGATCGTTAATTTTAGGATTCTTAGGATTAGTCGAGGTATGCGTAAGCTGACCCGGACATCCACGCTAATAAAAAATAATAATAATTAGGTATACAAATTTGACCTTGAACTAATTTTCTAATATTATCTTTGAATTAAGTTATCTTACACATTAACAAAAATCAAATGTTTATTTAAAAGTACGGTGTTGAGATGCTAGTGGCTTTCTAAAATATTTTCTTAACATATCAAATAATACATATCGGGTCAAAATCATCCAAAAATTTAATTTTATATTTTTTATACGAAAAAATACTTTAAAAAACAACAAGTTATAACACAATCACAAATGTTCTTACTAGCCGGACACAAATGAGATTAAATTGATTGCATTAAAACAACATATAAATTTGTGAAAAAGATATAAAAACATCTCGTTAATCATCAAATTTAGTGTTGATCGTTTGGTAACATTGCGTGCTATATATATATAGTGCACCTCACTTTTCACCAACAAAAACACTAAAAATTATATGTGTTGTTGTGGTGGAACAGGTGCCATGCTGTAGACTTTTACATTCAAACTTCATCGGTATTAACTATAAGATAAATCACCACCTAGCTAGCTCCTTCAATATCTTTATTCTCACTTGACCTTGAAAATCTCCCTCTCTCTCTCCCTCTCCCTCTCCCTCTCCCTCCTCCCTCCCTCTTGCTTGTGTAGCTTGTAGAGAAGAAGCTTTATGTATGAAAAGTCAGCGACTCTCTTTATCATTCTCTCACTGTTTTCTTATAAAAAAATAATCCTTTTTTTGTTTGTTATTCAAACCGAGAAGAAGCACTACAACAAAGAAACACCCAGTCCAGTTTCAACCTCCGAAAACCTCTTTCTTGCTTTCTTGTCTTAACCAAGAACCTTAATCCTTGTAGCTAAACTAGATTTTGCATGTTTTGTTTTTTTAACGTTTTGTTTGGTGTGAGAAAGACAATCCCACACCAAACAGTTCTGTTCTCTAGCTACCCTTTTTTAGACCCTCAAAGGACCCTTTATCATCGTTTCTCTCTTATTTTTTGATTCTACATTAGTCTATGCTGGTTTTTTGGCCTCAGAATGGATTATCAAGGTGATTTAACAGATATTCTTCGAGCTACTGGAGGAGCTGTAGGCCAATCGGATGTTCCTGTTTCAAACTGGGAATTCCCTTTTGATCCATCATCAGCTATGGGAGAGAGCAGAGGTAATCTTTTTGGTGATCCTTTCTGCAACACGAGAGATCCCCTTCTTCATGAGCTCAACGTTGCCGCTGGCTCAAGCTATTTTAGCAGCCAAAATTCAGCAGATCATATGCTAAGTGCTGCTGCTAGTGTTGATCGTGATCACACTGGTAGTTTTGTTGGTGCAAATAGAGCTACTACTAGTTCTAGTAGTAATATTCTTGCTCATCATAAAGTGTTTGAAGATCACGGGATGCACAAGGCTGCTACTCCTCTCCCCGCTCCTTGCAATATATTTTCAAGGATTCAGATCTCGCCAAATAATCAAACAAAGTTGCCAGTTTCGCCGTGTAATTCTCCGGTTATAGCCACCGGTTCTTCGCCGAGAGGGTTTAAGCCTTCTGCTATGGTTTCAAGTGATATAATTACTGTTAATAACTCAAAAGGTTGCTTGATGGAGAACACTGGACAAGTGCAGATCTCATCTCCAAGGAATATGGGGATCAAGAGAAGGTAAGTAATTATTAAATTTAGCTGTGTCACTTGTTTCTATGAATTTAATATGCTTGAATTTTGATTTCTACGCAGCTTTTAGTGTGTACTAATTTCTTTATTTTTAATAATCTTGACTTCATTAGTTGAGGTTGATGATGATAAGATATAGCATAATCACAGGAGCGGTGATGAACAGGATCAAGGAATCTAGGGTTTTGACATAAAGTATATGTACTAGTCTTCTGATTGATTGCAAATAGATAGGCTCTTGATAGGGGTGGCAACACCTGATTGCAAATAGATAGGGTCTTGATAGGGGTGGCGACACCCTCCTTTTCAGGTGAGATTATTCACTGACAGTCTACATTACATAAAATCTTTGATGGGGATTAATCAAGTAACCTGAAAAGGTAGCCTAACTGGTGTCATGATAGCATTCAAAGACATAGCTTTCATGGTGGTAGTTATCTCAATAAACTAATTATTTATTTATCTATTTTCTTCTATTCCTCCACTGATGATCACCTGAAAAGATAGCTGCTCGCTTTCAAGCTTCTTAAAAAACTCAAACTGATGCATTCATTCCTGCCCCAGAATGGAAATTGAGTCGTTCTTGCACAATGCTTTAAAGTTTGAAAAACTCTTTGATCTTTGTTCGTTGCTTCTTCATCACCATCTTCAGTGAATTCTTCAATCTTGAGCCTTGGATTTTGGAAAGGTAAGGAAAGACCAAGGATTTTTGTATTTTTATTTCAGGAAGAGTCAGGCAAAGAAGGTGGTTTGTATTCCAGCACCAGCAGCTGCAAACAGCAGGCCTGGTGGAGAAGTAGTTCCATCTGACTTGTGGGCATGGAGAAAATATGGACAAAAACCCATCAAGGGTTCTCCTTATCCAAGGTAAGAAAACCATATATAGAGTTCCCAGGATTACAACGAACAAACAGCTGGATTCACCATAATTCCTTTTCTCTGACAAATTATATCGTTTCCTAAAAAAGAAAATTGTTTCTTCATTGATTCTTTTTCTTTCTCCGTCTTGGACATGAAATGCAATAAGTACTTATAGCTAAGTACTGCCCCGAAAAAGTTCTTGTGAAAACGCTCGTAAGGTTTCCCTAGCTAGACAATGAGCTCAAACAGCTTGTTTTTTGGTACATGAACAGCATTTTTGACATTGATTTACTGGTTGTAACTTACAATACTGATAGATGGATGCACTATTGTTCTTGGAGCTCAACAGATTCAAACAGTCTCCTCATTCCACTGTATCTGCATTCACTATGACTGGCTTAATATTTCTAATAGTGAGCTTAGATATGATTAGAGTAATTATTATAATAAAAATGGTCTGCAAATATTTGGTTGAAAAATTGCACTGATCACTGTTAAACCATGTCTTTCCACACATTCTAGGGGTTACTATAGATGCAGCAGTTCTAAGGGTTGCTCAGCAAGGAAACAAGTAGAGCGGAGCCGAACTGATCCCAACATGCTGGTGATCACCTACACCTCTGAGCATAACCATCCATGGCCAACTCAGAGAAATGCACTGGCTGGCTCAACCAGGTCCCAGCCACTAAAGAGCACAGCAGTTTCAAAGAACTCCACAGGTTCTCAATCGCAAAAAGCAGGAAATACTAAAGAGGAACAGAAGGAGAGCAGCAATGAGACATTGTCTCCTACCAATATTGCTGGTGGTAGGTCAACAGTAAGTGCATCTGTCAAAGAGGAGTTTGACGATAATGACAAGCAAATGGAGATGGAGGATACAGATTTCAGTGAAGGGTTTTCTCACAGTTACAAGCCATCAATGCCAGATCAATCTGATCAGGACTTCTTCGCTGAATTGGGAGAAATAGATGCCGACCCTCTTGAGCTATTGTTTACGCATGAATTCAACGGAGATGAACAGAAAGAAAGCAAGGATCTGGATCCATTCAGCATCTTTGATTGGTCCGGGGACACATTTGGAGAAGCAAAGAAGGGTTTATGACAAGACCTTGAAACTAAAATGCCATTTCCCAGCTAAAAAACATTGTCTGTTTTTGAGTATTTGTGGCACTACAATGCATTCAAGGTCCTGCTATAAACCTATGTCTTTCAGCTATGAAATATCCTGTGGGGGGGAGGTTTTTTTTGTTCTTTCTTTCCTACTTCCTCCCTCCTTAGTTTCCTGTTATTTACCAGAACAGCCAGGAAAATTAGCTAGCTAGCTAGGGAAAGAGAGAGTAAAAAGTCAGTGCTGCTGATGCTGGTCGATTGGGAGCAGACCTAATGAGCCCGCGTTCCTTTTGGAATATTGGTGGATGGGACAGAAAGCTGAGGAACAGAAGGTTTCAACAGTTAAAACAAGTACATCCATCAGACATGACTGGAAAGCTCAATGAAGGGATTTATCCAGGATGGGACTTGCCCTTTCATCTTTTGATCAAGTGGAGAAAATTATTCAAGCGCAACCCTCCATTTATGTGATCATGTGGGCATTCTTTAAAGTAAAAAATATAAAATTCTAATGCATGCTTTTCTTGCATTGATGGGAAATAAAATGGAAGAAGATGACAAGAGTATATACAAGGGCACCATTAAAAACTATCAGAAAAGCTTGACTTTTCTTTTCAGTCTTGATCTCTAGGGATGTGTGTGCGCGGAGAGAGAGAGAGAGAGAGAGATTATCAATGCTTTGGGTTCCTCAGCTTTCTGTTTCTTTTATTATTCATCCAATACAGTGTTGTGTTTATTATTCTTGACTTCCAGTGTTAGTTATCGAAGGATTGTTTAAGGAAGAAAATTTCTTACATAACACAACACCTGCCATGCGAGCTTCTTTTCAAAATCATTTCTATTAAATATTGAGAAAACCAGCAAAACGAGGTTGGCATTGAATCTCTTGCATGTGAGCTGCCAGCCACATGGAGGTGGAGATATATGTATGTATATATATTACCAGGTTGTAGCATCACGCAACTGCTGGAATTAAAAAAATTAAAAATTTATACTGTGTATTATTGTTTATCATTGTTATTAAACTTGGTCTACCAAGTCAATCTTGAAACTTTCATATTCATTTTCTTATTTAGTTTGGATTTAAAGTTAATTTGCATGAGATTTAACTCAACGTGACATAGTTAACTTTGTGAATCTAAAAGAAATTTGGTTATAAACATTGTATTTCTTTAAAAATATTAAAATGATTTTTTTTTCTCAAAAATATTAAGATGACGACATTTTTTATTGGCTAGGTTAACAATTTAATCTGTTAAATCCATGTTTCGGGTTTTAGACTCCACTAGGTTTAAGAGTTTTATTTCTTAAAAACTATTTTTTACTTAATTATATGATAATAAAAATAGATATTCATAAAATCAAGTACAAACCAAATGTTAAAATATTTATTTAAGAGTATAATAACCATGTAGAAAACAAGCAAAAATAATTTATGAAGATAAGTTTGAAATAAACAAGTATTAAATGATAAAATTTGTAAAAATAATTAAAAAAATGTGAAATTGAAAAAAAAAACCACCTCATATATATATATATATATATATATATATATATATATATATATATATATATATATCTAATCCTATTACAAAAACTCAAGCAGGATCTTTTTCTTCAAAACCCCTGCAATCAAATTCAAATTTCTACAAATTTTTCAAAAACAAAATCAAAATATTTTGAAAAACCAAATATATATATATATATATATATATATATATATATATATATGCGCGCGTGTGTGTGTATATATATGAACAGTAATGAAGAAGGTGAGTTGCACTCCAAGTTTTTTTAGTATAAATTATAATTTTTCTAATCAATGTAAATTATAAATTTTAGTTTTTCAAATCAATATTATGGTGTTTCTAGATAAAATAATCTTAAAAAATTATATTTTAAAAATTATAGCCACTTCATATTATAGTCTTTCTTTCCTCCATCATTTTCCTTATTTCGAGCTTTCATTAATTAAACAACTTTTACGTCATGAGATTAAATCGTTTATATATATATATATATATATATATATATATATATATATATATATATATATATATATATATAATAAGAACAGAAAACTGCCGACAGTTTTACTTATTGACTTCAATCCATCATGAACATAATTCCCTAGCCAGCTACAATCCTCATGAAGAAAATGAAGTTCTTGAGCTCAAATTTCTGTATATGCCTGTAGCTTTACTGCTTTAAACTACCCCCATCAACTCACAGCCTACTGCTAAGCATGCACTTCTGTCAAATAGTTTTTTGCAGTCAAACTTTTCTTCGAAAATGTTATCAAAATTATGAGGAACAATTCCCCTCTTTTCCTTTCACAATCTCAGTAATCAGCGTGTGCGAGTAGGTCAAAAATATTCTGAATTATTTTGGATGATCAGGATTTTTTTTACTGAAGTCTCGTGTAATAAAGGCATCCATACTCTTAATTCGTTGTTAAGTACTATGAAACAAAATGCTTTTTTAAAATATTTTTCAATTAAAAATAATGTTTTTTTGAGAATTATATATTTTCTTCTAAAATCATCAGTTCAAAGCCATATAAAAACACAGAAAAAAAAAACTCTTGAATAAAACAGCCATTAATTGACTACCACAACAGTTCAAAAAATAGAAAAATGCCATAAACATTAAATTGCATGCTCCACACTGTAACACCTGTCCAAACATGCCTAGGAAACTACACGACTGTATTAATCATGGAAGCAACTTTCACCCAATTTATCACCAAATGCCAAACAGTGACACCAAGTTCTGTCAAATCCATCACCTTTAATGAAGTTTTCATACCCTTTCAAATGAAGTCACTTCATTGGAGAAAAGAACAGTCTAAAGTTCCACAGAATGGTTCTCTTTTTCTTTCTCGATTGGATTGGGGTGATGGCCATAATGCATTTGAAGGAAAATTAGGAGCAATTGGGCTTATGGGACTACTGTGCTAATGATTTTGAAAAGGAAGGATGAAGTGTTCATTCATCACATACATAAAAAGTTTCATGACCATTATATTCTCTTCTGAAAAGTATGCACATTAAACATCATTTGATGTTTTTTCTAGGTTTTTGGTCAAGATATTACTCATAAGTGCAATGTTCTCATCATGTCATTAGTATAAATCCTTTCTTTTTAGGTTTTCACTTTCGATCAACACTAAAATATGATTCGTTTGCCGGCATGTGAGATGTCTTTTATGAAAGATAAGAGATGGACCATGATCAAAGTTAACAATAATGATAAAGAAGAAGAAAAACCCTTGTTTTTAATGCTAGAAAACTCTTTCTCTTGAAAAAAATATTTTGTGAGTTCAGGTAAACAAGTAAAATATCGATTGTTGTAGATTTTTACATGAGATGCAAGCTCTAACTCAAATTTAAGACCTGCTATGTATATCGCAAACCCTTGATTATTATGATAGGCTCAAAAGGGTTGCTGATTTATTATATAGAAAGAAGAAAAGAGCGGCAATAAAGTATACAGGATTAGTTTTTAAATTTGGAGCTGTTATTATCATAAATTACAAGAACATTATCATAATTTGAGTTGGAAAAAGGATGACCTATTTGTCAATTTCTCCATTATATTAATTTCTGGATCTGAAATTGCAGCTTATATACCTTGTATTTATCATAATTTACAAGAACATTATGATCAACCTTAATAACAATGATAAAGAAGAAGAAGAAAACCCAGCAAAAGGGGTGTTGATTTATTCTTTCAAGAACGGAGTAATTATTGAGATAGATTTGGAATAAACAAATTTTCAATTGTCGTGACTAAGCAATACATAATCGAATCTTAGTACTGTTAGAAATATATTAAGTATTGCGATCATGATCTCACTCAGGAAATAAAAAATAAGTTTATGATATCCTCGAATCCCTTTCAAGCTGTTCCATATATTATTAAACTATAACGTCGTCATCCAATCTGTACAAATCCAAAGATATTAGTTTTAATATCCCTTATGAGATCTTGATTTTCAGTGTTCTTGCTATTCCTTACGAACTGATAAATTTTATAGTTTTTGTTTAAAAATAAAATAAATTATAATTTACCATTTCATTTAATAGCTTAAGTTTGTAGACGACATGATTTTTGACATGGTATCAGAATCTTGTTGACCTAACGATCACGAGTACAAATCTCACCACTCTCATTCTATTGATAAAAACCAAGTACAAGGTAGTGTGGATCTGTGTGCAAGTTTCAAGTTTAAAAGGCTTTCACTTGAGGGAGTGTGTCAGAAAATAATGTAAATTATATCTTGAGACCTCATCTTATAGTTTAAATTTTTAGGTGAGATGATTCCTTAACAGTTTTAGCAGTAAAAGTATTTATGAGCACAAAATATTTTTCATCATTCATGCATGTCTAGGAACTCATTGTTGTTGAATCAATGATCCTTATAAAACATGATCAACGAGAATTAATTGTCGAAGAAATTGCTCATCTTCATAACATGGAGTTCATTTGGCTATGGTGGGCAGAAATTGCTGATCTTCAGAACATAGTTAAGAACAATAAAACAAATGTTCTCGTAAAACAAATGTTTGCTCACCTTTGTTGTGTAGTGGGACCGATTGTTAGTCAAGGCATTCACATCTATCGATATAATTGGTTAAATTCATAATGCTTTGGTGGCCATGGATTTGATTCCATTGGCACCATGAACAAGTCTTCTTCATTTAAGCCAACAAGACTTGTGTGTGGATGATTAATTAGTTAATCAAACAGTACTCAAGTTCATTTGTGATAATGAAAGGATTTATTATGTATTTATTTTTCTATATTGAGGCTTTTTCTTGGGGTGGTGACATAGATCATAAACCCATGACCGAGTCTATGAATAGACCCGTGTCTATAGATAAATCAAAACCATTTTTTTTTTTAAAAAAAAAAATTAAGATTCAATTCAGGTTTTGATGGGTTGTAGATTGAATCAGTATATAAATGATTGGATCATATTAGGTCAAATACTCTCATTTTATTATGCTTGGATTGATGACATTTGGAATATATGCTTGGATTGATGCAGGCAAAAGCTATAAGGATAACATCAACACATAAACCAAAGACAATTTAATGAGCAAAAAAAGAAAAAGATTGGAGATATATACCCTAAATTCATAATTGTTATTATTTGAAAATTAAGTATGTAGTAGTTGTCTTCTCAAGAGGTTTATAAGACCTTTAAATAGGTCATAGAAATCTATTTTTATCAAAAACAAAAATAAAATAAAAAATCCTAGAAATAATAAAATTGGGCATAAACAACTTTTGATCGTAATTCTTGGAGAACCAGCAGTTGAATCTCATATTATCTTTGTTTAAAGAAGCTAACATAGTCTAGCGGGAGATCTTTGTGGACTTTTAATTTCTAATATTTCCGCAGCTTCACTTATTAGCTTGACTCGGGTGTTTTCTATCATGTGTTACTCCACCTAACTCACAATCTAAGTGGGTCTTGTTTGACAAAATAAAATAAAATAAACAAAACCTTGATAGTTTTAGGGACATTTACCACATGTCTTGACCAAGAATTTCTGTCGATTTGATTGGAAATGGTTTGCATTCATAGAAATTACCGCAGCAATGAGAGGCTTGAGTTCACATCAGGTTTAATCAGAGAGTACTTGAGTAGCTAGGTGAGCCATTCTTTTTCGGCATGCTTAGTTGTTTTATTAGATTCGAGTTGCAAGCATGCATTTGGTAAAATGATCGGGAGTGGCTCGAGCCAATGAATCTCAATGATTAGAACTAAGCTCAAATGATGGCCAAAGCTTGACAATCTTTGTAAATAACGCTGAGATGACTTCTTAAACGTTTTTTCTTTTTCTTTTTCTTTTTTTTTATTGAGAGACAAGCTATCTTCGTGATGAGACAAGTGCGTCAAGAGATTAATTAACTCATTTAACAAAAGACCAAATAAAAAATGAAAAAAAAATTATTAGCTAAAAAAAATCATTTTACGTGAAAATAAAAAAAATAAAAAACAACCAAAAGAAAGAATAATGGAAAAAAAACAGAAATGTAATTTTCAAATGATCACAAACACAAACTAAATTTAAGAGCAATTTTTTTTTTTAAAAAAAATATTATCTCAACAAAAGAGAAAATAATAAAAATTAAAAATCAAAACTTGTTGGAGAATAATATAAATCATATTATGGGGTCTCACTTACAAACTTAAGCTTTTATGTGAGATGGTTCATTAACATAGTATTAGAGCTTTCTTGACCCTGTGGTCACGAGTTCGAATTTCACCACCCCCATTCTATTTGATAAAAACCAAGCACAAGATGATGTGGGCTTGTGCAAATTTCAAGCCCAAAGGGCTTTCACTTGAGGGTGTGTGTTGAAGAATAATATAAATCATATTATGGGGCCCCACTTACAAGCTTAAGGTTTTAGGTGAGATGGTTCATTAACAAAACTAAGAGCACATATATATAAACATGGACAAAAATAAATACTATTTAAGAAATATAAAAACAATAAAGGAATTAAAATCACAAATTAAAAGTATAAGGGCCAAAATGAAAACCAAATATATTATCAATTTCAATCAAATGACAAAATTAAAAAAATCAAATCTTTTGTACAGAAAATATTAAGCGATTTAAAATCAAACACAAAATTAAAAGAATAAGGATTGAAATGAAAACATAATATATAATCAATTTCAATTGAAGGACACAATTAAAACAAATCAAAACTCACATAACAGAACTAAGGACCATACAACACAATTAAAAGAGAATAGACTAAAATGAAACAACCATAAAATCATGGGGATGACATGTAGTTTAGGGTAAAGGAGAGAGAATAGGGGGAAAATTTTAACCGTCCACTGTCACATCTTCGACAACTGTATGAGGCCACGCGCCACACCATGAGAAGGAGGACATGGCGGTGCATCCACGGAGACGCCGGATGAACATTTTTCGCGCATCGGACGATGTCGCACACGCAGATCGAAGCAGGCATGAGGCCGAATATTGTCAGTCGCCTGTGTCACACGCGCCCATAGTACTCAAAGGAAAATAATTTTAGAAAATGGTAAATTACCGTAATACCCCTATAATCAACTCTTCAATCTTATTTTATTGGGGAGCATATTAGTATTTATTAATTTTCAAAAAAAATATAAAATTCAACACCCCTCGGCTAGTGTTGTTTTTTGTCTTTTTTGAGGGATAAAATAGTTATTTTATTGTGCAAAGAAATATAAAAAAATCAATAAACCAGTGACCCGACCGAACCGAACCAAACCAAAAACTAAACCAACTGAGCAACATTGTTGTAATCCAGAATAATTTTACTCACAAGCTACAATAACTGAACTATGATCTCTTTTAGTATATAGTATAATAAGTGCTTATTTTCATTAACTCACGAATCACTGTAAATTAGAGTAATGGTTTTTTTCTTCATGGTTTTTATTTTGATTCTAGAAATTTATTTTTACACAATTGAGTTATTTTGAGCCTAAATTAACACCATTTTAAAAAGAAATGGAAGAAAAAAAGATCAAAGTGAAAAAAAAAATTAAACGAGATGGTGTCTTTAAAAGCAAAAGGGTTTTTACCCTGTTGTTAAATGTATTTTGAAAATTGATCCATCAAGGGTTTTCCCAAGCTTCATTTTATTCCCTTTTTTCTTTCTCTATAACTCTCATTCCAACGTTATCTCTTTGTCTTGAGAACTTTTCAAAGAATCTTTATTATGGATATTCTTTTATTTTAGAATTTTTTCTAACTACAATCTAACACTTCATCGATTTCACCTTTCAAAAACTCATTTCTTTTCTTATCAAAAGTCCTATTTACAAGAAAAGTTGTTTTTTAGTCCAATTTAAGCTTTGAATTGCAAGAAATTAAAATCTTGGGTTTAATTTGTTATTTTAAAAGATGGTTTGGTCAAATCAATGGTCAGAGATTTAATTGCACAAAATTAAAAGTTTATTGGCCAATTGAGGGTCACATTACATAATTCCAAAGCCAAGAATCAAACTGGAAAGGATGTGTAAACATAGGGGATGAATTTGACTTGAATCGTGGAACGAATTGAAGAAAATGGAAGTTTATTTGTCAATTAAGGGTCAAATTGTATAAATTCAGAACTAAAGACCACAATAAAAATAGTGGCCAGCTTATGGGTTGAAATTTTAGTATTACAAGGGTAAAATTGAAAGAATTTAAAAGTTTAGAGGCAATTAGAGGTTTAATTAAAAGAAATTTTACAAACAGGGATACAATTGAAATTCTCTAAAATCCCAATGAAAAAAACCATAATCTTGTATAGACGACATGTCGTTTAGCTACAAAGAGAGAAAGTGAATGACATGTCGAAATAATTACAAATTCATAAAAAAAGTAAAATCGTATGAATAGGAATATTTACCAATTCATCAATCCTTATTTGTTTTTTTTTTTTTATTTATTTTTATTAAAACTCTAAGTAAGCTTCACATTTTTTTTAACCATTTTAACAAATCTCATCCCATCAATCGTATTTTGTATCATGTATTTAACTATTACATGAATTAAACTAAGATTTATTCACAAAGCAATCGGAATATAACAGCACATAATATAAACTAATCATCATATATCTACTGCATTTCAAAATTAACTCAAACATTATCAAGTAAAAATTTTACATTAGGTAATCATGGTTTTAACTAATATTCAAGTGCATTATCTAAAACAAGTCCCCGAGGTGGTGGCCTAACGGCTAGCGACTGGGATATGTTTTGGCAGACCTGGGTTCGAGTCTCAGCCTCTCCTCGTAAGAGCTTGGGACAGCCGGAGATTTACTCATTCTCTGAACCCACAAAGTGCGCTTTCCGGGTAGTGGGGTTCCCCGTTCTCCACAACGGAGATATCCAAAAAAAAAACATCTAAAACAAAGTAGTATAATAAAAATTACATTAAACTAATAAAAAATTATGTTATCACCCCAAAATTACACAAAATATGTAACATCGATTTTGTTCTAGAAGAAAAATACAAGATCTCAAATCTATTATTCTTGACGATGTTGTGAGGACCCTAAAAACATTTTATAGCATAATCAATTAGTTCACTTTATTCTTGAATTATTCATTACTTACTTTGATATATTTTATAATCTCAACATGCAAATTATGAACTCTACAAAGTTTTCTTGGCATGATTTTCTTGATTTAGGGCTTCAATGTTCATCAAATACAACTGTTTGCTGACCATTTCCACAAGCAATGAAATGTTACACTGCCGCTCGCAAGGTGTATCCTTTCAGATCCGAGCACACTTTATGTGGATGTGATAACTTGGCCTGAGCTCCCACCTGCTCGCTAGTATTGCTATTGCGAGCGACACGAAGAATCGTGATCACTTTTCACCTTGGTAAGGAATATTTTATATGTCAAATTCCATCACTCTTTTGAGTGCAACTTGGCAAGGAATCTGTCATGGAATGTGGGACTACTCATGCATATCGGGTATCTTGTTTTTCTTTCTTTGGACCATCCATTGCATAGGCTATGTCCTCCAGTTACGTTATCAGAGTTCGAGTCAAAATATGTATTTTTTATAAAAACATAAAATAATTAGGGTTTTACTTGTTTTTTTAGATAATTTCAAGTCAGAATATATATTTTTTATAAAAACTTAAAATAATCAGGGTTTTACTTGTTCATTTAAATATTTTTTTGCTCGGTGGTGTTCCTTATGGGGCATGAAATATTAGTGAAGAGACAAGTGCTTCTGTGGTCTTTGAATAATATTCGAAAAGATTCTCTGCGTGGCATTTACTTCTGTAATGTCATTTGCTTCACGGATTCAGAAATTGTGAGGATACGTCACCTCCCTCATCTTCTCCATCCACTAAGCATTTTCCACCTTAAGAATTCCACACACACTCAGTACACTTTCCCATCTCCACTTTCCATTGAATATTATAAACTCAAATTCCGGATCTTCGAGCTCACTCACTTAAACCATGTCTTCAAATGATTTTGATTGCAGGTCCTTTCAAGAATATAAAAATATACGCATGAAGAGGATGACTGTGGTCTGGATCAAAATAAAATAGCATTCTCCTGTGATCGTACTTCTGTAGGTTGCTGATTGCAGTGAGGAAAACCTTGTCTGTAGAGCTTGCACAAAAGAAGGATACGATAATATGCAGAGTTTGCGTTCGTTGCAGAAACTCTTGAGTTCATTGACGATGCAAAGAAGCAAGATAATGGCCAGCTTTTTGCCTGTAATGGTTAGTGTAGTGGATTAAAGTAGTTGTTTTTATTGCCAGGCAAATCATTTTATTGATTATAAATTGATGACTGTGATGAAGGAGGGCAATCCTTTTTTTTCTTCTCCCTGGGGCATATATGTAAATCCTCATCGAGAAATCTAAGAGAAAAATAAAAATAAAAATAAAAAAATAGACATGTAAAATAATGTGTAACTTTTACAGATATTATTAGCAACGGAAATTATCCGTCAGTAATTCTCAACTATAAATGTAGACAAAGAAGAATTACATTGAAATTCAAAACACCCTGAAAATATGATCACTTGACATTGTTAGCTACACAATTGCCGAAAGATTGACCAATGAATTCTTTTTTTTTGGTAAATTTATTGATAATTTTTTAATTTATGACATAATCATTGACCCTCGACTCCCGTTTTTCTCCTTTTTTTTTTCCTCTTCAACTAACAACCACCATTTCCCCCAAATTTCAACATAGCAAATTCGGTGACCACAACTCTTAGTTTGTGAGCATTTGTATTCTCATTCAATTTATTTTAGGATTCTCCACTCTAAATAAGAAAATTTATCATTTTTTTAATTTAATTTTCATATGTTAATTTTTTTATATATGTTCAAAGTATATTGATTTTGTTTGGGTGTTTACTTGTTTTATAGTTTTATCTCATAGAAATTTGTTGTATGGTTTTATAATTTGTACATTTTAAGGCTTGTTATATATATATTTTTTAATTTTTTTAGTTAATATATTAATCAATGCATGATTATAGTATATAGGTTTGATTTAAGTAATAGATGATCATTCATGGATGTAT
Organism: Salix purpurea; assembly: GCA_027405865.1. NCBI lineage: Eukaryota > Viridiplantae > Streptophyta > Magnoliopsida > Malpighiales > Salicaceae > Salix > Salix purpurea. The sequence goes on from JAOWLH010000002.1 coordinate 29,198,362, forward strand.
AGAGAATCACCTCAAGGGTTACGTATGATTGATTATTGCAATGAAATTTAGGATTTATTAACTACAATCATCTAATGTCCGGGTAAATGATGCAAAAATAAAAAGTTTATCAATCGAGATGTAATCGCAATGCATCTTCTAAAAAGTATTCATGGAGGAATACATGTGCTGGTATGCACATGAAGAAGAATGGTTAGGTCAATTTCTAGTTTCAACAACGTGAATGGAGTTGTAGATGCCAACAATAATCCTTTTAAGAATATGGTTATGGATGTGATGAGAATGAATTAAGGTGGTGCAGGTGAATGTCCAATCATAGATGAACCTAATACGAACAAAACCATGTTTTTTTTATCTTCTAAAAGACTATGATGAGCCATTATCAGATGGTTGCATAAATAATGGTAAATTATTGATCATGGTACAAGTGTTCACCATCAAGTCAGATAATAGGTTGAGTGAGGCTCATTATGATAGAATTGTTGAATGAGTGAGAAACATTTAACCTGAAAGGAACATGTTGAAAGATAATTTTTATATTGTCAAATCCATGACGAAAACCCTCGGTCTAGGATACTAGAAAATTGAATATGTTCTACATGTTGTACTAGCTTGAAAATACAGAGTTGATTGAGTGTAGAACATGTGTGCATCCTCTATATAAAAATAGATCTAGAAGGGGATGAAGTATTGTTGAACATATAAAATTTAGATACTTCTCAATCACACCTAAACTACAGAGGTGATTCATGTCTCCAAAGACTGTTGAGCACATTACATGATATCATTCACATAATATGGGTGATAGAGCAGGCTTATTGATCCCGTTCCGTTCCGGCCGGAACGGCCCGTTCCAATGCAAAATCCGGGACAAAACGGCGACGTTTTTGTCCCGGTCAAAATCCCGGCCAGTTCCGGAAAATCCGGCCGGAACGTCCTGGTTCCGTACCGGGCGTTCCGTTCCGGGTTCATCAAAACGACGTCGTTTCATGTCCCTTACAAAATACACTGAAGAAACAACCCCCGTCCATAATTCCCAAATCAATTTCATTTCTTCAACCGCAAAAAAGAAAAAACAGAACCAGAAAAATGGATCCCACTCATTTTAATCCACTCCACAAAATAGGACGAGTTCTTGTTCTGCACATTTATCATTTGTTCATCAACTTCCTTGGTGCTCATTTTGCCTCGGAACAAAGCTGAGACTGCCAAGTACCTACCGTGCCGAGGGTCAGCTGCACATATCATGTTCTTAGCATCCCACATCTGTTGTGTCAGCTCCGGGATGGTTAGGGCACGGTAGGGTTTGGCGGCTAGAGAAGAAGAAGAAAGGATGGGGCGGCTAGAGAAGAAGAAGAAAGGATGGGGGAAGAAAGGATGGGGCTGGGGCTGGGGCGGCTAGAGAAGAAAAAGAAAGGATGGGGGAAGAAAGGATGGGGCTGGGGATGGGGCTGGGGCGGCTAGAGATGAAGAAAAGATGGGTAGGGTTGGATGGGTAGGGTTTTATATTTTTATATTAATTATTATATAATAATAATTATTAATTATTATAATAATAATTATTAATTATTATATAATAATAGTTAACATAAAAAATAGGGGTATTAATTTGTAATTAATTTGATTGAATTATTTGTAATGGAATGTATTTTAATTAATTATGTTTGAACTTATTGATTATTTCTTAATGTGTTCATTTTGTTTTTTTAAGTTTTTCTAACATTAAAAACAATAAGTAACATTAATTAATTTCAAAATTCAAATTCAAATACAACAACCATAAAAAAACATAGAATTACTTGAAAAACATACAATAAGTAGCTTAAATTTCAAATATTCTGGATCTTTTAATTATAATTAAATTCATTTTTTATTTTTTATTTTTTATTTAAAAAAAAATAATTTTATTGTTGGAATTTTAGAGATGTTTCTAATTTTGAGATTATGTTTGTTTGATTTTGTGTTTGTATTGTATAATTTAAAGTTCATTTATCTTGAATTTAAATTATACTTGTTAAATTAATATTTTATTTTTTACATATATATAATTAAATAAATATAAACAGTACAAAACCGGAACGGAACGCCGGAATGCACCGAAACCGGAACGTTCCGTTCCAAACACAAAACCGGAACGGTACCCGGAACGGTATTGACAACCCTGTGATAGAGTGATGATGCACCCATCTAATCGATGATGAAGCCTAGAAACACTTTAACAATGTATCCTTAGTTTTAGTGGAAGCAAGGAATATTCATTTTGGTTTATGTATAGACAAATTCAATTCATTCGAGTCATTCACCGCTCATTATTGTTGGTCGGTGATACTCTTGGTAAACAACTTGTCATCACGGATGCATGTTTTACCTAAAAAAAAGGGATTTTAAGACCTAGATTATAGGAAGAAATTGGTTTTGGGTGTTATTAAAAAAATTCAAAATTTAGGGACCTAATTGGAACCTACAAACGTCAAATTATTAAAATTAGGGACTTAATTGCATAAAAATTCAAATTCTAAGAAGCAATTAAGAACTTAACTAAATAAATTTAAGACCAATTTGAACAAAGTACGCAATTACAAGAGTTGAAATCAACAATTTTTAGGGACCAAATTGCAGAAAAATAAACTTTTATTGGGCAATTAGGGACTAAATTGGTCAAACCCGAAACCTAGGATGAGAATGAAAAAGATGTCCATATACAAGGTTTAAATTACATTTAATTAGGGATGAAATTGTAGAAATAGGGGTGTAATTGAACGAATTGAAAGCATGAGGGTGCAATCAAAATTCACAAACCAAAAAACCCTAATTTTAAAGGATACCCGATGTTGCACATCGTCACGTTGTGTTTGTGAGGGTCTTGTAAGTGTTGAGGAGTCACCATCTAGTTGTTCAGGGTCGCTAAGAAAACCTGGTCGTACTAGTTTGATTAAAGATTCAAAAGTAGAGGATTGTTGCACGAAGAGATATATTAGCTGATATGAACTCCATCAATAATTATGATGAAACCCAATAACAATGATGGTTTAGAATCCCAAGATGATGTAGAAAAAATTGGTTGAGCTTTGACCCGACACCTAACAAGATGAAAACCAAGACTATGAAAGATTGAAACGCCACACCCAGAAAAACGGAGAATCTCTCAACAATCAAGGTGATAAGGTTTGTTTATTCATTTTGAAATACCCATCTATATACTTGGAACAACCCTCCAAGAATAGGAAAAGTCGTAACTAAATCTTTAAAACAGCTCAAACAGTAACATAAACAAGTCCCAATATTTTTAGATCTCTTGGACTTCTAGAGGCTACCATAAATAGCTAAATGACTAAATTCAATGTATTTAACATAATCATTCAAGAGAAAATTCATTCCTCTATTTAATATCCTTGAAACTCATCAAATTCATGCCCTTTGATGGTCAGACCATGCTGAAACGTTTTTGCATTATTATTAGCCTCTTCAACTGTTTTGATGATGTGGACTAAGCCTTGATTATTATTTGAGCTCATCTTGGTCTTTTTAAAATCAGTCTAAATCTCTTGGATTAGTCCATTTAGTGCTTCCTTGAAACGTTTGGCTCTAAGTCTTGTAATTAGACCACTTGAAAGTGACTAAGGTTCTTGTGCAAATTCAGCCTCCTTCCCGAGTGTATGATCAACATATTCAGCTCCTTGGTTTGCATTATTAGCACCCCTAATACGCCTTAGCTAAGAAAAGTTGCATTGTGTATTTTTATGTGATTAAAATGTTTGATGTGTAGTATTTATTCATGTGAATACATCTAGCTTTTGCGATTTTATTTTGGACTCGTGTATCGAAATAAAATATAAGGAAAAAATCCATGTAGATAGCCTAAAAGAGATTATCTATCGTGGAAAACAAATGAGTTCTCTACCATTCATGCATCGTAAACACAAAAATATTCCGATTAAAAATCGTTCACCATTAAGAACAACTCTGAATTTTTTTGATTGTTTCTCAATATTTTAATATTAGCCTACTTGTAGGTCCAACATTTATTATCAATTCTCGTGAATTAAGTTCACGATTTATTTAAATATAGACCAAATTCTCAGGAATTTAATAAACTAGTTATTAAATATTAAAACTCATGCAAAATATATATTTTTGGTTTTTCATATGAAAATATTAAACAATGCTTCTTTTTTATGTTTTTTAGGCTTTGACCGTATTTAAATAAAACATATTTTTTATATATATATTATGAAATAAAATATATTATTTTTCATTGCATTTTTACAAACTATCTCTTCTCCCTTCAGATCTGATTTTTGGGTCTTGGTTTTGACATCCTCTGCTTCCCTACTTCAAGTGGTTGTTGGTGTTAATGGGGGCTGCTGGCGAGCAAATGTTATTGCCGTGTTATCTGTCGCAGCGAAGGAGGAGCTTACATCGGTTGCCATGGGCATTGTATTGGAAGATCGTGAACACATGTATATATAGTGAAATATATATATATATTTTAGATCTCATGTTGAAATTAATTTTAATAGACAAAATTAGTAAAAATAATTGGTTATTCTACCTGTAAAATTAAATATTTAATTTATATCTATTTTTTTAATTTTATTTTTAGTTATCATTAATATTTTCACATAATTCTCAATTTTTCAATTTATTTGAGTATAATTTATTTATATAAAAAAATTACATTGAAAAAACATGCATCTATAACTCTTTTTACTAGAAAAAAAAAAACATCTAATTCATAGTTAAACATGGTTCAAATAACTACTAAAAAACATTCACATTTTAATTTTTGTTAATTAATTAATAATAAATGAACTAACACTAGGACATGGCACAGTGGCCAAGGCTTAATTCTTTTTGGTCCTTATACTTTTTATTTGTTTTTATATTTCCAAATAAAAATATATCCGAGTGAACATTTTGATAAGGTATATATCGATTTCTTCAGATTGATGGAGTGGAAACATCGTCTCCAATTCAGAATGGAAGATTTTGAATTTAACTCCTTACCCACTATTCCACAGTGAAGTCATGAATCGAGTAAGGGACCTTATTAACACTCGCCTACATAGATATGGACCTTTATATACCCATATTTCCCTCCAAAGTCCATTTCTCTTCAATCATACTAGAGTCAACAGGCACCAAACAGCAGTAGCAGCCGTACAGTCTCCAATGGAAGCTGCCGGCACAGATTCTGATGGCCGTGAATTTAAAAATCCTAATGAGATGTGGTCAGAGCACACTGGAGACAATAACAAGAAGACTCAATGGTACCGTGATGGTGTTGCATACTGGGAAGTAAGTATTTAAAAATCAATAAATTGAGCACCCAATTAAGGAAAATGAAAGATTGAATAAGATTCATTATTCCTGTTAATTTTTTTCGTCTTCTTTTTTTAGTGTTTTTAAGATTTCATTGAAAAAATGGAGTTTTGTTTTTCATCTTTTTTTTTAGCACCCAATTGAGGAAAATGAAATATTGATGAAAGTAAGATATGGGTTTTTTTTTTTTAAAAAAAAAGATATGACTTTTTTAGGAGTTCTTCGGGAAAAAATGGACGTTGGATGCAGATACTCAAGTGGGATAAAGTTTTGGACTTTTTGTGTTTTGCTTTGAAGGGTGTGGAGGCATCAGTGGATGGAGTATTAGGCGGATATGGGCATGTGAATGATGCTGATGTGAAGGGAAGTGAAGGGTTTCTACAGACACTGTTGGCTGAACTGTTTGTTGATGGTGGAATTGATAGGCATTTTGTTGCTCTTGGTATACTTTTTCTCTGTGTTATACAGTATTGAAAGTAGCAAACTTTGTAGTTTTTTTCACTGTTTTCTGATGTACATGTTGTGTATGCGAAATATATATTTTTCATGATTTTAGGATTTATCTAAGTTGGTTAAGCTGAATCTTGCTAAGAAGGCTCTCAATTTAAATATTGCATTTAGGAAAGTTTCATATACGAGAAAGTGTTCTATGAAGGAAGTGTATAAATGGTTTTAGATTAGTTGGTTTGCTTCAGAGTTATGACTGGTTTTTGACTTAGAATTTGGTTTTAGATGCCAATGAAGCTCATGTATCACTTTTGACACTTGTACTGGTATCGCTATATTGTCAGCTGTCCCTGAATGTTGTAACTACAATGAGTTGACACTCTAGGAGAACAAAAGAGTCTGTGTAGTTGATGTAGTGCCCATGGAACACATCTCGAAGCAACAGCTTGGTGTTAGGATTCTATTGTGCCGGATATCATTCAATCCTTAAAAGTTTTAACTGCTATTCGAAGACATGTGAATCTTAAATAGATTGGTTATTGGCAATGCACATTTCTTGTCAGTAATTTAAAGTAGAAATTATGCAGATTGTGGTTCTGGTATTGGGAGAATCACCAAGAATCTTCTCATAAGGTATTTCAATGAGGTAAAGCCATTTTTCCTTAAGTCCTTGTATAATCCTAGATGCATTCACTATGAGCTGATTATACCTTCCACAACTATAAACTTCAATGCAGGTCATTAAATTTTGCATTCTCTTTCCAGGTCGATCTTCTTGAGCCAGTGTCACATTTCCTTGATGCTGCCCGTGAAAACTTGGTCCAGGAAAATCCTATGGCATCGGATAAGCACAAGGCCACTAATTTTTATTGTGTCCCACTTCAGGCAATGTACTTTTAGATTGATCTGAAATCTTGATTGGCTTGAGGATGAAATTGGAATCAATATGATTTACCTGTGGAGTCACATTGAATCAATTAATTTCTTTTCAATGTATATTTTATCTGAACGGGTTTTTCTAGGATATCATACATTTCAAACTATATTTTTTAAGGTTGGCATATAATGTGAATTTACCTAGTCATTTATTAGTTTATATTTATAGCCCAGCTTACCTTAAACTATTTTTTCCTCTTTGGATTTTTCCCCCCTCTAAATGAAGTTTTTTTTGCCTTTGCCTTTAGGAATTCACACCTGATGTAGGAAGATATGATGTTATCTGGATTCAGTGGTGTATTGGGCATCTCACAGATGATGACTTTGTGTCATTTTTCAAGAGGGCTAAGGTAAATCAATGTTGCCCTAGTTTAATATCTTAAATCCCAAAACAGTTATACTGTACATTTAATCAGCCAAGTAGTGATTATGATATTTTCTTGAATTTTTGGCTGTTTTGTTGAAATAATTTGACTTGCCCATGTGTGTTTATTGAGAGACTAGATTTCTCATTTCTGTTCATTTCAAGTGTATAGTTTATATTTTATGAAATCGCAGTCTCTAGATGCAATTGTTTTTGAAGACATATACTAAGAATAAACTAGCATGTTTTTCATCTTGAGAGAGTTTTCCTGTCAAAAGTCTAATTGCTTGCGAGTATCTTTATCAACTTCCACCATCTAGGAGGCTGAGATTGCACTTGGGGTTGGTAGTTAACATTTCCATAGCATGTACTGTCCTTTGTTTAATTTTCATGTTGATTGCAGATTGGCCTCAAACCAGGTGGGTTTTTTGTCCTGAAAGAGAACCTTGCAAGAAATGGTACTTTGCTTTCTTCTATCTTGTAGTGAAAAAATGTATTGGCCTGTTTTCCAATGAGATGATTTTGAAATCATCTATAGAGAACTTGATGTCTGTATGGAGTAGTCTTGTTGTGGTCATTGAAGGATCTGATGTCATAAATTCTGAACTCATACTGCATGTTTGCAGGGTTTGTGCTGGACAAAGAAGATCGAAGCATCACTAGGTCTGATTCATACTTTAAGGAGCTCTTTAGTCGGTGTGGATTGCATCTCTACAAGTCAAGGGTTAGCTCCTTTGCATTTTAACTTAAAATAGATAACTAAGGTGTTTTTACTAGTTGACCTTATATAGCTTTCTATCAATATTTTCTGAATTTAGCTTCATTACAAACTATTAGGGTGCTCTCTATAATTCCAATTGAAGGACAATAAGATGTGGCAATGTGAGAATGTGTTCCCAAACAAACACTTAGAGCTGTATTTGCATTTGCAGTCGGTGAGATAATGCAGTCTATTTGCATCCCTGCACTACAAATGAAGTTTCTTATTGTTAATTTAGGGGAGAAAATAACTCGTGAACTTTAAATTGAGGCACAGGCCAGTAATGATGTGATGCTTTAAGTGCCACCCAAACAAATATCAGTAGATTGATATTCAGAAAATGCTCAATGCAGACCTTCAATTTTGCTACCCGTTTGTGGATCTGGTAGTTTGGTTCAGCACATGATTCTGGTTTTCTGTCCTGTACCGACCATCTTGATTGAAATAGCATTGGTGGCGATCATCTTTCTAACCAATTTTTGATGTTCTTTGCATAATTCCGCACTTTATTGCTGTAGTTGTATTTACAGATTTCATTTATTATTATTATTAATTTAGTAATATACTGATTTAAGTTTGGAGTTGCATTTTCCAACCTCTGCTAAAAAAAGGGAGCAAAATCACATTCATGTCTGAGAACTCCCTCCCCCTTCTTTCCTTGGAGCCAAGTAAACTTGACTAGTAAATTCTTCACCTCCAGCTAGTAATATCCAAGGTCCTAGCTAAAGATAAAATAAAAATCCCAATGGCCAAACAGAAATGTTGAGAGTGAATTGCTGCTTGCACTGAACACCAAAGAGACTCTGCGTTGATGTTGTATTTACTCATTTGCTTAATTTCATTGTTTGAATCAGGAACAAAAGGGACTTCCCAGGGAGTTATTTGCTGTGAAGATGTATGCTTTAACAACAGACATTCCAAAGAGAGTCAGTAAGACTAGATCCAAAGTTCAAGCCAGCCGGCCTGGCATAATCAAATGAAAAAATTTCTCAAGCTTTAAATTGTTGCGAAAGGTAAGGCTAGATAATGAACTCATTTTTTTTTCTACTTTGTTAACGAGTTTGAAGTCCTTTCAAAAAGATCTCTGCAATTGCTTTTCATCTGTTTCATCACAATTATATACAAAATCTAAGATATTATCATTCTTACAACACATTTTAAAGTTATGTGCTGTTTTCAATTGGTATATTGTGTGACCTCTGAGAAAGAAATCGACAACCATTTATTCTCTACTTGTTGCTCAATTTGTATAGGGGTGCTCAGAAGCAAAGCCTGTAATCTGGGATTCTATCATGGCTTGGTGAATTGATCAATGCTAGAGTTTGCTTTTGCCATCCTCGAGTGAGGAAAGTCACCTTCAAGAATGCGATGGCTGATCTGAGACAGGCTAGTTAATTGAGTCGGACATGTTTGTAGTACAGAACACATGATATTTTCCTTTGGCTGCTAGATGTAATGTTGTATCACCGGCTAGCTTTTTGGGGCATGGCTGTCATTATATTTTTGGTGCATGCAGGCAAATTCTTAAGTCTTTTGTGAAAACAAACGAAGACATTAAGATTTGATAGAAATCAATATGATTATGAATCTGTGTCATATCAATCTGTCTCACAAACACTGCATATTATGCTTGAATCATGGGATCATAACTTGTAATTATTGTTGCTGTATGATTTATATATACAGAAACACAAACTATCTCCTACAGAATGAGAAAATTCAATCTCAGTATTCAATTGTCTTGATGGTAACAGAGTTGGTTTATCAAAGGAGAGTACCCATTTCAAGCATGTCTGGTTCGTCAACCTCGATTCCCAAGTGCTATTATCCGTCAAAATGCAGGCAATTTTGTCTACTTGCGTCTTGTCCCAACAAATTATTAATTGTTGTGGAAAACACAAGTGAGCCCTTGTTGAAAGTCAACATCTTCAAGGTTTTTTTAATGGAGAGACACCTACCCCTGCACAATTTATTTCAGATCAAAAGAGAATTGATGCTGGATCACAAATCCCTAATCCTGACTATATGGACTGGAAGTGATCTGATTGTCTCCTCCATTGTTGGACCTCAGGAACACTGTCAGAAAAAGTTTTGAGCATTGTAGTAGGCCTTGACATTACTGCTGGGGTTTGGAAGGCACTTGAACATATTTTAGCCCAAGACTTCATTGAGCATGAGCTAGAAGCTTGGTGCCTTCGCTGCAAAGCCATGATGGACCCAAGCTTTATTTGCTCACTTTAATTCATAGTTATCAATTTTGTTTTGTTTTGATTGAAATGGCTAAAATGTTTCATAACAGTTAAAAAATAAGATAAAATAACATTGTTTTTACCTCGGTTTAAATTCCGGTCCGGTCCGGTCCGGATTTTTCGGCCAAATACCAGCCAAAATGTATCGGTTTTGTTCTGCCTGTTTCGTTTCGGCCAAATAGTATTTTTTTTAAATAATAAATAATTTTACAATATCAATTATATCTTTTAATCCGACTGTTAGATTAAGATAAAATTTTACGAGGAGTCTCTTGATATATTTATATATATTATTGTGTCTTTTTTTAGATTAAATTGCACAATTCTAAATAATTTTAATCTTGGATTTGAACTAATTTTTTTTAATTAATATATTTATTTATATATATATACACACACACACACACATAAATAGTACAATCCCGAAATGCTCCAAAACCAAAACATTTTATTCCAATTGAAAAAACAAAGTATTAACCGAAATGGTAGCGACAACTTTACTTTAATCAGCCCCAAGTTGCTTTCTTGATCCAGCAAGATTCAAGTAAAAGGAGAAGCAACTTTCAGCATGGATTCAATTTCAAAGGACGTGGATTTGTTCTAGAGGAGGGATCAAGTTCTATCGTCCAAACAACAATAACAAGAAATCACAAGCCACTCCTCAGAGTAATAAAAAAGGAACTGAAAACTTGAACAAGAATGGAAATGATGGAGTTCGTCTAGTATGTGATAAACATGGTCGTACTGCTTAGAACTGCTTCAACAAATTTAACCATTCTTTTCAAGCTAAAGATATCGCACATGAATTAACAGCTCTTACCATTACAGAAAATCAAACCTCCCGGATACTGTAGCTTCAGCACGCATTACTCTGTCATTGTTACATAACCTCAAACCATAGATGTCAATCTTCTTTCGTTTTGACCGAAACGGCCGAAATATTTCGTACCAGTTAAAAAACCAAGATAAAATGGTGCAATTTTTACCCTGTTTAAAATTTCAGTCTTTTTCGGAAATTCCACCCAAATTTCAGCCGGAACGTTCCGGTTTCATTCTGCCCGTTACGTTTCGGCTAAATAGTATTTTTTTTTAAATAATAAATAATTTTACAATATTAATCATATCTCTTAATCTAACCATTAGATTGAGATGAAATTTTACAATGAGTCTCTTGACATATTTATTTTCCCTCCGCAGGGGTCTGATAAAAGTCTAGTTCTTCAATCTTCAATTAAATTCAACTCTATTTATGAGAGTTGTCAAATGAGGAAGGCTTGTCGACTTCCATTTACCAGCTCAAGTAGTGATTGTGACGAGCCATTTCTGAAAGTTCATTCAGGTATGTGGGGTCTCGCAGTTGTTTGTTCCACTGAAAACTTTCGGTGTTATATTATTTCCATTCACTCGGTTGTCTCTGTTAAAGAAAAGAAGAAGTTTGATGCTGTCACTTGCTTTACTCATTTTTCATTAATCTTTGAAAGGAAAACTAAAATCTTTCAATCTGATGGGGAGGTGAGAATTTAAATGCTACATTTGCAAATTATTTGGATAGTGAAGGGATTATTCACCAAGTTTAAGACAGAAACAGAGGAACATGTTACAGCTTTAGATTATGTAGTAAAATAATTTGAAGAAAAAAAAAACTATGAAATTAATGTGCTTAAAAAAATGAATATTGAGGTTTATTTATTTCAAAACAGAAAAATTAAAAATTATGATAAGAATAGAATGATTTATGAGTAAAAACTCTCACAATATGATTCTTGATTCATATCTAGGTCTTTGGCTTAGATTAACCTCCTGCTATGATATTTAAGTATATTGTCATAATTAATTAATCTCTTTAGCATTTTTTTTTATAATTAGTCTCATTTCATCCTTTTATTTATCATATATACACACAACTTATTTATTTTATCAACATCTGGCAATCATATGGAAAACTCATAAATCAATTAACTATTTTTCTTGAAAAAAAGAAATTTACAAGAAATTGATAAAATTAGGACCACCTAAAACTAAAATGAAGATGGACAATCAGCTCCTATTGCTAACATTACAGGAAGGAAAGTTGTTAATTAGCAAGTAAATTGAGGATAATTAGGCCAATCTAAAATTAAAAAAAAAAAAAAAAAAAAGTAAACAACAACAGGCTCTATTTGGACATGAACAAATTTCTGCTACTAACAACTATTCAAGAAATTGCTCCCCCAGAAACTCATGATCGATCTCCTCAACGATCAAGGGCTTTGCTTGGATCTCACAATCATCGGCAATGGTTTGAACAAAATCTCTTGGAACCAAGCATTTTTGCTCCAAGTACAGCTTCTCTTGAATTGTTGGAGATGTTACAAGAGTTTGAAGTTCTTGAGCTTGCATTGCCACTTTGTCTTCCTGTAACATCTGTTGAATGAACACATAGGTTATGAGAGTACAGAACATTTTAGCCACCAAGAAATTTTTAGAGGAACACGAAATTTTCATTACCTGAGCAGTCCCCATGAGTTCAAGAATTCCAATTTGAGCTTGCAAGAACTTGACATACTTGGAAGCAGCTTGGAACATTTCAGCAGTGTTCATCTTATTTCCACCAGGAACCAGCTTTGCGAGTTCGTGTGTCTTCTCAGTAATCTTCCTTCTCCTCTCACGCGCAGCGATGCTCTGCGAAGACAGGCCGACTCCTGAACTTTGTTTCTTTGAATTCATCACACTCTCAGTCCTCCAAGCATTGAACGTTGTTGGAACCTGAAACTTAGACTCTGGAACTGGAACTGGGATTTCCGGCAAGGATTCTGGTGGTCCTGGTAGATGTCCTTCAAAGAAACCTGTTGCAAAATCTGTGTTGAAATGGTCTGTGTAGAGTTTTTGTCGTTTCGGGCATGCGTAGGACTCCAAATCTTCAGGAGGAAAGATTTCTGGGGAGAGTGAGCTTAGGTTATCTGAAGGAGAAGAGAAGAATGGGAGGAGATTGGTGTAGCTATCTGAGTAAAATAGCTGATCCTCGACCTCATACAAAGGGTTGATGAAAGTATCTGAAAACATCATCAGGCTGTCATTGCAACCAAAGAGCTCGTGATTTCCTATCTCTGGAAGGTTGTGGTTTGAACAGAAGCTCAGAGCCATGGAAGACAGAATCTAGAAAAGAAAAAAGACCATTAAAATTTGGAAATCATAAGTTGAACACAAAGCTACTTGTCTTGATCATGGCTTTCATTATTGCAGAACTAACATTAATTCAAGCAATTAAAACAACAATCCAGCAAATTCCCCGGCGAGAGGAAGACAAAATGTCCCATTTTGAGCAAGAGAACAGAAGCTGAAGAGTTAGGAAAGAAGCTAGAAGGAAAACTACAAGTACCAAAGTGAATATTGTACAATCATGAGACAAAAGACAAACGTAAGATATCATGGAAAGAAATCTACAAGACATTGAGAGAGAGAGAGAGAGAGATACCATAGATATTGTCCCTTTTGAATGCAAGAAGACCTGAAGTCACTCACTAACAAACCTTATCGAACTAATTACACTGAACACAAGGACTAGCAGCTTGAAAGACAAAAGACTTTGCTAAATATTATGGTTATGTGATAGAGAGGGAGAGGGGTGGGGAAGTGGGAAGTGGGAAGTTAGAGTTTTTGTAGGAGATTAATGAGGCGATTATGGGTTTAAAGATAGAGTAACCAACTCCTAATTATTGGGGAGCCTTAAATTTGGAAATACATCAAGATATGTCCTTGTATTCTTGTTTCTTTGTCAATTTCATCCTTGTACTAAATCATTTCTTAGTGACGATTTGGGAATGATTGCGATTGTTTTTGAAAGTGTTTCTTGTTCAGAAATACATCAAAATAAAAAAAAATATTTTTTTTAAATTATTTTTTACATCAGTCATGAAAATAATCTAAAACACCAAAAAAATTTAATTTAAAATAAACAATAAAAATAAAAATAAATTTATTTTTTTAAGATATTTTTGAAACGCAACGACAAACAAGATCTAATCCCATCCGTATACATCATTCTACCTCAATAACATCAAACTATAAGGTCGATCGTTAGATAGAATAAAGTATAAATATTACAAAAAAAAAAACGGAGATCAAATATGGATTGGATTTCTAACATCATCATAATCAAGGACTATATCATTAACATAGGATGGTGTATAGGGATTAAATTAAGAAATAACTTGGTACAAGGAAAAGGTTAAAAATATTAACAAAAATATAGGGTTAATCTCACGTTTTACCCGCACTAAATTATACTTGAGGTGGTTTTTTCTTGTTTATTTGGCAGCTAGGGTTTCCCATTAATTCTCTATAAACCGTTATTTTGCATGGCGGCTACTATTTATAGATATTACTACTTCATATTAATTAATTAACCTTGCAGTTACTCTTGCTTTAATTTTGCTTTGTTTTAACAAATTATTTTCCATTTTTTATTGCCAAGAATAATTAATGTTAGCATTAAAAACAAATTCTCTTAATTTTGATGAAAAACACTGTTAAAGCTATATAAAAAAAATGCTTTCAAGTAATTTTTAATTCTTTAATCCCAGATGCAAATCGCCATAATAATTTTTTAATTTTTGAACGAGTTGTGTTTTTTGTTTTGGATGTCATGAAATCCCACATCCTATAAAATGTATTTTGTGAATGAACAAGTAAAACTCTGGTTGATCTAGATTTTTACAATAGATGTACATTCTGACTTGAACTCGAGATCTGCTGTATAGATCACAAGCTTTCTATCATGACGTCATGTCCCTTAGAGACATAAGTTGTGTTTTCCTTAGTTGCAGTTGACATTTTTTTCTTTTTTTATCTGCGAGCATTTTTCATGTTAAACTTAAATTAGATAATATGAAGAAATATTGGCTTAAATATAATTAGCATAATTGTAAACGAAATTGAAAATTGAGGGTATATTAATATCTTATTGAAGGTGTGAGAGTGGATATTTCCTGGTAGGAGAAAATTATCACAGGCATCCATTGATCAGATTACAGGTTAATGGATGGTTTTTATAATAATAGTTAGATATAGTATTTAGTTAATATCAGTTAGTGGAAAATCTCACTTTTGAATGAACATTTCATACTTATACTTAATAAATTACTTTACTTTAATTAAAAAATAAAAATTCTTTAAAAAAAATTAAATTCAACATAGGATAAAAAAACAAGAAATTTGATGTGACTTATGTTCTTTTCAAAATGGCTAAAAACTCTCATAGAAAATATAAGGGGCAAAAATATATATTGGAGGATGAAAAACAAAAAGCTTAGAAAAAACTTGAACAAAAAATTATGAAATAAAGCTCAAGTTAACCTCTTAAATTCAAGTTAATTTTTTAAACTCATAATCTATTAAATTCTAGATTCAGGTTTAACTAAAAACCTCAATCGTTGACACATTTAATGTTGAATAATGAAATTAAATAATTAATTTAACAAAGCTAAATTTAAAAAAAAAATGAGAAGAAAACCATGATAACCCGTTATTTTAAAAATGACTAAAAATCGCATAAACTTAATTAAAAAAAAGGGTGAGGACAAGCAAACTCGGGTGACCCTCCTAAACTTGAGTTAATCTCTCAAATCCGTAACTCATTAAAATCTAGAATCGTGCTTAATCAATAAGCTAAATATTTTATCAAGTAAATGTTGAAGGATAAAATTATAAAAAAAAATAAAAAAAAAACTTGTAAAAGAAACCAATTTTCAAAAACCACCTTATATAAAACTTAGAGGAAAAAAACTCAAAAAAATGAAACTGTAAAAGAAACTCTGAGAAGCCACACAACGTACAAAGTTTGCGACCACACCTCTAGTTTTTTTTAAAAAAAAATATTTAGCAATTAATGTGAAACCCAAGAATTATCATGGTTGTCAAAATCGCGATTTTAACACGACACGGAAGGGGTTTTGGAAACTCGGATCGTAAGATCGTAAAATCGTACCTGAATTTTTCCGTACAAAAATCATAAAATCACAGCTAAAATCGTGTAGGTAGAAAAATCGTAAAATCATAAGTAAAATATTTCCGAATATAATACAACATAATTATGGTCATAAAACTTTATTAGTTAAGGTTCACACATGATTCAAAATAACTTGAAAATACATTACAAAACAATTATGTCCATAGAATTTCATTAGGTAAAAACTAACAAATTTAAAATAAATATTCTGCTGGCGTGTTATGTAAAGTAAAATCAGCCTCATTATTGTCATCTTCCTCACTATTTCTAATACATTCATCAAAAATATTACTATTGAAAGGATTATTAGTACTATTACTGGTACCAACACCTATATTGTTAGGACTAGCTCCAAATCCAACAAATTATTTTGACATCAGGACATGAAAATGATTTAAAAACATAAAAAAAATTTAAAGTAAAAAATAAAAAAATATTTTTTTCAAAAATTTTAAGTATAAATTTTAAAGTTGCGAATGAAATGAAAATTTTTGAATTAGCTTTAAAATTTTGAAGTGCGACATCGGTCTAATTTTACGATTTTAACCGAGTGATCAAAATCAATTTTTCTACCCAAGTTGATAAGGTTTGATGAGTTGACTCGCGATTTTAATAACCATGAGAATTATAACATAACCAAAGTTAAAAGACTAAGATACCCCTAAAACAAATGGGAAGTTATAAAATTTGAATGGCAATGAAGTAATCTACTTGAGTAAAAGACTAAAATACTCTATGAATGCTTTTTTTTATTCAGGTTAGATTAATCATTTTACTGTTTTTTTAAAGAATAAGTCTTCACAGCCCCTAGAACCAAGTTTAGAAATTTTTATTTTTAAAAGTGATCAAGTAATTTTACTAAACTAATATATTTTATTCAATTCATAAATGACTTTTTAACCATTACAAAAAAGTCATTATATCCCATGCAAGGCTTAGAAAAACAAAATCATCATTTCACAATTACAATTTAGAGTAGATTCACTCACATGCTACAATAAAAAGTTAAGCCCTTTTAGTTTTCTTAATTTCAAGAAGATAAAAGACACAAGACTTTTTTAGCAATTGAGTAAATTCATGACAAATTTATTTTATATCTTTGTTTTTGTTTCTTCAATCAAATATGTTGATATATGTATCAGTCTCTTCTATTATAAAACACTATCCAAACACAACCATTCAGATTAATGAGGCTAAACAGGACTTGATAACCATTGCCAGAGCAAGAAGTTCATGCTGTTCCTCCAGCATGCATGGAGTTCATTAACCTTGTGGTGCTCAAACATGCCTTCATTGCTATAAAACAATATTAAAGAAAGGTATTGTCGTTCGTATAAATGATTATGCTGTTCAGTTTCTGGCCAGATACCATCAAGAAAAATGGGCAAAATGTATAAAAAAAGGAGAGAAAAATAGCAGAGTGTAGAAAACACAACAACAAATGCCATCCTGCCTATCTAACAGTTTCCATAAACTTTCTTGTAAACCAGGTTACTGCAAAATTGCTTCCATCTGGGAAGAAATCAAAACTCGGCACCAGAGAAACCTACAGACGCAATTAAGATCAACCACTTTTGTTTATTCACATATGTCAGAAGAACATAATAATGAAGTACTTGTAAATTGAAATTTGACACACCTTACAATAGGAATTCAGGGCTCGTCAATCAATGATCGAAGCTGCTCTCGGAATGTAGAGACTTTATCTGCCTCGACAGCCATTACTAATCCCATTGCCCGGTAATTTTTTAGCTGTAAACAGTTCTATTATTAATAGCAAATGTCCAAGGAAAGCAATAATGTAGTGCCAGACTTGGTCACGTAAACGGCACAAAAAAAAACCAATGGAGGTTTGTCTACAGTAGCTCGGTCACATTTAGAGGTTCTTTCATCTAGAGGAACTTGAGAGAGAATATGTACACAACTATGCTAAGAATTAACAACAAAACAGTAAAAATCACAATTTTTTACAAATAAGAGTACCATTGGTTCTATCATTAAGTTCAAAATCACTAGCATTTAATTTCAAGTTGACTCCAAAATGCAATCAACGATGTAATCTATTCAAGATAAGCACAATTACTACTAACCTCATGAGCTGTAACCTGCTCTGCGTGAAAGGGAAAGTTGAAGGACCACAAGCTGAGCTGATATGTAACTGGCAACAATCAGTGAAAGAACGAGAAGCAAAATACTATGAATAAAAGTCAAAGAATATGTACCTTGTGAAAAATTTCATCTTCAGGATTCACATATATAATTGCTTCCTCACTATCACTACTTAGCCTGTTTTTCTTGTCTGCATTCTTGTGCTGCAATGTAGCGAGAGAAGAGAGGGTTGATTTTATCATGAAGGAACAAATAATAAAAGTACAAAGAGTAGGAGGAAGAATTCAGGACAGACATACCTTGTATATTTTGCTAACCAGTACATAGGAATTAAAACGGAAGGAATTCCGGAGCTCCTCTGTTGGCTTCAAATATTGAAACAAAAAGTTAGCTAGACAGAGTTCTCACTGTTCTCACCAGCATGTAAAGAAATATATTTATTAAGCTCACCCATTTCATATCTTATCTAACCTCATCTTCTGTAGCCCAAGAGATTTCATCACACAGGGCATCGTAAAGAGGTGGCAAAAGCTGGGGTGGAAGATTAACAACTCGCCGAGAGACCAAAAGACCTACATTATGTGCTTGTTCTCCCAAGAGAACTCTCAGATCTCCTTTTATGTTTTTCTCCAGGCAATGTTTGAGCAGGAACTCCTTGAGCTCTGCAATACATTTATGATCCTGTAAGAGCAAAACATTCCTTAGCCAGCACAGTTGAAATGCAACATATTTGAAGGGATGTTAATTTCTGGTTAATAAACAATCAATAACCACCTAACACACTATTCACATCAAAGTGGGCAGAATTAACAAAGTTGGTAAGAAGGTAATTTTCCACACACCTATGCATGTTGGGTGGTAGCTAAACATTGGCCATAGTAGGGTTCAGGTTTAGGGATCTTTACAAAAAAAAAAAGAGGCATGATGCCACATATCTCACTAAATAATGAGAGCAAACTCCCCATACTGATATGCTACATTTTAATTGACAGATCATTAGCCATTAACACTGTGCAGGATAAAAAATATATAAAAAGGAAGAATCTCAATATGCAGGCTACTTGCCTTATATCTCCCCAAGTTAAGGGCAGAAACAACAGAGAAAAGTCCATTATCTTCATCATCCTCAATTTTTACAACTGTCCCTACTGTGGTCTGTTCCAATATCAAGTCTACAAAACCACTCAAATCCCATTCTGTATTATCAAGGTAAGAATGCAGCAAGATCTTCACTCCATGAAAGTCGTCAGGTTTTGGATCAAAGAATGCAAAGTCTGCTTGGACGTCTCCCTTCAAAAGGTACACATCAAACCACATTAAGATAATAACAAAAAGGCTAGACTAACACAAAAGAAGACAGCACCACCAAAATAAATAACAAACCCCAAACTCTTCTTCCTCAGAAGACTGAGACTGCTCATTCTTTTCTTTTAAAATCTTCTTAACCACTGCACCCCCTTGATACAATGTCAAGCTAATTGAATCAGGAACACCTCAAACAGGGTAGTTTAATAAATTTCAAATTAAAGTGGACTGATGTTCTAAAGAGACAATACCTTTATTGTTGGAGGGAGACCCGGGGACTTTACTGCCAAGCATTTGATGCTTTGGCATGTGTGTAGAATGAAGATGGGCAAGTGAACGCGAAAACGGAGCAAAGGTTAAGGGCCTCGCTATCATTGATCCACGCCGCCTTGTTGGTCTTCTAGGCATTGATACCTAAAACTAAACAAAAAAAATCTGAAAGCCATTAAGATTAAAATTAGATTAGAAAACAACATAAGTAAAATCATTCAACAACAATGAGAAAACATAATGCTAAGCTAAAGCTATCTGCTATAAGTTTCATGACAACAGACAAAACAGTAACAACCAAGCAAACAATGTTCTTATTTCATGCCAAATGAATTAAAAACTCAGACACGCAAATAACAAAGATGAAAATTTTGCAGGTCAATTCCTAACCCATATTGTCAAATCCTTCCCTGTCAAAATAACAAAGTTTGTGTAACAAAAGGAAAGGGAGCAAAAACTGAAAGATGAACAACTTACCTTATCAAAGACAAGCTTTTCGAGAGACAGGACGTTAAAATATGTTAAAGCTTCAATCTTTATTGAGTATTGTTAAGGGTGAGCATTTTCGGTTCGGTTCGGTTTTTATCAAAAAAAGTAACCAAACCGATTTATTTTTTTTTTCTAAAATTCAAACCGAAACCGAACCGAACTTCTTAAAAACCGACCATTTTCGATTCGGTTCGGTTTTTATGATGGAAAAATTGGTAAAAACCGAATTTTGGGTTTGGGCCATCAAATGGGCTTTTGATGGGCTTTCTGATGGGCTTAAAAACTGATTTTCTTATATGAACCCAAAATATTTTGGCAACTACTACAAAAATATTAATGTATTAAATTGTTAATATAATGTTTATTAAGTTTTTTTAACCTTTCTAATACTTTTGTTTTGTTTAATTTAGCATGAGACGAAATAATTAAAACTACTCATGTGAACAAATTTAAATTACAAGAAATGCCTTCAAAGGGCTTCAAAATAAAGAAATAGAAACATTAACATAAAAAACTTCAAGAATTACATCTGATTTTGAACTAATTATCATCCGTTGCTAGATTTAGTTGTCCACCAAATTCTACAAAAAAAAAAAAATAGAAATGTTAGATTGAAAATAAGTTGATTAATAAATAATAAAATAAAAAAGACAAGTTTGTTCAAATCGATGCTAGAGGCTTATCTCTGGCTAGTAAAATTCCAGTCAAACCAAATCATTCTATTTCCTACTGAAAATTGTACTGAGTTCTTTACTTTCGAAGCATTAACCTAATTAAAGATGGATGTTAGGGAAATCTGACGGCAATTCCTTCCCCTAACTCTGCTGCCAAAAAATAAATACTGGAAACAGAAAACAGAAAACAAAATTGATGAAACTGAATGCAGCATATCAAGGCTTCCCAGTTAACAACGCTGCTCCAAGCCACAATCAGGACAATAAATAACAAAATGCAGGCATCACCCCCTCGTATAATTACTGAAAAAGTAGCTACAAGATGATAGTCATGCTATTGCCTGAGATGAAACTGAACCATGGTATCAATTAATCAAAGAATAACACTGACATTTTTTCTAAACACATTATAATAACACAAACATTTTTTTCTAAAGTCCACACGAACCCCAGAATCATCTATCAACGACCAGAAACGAAACAAGAATAGCAAAAGAAACAGAAAATCATACCAACGGCATGATATGAACATATAATCTCAAATACCAGCAACATCAATTAATTACTACTTAAACACATCAACATATAATCATAAACAGAAAAGGAAGCATAGATGATCTATAAGAGATAACAAGAAATAAAACATAGGTTAATTTTAATTACCTTTTGTAAGCTGCAACCGTGTCGGATGGGGACGATGAACCTTGCCGAGAGGGTGATTTTAGTTGCAGAGGGAGGTGAGACCGTGAGAGGGAGGGAGATTTAAGTTGCGAGAGGCGAGAGGGAAGGAGATTGTTTTTGCAGAGGAGGCGAGCGAGATGCTGCTATGCTGCTAGGTGCAGTCTTGCAGTTGGAGGGGGGAGGCGAGAGAGAAGGAGATTGTTTTTGGCTTTTGCAGAGGAGGCGAGCGAGAGGGTTAGATGCAGAGGAGGCGAGCGAGAGGGTTAGGAGGCGAGCGAGAGGGTTAGATGCAGAGGAGAGGAGGGGAGGCGAGAGAGAGGCACTGAGGCAGACGAAGTTTTCTAAGGTTCTATTTATACTAACATTGGAAAACCGAACCGAACCGGTTCGGTTCGGTAAATCGGTTCTGTCCGTACAAAACCGATACCGAACCGAACCGAACCGGATTTTTTTTCAAAATTTTGTACTCGGTTTAATCGGGTTTTTTTTTCGATTCTGTTTGTTCGGTTTTTTTTTCTCGGTTTTCTCGGTTTAATCGGTTGTTCGGTTTTTTTCTCCCCTAAGTATTGTTCTTAGGGTTCACTTGTCTTCTCTTCCCTCCTCTCTCAAAGTTTCAATCTTTCTTTAGTTTACTTTACTGGGCCAGAGACAGAATGGTTACTTGGGCTCAGCTGCTGACAAGAAAACAATTAGGGCTAAGACTTAAGAGTATATTTTAACCCCTGAGTTTTAATTTGGTCAATTAAACCCTGTTTTTTCTTATTGTGGTCATCTAAGACTCCGTTTAGCTAAGCGGCGTTAACTAGTTTTTTTTTTAAGAAAAAAAATAATAACATAATAAAGTTGAAGTTTTGACATAATAATATTGTTTAAAAAAATATTTGGTGAAATAGTACACTTTAATGAAGGAGTATAGTATTTTTAAATGTTCATTACTTAGAAATACATTTAAAAAATATTATTGTTATTTAAAATTTATTTTTAATATGAGTACACCAAAACAATAAAAAAGACTATAAAGAATTGATTTAAAATATTTAAAAATAAAATAAAATAATGATACCAATGAAGAAAAAAAAAACTACACAATTCCAACATACAATTTCCAGCCAATTGTTTGTTAATTATAGTCTCAAATCCAATTGGGGCCACATATGAAGTTATAATACTTTTCTCTTACTTTGAAATTATATCTTTTAGCATAAAACTTTACTTGACATAAAAATTGCCAAATCAATTCACAGAATAAATCGGATGAAGGCAGAAAAGTTTATAGAACTCAATTGATTTCCAGAGAAAAGGGTATCGCCGTATCGGGTTTTAAGTTGACTAAATTATTATACAGGGACTAAATTGATAAATATAATATAAAACAAGGACTAAATAATGAGTTAAGCTGAGAAGCATAAGACTTTGAAAGTCCATCACGGGCTTATGCCCACAAAGTTTCAGAAGATATCCGAAAGCACAGAAGGATAAAACTTTGGTAAGTGGCTAGTGAGGTAAAACTGTAGAGACCTAAAACAACGGAAGAAAGAATGGCAACATCAGCTCTCAGTCTCACTGATCGGTTATGTCACTTCTCTTTTAAAGTACACTTCTTGTTCACAAACAAGAATGTCTCAACACCAAAATCAATGAGTCATCTTTGGTCCTACTCTAAAACTACCAGGATTCCAGCTTTACGCTCAGGTATTTAGTTTGTTGCCTTGACCTTTTTTTCCTCCTCAAAGTGTGTGTGTTTCTGTGTTCCCTTGAGAGAATTGAAAAATGATAAATTGTGGTTTTTTCTTCTGTTGAAGTTAATGGTAATATGAGGGAGGCTATAGAACAGGAGGAGGGTATGGTTGGTAGTGATAAAGTGAAGGTGTTAAAGCAGAAAATAGAGGTTCTTGGGATTAAATGTAATGATTCCTGCTTGCCTGGACAGTACTTTCACTTGCTTTGTCCCGAGGTGAGTTGAGAACACTTTTTAATTTTTTTATGTGGTACATTGTCTTGCTTTATGGTGTATTGGCATGATCATAAACATGATATTTTGAGTGGTTAATTTTTGTCCAGTGCCAAGGTGGCAAGACCATGGAGAGGAGCTTATCATTTAATATCAGCCGAGATGTGTAAGCTGTTGCGTGTACTTTCTATATAGATGGAAACGCATTGAATTGGGATAATTTATTGAGTTATTGGACTTAAACATTTAAAAGATTTGATTATGGGTGTTGCAGGGATGTTGCAATGTGGAGATGTTTTAGGACTAGTTGTGGATGGACAGGCCAGGTGATGATGCAATGTGAAAACTTATTTGAATTTTAGGGTAATTGGAAGTGGGAGATTCTTAAGCCATTGACAGATTTTTATTGTAGGCCTTTGCTGATAGCAGGATGGCAATCGCTGGAGTGAACAAAATTTTCAAAGTCAAGTCCTCCAAGCAAATAACCCCAGAGAACGTAATTTTGGAGCCATTGGGTGACAAGGTATACTGATTATTATTCACGGAATATTCTAGTGTAGTTTTTAAATTAGAGTAGATTTTAAATCTTCTTGCCAAGTCTTGATGAATTGGCTGGTGGAATGTTATTGATGGTGGTTATTATTTTGATTTTGTTTTTGTTTTTGTTTTTTTTTACCAGCTGATTGCATACTTTAGTGAAAGAATGGTTTCTGAGGAAACTCTGCAGAGAAATGCTGTTATGCAGATGTCCGGCGATAAGGTCCCTAAAGTTTATCATTTGGAGCATCGCACTACTTACCATTTTTACTTTAATGTCTCACCATGAGATAAAAACTTTTTGACATTTGGTTTAGTTTGCTGGAAGAAACATAGTTAAGAGAAGAGAAAATGGCTTAGGATTCATGGTCATATGGTAATATAAACTTACTTTTTAATCCATTGGGGCAGTTATAATAATTTTCCAAGAAATTTGATTGGGACTGTTAGCCTAGTATTTGCAGTTGTTTACTTGATGGAATAGATGAGACAACTATGACCTAAGCCTCTGCTCAGTTGAGTAGCCAAATTACTCGTATGATTCTGGATTGAGTAGGAAGCAATATAGGTTTTCTAGGCTATTTTCCCTTTCTCTAGTTTCGTGATGTTATTTCTGCCCTCAACTCTTCCCGGCAATATCCGGTTCTCAAACATGAAGTCATAAATTTGGATCCAGCAATCCAAAATAATTCAAAAGGCAAAACAAGTTCTTTGATCTTCCTGTTTACGCAATGCATTCCTTGCTCTAAAACATATGTTAGGCTAAGGCAAGAACTAGCCTAATCTTGCACTTATACGAACTTTTTTATTTGATGTTCAACTTAATAATCTGTTTCAAGAACTTCAACTCTAAGAACGTGATCTCTTATAATTACTGTTGGTTGCAGTATATTATTGCTTTTACATACAGACAAAATGGGGCGATTGTTGGCTGCAAATATCGTACCATGGAGAAAAGGTTTTGGCAGGTAAATATGCTAAGCTTACCCTGCATTTTAAAATTGACATGCAGTGGTGTTTTGTTATGCTTACCCTGCATTTTTTTTCCAAATCATCATATTTGTGTAACTCCTTTTCAGGAGAAGGACACAAGAAAATGGTTATATGGAGTAGATGACATAAAAGAAGCCACCAAAATTATTATTGTAAATGCTCTCGCCTTATTTTCCTTGTTGTAACTGGATAGTGAATTTTCTCTATGTCCTGATTGTTATTACCTTGGTTGTCTAAGGTTGAAGGGGAAATAGATAAGCTTTCAGTGGAGGAAGCTGGCTTCCGTAATTGTGTTAGTGTGCCTGGTGGCGCACCACAAATGGTTTCCGCGAAAGATTTACCATCCATAGAGAAGGTTTGAATTAAGACTGATAAAATTTCTTGGGCATGTTTTTGTTGTAAGATTTAACTAAAGTTCTTTCTTTCTTCAAGGTGAAACAACTACCTTTCTTCTAACTGAACCGAGAATCAAATTAGGCCACAAAACTTACTGTTTTTTCTTCAAAATATATCTCTTTTTTATTGCCAAGTACACAATATTCTCTCTTTCCAGCTTGTACATTTTAAATTATGGCTCTTGCTCTCTTTCCTTTTCTCAGTGATTTTGATGTCTATTCCATCATTAATTTACTGTAGTTTGTTTTGTGTGTCAATGCACGTGTGAAGCTAGGACAGAGCTTATCAGTATCTATGGAACAGCAAAGAGTACTTGGATAAAGTAAGCATCTTTTGGCAGAACTTGAGTTGGAAATGAAGTGATCCTTCAGACTTTCTTCCTGTTAGTTTCTTAATTATTCCTTTCTTTTTAAATATAAACCTTTTAGCTTTCTCACATTGTCCTGGCAACTGATGGCGATCTGAGTGGGCGATCGTTGGCTGAAGAGTTAGCACGCCGGCTGGGAAAAGAAAGGTGATCACTATCCCATGGTAAAAGAGCACATACAATAGATAAGCAATAAGCAGTTCAGATTTTGAGAGCCATCTACGGTTTAATTTTCTTTTATGGCTAGCTTTTTGTCTGCTCTTTTTGTTTCATCATTGGAGCTCCATACTTTTATTTTATGTAGCACACATGGGCTGTGATCTGTAATGGAAAAGTAATGGTTAGCTAAATAGGACCTGTGTAACATGTTATGAGTCTGTACCGTTGAAATTATACTGCCACGTCCTGCCACGTCACAGGACAAAGCAGTTCCCTCTTGCCACCAAAGTAGGCTTTACTTTAAACTCATTACTGATATGCCTTTCTTTGTCCTGGACTTCACCAGATGTTGGGTTGTACGTTGGCCGAAGAAAGATGAATCGCGGTACTTCAAAGATGCAAATGAGGTTTGTGCATTTTCATTATATGCTCTGGAAAGTTCATATGGTTTGACATTTTATATTTAAAAAAGATCATGGACAGCCATTTCGACTTTTTGTGGTAAAGGGATGCTAGGCTAATGTTTAAATGATGATAAACAAGACAAAATACTCAATCCTTGGGAGTAGAGATTAAGCCTGATGGAAGAGAACTGTGCCTGCTGACGATGCTACTATCATCTATGTAACTTGGACCTTTCTTTGCTTTTTAACCATTTATAGCAGAGATGATAGTGTTGGTAATGTAATGGTAAACATATTAATTATTTCCGTATGATGTTGCAGAATAAACTGAATATTAGCATCTGCTTGTTGTCTTTGTTCTGCTTATGATCACAGGTTCTGAAGTGTTTGGGACCAGCTGCTTTGAAGGAGATAATTCTAACCGCAGAAAAATACGAGGCTTCTCAGCTACATCGTCTGAATTAGATAACTTCAGGTTTATATTTAGATTGAAAACAAAACTTCTTTATGATGTTTGCGCAATTTGTACCACGAACCTGTGAAGTTCAACTACAGATTTTGTTTCTTAACTTTTGGTGGAGATTTGTTTTCGTCGGTATTCGAAGATTGATGATGCCACAACATTCTGGTGTATAGTAATATACTAACGCTCCAATTTACTGATCATTCATGTCTAAGACTGACACCCGTTGCTTATTTTTATTGAAATTTCTTGCAGCTTGGAAATGGTTGAGGGATCAAACACATACTTTCAAATCTTAAAGTTGGTGTTCTCCAAAACCTACCTGCTGAAGAAAACCATCTGCAGACAAGAAGTCGGAATCCCATTTGCAAAACAAATTCTTCTTTGCTTGGAAAATGCAGTTTTTTTCTTTGAACCAGCACAAAGTGTTAAGCTACGAGTCCTGAAGCTCTGTGTTTGGTGCTAAACACCAGGAAGAAGAAAGCCCTGAGGCATCAAGATGCAGATAAAAGGTCACCTTTGATGAGATGCTACATGTGGAAATTTATATGTAACTTGAAGATTTTCACTCCAACTGGATCTGGTTTAGCTGCTGCAATGTAGTTGATTTCCACTTTGGAGAGCATGTCCTTTTGGGTTTGCATATATTTTCTCATGAAGAAAAAATGGATAAAACCAATTAGGTACTTGAAAAAAAACCATTTGTTTCCCATTTCATAATTCATATTCCAATGCAAAAGGATTATTTTTCTTTTTCTAATTGAGCTATCTGAAATTTCCCAGTCTCTTCATTATCAAAAATTGTGTTTGGGAATGGTCTCATAAGAAAGTACTATTGGAATACGTTTCAAATGATGTTTTATGAAAATTTGTTTTTTTTTGTTTAAAATTAGTTTTTTATGTTTTGATATCATTTTAATTTGTTGATATTAAAATAACTTTTTAAAAATAAAAAATAAAATATTATTTTGATATATTTACAATTAAAATAATTATCATTGCATTTTCAAATCTAAAACTATATATATATATATATATATATAAATAATTTTTCTTTTTGTTAACTTAGATATTTTTTTCACTTTTATATTTGTTTTTGGTTGTCTAGTGCTAATCAAACATTCCATACATTAGATTGATTAAAATGCTCATATTACTTCCTCAATGTGATTTATTTGCACCCTCCATACTTCAACTTAATTAATGGTCTCTTAATTTTGCACTTTGTCATCCAATTCATCCCTGGCTAATGATTCATTTGTACAGTGGTTGAGAATTCTAGTGACTTGTGAGGACCAAATTGATTGATTAAAAAACCCAAGGATTGGCTTAATAGGTGCAACCAAGGTTGTCAAAAAAAAAAAATTGACAAGACACGAAAATGTAATATAAACTCGAATCGTAAAATATCAAGTAAAATATTCATGCTGCTTATATATGATGATTCCAATCAAGTAGTAAATAACAATATAACACAATTAAAATAAAAGTTAAATAAACTATAGAAAAAAATCAAACACTTTAATATACATAGTTCAAATAAAGGTTCGTACATCATTTAAATAACTTAAAAAATACAGTATAAATCTCGTATTTGCTGGTATTTTCTTGGCACATTTAGAAGTTAGAACAAACTTGTTGCAGAGATCGTCAAAAAGTTCTTGTGGAGGAGGATCGTTGTTCTTGTGGAGGCAACCTGCAGTGCACAACAATGGCAGATGAAAAACATGATTTCTTTCCTTCCTCTAACTCTTTTTCCACAAAAGTTAATTAATTGTTATGGGTATGGCTTACAAAAGTCTCACAACTCACAAAAGTTATTGGCAATCTCGTAAAATCAATCCGAGCTTGCTGAATTTACGAGTTTGTCAAGTCAAATTGTCATTTTACTATTCACAATTTCATTATATTTTTATTTTTAATCTAATTTTGAAAGGTAGGTATGTATAGGTAGCTTGTAAAATCATTTGATTTAATGTGTTCACTCCAAATTTTAACAACCTTGGGCGCCACTTCTTTGAAACATTAACTAGTTAGAGAATTAGTCCCTCAACTTTGAGTTTTGGATTTGATCGCTTTGAACTATGTTTTATTTGAAATTAGCTCCTTCCACTAGTTTTTCTAGACTAAAATATAAATATAATCACTTTCGATAACTATATTTTACATTTTATTTAATATAATCACTTTCGAAAACTATATTTTCTTTTTTGCTATTTTTCATTTTAATCACTTTTAAAGTCATGTAAAGTCTTAATTATCATTGTTTTTAAACTATTTAATCATTTTCCTTATTTTGATGAATAGTATATCATCAACTCGGTAACTTGTTGATACAAAATTTAATTCAAATTAAGTTTTAAATTAAATGGGATAAAAATTAGCCTAATTAAATCTAATCAAGCAGATCTTAAATATTCAGTCAAAACTCATTTTCATTTATTTTTTAAACTTTATGTTATTTAAAAAAATCTTAAAATAATGCAATTTTAAATATATATTTTTGAATTAGGCCTCAAACTGAGTTAATGAGTTTAATAACTTTAGGGGTGCCAGGAATGGCGAGGAAGGAAAGGAGAAGGAGTTCTTATTTTTTATAAGAAAAAAAATAAGAGTCATTACCCAATATTATGACTACTAGAAATCCAAATTATTTTTTAGAGATTATGAGCAAATGACTGGTTGCGTAAATGAAATGTATTAGCATTCCTAATACCTTTTACTTAAGGTAAGCTATGTTTTTTTTGCTTAATAAAATCTTTTGAAATTTTTATCTTTACATTAGAAGTGAATGAGTTGTATTATTCACAAAAATATTTTGGATATTAACCTCATACAGGTTTTTTTTAATTCTTATATTAAAGTGAGTAATAAAGTTATTTTCCCTAATAATATTTTGAATGCTAACCCCTTTTATGTTTTGTATTCTTATATTAAAAGTGATTATTATTTATTATCCATAATAATATTTTGGATATTAACTAATTTTAGGCTTTTATCCTTTTATTAAAAATAAATAATATTTTCTTGACAAACACCCTCAGATTCCTTATTGTAAAAGTCTTGCAATATTTTGTAAAAACATGCCAGAATATATTTAATTTTTATTTGAAAAGATGCTTGAATAATTGTAGATTTTTTTGCCATATGCAAGAAAAAATATATTGTTATTTTAGGCTTTGTTTGGTAAAAGCTTATTTTTTTTATAAAATAAATACTACTCAAAATAGGTTAAAGAGTGTTTGTCAAGCACACCCTTAAATTAAAAAATCTCTTTAATAAAAATATAGAAACCAAACATGGTATAAAATTAGATTGACCTGAAATCTTTGGTTCAACCATAAATCAAACCAAAAACTCAGGGTTGACCCATAAACAACCCCAAACACAAAACCGAACTAAAAACATTAAAAACTTGAAAAAACTAAAAAACTAAAAATTTACTGAGCAAATGAAATTAAACACACAAAAAATAAAATTAAAACACATAGAACACCAAATATGAACCCAACAACGTGGGTTCCAAATTAGATTGGTTTTGGTAAGAAAAGAGAGACACATATATATTGAGAATCATGCAAGGAACAGTAATAGAACATCCATTCACTTTGATTATCACTAAAATATCATGATTTTTTTCAAAATGAGTTTTAGTTATTAAAATCCATTAAAAACATATTTTTTGTTGCTCTCCAATTTTTAACCCTATTTTTGAAGTATTTTTGAAAAAAAAACCCAAAACAAATAGCAAAAACACAAAAAAAAAATGTTTTTGACGTATTTACATTGTTTTCAATATTTTTGAGCATCATCTCAAAATGATTCAATTTTTTAATATCTTTTCAACACATTCAACTTGTAACGTGTCATTTTTAAATTTTTTTATTTTTTGCCTTGATTCAACGTTGATATTTTTCTATTTTCAAAAAAAGGAAAAAATACAAAAAAAAACAACACAAACTAAAAAATATTTTTAATGTATTTACGTCAGTTTTAGTATCTTTTCAGCGTCGTATAAAAATGATTTGAATTTTTTATATCTTTTCAATACATTAAGTTTTTAAAATACTATTTGTAAAATCTTTGATTTTTTTCTTTTATTTCATATTGATATTTTTTTATTTAAAAAAAAACAATAAAATCAAAAGACCAAAAATATCCTGGACAGAGGGACTGAAGTTGAAGAGGTAGGAAGTGGGGGGAGCCATTTAAAAAGGAAGAAATTCAGGGGGCACAAATTAGTTTTGCACTGGCACTCCCTCTCATTACAAAAAAAGTCAAAACCTAAAAAACCCTAATCTTCTTCTCTATTGGCAGCTGCAACCGCCGGCCAGCCACCAAGCCCCCTATCCACACGGTGGTTTCTTCCAGCAACAACCCCATAAGAAGCACCAGCTAAAGGAGAGAAGAAAAAATTAGAAACTTAAAACCGTTTGTGTTTTGTTGTGTGATTTGCTTTACTTTTGTAAGTGCTGATAATATTTATGAAATTAAGCCTATGTTTTGACCAAACTAACTTTTAAAAATTATAATTTGACACCCGAACTTTACTTTCTTCCATTATAGCCTAATTTGACTTCAAAAATTAATGTTTCTTGCAATTAAGCACTCAATAAATTCAAAAAAACTTTGAAAAATTCTAATTGAATCCTCAAACATCCAATTTTGGATTTCCTCTTCAAATTGATTTTTTCTTGCAAATAAAATCATCATCAATATAAAATACATTGTCAGATTTTTCTAATCTTGTAAATTTTGATCTTTCTCAACCAATCTTCAACAATTTCTTGGGTGTTTTGATATACTATTCTCACTAATATATTATTTTGATTTTTTTAAATATTGTTTTGATTTATTTATTTATTTTTATTTAAGTGGCGCTCAAAATGGATAACAACAACATTTTTTATTTTTAAATTATTTATTATGCTCATATCAAAAATAATATTATTTTAATATATTTTTAAATAAAAAAACATTTTTTTAAAAATCTCTACATTCACATAACCATTGAAAGCGAAAAAGATAAAATAAAATAAAATAAGACAGAACCCGCAGACCCTTAAACCCTGTTTTCTGCCCTTTCCCTCCTCTATCTTCCACTCTCACCCATGGAAGAACAGCCCAGCTGAAACACCAACAACAAAAACCATAGAGAATCCAAAAGATAGAGAGAAAAAAAAGATGCTTGCTTATGCCATCCACAAACCTCACATCAATTTGAACAAAAAACTTGCTTTTTTATCTTCTTTTCACCGCTACATGGGCTCTAAATTCTTGCTTAAACCCACCACTGGTACTATTCCTACTCCCTTGCCTCTGCTGCCTTCTTCAAACAAACAACAATATCATACCTTTAAAAGATTTTCACCTATTTTATGCGCTTCAAAACCCACCTCTAAGTCTAGCCGTTCTTTGCTTACTCAAACTAATGGCCTCTCTTTTTCTCCTCTTGCTGCCCCAGGTATTTATTTTATGATTTTTTTTCTTGTTTTTTTGAGATGGGTTTTTGTTTTTGTTTCTGTTACGTGGGGTTCTTGGGTTTTGTTGGATAAGGCTGAAAGTTTTTATTTTTGGCTCTTAGAAAGGTTAGTGTATATGAATTGTATGCTCATGTGAAGATAAACGCGAGGTTTCGAGGGCTGAGGTGGTATTTTTTGCTCTGGTTTTCAGTTTATGGTTTGGACCCAGAAGTGAAGAAATCAAAGTTGGAGATTTTAAGGTTTAAATTAGCAGAGGTGGGGATTGTACTAGATCAATTTGCTCCTGGACAGTACAATGCCTTGACTTGTCCTATGGTAATGCTCTATCTTTGCATGTTACTTTTTGTGGCAATGTTAAATTTTAGCTGTCAAGGAGTTGTCTATAAGATTTAATTGTGTGCTTATCATGCAGAAGCAAATTTTAAACTTAGATGTTGATAATTAATATTAGAAAAGAACCAAGTAGTGGAAAATTTGATGCAAGTAGCTAATGCAGCCACATTAGCTGATCACTTCAGCTTGCAAAAGATACTTGTTTGTTTTGAAAAAAGGAACAATAATAAAATGTTTGATCTCTGAAATAATTTTTCTTTGCATTTCTTTTTGGAAATGGGAACAATCTGCTAAATGTAAAGTTTAAGTTTCTGTATTATCTGGTATTCCTTTTATTAAGTTTGATTGCAATGTTTAGAAATTGTACTTATTTGTGGTTGCTGTTTTTTGTGTTAGTGCAAAGGCGGTGATTCAAAAGAGAAATCCCTTTCTCTTTTCATCAGTGTAGATGGGTATGCTCTTGCACTTTACATGTATCATTTTTATTTTTGGTGATTATAAAATTGTCAACCTGGGGCATCTTTGATGTGTAGGGGAAATGCATCCTGGAATTGCTTTCGAGCAAAATGTGGGTGGAATGGTGGAACAAAAGTAAGAATTTCTGGTCTGTGTTACATGTAGAACTATTTGTAAGTCATATAGTAGTGAAAATCATTTGCCTGAGAACTCCTCCTTTTGTTGCAGCCCTTTGCAGGTAGCAAGTCCACATATGGAACCTCACTCAAACTTTCCAAAGTTAAGGAGATAAGAAAAATCGACGAGCAGAGTCTGGGATTAGAACCGCTATGCGATGAGGTTGTTGCATTTACTTTTTACCTTTGTGTTTCAATACTAATCTTGTTGTGTTTGATGCTGAGTTGGGTGATGGCTAGTCCACTTCTAAAGGTGCTGGCCAGTTTGGTCTCTTGATGTGTCTGTGGTTGAGATTGTTGTCTGCATTGGGGAGCACTTTCTTTGTATTAATTCTTAGGAAGATCCCTGTTGGAAATATTTTTAGTATAACTGATTTTCAGTCGAATGGGAAATGAGAGTCAGTTTAGCTACATTCTTTACGTTCTCAACCAATCTATTTTCCCTTTTCTTATTGCAATGCAAGGCATATAACTATTTTTGGCATTGTTTCAGCTTGTTTGTTATTTCACGGAGCGGCTAATATCATCAGAGACGCTGGCAAGAAATCAAGTTATGCAGAAAGGTTATGGTGACCGTGGCCAGGTTCACAACACTACTGAAACAACAAAAATAGATGGATTTATCAATTTGTTTTTTGGATACATAAAATGCAAGAATTGTGCTACTTTCACCGTTATGAATGGAAACAAAGTTATATCTCCCTTTTATTATCAGTACAAGAAGAAGAAGCTTTAGCGTTCCTTTGCTCATATGTGTAGGAAAAAAATTTGTGTGTGTGGGGGGTATTTCTGTTGCCTATTTCTAATAATGATTACTTTGTTTGGACAATATGCTCTTGTCATTTCAGTTAAATGTGAATTACTTCTTCCCTTTCTAATATATCTAGACATTTCATTGGCAGGTTGCTATTGCTTTCACTTATCGGCGGGATGGAATGCTTGTAAGCTGCAAGTATCGGGACATCAACAAGAGATTTTGGCAGGTTCTTGTCATAAATGTTACTTTTTCTATAAAAAAGTATATTGAATCTGTAGACCTTGTATTTTGATTCTCCATTGGATGAATTCCTACCGCGAAATCTCTCTTGAATGATTCATAGAAGGATCATTGAACTTTCTCTGATTGGTGTCAAACACCTCAGAGGCTAGTAATTTGCGTGCACTACTGACGGGGGAGATTTTTTAGAGATCTTCATAATATATGTTTTATTTCATTTTAAGATGTGCTTCCTCTATGTTTGTGTTTGAACCTTTGTCATCCTTATTTAAACTTGAACTTCATGTTTTACTGCTTGGGTTCTCATTCAGCCTGTCAGTAAGCTCTTATGATGTTATCCTTGTCATATTCAATTTTTCGTAATGCATATTTGATCCTTCACTGATTTGCATTTATTTCAGGTGAAAGGCACAAAAAGTATTTATTTGATATTTAATTTGAAGTAATGTGTTTCTGATCCATTACTATTCTGCTTTTATTTCAGGAAAAGGATACAGAAAAAGTATTTTACGGACTAGATGATATAAAGGGAGCAGATGAAATCATCATTGTATTGTGTCTGCCTTTTGATTTGTGAGAAATTCCTTAGCTACTTCCCATGATGCTTATTAATTTATTGTAATTGTAGGTTGAAGGTGAAATGGACAAGCTTGCAATGGAAGAAGCTGGATTTCGTAATTGTGTGAGTGTCCCTGATGGTGCACCTCCATCAGTTTCTCCAAAGGATTTACCACCTAACGAGGAGGTCTGTCTCAACTTTAAAATTCAGAGTTTTGTCAGCAATGTTTATTGCTGTTTGGTATATGCTGCAGTCAATGATAGAGAAGTTGAGAAATTATAGTTTATTTAGTCTACTCTATGATTATGTATATTTTGATAATTCCGGTAAAACTAGTCTATCTAGGCATGTCTCTTAGGATTATTAGTGCTATTTAATCTTAGTTTGTATAGGAACTAGAAAATTAGTTAGGAGTATGTAATTATGTTTTCCTATTAGTTTAGGACTATATTTGGTGCTTATATATTCTATGCAGCGGGAGGACTTTAAATAATTGAATTATGAGTATTTGATATAGTTTGTGGCCTTGTGTTTTGTTTCTTCCTCTCTTTTCTCCAAAGCACTCCTTTCTTCCTCCCGAAATATCTCTGCTTGCTACAGTAATCCTCAGATCACTATTCATGTTACTGTTAAAATCCCAATTCCATCTAAAGCACATCCTTAATCAATCACACTTCTGCATACATGTAACCTAAACCCTAATTCATCTCTTGGATTCCTTTCTCTCCAACTCTATCAACAAATTCTCCATAAGACACTGATCCAAAGTTGTCCTACATAATCATTGAATGTAGTCATGTCTATCGGAAAACAAAATGGAGGAAAAGGATCCATGCACGTGACCTCATGAGGCTTATTTATGTAGGGAGAAATAACATTAGTGTGAAAACACTTCTACACATAGATTGAATAAAAATGCAGTCCTCACCTTTGTGATTAAAAACCTTATGAATGCTAGTTGCTATTTTTTTTTTTGTTCTTCTGTAACCTTTTTAACAAAGTATTGTTAATTTCTCAAACGGGCATTCAGAGACCTTGCCAAATTAAAACAGTATTTTTCTCATTGTCCATGTTAATAATATTTGGTTCCTTCTGTAATGGAAATCTGCATCTGATTTCACTTAAATGTATCTGTGAAGCTAGGACACAAAATATCAGTATCTCTGGAATTGCAAAGAGTACTTGAACAAGGTTGGTAAAAATAACTTGCACTTCTAGTGGGTGCAACCCATCAATTTAAAGATGCAATGTTTGACATTTACTTTATAGGTATCCCGCATAATACTTGCCACTGATGGAGATCCACCAGGTCAAGCATTGGCTGAAGAGCTTGCACGTCGTCTTGGAAGGGAAAGGTGCATAGCTTGGCTGCTGATAATACTGTTTCCTTTGTTACATGAGAATGATTTTCGCAAATTTGTTAAGAAAAGCCATCATCATTCATCTTTTTTTGGTGGATGCAGATGCTGGCGAGTCAAATGGCCAAAGAAAAATATAGATGAACATTTCAAGGATGCAAATGAGGTCAGATATGATAGCTCATATACATGCCATGACTATGTTTTAAGTACAAGTTGATTTTGTTTTCCCTTCTAATTTTTGTCAGTGATAAAGTGGTACATACTTTGGCAAATGATGATTCACATGGCTTTGATTCAACAAAAAGTACTCATATGATACATGCTATTTTTCCTTTCCTCTGAACTATTTATTCTGGAATGATTTATGATTTAGTTGATTAATATCAAACCATGTTGTTGGTCGTATGCATTTCATGCATTTTTATAGATAATTGTTCTTTCCTTGATGAATCGACAGAGAATGATTTTGGAAGGCTCATGAAGCTTGCTTACGCTGCACATTTTCTTGTTGATATTTAACAACACTTGTAGCAAATATCTTCAGGTTCTCATGTTTTCGGGGCCACATGCGCTGAGGGATGTAATTGAAAATGCTGAGTTATACCCTATAAGTGGATTGTTCCAATTTAGTGATTACTTCCCTGAGATTGATGCATATTATAATCGCACTCTTGGGTTTGAATATGGTGCCTCAACTGGGTGGACAGCTCTAAATGAAATATATAACGTAAGACCTGAATTTTCTTTCTTTCCTTTTCCTTTAAACCTGCATTTTTTAAATCTTTTTTCATGGGGTATTTATTTAATTTCAGGTTATGAAATATTATGTCGCAGGAGAATATTCTTTGAAAAACTATATTTGTAGAAAATTGTTATGGTTTTCAAAATATGAAGTTGTATATATCATCAATCAAACACTTTCAATAACATGTCTGGAGATAGCTGATCCATTTTTCCCAATTCTAACTCAATTGAAAAAAGAAGAAGAATTACAGGAAAATATTGAAATTAGGATATGGGTTGCAAAGAAGGGAAGGGGGTACGGTGGGAGGGAGCTGAACTTCTGTAATCTGTGGTTTTGAAAGGAGTTTTTGTCTGATATTCAGCGGGGGGGAAATATTCATGTTCTCTTAATTTTCTTCTCCATTTCTTTGTGTGGAAAGATTTCTTATTATTTCAGTTATAATCGTTCAATCTCTTTTTTGAATATTGAAATTAAAATCTTCTTTATGAAGAGGAGAAGAATGTGAACTGAGAAAAGTAACCGATGAACAGGTGTTTCTCTTATCTTCTCTTGGAAAGGGGGGTAATGCTGCTGTTAAATTTAAATTACTATGTATCAGTAAATTAGAGAAATCTGTGTATGTGAGTGTTAGGGAGAGAGTCAGTGAGAGAGAACAAGAGGAAGTTAATCATTTGTTTTTTTAAATCACGAAAATTTGCAGTGAGAGAACTGAATTTCTAAGGTTTTGAAAAAGAGTGATATAATCAGTATGGTTGGAAATTCATATCACCTTAATTTTCTTCTCCATTTCTCTGTATAAAAAGGATGCCATATTCTTCAAGTTGCAATGATTCATGCTCTTTTCATGAATATTGTAATCTTCTTAACAAAGGGAAAAAAAGGGTACTGGGAAGTAACTAATAAACATGATGTTTTTATCATCTTTGGTAAGGGAGTTAATGTTGCAGCTGAAGTCTTTAAATTAATTGTAATTACATAAATGTGTCTCTGAATAATGGCAGACAGGCTGGTTTTAATTGCATGTATTTTGATCAGGTTATGCCAGGAGAGTTGACTTTAGTAACTGGGGTTCCCAATTCAGGAAAGAGTGAGTGGATTGATGCTCTATTATGCAATCTGAATGAAAGTGTTGGCTGGAAATTCGCACTTTGCTCCATGGAGAACAATGTAAGCTAGTTCCTTTATGGTTAGTGTTTTGACATGCACAATCTTGATGTTAGTGTTGGTTATCACCCTTCTTTGTGCATGTTCATTTAAACATGGGCTAATTATGATCAAACTGAATAGCAGTCTCTGGATACAGTTTAGATGCATTTAGGGCACAGGATTTTGGTTTTGTAGAATCAAGTCCTGCAAGTTGTCATATTCATTGATTGAGCAACATGGTATTAGAAATATAGTTAACTTTACATATTTTGAAGAAGTTAATCATATTCACATGAGCGTTCTTCACATGCAAATATGCTTTGTTTAATATATTTTTCCATCCTTTCTCAATATTATGTTTATTATATATGTTCTATATACTAATATTTTTCTCAAGTGTCTGTCATTTTTCTTTACTATAGGTTCAGCAGCATGCTAGGAAACTTTTGGAGAAACACTTGAAGAAGCCCTTTTTTGATGCACGGTCAGTATGGTCTATTTCTCCATCATTGCTCTATGACGTCCTTGGTTCTTTCATAATTTTCAACTTCCTATATTGTAATTCTTGATGAGTAATGTAACAGCAATTGAAATCTTTTCTTGAAAATATACTTCTAAAGTCTTACCTTTTTAATTGTAAATCAATTTATTCTTATCTATAATAATATTTGCTTTAGATTGCTGGATTAGTTGTGATAATTCATTTGGTTTTCTGTCACTTGTGTCAATTTCCTTGCTACTTTCATCTCACATGAATTCTATTAATTTTATTGTTTGATTTCTTTGCTAACCATAGTTATGGAGAATATGCTGAACGTATGAGTGCCGAGGAGTTAGAAGTTGGGAAGCAGTGGTTGAGCGATACATTTTATCTCATAAGGTAAGTTACAGTTCATAGTTTCCACTGCAGCTCAGGTGATATAAGTACAACCTTGCTCTAGTTATTATTATAGTTTCCGCTTGTTGATTTCTCTCTGATTCTTAATGTTCATGCATTACAAGTCATGTCTATCCTAAAATAGGGCAATCAACTATACTGGTTGGAAGGTCCTCAGCTTCTATAGCTATAAATTTGTAGATTTTTAGTTACAAGTTGCACAGTACCTGATGTCTAAAAAAGCAACATTACATCGTTGTTACGTTAATTTCTAGAAATCTGCTGAGACCACAAGCTGTCAGAATTTATTTTTCTAAAGCTATCTCGGTTCATAAGTGCTGTTTTTTTATAATTTATTATTTAGAAAAGATAGTACAGCCTTTTATTCTGGTTTATGAACTTTCATGTCTAGCATAGAACTTCTAAAATATTGATTATTTTCTGTTCTTTTCCCAAACCAAAGTAGGTTGATGAATAATTACATGTAGGGAATGGTTAATAATGTTTGTATATATGCTTGTTGAACTTCTTGTTCACATTGAAGGAACAAATGTTTGAATTATCCCAGAACCTTAATTAATAATAACTTCTGGAAGAGTAGTCCTCATTGTGAAGCCTCTGAATGTTTCCAAACACTTGCTTTTTATCTAATTGCTGTCATTCTAATCAAGTTCATGATGTAACCTGTCAGCATTGCATTTGATGTCTTATTATGTGGGCTTTTCCTGTGGTTCATGGTG
The DNA here is from genome assembly GCA_027405865.1 of Salix purpurea. Taxonomy (NCBI): domain Eukaryota; kingdom Viridiplantae; phylum Streptophyta; class Magnoliopsida; order Malpighiales; family Salicaceae; genus Salix; species Salix purpurea. Next base: position 29,238,097 of record JAOWLH010000002.1, read on the forward strand.
TAGATGTGAAGACGATGCACTTCCAAATATAAAATGGGTTCTTGACCTTGCAAGAGCTGCAGTTCTGAGACATGGGGTCCGTGGACTAGTAATCGATCCTTACAATGAGCTTGATCATCAACGCCTTGCTAACATGTGAGATGTCCATCCCTTTTGTTTGTGATGTGAACTAACACATTCTAAACTCTCTAGCTATTTGATATTTCAGCACAGCAGTTTGTGAACTGAAATAACACATCCTTATAATTTTTTATTGCTTCTCACTACTCATTTGTTTATGTCAAGTATTATGAGTATAAAGCTAGTGTCAAGTACTAATCACTGGTAAGACTGATTCAACTTTTGTTAAATTTGTACAACAGCTTGAGGCAAGGTGCTATCTCATCTTTACACAGATGTGTTCTTCCACATAGTTTATTGCTAATTTATGTATGATTATGATGCTTAGAGTACAATAAACATTTTCTTGATTATCTATTTTGTTGTCTTAGCTTAATTGTTAATTGAAAATGAGTGTTTTTTAGCAGAAACTAAATGCAGGAAACATAATCCCTTGAAATGTTTGAAGAAAACCATATTCTTTTTGTAGGATTTATTTTTGAATGATATACACATGCCATAAATTTGCAATTCAATGCTTGATATGAAATTTGCTTATGACAGGACTGAGACTGAGTATGTTAGTAAGATGCTTACACTGGTCAAAAGGTTTGCTCAACATCATGCCTGTCATGTTTGGTTAGTGGCACATCCGAGACAGGTTGGTATTTGTGATCTCAGGTTTTTACGTGTCTTCTTAAGGACCTCTGTTAGTTTTTACTAACATGTGTTCTGTCTTACAGTTGCAAAATTGGTCCGGCCAACCTCCTAATCTATATGATATAAGTGGCAGTGCACACTTTGTTAACAAATGCGACAACGGCATTGTCATTCATCGTAATAGGAATCCAAATGCTGGACCTATTGATCAAGTACAGGTGAGATACTCATTTGTATGGTCTCCTGCATATGCGCATATTGGTAGACAATGGAGTCGACATGGTAATCTTGTATCACACAGACACATGGCATAATACTCTTTGTTTTCTTTTCTTTCTCCCTTTAAACCAAAAGATATTCATGTACTTATCACCGTCATTATCTCTGGACACAAGTCTATTAATGAGTTTTATTACCTGCAGGTTTTGGTCAGGAAGGTTAGAAATAAGGTAGTTGGAACCATAGGAGATGCCTTCCTGTCATATAACAGGTATGACACTCAAAATTGTTATTGTGGTGTCACATCACAACCTTACTATGATTACGAATAATAACTTCTCTTGGCTACCAAAATTATTTTGGCTTGACTTGATTCTGCCAAATACAACAGGTTTTAATCTGGTTTCTTAGAATTCCAATTCTAGCATAATATGAATATCATCACCATGGAAAGTAAATAAACTAAGATTTTTGTTTCAGTAGAAAATAGTCTTATCTTCCTGGCAATAGCAGGAAACTATTTGCACGGTATCGGTTTCTTTCTTCCGCCAAAACCGAAGAAAATATAACCATATTTAGGGTAACAAATAGTTCTGTTTTTGGTCTAGAGTGCAGTTTAATCTGATTGTGTTCTCTTTTTGCGTCCCCAGATATCTTCCCTCGTACCCACCATCTTCTCACTACTTTGTGTACTTGTTTTCACCGTGTTTAGATTTGTATGCTGTGTTTCTTCATGCTTTACATGAAACAAGTGTTAATGAATCTGTTGCGTGCACTTTGACAGAGTAACTGGTGAATTCATGAATGTTGATAATTCAGCTGGAAGCGACAATCAAGGCTTTAAACCACATGGAAGTTAGCCAATTATGTAACTAACATGAAGGTAAAAGGCTTGTACATTTTCACTTGTACGTTAACAAATACATTAATGTTATTTTTTATAAGACTATATACATTAATGATCCAATCTTATAAACTTGGGCTTCGTATATCAGATTTTGATTGAAAAAGCCTTGTCTTCACAGTTTTCGTTACTCTTCTTCTTTCCTTAAGCTGTAGTTTCTCTCATCCCAAACATGCTGGTGTGCATATTTTTGTCCAAGTGCAGTATTTTAAGTTTGAATTTAATATTTAGACCCTAACTTGATGTTATCTCATTGTTATAAAATCCGGACCGGTTTGACAACTATCTAGGGTCGGCATTGACCGAGGTAAAAATCTGGACCGGTTTGACAACTATCCGGGGTTGGTATGGACCGAGCTAAAAATCAGGGTTCGGACTGTACATCTTCTCTATGATTTTATTGTTTGAAAACTTTTTTTGGTCTACAATGACATCATATTCTTAAAAAATAAATTTGAAGGTAAATCTTGATTGACTTGGTTTGACCGTGCTGTGCCTCAGAAATCAACCATAGTGAATAATATCTTATGAAAAATGTTAAACCCTAAAGAAATTTGTTACAAGTCTTTTCTAGCAATTATGGGTGACATTGTAATTTTTGGAAACTATATGGATGTTATTGGAGAGCTATTAAAATATATGGGGTTAACGGTGAAGCGTGTGGTGCCTAAAATTCATCCATTCTCAAGTCTTTCCACCCGCCTGAATTTGCCCATAATTTACTTGACTGAAGAATTGCCGATTATTTGACTATGAAATGCATATATCGGGCCGATTTCTTCACTATTTCCCACTCGTATTTCCCACTAGCCGCTGTTTTGACGATTATTTACTGAGAAATGACGATGTTGTCCAGAGGAGATGGCGATTGTATGGCTATTTTTGAATCCTTCTTGATTATCTCAACGATTTATTTTCATCCGCAATTACTTTGTCTGGATTTCTAAGCAGATTATCTTCTAGCAATGATCAACAGGTATGATCTCTAATTAAATAAGCAAAATATGGCAGCAAAGTGAAGCAATTAAGGATCCAGGGAAAGAAACTGGAGAATAATCGTTAGTTCCATGAAAATAATCGTTTTAATGTCTGCAATTGTTTTTTTAAGTTTCATGATTAAGGGTTTTTGTTTTAGAACTTTGGCCATATTGAACGATGACATTTCACTGATCAATCATTTATTGATTGCTTTTTTCTACCATTTTTTCATTTTTACAGTGTTGGGTTTCTTCAGCATTGTTTACAAATCCTTAGAGTCAGCAATCTTTATGTTCAAGCTAAAATACCCCTCGACCTTGTTGCTTGTGATGACGCCTGTGTTATGACATCTGACGACGTCTGAAGCGAATTCGAATAGATCATGAACCTTTTCATAGCTGGTCATTGGGGTTTGAAGGTTGAAGATGAGCCTATACCATATCAAAAAGAGAGTCGATGAGCATGGGTTGAACTAGTAGTTGGAACCCTGAGCTCAATTCTTTTATGTGTGCATCATGTTGTCAATTCCATTTCGATTGGTGTTTTGTTTTTTTAATTAGAACGAAATGTTTTGGTTTAGAGTTGTACTGTTTATGTGTGTGTGTGTGTGTATATATATATATATATATATATATTAATTCAATATATTAATTCAATTTTTTTAGTTCAAATCCAAAAATAAAATTATTTAGAATTGTGCAATTTAATCTAAAAAAAGACAATAAAATGATTGTTTTAAACAAAATTATGAACATGTATAATATTATGAGAATATCATCATCAATCTCGCAAGGTCATTACATTCTCTGATTGTTTTGAAATTTTAATATAATATATATAAATATGTCAAGAAACTCCTTGTAAAATTTCATCTCAATTTAACGGTCGGATTAAGAGATATGATTGATATTGTAAAGTTATTCATTATTTAAAAAAAACATTATTTAGCCGAAACGGAACGAGCGAAATGAAACCAGAACGTTTCGGCCAGTATTTGGACGAAAAATCCAAAACATGCTGGAATTTAAACCGAGATAAAAATATCATTTTGTCTCATTTTTTCAACTGATATGAAACGTTTTGACTGTTTTGACCGAAACGAAACAAAACAAACAACTATGGTTGGAAACTTGAACTCAATTCATTTTTGTGCACAGCTCATTGATCATCAAGAAAATTGCATGAAAACCATCTAGTAAGGTGTGCAATGGTAATAGTTTCGGACTAAGGAGTTTGTTTCCTCAATAGTCTCAAATTTGAGCTATGTGGCTGTTAATATGATGGTAACTAGAGATTTACATGATTATTAAATTCAAGACCCGTAAAATTAGTCGAGGTACGTGCAAACTAGCCCGGACAACATTCTGATGCTAATAATAATAATGAAAAAAGCTGCAGAAGCGGGTCCAGTATTATTATTCATACAGGTAGCAGATCCTGCTGCTACGATTTGGCCACCTAACCTAACAAGGAGGCATGATGCCACAGAACAAAGCCAGAAAAGTGGTCAAAGTCTGTGACCATCTGTCAGACGGGTGCTTGCTTTGCTGCCTTGGAGGAATGAGTCAAAGGCAAGCACAGAACAACATGCTTTCCCATTCAATTTCATCATTTACCCTTTTAAAAGGGGACGTGATGTGCTGCTACCTCCTTTTTCTATTTCTTCTCCAGCCATTCCAGTTGGCTACCTAGCTAGCTGTCCCTCCAAGAATAATAGTCCAGCCATGCATGGAAATGTTCTGCGAAAAGGAGCCGGGAAATTCAGGGAGATTATCAATAAGTTGGATCGAAGAAAACCCACCAAATTAAGGACTATATGGTTAAAAATTCTTAGAAAATGATTTACATATACTTTGCCTTGAGTACACAGCATGTCTTGTGCTGGAGGAATGTCATGCCACTCTTGGTGCTGGTTTGCTTGTAATGATAGTTTTTAATTAGTTTAATTTTAAATTATTTTCATGTGTTAATGTCAAAAATAATTTTTTTAAAATATAAAAAATAACCGCAATAACATTACTTAACTAACATCAACACTAAAACCGACACTAAAAGGGTTCAAAGCATTTGTTGATTACAGAAAACTTAGCACAATAATTGGAAGGCTATAAGAAAACAACTGTCATGTTGTTGTCATGTTGACACAATGATTAAATTTAGCATAATTTCAAATGGCTTTACCAAATAAATCCAAGCTTTCGTTGCCCTATACAAATGTGGACCCCAGAAGGATTCTCTCATGCCAAAAATATTGCTGGCCTCCAGGGTAGCAAAACTCTAGGGAAAGAGAATCCCTCAACGGCTCCCATGCGGTGGCTACAGATATGTGACCGTTGGTGGGGCCTTCCTTTTGAAGTCTTCCAAAATATATAACCGTTACAATGCCCTCCACTATTATCTCAGCAAGCAAAATATAGACAGACACCACAACAGCTCTAACTCAACCAAACATTTTTGGAGAAATCTAAAAATATCGCTCAAGATTTGAGGTGGGTTTTCTTTCATTTTTATGTTTCGTTTTCTTGAAAGCACAAAGCTTTCTTTCTTATGCTGTCTTGTTGTTCTTTTTGATGTTTCAGTTTGGTGTTAGACTTGAAAGTTGAAACAATGACTGTTGAGGTTAAGGTTGAAGAAACTAAAGTGGCTGAGGGTGTTGTTGTTCCTCAAGAAGAGCCTGAAAAGGATGTTGTTGTTGAAGAGAGCAAGAATGACGTTAAGGGAGCTGCGGAGGTGAAGGAAGTGGATGCTGCTGGTGATGTTGGGCCCAAAACAGTTCAAAAGAGCTCTTCTTATAAGGAAGAAAGCAATTTTCTTTCTGATCTGAAGGAGTTTGAGAGGAAGGCCTTGAGTGAGCTGAAATTGAAACTGGAAGAGGCAATTCTTGGAAACAGTTTGTTCAAGAAAGAAGGGGCAAAGAAGAAGGAGGTGGAGAAGCCATTGGAGGAAGAGAAAGAGAAGGAAAAAGAAACCAAGGAAGGAAAAGAGAGTGGGGAACAAGAAGGTGAGAAGAAAGAAGATGTGAAACCCGAAGGAGTTAGTGAGAAGGAAAAAACAGTCCAGGAACGTGAAGAAGAGGAGAAAACTGAGGTTGTTATTGAAGGAGAAAAAAGTGAAGAAATTGACAGGGATGTCTCCATTTGGGGAGTCCCACTTTTGCCTAGCAAGGGATCTGAAGGAACTGATGTGGTCTTATTGAAGTTCTTGAGGGCTAGGGATTTCAAAGTTAATGATGCATTGGAGATGCTCAAGAAGACCCTTCAATGGAGGAAAGAATCCAACATTGATTCACTCTTGGATGAAGAAATAGGAGTGGATCTAAGCTCAGCATTCTACATGAATGGAGTTGATCGCAAAGGCCACCCTGTGTGCTACAATATCTATGGGGTGTTTGAGAATGAGGAGCTTTATGCAAAGGCGTTCGGAGATGAAGAGAAGCGCAAGCAGTTCTTGAGATGGAGATTTCAATTAATGGAGAAAGGTATTCAAAAGCTTGATTTGAGGCCTGATGGTATTTCTTCTTTGCTTCAAATCAGTGATCTCAAGAATTCTCCTTCCCCATCAAAGAAAGAGCTCAGGACTGCCATGAGCAAAGCTGTCACCCTTTTGCAAGACAATTATCCTGAATTTGTTGCAAAAAATGTGAGTGATCTAAATTTGATTGGCCCAAGTTGTTTCTTTCTTTGATGTCGATCTTGTTTTTATTCACACATGACGGTAGATTTGGTGCATTGCCAATGCACATTATGGTAGATTTAGACAGAAATTAGATGCCAATGTGACAATAACTTATATAGTCTTTGATTTTCTTCTATGTTTTTGAACAATGCAGATATTCATAAATGTTCCATTTTGGTATTATGCTTTCAACGCCCTGCTATCTCCTTTCTTAGCTCAAAGAACCAAGAGCAAATTTGTGTTTGTTCGCCCCGCCAAGACCACCGAGACCTTGCTCAAGTAAATCTCCTTTCTTTCCCTTTCTTGAAATAGATATCAAGTGTTCATTAGATCTGACAACTTGAATCTAATGGCAACTAAAGGTATGTTCCGGCCGAGGAAGTTCCTGTCCAATATGGTGGCTTCAAGAGGGAGAGTGATTTCGAGTTCTCCAGCAAAGATGGTGAAGTTTCAGAACTTGTAATCAAAGCTGGATCAACTGAAACCATAGAGATCCCTGCAGCAGAGGTACTAATTAGCAATGATCCTTGTATCCTGCTCCTTTTGTCCTTCTTCGGAGATGCCTATTTTTCCTGAATAATTGTTGACAGGAACAAGGAACAGAGAATGCCTGACTAAAAATTGGTGTTTTGGTGACAGGTTGGAGCCACATTGCTTTGGGACCTGACAGTTGTGGGATGGGAAGTGCATTACAAGGAGGAGTTTGTGCCAAGTGATGAGGCTTCCTACACCATAATCATCCAAAAGGGCAAGAAAATGAGCTCAAATGAAGAGCCAACTCGCAACACTTTCAGGAACAATGAGCCTGGAAAGGTAGTTCTGACCATTCAGAATTCGTCAAGCAAGAAGAAGAGGGCCCTGTACCGATACAAGACCAAGAAGAATGCTTCCTACTGAGAGAAAGACTCCTTTATCAGTCTTTTTTATTTCCCGTGACAATTATTTTTCTAGATAGAAATCATTGATTCTTTTCAGGATTGATATAATCGTGTGATTTGATTTGTTATTTCTGGGGTTCTTTTTTCAGTTTCTTTGCTAAACATTCCGTGAGAAAGAAAGATTATTTTGTGAAAAATGCAATAAATTAAGATTGATCACCATTTCTGTATCTTGATCCAGTTACCTTTTCTCCCTGCATGCATGTCTATATGTTGACAGAAACTAAAGCCTCTTTCTTTTTCTTATTATAGGAGAGGCTTGGTTTTCTTAGGTTGATCACTTCATATGCTTATTAACTATAAATTACCCTGATTACTTTGATGATGGTCGTCTTTCTATAAACAAGTTATCTCTTACTCAGAAATATATATAAAATTATTCAAGATAAATGATCTTGATCACTTCATATGCTTATTAACTATAAATTACCCTACCAACGGGGGCGTGGGTGGACTGGTAGGGGGTCCTCTCAGCTTAACCAAGGTCTCAAGTTCGAGTCTTGGGTATGCAGCTGCTTTAAAACTCGCTTGGGAGAGCTTTGCCGCCCTTAAAGGTCCTACCCGGCTCGAATCCGGATTAGTCGGCAGTGGCCGGATTACCGGATGGTTTCTACCAAAAAAAAAAACTATAAATTACCCTGATTACTTTGATGATGGTCGTCTTTCTATAAACAAGTTATCTCTTACTCAGAAATATATATAAAATTATTCAAGATAAATGATCTTGATCACTTCATATGCTTATTAACTATAAATTACCCTGATTACTTTGATGATGGTCGTCTTTCTATAAACAAGTTATCTCTTACTCAGAAATATATATAAAATTATTCAAGATAAATGATCTTGATCACTTCATATGCTTATTAACTATAAATTACCCTGATTACTTTGATGATGGTCGTCTTTCTATAAACAAGTTATCTCTTACTCAGAAATATATATAAAATTATTCAAGATAAATGATCTTGATCACTTCATATGCTTATTAACTATAAATTACCCTGATTACTTTGATGATGGTCGTCTTTCTATAAACAAGTTATCTCTTACTCAGAAATATATATAAAATTATTCAAGATAAATGATCTTGAACACATGCATGAGCTCACACACACAAATAAAGGGAAATTTATTGGAAATAATGGTGCCAGCGGGGGAGCCATGTTAAGGAAACTCTTGCACAAAAGGAAATCAGCTTATGATCTGCCACAATCAAACTCGATCGGCAGAGGCTACTCCTTCGGTTGTCTTTCCTATTCAATTTGATTAGAATTAATGTTGTCATTTAAATCCTGATTACATATCATTCAAAACCGATTGTATTACCTTGTTAGTTTCATTCAAACTGTGTATATAAATATGTAAACATACAACCAGAAATTCATCAATCAAGGAACAAATCTTCTAAATATTATATGGTATCAGAGCACAAAAACTCTGACAAGCAATTTGATTTTCTAATCCTTCTTTTACCTGTGTTCATCCATGGCCACTGACACCTCCACCACCAACCTTTTGTCCGAGAGCAACTCCACCACACCCACTTTAATTACCATCAACGTTGCAGCTCAATTACCAGTCAAACTCACACCCACCAACTATCTGTCCTGGCGTGCCCAATTCATTGCCCTTCTTTATGGGTATGATCTCATGGGTTGTGTTGATGGTTCCAATATCTGCCCCATCAACTGCCCAAATAGTGTCTCACAACTTCTGAATCCGACAAGATCAACTTCTTCTTCATGCAATTCTTGCTTCTGTCTCACCGCAGGTCATCTCCCTCATTGCCTCTACCAAAACATCCAAAGAGGCTTGGGACAAGCTTCTTCATCTCTTTGCCAGCAAAGCTTGTGCCCGTGTTCTTGGTTTAAAAGAACGCCTTACTCTTCTACGCCGTGAGCATAAATCAGTTTCTGAATATCTACAAGAAGTTCATGTTATTGCAGATGAACTCACCTTCATTGATGTCCCCCTCTCCGATGATGATCTCCTACTCTACATTCTAATGGTGTTGGATATGATTTTAAGGAAATTGCAGTAGTGGTTTGTTCCCGTGACACCTCCATCTCCTGTGAAAATCTTCATGACAAATTAGTTGATACAACATTTTATCTTCTCCAATAGTATCACCCATCTTCTTAAACTTTCTTGGTATTGAGGTACTTCCCACATCCACGGGCCTATTCCTCTCTCAACATAAGTACATTCATGATCTTCTCGTCACTTCCAAGATGGATGGTGCCAAAGCAGTCAATACACCCCTCTCCAACATTGAATCTCTCATGCTCCATGATGACTCCTCCTCAACAGATGCCACTACCTATCATCGTCTTGTCGGTGGTCTTCAATACCTTAGTCTTACACACCCTGACATCTCATTTGCAGTCAACAAGCTCTCTCAATTCATGCATTCTCCCTCAAAGACTCTGGCAGGCTCTCAAACGCCTTCTTCGTTACTTGAAGGGTACAATCTTTTTTGGTCTTCATATATGTCTTCGCTCCTCTCATCGTCTATATGCATTTTCTGATGCTAATTGGGCTAGTGATCGTGATGATCACAAGTCAACAACTTGCTATGTTATCTATCTAGGAGGAAATCTAATCTCTTGGAGCTCCTGTAAGCAACGAGCAGTCTCTTGTTCCTCTACTGAAGCCTAATATCGGGCCATTGCAGCTACCATCACTGAACTCACATGGATCCAATCCTTAATATGTGAACTTGATATCTCTACTAATGACCCCGGCTGTCTCCTGTGACAACATTGATGCCATCTTCTATTGTGCCAATTCTGTCTTGCACTCACGTATGAAACATATTGAGATTGATTTTCAGTTTATATGAGATCGTGTCACTCATGACCTTCTTCAAGTAACTCATGTCTCCACTACCGATCAACTTGCTGATGCACCCACTAAACCCCTGTCACGTCCTCGTTTCCAGCTCCTTTGCTCCAAGATTGGTATCTCCGATGGTGCCACCATCTTGCAAGGGCATATTAAGGAAACTCCTGCACAAAAGGAAATCAGCTCATGATCTGCCATAATCAAACACGATCGACACATGATTGGCAGAGGCTACTCCTTCGGTTGTCTGTCCTATTTCATTTTATTAAAATTAATTTTTGTCATTAAAGCCTGATTACATCTTATTCAAAATTGATTGTATTACTTTATTAGTTTCATTCAAACTGTATATAAATATACAACCAGAAATTCATCAATCAGAGAACAATTCTTCTAAATCTTATAAGCCAAACCCATAACCTCATATTTTCTTGTGCGTGTTGTCAACTGAGATAAAACACTAAATTATTGTAAATCAATTTTTACAGTTTATTAAGATATTTATTGTTTATTTAAATAATAAAACAACATAAAAAACTATAATTTTTTGTATAATATAATTGTTTACTAGTGAAATCAATGGGAAAGTTATAAAGAGTTTGGAAAATACCGTTCAAAGTTGTTCTAAATTAGGCCTAATGAACCTTGATTATAAATACGGGTTCCATAGATATCAACTAAAAAACAAATATATTTAAAATTTTAAAAAGTCCAAGCATTTGTTGGAAACTTTTTAAAGCTGAATCTTTTAATACAAAATTTTCCCGTGGCTAGAGTATAGCATGCAGATTCTTCCTCTCATCTCTTCTCTTTATAATGATTTTCTACTCTTTAACATTTAGGAACCGAAACATAAAAAATAAAGTTTAAGATATAAATATTAAAACCTAAGGAAACAAGAACCAAATAATGCAAACTTAAAACTCGAGTAACCAAGTTGTTGAATGGAAATTAAACTTGGTCCCAATTCCACCAATCGTGACTGTTTTCAATGTCTCGAGAACCTTGGAACAAAATGCAACAAAGCTTGGTCATCGGTGGTAGTCCATAGCGAATAAGCTTGATGAAGATATTTTCACTAGAATTTTCTTAAGGAAAGTTGATTCCAGTGAAGAAGGAAAGACCACAATTCAAACTGCATTCACCACCTTATTTCTTGGTGAGGTAGATAAGCTTCTTTCATTGCTGCACAGGAGCTTTCCCGAGCTCGGATTGGTGAAAGAAGATTGCATTGAAATGAGTTGGATCGAGTAAATTCTATATTTTTTTGGATTCCCTAACAATTCATCCGTAGATGTTTTGCTTGACAGGACTCCTATATTTAATGCATTAATAAAAGGAAAATCTAACTACATGAAGGAACCTGTCACAGTTCTAGGCGCGAGGGATGTGCCAATGAGAACATTATTGGGTTATCGGCAGCATGCATGGGCAGAGGTGTTAAAAGATGTAATAGATTAACTGTAATAGGACTCTCCATATATACATAAGATAAACACTAAATTGATGTATCCTAGTAGAATAAGGATACTTTGTAATGCTTGCATATAAATAATTCCTCCAAAGAGAGAAGAATACAAGGGAGAAACTAAACTCCTATTCTGCAATATTTAGCATGGTATCAGAGCAAGAGTGAAAAAAAAAAAAAATCACAAACCGATAAAAGTCAGTACAAGACAACTTCCTTGAATCAAATACTCTGTTCTTTTTTCTTTGACTCTGTTCTTGAAGAAAAACCTGGAAATCGAAACAAGATTACCCAGCCGCTTCTTGAAGAAAGCCTAAAAAACCCTAAACCCAAAGAAACACCGAAAGTTACACAACTGAGAAACAAAAAAAAAACACAGGCCAGCCGTCGCCGTCATCCAAACATCACGCTCCGCCTTCAAGGAGGCTACCTCGACACTTATGGAAGCACTCTAATCATCAAGGAGCCTTGAAACCAAACCAAGATTGCTCAGCCTCTCTCCTCCTCCTTTCTTTCATACATATTCATCACATCAATTTCTCAGTTTCTCAATTCCTTTCTTCCGTTCTTGAAGTAAGTCAAATCCTGCTTCAATTTCAATTTCATCTCACAAACCCTAAACACTTCACGGGAAATTGGTCTTGAAACAAAAGATCAATCATGGATGAGACAAATACCTCCATCATCCCAACCAACCAAACACCAATGCCTGTTGAAACTTCGACCCTAAACACCAACCTAAACACCTTACCTTTTGGATTCAAACTGAACGAATCAAACTTCAAAATCTGGTCACGGATGATTGAGCTTCACGCTGCTGGGCTCAACAAACTCGGTTACCTGACTGGAAAAGATTCAAGAGTGGAAAAAGGCAACTCTGGGTACTCAAAATGGTGCACAGAAGACGCAGTGGTGCGTGGATGGCTGCTAAAAACAATGGAGCCCCACCTTATTGGTCTGTTTATAGACCTATCATCAGCCAAAGAAATTTGGGACAGTGTCACCCAAACCTTCTATGATGGGGCTGACGAATCACAGTTTTATGAGCTGCGATGCAAGGCCACAAGAACAAAACAAGGAGGACGTCCAGTCAATCTTTATTACGCAGAACTTAACAGTGTGTGGCAAGAAATTGATAAGTGACGCCCAACTAAAATGACATGTGCTGCAGACCTTCGAACAAGACAAGAAGAAATTCAGAAAGATCGAATTTATGACTTTCTAGCAGGACTGGATGATGTATTTGACCCAATACGTAGTGACCTCCTTCGAACAAAATCTGTTCCAAGTATTGAAGAATGCTTTAATACAATACGACGAGAAGCTCAAAGACAAGTCACCATGATGGGAACAAAGACCACGGGTGAAAGCTCATCAATGGCAATGATCTCCAAAACTCCATTTAAGTCCCGTAATTTTAGAGCTATCGAGGAGGCAGAGAAAGACAAGCTGCGCTGCAGCCATTGCAATGGAAATCGCCATACCAAAGACACTTGCTTTGAGATTCATGGGTATCCCGACTGGTTCCTAGAAAAAAGAAAGCAAAGCAAAACAAAGAGCATGAAACGCCCGGTTCAAACAAAACAAACAGAAAGCCCCTCCAGTTTTGCTGCCTTGACAACCAGCCAAGAAAAGAGTGAACCGTGCCAACTAGACCAAACAGCAAACCCATCTTCAGCCACAGGTAATGCTGGAGTAGGTCTTTCGGCATCCACAGTTCATGATACAAGCTGGATCATTGACTCGGGTGCCACCGACCACATGACTTACAATGAATCATTGTTTGAAAACATGACTTCTCCTTCTAAGGAAAAAGTCATAACAGCAAATGGGGAAGCTACTCCAGTTACGGGAGAAGGAACAATTGTTCTAACTCCAAATTTGTCACTGCATAAATGCCTCCTTGTTCCTGCACTTTCAAATAATTTATTATCAGTTAGTCAAATTACAGAAGAATTGGATTGCGTGGTACTAATGTTTTCTACGTTTTGCTTACTTCAGGATATCCGGACTCAAGCGATCATTGGACATGGTACTAAAAGGAAGGGGTTATACTATATAGATGATGTGGCTTTGGGTCATGTTCACCATATTCAAAGTCGCAATGGTAACAAACAGAAGAAAATTTGGTTATGGCATCATCGGCTGGGTCATGCATCCTTCGGTTACTTGAAGAAATTATTTCCATCCCTTTTTGAAGACATTCCAGATTCTAGTTTTAAATGTAATGTTTGTATCTTGGCCAAGAGCCATCGTACTTCATATCCCATAAACTTGAACAAAAAAACAACAAAGCCATTTGAACTAATTCACTCAGACATATGGGGACCGGCCCCAATTACTTCTAAATCTGGGATTCGATGGTTTGTAACGTTCGTCGATGATTGTACTAGAATGACATGGTTATACACTATGCGACACAAGAGTGAGGTATGCGAAATATTCCCAATATTTTGGCACATGGTGAGCACTCAATTCTCCTTCCCAGTTAAAACCATTCGATCAGACAATGGTGGAGAATATCTTAACTCGGAGCTCTTGCGGTTCTTTCACACCAAAGGTATCCTCTATGAGACTACGTGCCCACACACCCCACAACAAAATGGTGTGGCCGAACGTAAAAATAGACATATCCTTGAAACTACTAGAGCTCTTCTCATTGGTGCCCATGTCCCTCAAAATTATTGGGTTGATGCCGTGACCTATGCTGTTTACCTCATAAATCGGATGCCATCCCAAGTCCTTAACTTCAGAACTCCCCTACAAATTCTTACTCAATACTCTCCTATACCCTCCCTACTACAATTGGAACCCCGTGTATTCGGATGTGCAGCTTATGTCCACCTGCAGAAAACTCAACGCACAAAACTAGATCCGTGCACCGTGCGATGTATCTTTCTTGGATTCAATCCTCACCAAAAAGGATACCGCTGCTACCACCCTTCTTCTCACCGGTTATATGTCACCATGGATGTTACCTTCTCCGAAACATAATATTTTTTTAAACATCCATCCAGTTCTAGTCCTCAGGGGGAGATGGAAAATGACGCCTACAACTGGATTGACCTTCCCCAGCCATCTGAACAGCCTGACGCAGGAGAAGAACATCCATCCAGCTCAGGGGAAGAAGCTGGATTGATCACCACAGGGGAAAGAATTGAACTATCTAATGAAGGGGAAGAAGTGGAAGACAGTACGGGGAAAGGAGAAAACGAGTTCAGCAATAAAGAAGCAATGGTGCATAATGAAATAACCCCTTCCTCTCCACAAATCCATGTCCAAGATCGACCGGATATTCATGAGGTAAGTAACACGGAAAACTCTTCTGCTTGCACTTGATCGCCTACTTCATGTTATTCTTTGCCTCCTAGACAGAACCGAGGGAAACCACCTGACAGGTATTCTCCAAATGGCAAAATAAGTTATGCCATCACAAAGTATGTCTCCACAGATAAATTGCCACCACAACACCAAGCATTTGTACATGAAATGGAGAACATAAAAATACCGACAAAGGTTGAAGAAGCATTACAGAACCTAAAATGGGCAGAGGCAATGGAAGCTGAGATGGATGCACTACACAAAAACGGAACATGGAGTATTGTATCACTACCTCCGGAAAAAAAACCAGTTGGTTGCAAATGGATATTCACCCTCAAACATAGAGCAGACGGGAAAATTGATCGATACAAGGCACGACTAGTAGCAAAGGGGTACACGCAATCATACGACATTGATTATCAGGAAACATTTGCGCCAGTTGCAAAAATGAACACCGTGAGGGTCCTATTGTCTTTAGCAGCAAATTTCAATTGGCCGTTAAAACAATTTGATGTTAAAAACGCATTTCTCCATGGAGAATTGGAAGAAGAGGTCTATATGCAGCTTCCACCCGGGTTTAATGGACCACAAACTAGTGGGAAGGTGTGTACATTACGGAAAGCCTTGTATGGTTTAAAACAATCTCGAAAAGCATGGTTCGGGAGGTTCACAGATGCTATGAAACGAATCGACTATCACCAAGGTAACTCTGACCACACCTTATTCATCAAACGCAAAAGTGGTAAAGTTACATTACTTATTATTTATGTGGACGACATGATTATAACGGGTGATGATACTGATGAAATGAAAAAACTACAAGAATATTTGTCTACTGAATTTGAGATGAAAGACTTGGGAGGACTGAAATATTTCCTAGGAATTGAAGTGGCAAGGACAAAAACCGGTATATATCTGTCACAAAGAAAGTATATACTGGATCTATTGTCTGAGACGGGTATGCTAGAATGCAAACCAACAGAATCCCCTATTGTTCAGAACCATCGTTTGTCCATCCACCCAGAGCAGGTACCAACCAACAAAGAGAGATATCAGCGATTGGTAGGGAGATTGATTTATTTATCTCACACACGCCCAGACATTGCCTATGCTGTGAGTGTAGTAAGTCAATTCATGCACTCTCCGAGCGAAGATCATATGGCAGCCGTAATGAGGATTCTGAGCTACCTTAAGGGAGCTCCCGGAAAAGGACTAGCATTTAAGAGGTATGGAAGTGAAGGGATTTACTGATGCAGATTGGGCAGGAAACCTCACCGACCGAAGGTCCACTTCTGGCTACTTCACATTTGTTGCGGGAAATCTGGTCACGTGGCGAAGTAAAAAACAAAATGTGATTGCAAGGTCCTCGGCAGAAGCAGAATATAGAGGGATGGTACACGGAATATGTGAGCTATTATGGCTTAAGATCCTACTTTCCAAAATAGGTTATGAACCAAAGGAACCTATGTTACTATACTGTGACAATCAAGCCGCACGAGAGATAGCGAATAATCCGGTTCAACATGATCGAACTAAACACATTGAGGTAGATCGACACTTCATCAAAGAAAAGTTACTCATGAAGATAGTAGACATCCCGTTTGTTCGATCAAATTCGCAACTCGCAGATATGCTAACTCATGCAGTTTCAGCAGAAGTCCTTCATAAATCTCTAAGCAAGTTAGGCTTAGAAGACATCTTCGCACCAACTTGAGGGGAAGTGTTAAAAGATGTAATAAATTAACTGTAATAGGACTCTCTATATATACATAAGATAAACACTACATTGATGTATCCTAGTAGAATAAGGATACTTTGTAATGCTTGCATATAAATAATTCCAGAGAGAAGAATACAAGGGAGAAACTAAACTCATATTCTGCAATATTTAGCAAGAGGTAGATTCAGCAATAGTGTGTAACGGGTGCGTGTGAACATCGATAACATATACAACATGACTTCAGACTTGGATAGAGGGCTGTCCAAGACATGCAGAAGCACAACTAGGTTGGCAGAGAGGGCTCCTCTAGGGGTGACCGTTTTAGATCTAACTTCCACGTTCTCTTGAGATAAAAAGGGAACTAATGGGGTGTAGCCTGCAAGCAGATTTGTGCATGGCACACACAACTGGTTTTGTGTATCCTTTACTTCATAATTAATAAAGGTGGGAGTGTTTTCCTGTAAACTGTGTTAGTGTTTCTGATTTGTTTACTTGTGTTCTTTTTGATTGTCTATTGCGTGGAAGAATTCGGGGAAAGTTCTTTGGGTGTGTGAAACACCTTAGTGATACGCTAAACACGAGTTAATATTGTGAGGAAGGTTGAGTCTAGTGCGGGACTAAACTACTATGCTGGGTGTAAAATCTTGTTGAAAATTTTATCCTCATGTCAAGTGGTATCAAAGCCAAATCTATTCTGTTTTGTTGACTTGATCTGATAGTGAATGCCATCAGGCAACATGGAGTCGATTCGAGACAGACTCGCTCATCTCGAAACTGTTCTAGGTCTTGTGACTTAAGATGAGAATCAATCGATGAACGAAAAACTTGCATGCATAGTAGAACTTGCTAAGAGGGTTGTGGGGCAGTATATGGATCTTGCTGTAGAGATGAGTCATAAGTTCAATGATCTTAAAGGTGAGATCACTATTATGAAAAGGCAGCAGTGAGCATCCCTAGGGGCAGTGGTTCATCCAAGCCACAGTGCCAGAGACAAAGTCGTTTGGCGGTGTAAGAAATTCCAAGGAATTGGAAAATTTCCTTTGGGACATGGAGCAATATTTTGGTGTGTCAAAGATTGGGGCTGGCGAACAAGTAAACATCATATCGATGTATTTGTTAGGTGACACAAAGTTATGGTGGAGGACTCGAATCAAAGAAGACTTGAATGAAGGACATCTCTAAATTGATACTTGGGATCGGTTGAAACAAGAATTGAAGGAACAATTCTTACTGAACAATACATCCATAAGAAGGCTACACAATTACATGACTCCTTATGTTTCAAAAAACCCTCGAGAAGCATATGTGAATTATAGAGATCTTGACATTGGAATCACAAGCAAGCATTCGGGGTAGGAAATATTTTAAGAACAACTTTGATAGGTTGGTTAGCGTGAAGACTGCAGTCGATCCTGTTAATTTCTTTAGGCATGAGCAAATCCTTCGATTATGAACTATATATTGATTTAGTACTACATAACCTCTACAAGTAAGACTTCGATTATGTATTCGAGTTCCCTATTAATTATTTTTCAATTTAATAATACAATGTCGAAGAAGATTATCTCTATGGAGTCACGTAATTAATTAAGGTCTATTTGGCCTCCGAAAGGAAATATAAAATAAAAAAAATAAAAGCACCAAACAATGTTAGGATTAATTTAAAGAGGACCCGTAAGCTCATTTGCACATAGTCGCGAGATGAGGTTAGGATCTTGACTCAAATATGGCATATTACCATCGAGGATTCAAATCCTATGTGAGATCCCATATAAATAATTCCTCATGTATGTCCAAAAAACTACCAGAAGCCTTGCTTACACCGGCATCACCAGTTTTTAATCTTAAGTCTTCTAGGATTAGATGCATACGGCTCAAGAATAATATGAGTATTTATAAATTTCCCTTAGGTAACATAAACCCGGTTTGATTTCCTCGAGCTGCACATGCATATTGTTGAAGATGTTTAATTTATTAAGTGTTTGTTTATAGTGTGGTTGCGGTTGTTTTTAAAAGTGTTTAGAATGTGGTTGTGGTTGTAGTTGCGGTTGTTTTTTGTTTAGATTTGCATCAAAATAATATATATTTTTTTAAAATTATTTTGTTTTTAAATTATTTTTGACATCAACCCATGAAAATGATATAAAAACACCAAAAAAAATTAATTTAATGTAAAAAAATAAAAATAAAAATAAAAATTTCATGTTTTTAAAAAATGCTTTTGAAACACAATAACAAACAGTGCCTAATTTATTAAAGTCGTTTTATAAAATAAAACATGCTAGAAAAAATTCAAGACTAAATGTTTTCTCCTATTTCTGGGTGATGGATGAAATAAGAAAAACCCTAGAATATTTTATAACAACGCATTTAGTCACCTACCCCTGTTCTTTTTTAATATATATTTTAGCATGTTGTTTGATTAACTTGATTTTTTCATGCGTTGAAAGCCGCAATTTCGACAAGGGTGACATTCTCGTGCTAGAAACCTCATTGGCTGTCTTCATGACATTTTGTTTTTGTTGATTACTTTATCAACCTGTCTATATATGAAGTTGTTTGCCGTAGACTTTGAGACATAATATATTTCTATAATAGATAATTAATAGACTACGTCCAATCCTTTCAACGATAAGGTAAGACCAAATTATACGTATCTTTATACCTGAGATTATCCACTACGTCAAATCCTTTCAACGATAATTAATAGACTAGCAATCGGGTGCAATCAAATTTGTCAGCTTGGTTTATCTTGTACGTTTTAAATTTGAAAAATTACTTGAAGGAAATCTCATAGGTAGTTTATAGGATTGTTGTAGTGAGAAATTTCTCGTCTCTGAAAACTACAACAATCAAAATTCCGTACAGTTTTGACAAATGGAAAGTTTTTTTCTCAAGAAAAACGTTTTGCCATGACAACCTCAGCATGATCCTACAATTAATCAGCATGAATATATATATATTTAACTAGGTGTCTGGACCAGCTTGAGCATACCTCAATTAATTTCCGAATCCACTGAACATCCTGCAAGCCCAATAAACAGATAAGACACTACGGGATAACAAACATACCTAGCAGGGCTTGAACCCGAGTAACTAGAAGGAACAAGCGCTTCACTTACCGCTAGGCCAATACCCTGCCGGCCATCAGCATGGATATTGAAGCATAGAATCATTATCTGCTGGAGTAGTTAGTGAACTTCATTGACGTAATTAACAAGTTTTAGCTTATCGTACGTTAAATCAAGATACTGATAGATGTTAGGCATGCACAAGAAGCACATGATTAATAGAATGTACAAGCTATCAATCCTTTGATGTCAATATTATTTCAATCGGCTGAATAAATTAAAAATATTAAAATCCAACGTCTGGGTTGTCATTGCCCATGTAATCGAACAAGAAAATATGAACAAAGCTAACACCCCAAGAAATGCTACCATAAACTGTCAACTTCTTGTCTTGCCGAACAAGTTGGCTAAGATCCTTGCTTGGAAATTTTCACCTTCCCATGGTTGAATTTTCACCATCTTGCAGATTAATAGATAATCGCCATTCTGAATTACTATAAATAAGGGTCTCTTGCATCTTTCTATACGCACAAAAACATGATCAGAACCATGAATTCTCTGAGCTCTTCGATGTTCCCATTCCTGTTTCTCTTTCTGTTTTCATTCTCATGGCTAGCTTCAGCTGACCGTCATGAGGATTTTCTTCAATGCCTTCATTCTCAAAACTTGAACTCCCTTTCTAAGGTAGTGTACACCCCAATCAACTCCTCATATTCATATGTATTGCAGTTTTCATTACGAAATGGCAGGTTCAACACAGAAACCACCCCAAAACCACTAGTTATTGTTACACCTCTAAATGTAGCTCACATTCAAGCTGCCATTACCTGCTCCCAGAAACACGGCCTGCAAATTAGAGCTCGAAGTGGTGGCCATGACTATGAGGGCCTCTCTTATGTTGCTGTTGTACCCTTCGTGGTTATTGATCTTATAAATATGCGAACAGTTACAGTTGATGTAGGAAACAAAATTGCATGGGTTCAAGCTGGAGCTACACTAGGAGAAGTTTACTACAGAATCGCTGAGAAAAGTAGAACTCTTGCCTTCCCAGCGGGGGTTTGCCCAACTGTGGGATCCGGAGGGCATATTAGTGGAGGAGGACATGGGATGATGATGCGTAAATATGGCCTTGCTGCCGACCATATAATTGATGCCAAATTAATAGATGTTAAAGGTAGAATCCTTGACCGAGCATCGATGGGAGAAGATTTGTTCTGGGCCATTCGAGGAGGTGGAGGCAACACCTTTGGAGTTGTGGTTGCCTGGAAACTAGAATTGGTCACAGTTCCACCAACTGTGACAGTGTTCAATGTCAGCAGAACTTTGGAGCAAAACGCAACAAAACTCGTTCATCAGTGGCAGTCTGCAATACGAAAGTTTGACGAAGATCTATTCTCCAGAATTTTCCTTTCGAGAGTTAACACTTCTCGGGAAGGAAAAACAACAATACTCGCCGTATACACCTCCTTGTTTCTAGGTGGAGTTGATAGACTCCTATCAATGATGCAGCGGAGCTTTCCCCAGCTCGGTTTGGTCAAAGAAGACTGCATCGAGATGAGTTGGATCGAGTCTACCGTCTACTTTGCACAATTTCCACGCAATTCATCTCTGGATGTTTTACTTGACAGGAGCCCGGGATCCACAATATCTTTCAAAGCAAAAACAGACTATGTGACAGAGCCTATACCTGAAATCGCTCTGGAAGGAATATGGGAAAGGCTTAACCAACTGGATGCCGAAGTAGCTCAATTGCAATTCACAGCCTATGGAGGGAAAATGGATGAAATCTCGGAGACCAGCACTCCATTTCCACACAGAGCTGGAAATCTATACCAAATTCATTACGGTGTCTTCTGGGCCGTGGGCGTTCAAGACACTAAGATATCTCAAAAATATACAGGCTGGATCAGAAAACTGTACAGCTACATGACTCCTTATGTTACGAAAAATCCACGACAAGCATATATCAATTACAGAGATCTTGACCTGGGAATGAACAACCTAGGCAACACAAGCTACAAACAGGCAAGAGTTTGGGGTACCAAATATTTCAAGAACAACTTTGACCGGTTGGTGCATGTGAAGACCAAAGTTGATCCAGCTAATTTCTTTAGAAATGAACAAAGCATCCCTCCTCTCACATCTTGGTGATAGATTAACAGAAATATTATATATTGATAGACGAAGTGATTTGAATAAAATTCCACCTCGTATATATTTTTAGTAGTAATAATAAATAAAGGTTTGCTCTATACGTTCTAGAGCATGAGATTTCAATCTTTATGGTGTTTGGCTTGAGGTTTGCTCTATACGATCTAGAGCACTGTGCTCTCATGATATTGTATCTTTTTATTCAAATAATTGCATTCTATGAATCAGACTCTACAACCTAGTTTCTGTTAAAAGCATAAATCAATCAATACTTAATTGAAGAGTCTTTTAAATTACTAAAACCTTTATTATTACCTAAATAAATAAATAAATCAAGATTTGGGTACCAAAATTGAACCTTAGAATGCCAAATTATTGAAATTGGAGACTTAATTGCATAAAATTCAAATTCTAGAAGGCAATTGAAGGCTGAAATGAACAAATTCAAAACCAAGGGTCAATATGTAGAATACATGCAGCTTCAGGAACCGAAATCAATAACTTTAAGGACTTAATTGAAGAGAAAAGTTTAACTAACTAATCAAGGGTTAAAGTGGTCAAATCCAAAACTAATGACTGAAGTTGAAAACACGCTCAAATCCAAAGTAAAAATAGGATTTTGGCTAGGGTTGAAATTATAAAATTAAGGATGTAATTGAAGAAATTGAATGCATAAGGGTGCAATCGAGGATTCCCAAACTAGACAGCTCTAATTTTAAAGGTTAGCCAAAACGATGCCATTTTATGCGTATTGTACACCTTCTTTCCTGATTTGGGCTGATTGGGGAGACATCTCCAGGTAGTTTAATATGATGTTTTTGACCACCTCAAAAGATAAAATCACCATCATTTGACTCACAAACACCCGTCAACAACTCTATGATCTTGAAATCAAACGATATCTCATACTCTCTATTTATTTCTCTAATATCTTGTCCTTGATCAACTTTCACTGTATATTCAAGAAAACTAATCGGTTGAGAACTTCGGACAATTAAATATGGAGTTACAAGTGTTCAAATCAAGCAAGAAAGGGTTCAATAGAAAGATATGCATCTCCTTTATCAATCCTAAGTGGTTTTGTCACCCATTTATACAAAACCACTTAACCGTTTCTGATGTTCATACTTAAAATGATCTAGAAGGTTCTTATATAAAGTTATAAACCATCCCCTCTAGATCAAAAGGCCGAAAACACATTCCTTTGTCCCCAAGGTTTCTACAAAATCATTTGAACCTAATATCAGAAGTTTTGCTCAAAACCAGTAAGATCGATGTGCAAAACAACCAAGGTATACCCCCTGAAACCATGTGGCCTGCCTGGTTTCTTAAATTCATGGTTCAATCCATTTTCTTAGTGTTAGTTGATTCTTAATTATATTATGCTATGTTTTTTAGCCTAAAACTGATAATGTGGATTGATGAAGCTGAAAAAAGCTGGCTTAAAGGCCTAATTTAATTCTGCCATTATCATTCTGCTTTCTTTCTCACGGGCAACTTCAGCTCAACTTAATATAATTAGATAATCATTATTTATTCTGAATATATTCATTATCCCAGAAACAATGTTTAGTACATGCATTTGTCAAAGGACTTAAAAAAAAAACTACCCGGAATAAGAAGAGTCTTGGCTTATCATGAGCTTGAGCTGGAATATTAAAAAAGGATTTTTCTTTTTCCTTATTACATAATCTTGAAAGGCTACTAAAATCAAGTCATAGTTACACACGTGCTATGAAAGTGAGCATTAAATTGATAAAAATATATCAAATAAAGATAAAAAAAAATTGGGATAAATTAAAGGTTAAAACTGTTTGTTTAATATAACATAGTCAATTGATCGGTCTTTTTTAATGAATACACCATTTGAACATTGTAATATACAATGTATATATACAATAATTAATACAGTAGAATAAGTTATCTTCTAGCTGAAAGGTCAACTATGAATGCCGGACGTATGGATCGACTAGTAAGGGGGTCGTCCCAGCTTAACCAAGGTCTCGTGTTCGAGTCTTGGGTATGCAGTTGCGATAAATTCTTGGTAGGGAGAGCTTTGCCATCCTTGTGGTCCCACTCGACTCGAATCTAGATTAGTCAAAGTTGTGGTTCTGGATATTGGATGGCTTGACCAAAAAACCTATGAATGCCACGTGAACTTATAAAATCTTGACATCCATGCAATAAGTCACAAAAACCATGCAAGTGTGTAAGACTCTCGTTCTAGAAATCTCTTTGGCTGGCTTGACTTTTTGTTGCTCATCTTATGAACCTAGCTATACGTACATCCAAGGTAGTCAAAATCGAGATTTTGACACGAATCGGAAAGGGCTTCGAAAAATCAGATCGTAAGACCGGATCGTAAAATCGTAAGATCGTACCTGAATTTGTCCGTACAAAAATCGTAAAATCACAGCTAAAATCGTGTGAGAAGAAAAATCATAAAATCGTATGTACAATATTTCCGAATATAATACAACATAATTATGGCCATAAAACTTCATAAGTTAAGGTTATACATGATTCAAAATAACTTAAAAATAGCAGCAAGGTATTTAAAAAATGGTTTGTTAATATTATTATTGCATACATGATAAAAAGCAAGGATCACTGTTGGAAAATACCATAAAATAAGGATTTGTGGCGTGACAGGCGTGATAAGGATTTGTACCATAAAATACCATCTATATAATATTTTAAATAACTCTATGCAAAAAAGAAATAAAAAAGTAAAATTGATTGATTCCATCAAAAACTGAATCGGGTTTCTTTGCCTGCATTTTCTGCCTTTTCGCCTTCCCTTCTCCAGTTCTCCTTGATATTTTAGAGTTTAGACTCTAACCAGTAACCATTCTCGCTCTCTCTCTCTCTCTAGGGTTCTTTTCACTTCACCTCTCCCTTTGTCTTCTCCGTCAACTCAAACAATGTGTATCTCCAAAATGGCGGATTTCACTTCTCTTTATTCTTCATTTTCTGACACTCCATTGGTTTCAGCTGCTGTTGCAGCATCTTCTTCGTCTTCTTCTTTTGAAGCTGGAGATAATTTTAAAACATTTGAAAATGTTGAAAGATTTGGCAGGATCGGAAAATCGGACCAATCCGGTCTGATTTTCCGATCCGGTCCGATTTTGAGCGAGTTTGACCGAGTTTGACCGGTTTCGATTTTTCTTTCGAGTTAACCCGGTTTCCTGAGTTGACTCGCAAAATCGTCCGATTTTGCGAGTCAGATCGCGTTTTTAACTACCTTGCGTACATCAAGCTGCTTGCCATAGACTTTCATTTTAATATTGTGTTAACAATTATTTTAGTTTTTTTTTAAATATTTTTTATTTATATGTATATATATATATATATATTACAATAATGTTTTTAATATTTTTTAAATTTATTTTTAAGACCAACACATCAAAACAATTAAAAAATAAAAAATATTTTTTTAAAACAGGCGTTGCCACAAAAACAAATATGCTCTGAAATATCATGTGAAACATGATGTACTCTATAGACATCAGTTTTCAATGAATCATGATTTTAATAAGTTTCATTACAATAATTAAGGTAAATCTCAGGTAGGACTAAATTATATGTGTCTTATACCTGAGATTATTCATTACGTTCACACTCCTTTCGACGATAATTCAGGAAATCTCATAGGTAGTTTATAGGATTGTTGTAGTGAGAAATTTCTCGTCTCTGAAAACTGCAACATTCAAAATTCCGTACAATTTTGACAAATGGAAAGTTTTTTTTCTCAAGAAAAACGTTTTGTTAATGGAGTGCCATGACAACCTCAGCATGATCCTACCTTCCAGACTCAAAACGTCATCAGCATGAATATTTTTTTTTTAATAATCGGGGTGCCTGGACCAGCTTGAGCACATCTCAATTAATCCCCGGACCCACTGAATATTCTGCAAGCCCAGTGAACAAGTAAGGCACTGCGAGAATGACAAACATTTCTAGTAGAGTTTGAACCTGGATAACTAAAAGCGCTTCGCTTACCGCTAGTCCAAGACGCTGCTGGCCATCAGCATGGATATTGAAGCATAGAATCATTATCTGCATGAGTAGTTAGTGAACTTCATTGACGTAATTAACAAGTTTTAGCTTATCGTACGTTGAATCAAGATACTGATAGATGTTAGGCATGCACAAGAAGCACATGATTAATAGAATGTACAAGCTATCAATCCTTGATGTCAATATTATTTCAATCGGCTGAATAAAATAAAAGTATTAAAATCCAACGTCTGGGTTGTCATTGCCCATGTAATCGAACAAGAAAATATGAACAAAGCTAACACCCCAAGAAATGCTACCATAAACTGTCAACTTCTTGTCTTGCCGAACAAGTTGGCTAAGATCCTTGCTTGGAAAAAGCCACCTTCCCATTTGTCGATGTTGCTCAGCTGTAATCTAGATCATGCATGGTTGAATTTTCACCATCTTGCAGATTAATAGATAATCGCCATTCTGAATTACTATAAATAAGGGAGTCTCTTGCATCTTTCTATACGCACAAAAACATGATCAGAACCATGAATTCTCTGAGCTCTTCGATGTTCCCATTCCTGTTTCTCTTTCTGTTTTCATTCTCATGGCTAGCTTCAGCTGACCGTCATGAGGATTTTCTTCAATGCCTTCATTCTCAAAACTTGAACTCCCTTTCTAAGGTAGTGTACACCCCAATCAACTCCTCATATTCATATGTATTGCAGTTTTCATTACGAAATGGCAGGTTCAACACAGAAACCACCCCAAAACCACTAGTTATTGTTACACCTCTAAATGTAGCTCACATTCAAGCTGCCATTACCTGCTCCCAGAAACACGGCCTGCAAATTAGAGCTCGAAGTGGTGGCCATGACTATGAGGGCCTCTCTTATGTTGCTGTTGTACCCTTCGTGGTTATTGATCTTATAAATATGCGAACAGTTACAGTTGATGTAGGAAACAAAATTGCATGGGTTCAAGCTGGAGCTACACTAGGAGAAGTTTACTACAGAATCGCTGAGAAAAGTAGAACTCTTGCCTTCCCAGCGGGGGTTTGCCCAACTGTGGGATCCGGAGGGCATATTAGTGGAGGAGGACATGGGATGATGATGCGTAAATATGGCCTTGCTGCCGACCATATAATTGATGCCAAATTAATAGATGTTAAAGGTAGAATCCTTGACCGAGCATCGATGGGAGAAGATTTGTTCTGGGCCATTCGAGGAGGTGGAGGCAACACCTTTGGAGTTGTGGTTGCCTGGAAACTAGAATTGGTCACAGTTCCACCAACTGTGACAGTGTTCAATGTCAGCAGAACTTTGGAGCAAAACGCAACAAAACTCGTTCATCAGTGGCAGTCTGCAATACGAAAGTTTGACGAAGATCTATTCTCCAGAATTTTCCTTTCGAGAGTTAACACTTCTCGGGAAGGAAAAACAACAATACTCGCCGTATACACCTCCTTGTTTCTAGGTGGAGTTGATAGACTCCTATCAATGATGCAGCGGAGCTTTCCCCAGCTCGGTTTGGTCAAAGAAGACTGCATCGAGATGAGTTGGATCGAGTCTACCGTCTACTTTGCACAATTTCCACGCAATTCATCTCTGGATGTTTTACTTGACAGGAGCCCGGGATCCACAATATCTTTCAAAGCAAAAACAGACTATGTGACAGAGCCTATACCTGAAATCGCTCTGGAAGGAATATGGGAAAGGCTTAACCAACTGGATGCCGAAGTAGCTCAATTGCAATTCACAGCCTATGGAGGGAAAATGGATGAAATCTCGGAGACCAGCACTCCATTTCCACACAGAGCTGGAAATCTATACCAAATTCATTACGGTGTCTTCTGGGCCGTGGGCGTTCAAGACACTAAGATATCTCAAAAATATACAGGCTGGATCAGAAAACTGTACAGCTACATGACTCCTTATGTTACGAAAAATCCACGACAAGCATATATCAATTACAGAGATCTTGACCTGGGAATGAACAACCTAGGCAACACAAGCTACAAACAGGCAAGAGTTTGGGGTACCAAATATTTCAAGAACAACTTTGACCGGTTGGTGCATGTGAAGACCAAAGTTGATCCAGCTAATTTCTTTAGAAATGAACAAAGCATCCCTCCTCTCACATCTTGGTGATAGATTAACAGAAATATTATATATTGATAGACGAAGTGATTTGAATAAAATTCCACCTCGTATATATTTTTAGTAGTAATAATAAATAAAGGTTTGCTCTATACGTTCTAGAGCATGAGATTTCAATCTTTATGGTGTTTGGCTTGAGGTTTGCTCTATACGATCTAGAGCACTGTGCTCTCATGATATTGTATCTTTTTATTCAAATAATTGCATTCTATGAATCAGACTCTACAACCTAGTTTCTGTTAAAAGCATAAATCAATCAATACTTAATTGAAGAGTCTTTTAAATTACTAAAACCTTTATTATTACCTAAATAAATAAATAAATCAAGATTTGGGTACCAAAATTGAACCTTAGAATGCCAAATTATTGAAATTGGAGACTTAATTGCATAAAATTCAAATTCTAGAAGGCAATTGAAGGCTGAAATGAACAAATTCAAAACCAAGGGTCAATATGTAGAATACATGCAGCTTCAGGAACCGAAATCAATAACTTTAAGGACTTAATTGAAGAGAAAAGTTTAACTAACTAATCAAGGGTTAAAGTGGTCAAATCCAAAACTAATGACTGAAGTTGAAAACACGCTCAAATCCAAAGTAAAAATAGGATTTTGGCTAGGGTTGAAATTATAAAATTAAGGATGTAATTGAAGAAATTGAATGCATAAGGGTGCAATCGAGGATTCCCAAACTAGACAGCTCTAATTTTAAAGGTTAGCCAAAACGATGCCATTTTATGCGTATTGTACACCTTCTTTCCTGATTTGGGCTGATTGGGGAGACATCTCCAGGTAGTTTAATATGATGTTTTTGACCACCTCAAAAGATAAAATCACCATCATTTGACTCACAAACACCCGTCAACAACTCTATGATCTTGAAATCAAACGATATCTCATACTCTCTATTTATTTCTCTAATATCTTGTCCTTGATCAACTTTCACTGTATATTCAAGAAAACTAATCGGTTGAGAACTTCGGACAATTAAATATGGAGTTACAAGTGTTCAAATCAAGCAAGAAAGGGTTCAATAGAAAGATATGCATCTCCTTTATCAATCCTAAGTGGTTTTGTCACCCATTTATACAAAACCACTTAACCGTTTCTGATGTTCATACTTAAAATGATCTAGAAGGTTCTTATATAAAGTTATAAACCATCCCCTCTAGATCAAAAGGCCGAAAACACATTCCTTTGTCCCCAAGGTTTCTACAAAATCATTTGAACCTAATATCAGAAGTTTTGCTCAAAACCAGTAAGATCGATGTGCAAAACAACCAAGGTATACCCCCTGAAACCATGTGGCCTGCCTGGTTTCTTAAATTCATGGTTCAATCCATTTTCTTAGTGTTAGTTGATTCTTAATTATATTATGCTATGTTTTTTAGCCTAAAACTGATAATGTGGATTGATGAAGCTGAAAAAAGCTGGCTTAAAGGCCTAATTTAATTCTGCCATTATCATTCTGCTTTCTTTCTCACGGGCAACTTCAGCTCAACTTAATATAATTAGATAATCATTATTTATTCTGAATATATTCATTATCCCAGAAACAATGTTTAGTACATGCATTTGTCAAAGGACTTAAAAAAAAAACTACCCGGAATAAGAAGAGTCTTGGCTTATCATGAGCTTGAGCTGGAATATTAAAAAAGGATTTTTCTTTTTCCTTATTACATAATCTTGAAAGGCTACTAAAATCAAGTCATAGTTACACACGTGCTATGAAAGTGAGCATTAAATTGATAAAAATATATCAAATAAAGATAAAAAAAAATTGGGATAAATTAAAGGTTAAAACTGTTTGTTTAATATAACATAGTCAATTGATCGGTCTTTTTTAATGAATACACCATTTGAACATTGTAATATACAATGTATATATACAATAATTAATACAGTAGAATAAGTTATCTTCTAGCTGAAAGGTCAACTATGAATGCCGGACGTATGGATCGACTAGTAAGGGGGTCGTCCCAGCTTAACCAAGGTCTCGTGTTCGAGTCTTGGGTATGCAGTTGCGATAAATTCTTGGTAGGGAGAGCTTTGCCATCCTTGTGGTCCCACTCGACTCGAATCTAGATTAGTCAAAGTTGTGGTTCTGGATATTGGATGGCTTGACCAAAAAACCTATGAATGCCACGTGAACTTATAAAATCTTGACATCCATGCAATAAGTCACAAAAACCATGCAAGTGTGTAAGACTCTCGTTCTAGAAATCTCTTTGGCTGGCTTGACTTTTTGTTGCTCATCTTATGAACCTAGCTATACGTACATCCAAGGTAGTCAAAATCGAGATTTTGACACGAATCGGAAAGGGCTTCGAAAAATCAGATCGTAAGACCGGATCGTAAAATCGTAAGATCGTACCTGAATTTGTCCGTACAAAAATCGTAAAATCACAGCTAAAATCGTGTGAGAAGAAAAATCGTAAAATCGTATGTACAATATTTCCGAATATAATACAACATAATTATGGCCATAAAACTTCATAAGTTAAGGTTATACATGATTCAAAATAACTTAAAAATAGCAGCAAGGTATTTAAAAAATGGTTTGTTAATATTATTATTGCATACATGATAAAAAGCAAGGATCACTGTTGGAAAATACCATAAAATAAGGATTTGTGGCGTGACAGGCGTGATAAGGATTTGTACCATAAAATACCATCTATATAATATTTTAAATAACTCTATGCAAAAAAGAAATAAAAAAGTAAAATTGATTGATTCCATCAAAAACTGAATCGGGTTTCTTTGCCTGCATTTTCTGCCTTTTCGCCTTCCCTTCTCCAGTTCTCCTTGATATTTTAGAGTTTAGACTCTAACCAGTAACCATTCTCGCTCTCTCTCTCTCTCTAGGGTTCTTTTCACTTCACCTCTCCCTTTGTCTTCTCCGTCAACTCAAACAATGTGTATCTCCAAAATGGCGGATTTCACTTCTCTTTATTCTTCATTTTCTGACACTCCATTGGTTTCAGCTGCTGTTGCAGCATCTTCTTCGTCTTCTTCTTTTGAAGCTGGAGATAATTTTAAAACATTTGAAAATGTTGAAAGATTTGGCAGGATCGGAAAATCGGACCAATCCGGTCTGATTTTCCGATCCGGTCCGATTTTGAGCAAGTTTGACCGAGTTTGACCGGTTTCGATTTTTCTTTCGAGTTAACCCGGTTTCCTGAGTTGACTCGCAAAATCGTCCGATTTTGCAAGTCAGATCGCGTTTTTAACTACCTTGCGTACATCAAGCTGCTTGCCATAGACTTTCATTTTAATATTGTGTTAACAATTATTTTAGTTTTTTTTTAAATATTTTTTATTTATATGTATATATATATATATATATATATTACAATAATGTTTTTAATATTTTTTAAATTTATTTTTAAGAC
This sequence comes from Salix purpurea, assembly GCA_027405865.1. Classification (NCBI taxonomy): domain Eukaryota; kingdom Viridiplantae; phylum Streptophyta; class Magnoliopsida; order Malpighiales; family Salicaceae; genus Salix; species Salix purpurea. The sequence continues at coordinate 29,269,690 of JAOWLH010000002.1, forward strand.
CAACACATCAAAACAATTAAAAAATAAAAAATATTTTTTTAAAACAGGCGTTGCCACAAAAACAAATATGCTCTGAAATATCATGTGAAACATGATGTACTCTATAGACAACAGTTTTCAATGAATCATGATTTTAATAAGTTTCATTACAATAATTAAGGTAAATCTCAGGTAGGACTAAATTATATGTGTCTTATACCTGAGATTATTCATTACGTTCACACTCCTTTCGACGATAATTCAGGAAATCTCATAGGTAGTTTATAGGATTGTTGTAGTGAGAAATTTCTCGTCTCTGAAAACTGCAACATTCAAAATTCCGTACAATTTTGACAAATGGAAAGTTTTTTTTCTCAAGAAAAACGTTTTGTTAATGGAGTGCCATGACAACCTCAGCATGATCCTACCTTCCAGACTCAAAACGTCATCAGCATGAATATTTTTTTTTTAATAATCGGGGTGCCTGGACCAGCTTGAGCACATCTCAATTAATCCCCGGACCCACTGAATATTCTGCAAGCCCAGTGAACAAGTAAGGCACTGCGAGAATGACAAACATTTCTAGTAGAGTTTGAACCTGGATAACTAAAAGCGCTTCGCTTACCGCTAGTCCAAGACGCTGCTGGCCATCAGCATGGATATTGAAGCATAGAATCATTATCTGCATGAGTAGTTAGTGAACTTCATTGACGTAATTAACAAGTTTTAGCTTATCGTACGTTGAATCAAGATACTGATAGATGTTAGGCATGCACAAGAAGCACATGATTAATAGAATGTACAAGCTATCAATCCTTGATGTCAATATTATTTCAATCGGCTGAATAAATTAAAAGTATTAAAATCCAACGTCTGGGTTGTCATTGCCCATGTAATCGAACAAGAAAATATGAACAAAGCTAACACCCCAAGAAATGCTACCATAAACTGTCAACTTCTTGTCTTGCCGAACAAGTTGGCTAAGATCCTTGCTTGGAAAAAGCCACCTTCCCATTTGTCGATGTTGCTCAGCTGTAATCTAGATCATGCATGGTTGAATTTTCACCATCTTGCAGATTAATAGATAATCGCCATTCTGAATTACTATAAATAAGGGAGTCTCTTGCATCTTTCTATACGCACAAAAACATGATCAGAACCATGAATTCTCTGAGCTCTTCGATGTTCCCATTCCTGTTTCTCTTTCTGTTTTCATTCTCATGGCTAGCTTCAGCTGACCGTCATGAGGATTTTCTTCAATGCCTTCATTCTCAAAACTTGAACTCCCTTTCTAAGGTAGTGTACACCCCAATCAACTCCTCATATTCATATGTATTGCAGTTTTCATTACGAAATGGCAGGTTCAACACAGAAACCACCCCAAAACCACTAGTTATTGTTACACCTCTAAATGTAGCTCACATTCAAGCTGCCATTACCTGCTCCCAGAAACACGGCCTGCAAATTAGAGCTCGAAGTGGTGGCCATGACTATGAGGGCCTCTCTTATGTTGCTGTTGTACCCTTCGTGGTTATTGATCTTATAAATATGCGAACAGTTACAGTTGATGTAGGAAACAAAATTGCATGGGTTCAAGCTGGAGCTACACTAGGAGAAGTTTACTACAGAATCGCTGAGAAAAGTAGAACTCTTGCCTTCCCAGCGGGGGTTTGCCCAACTGTGGGATCCGGAGGGCATATTAGTGGAGGAGGACATGGGATGATGATGCGTAAATATGGCCTTGCTGCCGACCATATAATTGATGCCAAATTAATAGATGTTAAAGGTAGAATCCTTGACCGAGCATCGATGGGAGAAGATTTGTTCTGGGCCATTCGAGGAGGTGGAGGCAACACCTTTGGAGTTGTGGTTGCCTGGAAACTAGAATTGGTCACAGTTCCACCAACTGTGACAGTGTTCAATGTCAGCAGAACTTTGGAGCAAAACGCAACAAAACTCGTTCATCAGTGGCAGTCTGCAATACGAAAGTTTGACGAAGATCTATTCTCCAGAATTTTCCTTTCGAGAGTTAACACTTCTCGGGAAGGAAAAACAACAATACTCGCCGTATACACCTCCTTGTTTCTAGGTGGAGTTGATAGACTCCTATCAATGATGCAGCGGAGCTTTCCCCAGCTCGGTTTGGTCAAAGAAGACTGCATCGAGATGAGTTGGATCGAGTCTACCGTCTACTTTGCACAATTTCCACGCAATTCATCTCTGGATGTTTTACTTGACAGGAGCCCGGGATCCACAATATCTTTCAAAGCAAAAACAGACTATGTGACAGAGCCTATACCTGAAATCGCTCTGGAAGGAATATGGGAAAGGCTTAACCAACTGGATGCCGAAGTAGCTCAATTGCAATTCACAGCCTATGGAGGGAAAATGGATGAAATCTCGGAGACCAGCACTCCATTTCCACACAGAGCTGGAAATCTATACCAAATTCATTACGGTGTCTTCTGGGCCGTGGGCGTTCAAGACACTAAGATATCTCAAAAATATACAGGCTGGATCAGAAAACTGTACAGCTACATGACTCCTTATGTTACGAAAAATCCACGACAAGCATATATCAATTACAGAGATCTTGACCTGGGAATGAACAACCTAGGCAACACAAGCTACAAACAGGCAAGAGTTTGGGGTACCAAATATTTCAAGAACAACTTTGACCGGTTGGTGCATGTGAAGACCAAAGTTGATCCAGCTAATTTCTTTAGAAATGAACAAAGCATCCCTCCTCTCACATCTTGGTGATAGATTAACAGAAATATTATATATTGATAGACGAAGTGATTTGAATAAAATTCCACCTCGTATATATTTTTAGTAGTAATAATAAATAAAGGTTTGCTCTATACGTTCTAGAGCATGAGATTTCAATCTTTATGGTGTTTGGCTTGAGGTTTGCTCTATACGATCTAGAGCACTGTGCTCTCATGATATTGTATCTTTTTATTCAAATAATTGCATTCTATGAATCAGACTCTACAACCTAGTTTCTGTTAAAAGCATAAATCAATCAATACTTAATTGAAGAGTCTTTTAAATTACTAAAACCTTTATTATTACCTAAATAAATAAATAAATCAAGATTTGGGTACCAAAATTGAACCTTAGAATGCCAAATTATTGAAATTGGAGACTTAATTGCATAAAATTCAAATTCTAGAAGGCAATTGAAGGCTGAAATGAACAAATTCAAAACCAAGGGTCAATATGTAGAATACATGCAGCTTCAGGAACCGAAATCAATAACTTTAAGGACTTAATTGAAGAGAAAAGTTTAACTAACTAATCAAGGGTTAAAGTGGTCAAATCCAAAACTAATGACTGAAGTTGAAAACACGCTCAAATCCAAAGTAAAAATAGGATTTTGGCTAGGGTTGAAATTATAAAATTAAGGATGTAATTGAAGAAATTGAATGCATAAGGGTGCAATCGAGGATTCCCAAACTAGACAGCTCTAATTTTAAAGGTTAGCCAAAACGATGCCATTTTATGCGTATTGTACACCTTCTTTCCTGATTTGGGCTGATTGGGGAGACATCTCCAGGTAGTTTAATATGATGTTTTTGACCACCTCAAAAGATAAAATCACCATCATTTGACTCACAAACACCCGTCAACAACTCTATGATCTTGAAATCAAACGATATCTCATACTCTCTATTTATTTCTCTAATATCTTGTCCTTGATCAACTTTCACTGTATATTCAAGAAAACTAATCGGTTGAGAACTTCGGACAATTAAATATGGAGTTACAAGTGTTCAAATCAAGCAAGAAAGGGTTCAATAGAAAGATATGCATCTCCTTTATCAATCCTAAGTGGTTTTGTCACCCATTTATACAAAACCACTTAACCGTTTCTGATGTTCATACTTAAAATGATCTAGAAGGTTCTTATATAAAGTTATAAACCATCCCCTCTAGATCAAAAGGCCGAAAACACATTCCTTTGTCCCCAAGGTTTCTACAAAATCATTTGAACCTAATATCAGAAGTTTTGCTCAAAACCAGTAAGATCGATGTGCAAAACAACCAAGGTATACCCCCTGAAACCATGTGGCCTGCCTGGTTTCTTAAATTCATGGTTCAATCCATTTTCTTAGTGTTAGTTGATTCTTAATTATATTATGCTATGTTTTTTAGCCTAAAACTGATAATGTGGATTGATGAAGCTGAAAAAAGCTGGCTTAAAGGCCTAATTTAATTCTGCCATTATCATTCTGCTTTCTTTCTCACGGGCAACTTCAGCTCAACTTAATATAATTAGATAATCATTATTTATTCTGAATATATTCATTATCCCAGAAACAATGTTTAGTACATGCATTTGTCAAAGGACTTAAAAAAAAAACTACCCGGAATAAGAAGAGTCTTGGCTTATCATGAGCTTGAGCTGGAATATTAAAAAAGGATTTTTCTTTTTCCTTATTACATAATCTTGAAAGGCTACTAAAATCAAGTCATAGTTACACACGTGCTATGAAAGTGAGCATTAAATTGATAAAAATATATCAAATAAAGATAAAAAAAAATTGGGATAAATTAAAGGTTAAAACTGTTTGTTTAATATAACATAGTCAATTGATCGGTCTTTTTTAATGAATACACCATTTGAACATTGTAATATACAATGTATATATACAATAATTAATACAGTAGAATAAGTTATCTTCTAGCTGAAAGGTCAACTATGAATGCCGGACGTATGGATCGACTAGTAAGGGGGTCGTCCCAGCTTAACCAAGGTCTCGTGTTCGAGTCTTGGGTATGCAGTTGCGATAAATTCTTGGTAGGGAGAGCTTTGCCATCCTTGTGGTCCCACTCGACTCGAATCTAGATTAGTCAAAGTTGTGGTTCTGGATATTGGATGGCTTGACCAAAAAACCTATGAATGCCACGTGAACTTATAAAATCTTGACATCCATGCAATAAGTCACAAAAACCATGCAAGTGTGTAAGACTCTCGTTCTAGAAATCTCTTTGGCTGGCTTGACTTTTTGTTGCTTATCTTATGAACCTAGCTATACATCAAGCTGCTTGCCATAGACTTTCATTTTAATATTGTGTTAACAATTATTTTAGTTTTAGTTTTTTAAAATATTTTTTATTTTTATAAATATTAAAATAATGTTTTTAATATTTTTTTAAATTTATTTTTACCACCAACACATCAAAACAATTAAAAAATAAAAAATATTTTTTCTTAAAACAGGCGTTGCCACAAAAACAAATATGCTCTGAAATATCATGTGAAACATGATGTACTTTATAGACATCAGTTTTCAATGAATCAGGATTTTAATAAGTTTCATTACAATAATTAAGGTAAATCTCAGGTAGGACTAAGTTATATGTGTCTTATACCTGAGATTATTCATTACGTTCACACTCCTTTCGACGATAATTCAGGAAATCTGATTGAATTAATAAATGGTACAATAATTAACTGGTTGCTAGGTAATTAATTTATTTTTATTTATTAACTTATCTCAACTTAGTTTATCTTGTACGTTTAACCTTCGAAAATTAACAGTTGATTATTTGAAGGCGGATCTCGTCGGGGGTTTAAAGGGAAATTATAATGAGAAGTTTCTTTTGTTTTGGAAAAGTAACATTCAAAATCCAGTAAAATTATCGTCAAAATTTTCCTCTAATTAAGAAAAAAACTTGTGTTAATTGAGTTCAATGACATCATCACCATGATCCTACCAAACACAAAATTTCATCAACATGGATATTGAAGCACAGGATCGTCCCTGTCATAGAACAAGAAGATGTGAAGAAAGCTAGCACACCAAGAAACGCTACCATAAATTGTCAAATCTCGTGCATGTAAGTTGGCTACGATCCTTGTTTGAAATTTCCACGTTCCCATTTGCTGATCTTCCTCATCTGTAATCTGGATAATGGTTGAAATGTCATCACCTTCTCGATTAATTGGGAAAAAAACATTTTATCTAATTTTTTTTCATAAACAAGCACCCTTCAGAACTCTATAAATAAGGGAGCCTCTTGCACCTATATGCACAAAACATTATCAGAGACATGAACTCTCTAATCTCTTTGATGTTCCCATTCCTGTTTCTCTTTCTGTTTTCTTTTTCATGGCTAGCTTCAGCTGACAGTCACGAGGATTTTCTTCGATGCCTTCATTCTCAAAACTCGAACTCCATTTCCAAGGTCATTTACACCCCAATCAACTCCTCATATTCATCTGTGTTGCAGTTTTCAATACGAAACGGCAGGTTCAACACAAGTGCCACCCCAAAACCACTAGTTATTGTTACACCTCTAAATGTAGCCCACATTCAAGCTGCCATTACTTGCTCCCAGAAACATGGCCTGCAAATTAGAGTCCGAGGTGGTGGCCATGACTATGAGGGTCTCTCTTATGTTGCTGTTATACCTTTCGTGGTTATTGATCTAATCAATATGCGAACAGTTACTGTTGATGTAGCAAATCAAACTGCATGGGTTCAAGGTGGGGCTACTTTAGGCGAAGTTTACTATAGAATTGCCGAGAAAAGTAGAACTCTTGCCTTCCCGGCGGGTGTTTGCCCTACAGTGGGTGTTGGTGGCCACATTAGCGGAGGAGGAACTGGTATGATCATGCGTAAATATGGTCTCGCTGTAGATCATATAATCGATGCACAATTAATCGATGTCAAGGGTAGAACCCTTGATAGAGCGTCAATGGGAGAAGATCTCTTTTGGGCTATTCGAGGCGGTGGAGGAAATACCTTCGGAGTAGTTGTTGCTTGGAAACTAGAATTGGTCCCAATTCCAGCTTCGGTAACTGTCTTTAATGTCACAAGAATATTAATGAAAGAAGATGCAACAAAACTCATTCATCAATGGCAATACGCAATAGAAAAGTTCGACGAAGATTTATTCTCAAGAATTTTCATTTGGAGATCAGCTAACTCTACTCAAGACGGAAAGCCAATGATACAAGCTGCATTCACCTCTCTGTTTCTTGGCGGGGTAGATAGACTTGTTTCTTATATGCAAGAGAGCTTTCCCGAGCTTGGTTTGGTGAAGGAGGATTGCATTGAAATGAGTTGGATCGAGTCTACAGTCTACTTTGCTCAATTTCCTCGTAATACATCCTTGGAAGTGTTGCTTAATAGGAGTCCTCGGCCCACAATCTTTTTCAAAGGAAAAACTGACTTTGTCAAGGAACCTATACCTAAAACTGCATTGGAAGGAATATGGGAAAGGCTTGAACTTGTCGAGGCCGAATCCGCCGAATTGCAATTCACTGCCTATGGAGGAAAGATGAACGAAATTGCAGAGTCCAGCACTCCATTTCCTCACAGAGCCGGTACTCTATACCAAATTCATTATGGGATCGTTTGGGATGAAGAAGGCATTGAGGCATATGCAAAATATATAAGTTGGATGAGAAGGCTTTACAGCTACATGGCTCCTTATGTTTCGAAAAATCCTAGACAAGCATATGTCAACTATAGAGATCTTGACCTAGGAGTGAACAACCTAGGCAACACAAGTTACAGACAAGCAAGCATATGGGGTACCAAATATTTCAAGAACAACTTCGACAGGTTGGTGCGTGTCAAGACAGCAGTTGATCCCACCAATTTCTTTAGAAATGAACAAAGCATTCCTCCTCTATCATCTTGGTGATAGCAGGTTACTGAATATAGTTATATAGAAAATATGATTGGCAATAAATTTAATATTTGGTTTTCTTATTTATAAAACTTTATGTTGTATTGAGTTGTGCCAAGTGACATGCTTGTCTTGAAAGATTACGCATACTATTTGAACCTTAAGTTATTAAATCAAATATTTGTGGACTGATACGAAATTTACAAGAGATTATTATTATTTTTTTAATAAAACTCGTAGTAATAATAACTTTAATAATAATAGCAAATCATTATTAGCTACGCGGGGTGGGCGGCCATATCATTTTTTTAATGTACAAAAATGGATGTTTGTAAAGAAGCAATAAAAACCTAATGCTTGAGTTATTATTATTTTTAGATTTAATAAGATTTAGTAATGTAAATTTTATTTAAACCATAGATAATGAAGCAACGATTAATTAAAATAAATGACCACTTATACTACACCTAGAAGAAGAACAAGAAGAAAAATCAATGCAAAACCACCACCACCCAATTATCAACATCTCACATCACAAAAGAAACCTTATCAAGATAGTTCAAACTTGACTGCAAAATTTTGGATGATGACATAAGAAGTTGTATGGGTTACTAGAACAGCGTCCTAAAAAGGAAATCTAGCAAAACCAAATGGACTAAACATTCATCCACATATATTAAGTAATCAAATTCTATTTAATTCAAGAGTAAATTTTATTTTAAGAAAATAACAAATAATGTAGCCCACATTCAAGTTTCCATTACTTGCTCCCAGATATATGACCTGTAAATTAGAGTTCAAAGTGTGGCCATGACCATGAGGGCCTCTTTTATGTTTCTGTTCTACCCTTTGTGGTTATTGATCCGATCATAAAAAATACCTTCACTTATTGTTCATTTGATATAATAGAGAATTTTCTTAGCTGCACTCAAGTGCATCTGATCAGGTATCTCCATATATTTGCTAATAAGTCCTACTCCACAGAGTATATCCGGTCTTGTACATATCTTGTACCTCAAGCTTCCCACTAAGTTTTTAAATTAAGGAGGATCAACATTTTCTACTTTACTTTTCCTCAATTCCACTCCACTTTCAACTCGAGCTAATACTGGATTGCAACTTTCCATCTTGAAATTTTTAAGAATATCTTTGGCATAACTGCTTTGGGACATAAAAATCCATTCTTCTTTGTAAGTCACTTCAAAGCAAGAAAATATGTCATCAAACCAATATCTCTCATCTCAAACTTTTGTACCATGTACTTCTTGAAGTATGTAAATATGGTAGGATTGTTTTAGTGAACATCAGGTCATCAATATATAAGCTAGCAAATAGTGTGCTTCCATCGAATTCTTTCTTCACATATATGACGTGTTGAAATGGATATTTTTTGAATCAATTTTCTTGAAAATACTTGTCAATTATGGTATTCCAAGCATATGGAGCTTGTTTCAAACCACAAATAGCTTTGTTCAAGCTGTATACTTTGCCTTCATTATTTGCTTTAATTATTTCTTAAACTTTTTCATCCACCACATTGACATTCACCGGGAATTGGTCTTAAAACAAAGGACCAATGATGGATGACACAAATACCTCTATTATCCCTATAAACAAGATATCAATCTCTGCTGAAACACCCAACCTAAACACCTTACCTTTGGATTTAAATTGAATGAAATAAACTTCAAAATCATGTCATGAATGATTGAACTTCATGCTGCTAGATTAAACGAGCTCAACTACTTGACTGTGCAGAATGCTAGAGTGGAAGAAAGAAGTTCTAGTTATTCAAAGTAGTGCACTGAAGACGCAGTGGTGCGAGGATGATTATTGCCTCATCTTATTGGTTTATTTATAGACCTGTCATCAGCCAAGGAAATATGGTATAGTGTCACTCAAACCTTTTATGATGGGGATGACGAGTCATAATTTTATGAGCTACGCTGCAAGGCCACGGGAACAAAACAAAATGGATGTCTAGTTAACTCGTATTACACAAAACTTAATAGCATATGGCAGGAAATTCATAAGCAACAATCGATTAAATGATATGTGTTGCATCCTTAGAACCACATAAGAAGAAATACAAAAGGAAAAGATCTATGACTTTCTCATAGGATTAGATGAAGTATTTGACTCAAGACGTAGTGATCTCCTTTCAAAATAATATATTCCAAGTATTGAAGAGTGCTTCAAAATAGTTCGATGAGAGACTCAATGTCAAGTCACCATGCTTGGAACAAAGGACAATGGCGAAGGATCATCAATTGCAATGATTTCTAAAACCACCACCCCGTCCAACTTGTGCACTCTCCAAGCTATTAAGGAAGTAAAAAAAGATAAGTTGTGCTGCAACCATTGTAATGGAAATCGCTATACAATAGACACTTGTTTTGAGATTCATGGCTACCCAAAATTGTTCCTCGAAAAAGAAAGCAAAGCAAAGTAAGAAGCAATAAACGTCTAGTCCAAGCAAAATTAAATAGTACAATAAAAATTCCTTCCAGTTTTGCTGCCATGGCAATCATCCAAAGAGACCATACTAAACCGGGTGAATTACTCTCTTTAGCCAAAACAGCTGACCCATCTTCAACCATAGGTGTTACGACGACAATTTTTTCGCTCTTCGCGCCCCACCATCCCCCTGATTGGGGGGACAACGACGCGCGGTGAAAATAAGGGTGTTATATAACCGTAAAATTTATGACTATAATTATCAGGAATCGCCACCTAGTATTAAGGTCACTAGCAACCTATTGATTTGCGAGAGTTTGGATAAGGAGAATTGTTATGCAAGGAGAAGACGCATCACCTCTAGTGCACCCTACCTAAGGTAGGCTGCATTGTTGTTTGTTTGTTTTTTCTAAGTGAAAAAAAAAATATATTTTTACACTGCATTTTCAAAAACCATTTGTTTTTGTCTAAGGGCATACTTTACAACATAATTTTACACCGTAGTTAAATTTTTTTTTCTTATCTACGGATGTACTTTGTAATGTAATTTTACACTGTAGTTAAAAATATTTTTTTATCTACTGATGTATTATACAATGTAATTTTACACCGTAGTAAAAAATCTTTTTTATCTGCGGTCCAAATTTTTGTTTTAAAATATGAGAAAGATGCATAAAATATTTTTACAAAAAATATGATGGGAAAAACTTTGGAATCCGTCTGTATGCACGAAAATAACACATTTTATTTTTATTTTTTAAATGCAATTTTTTTTAAATAAAAAATAAAAATTAAAAAATTAAAAAAAATCTGGTTGGGTCTAACCCAGCTAAATGGGTCGGCCCAACCAAATTGGCTTAAATGTCCAGCTCTAATGGGTTGGGCTGGACCCAATCCAGCCACCTAGTCTTGGTCGAGAGTGGCCCTGCCCAATAGCCAATTCACGTGAAGTGAATTAATTCACTCAGTTCACTTCACGTGAACAATAATAGGTGATCGCCCGACCACAACGAGAGGCTCACAACTGTCACTACCGCCGGGTATAGGAGGCCGAGGTGATTGTCCTTGTGGTGGTGGCGTCGAAAATTGCAGCTTGTGGTGGTTGGAGGGGGCGTTGTCGAGTCACGTTACTGGTTCCTAGCTGTTTCTACAATTTCCGTCTTTCATTTTTTTCACAATATTTTATCAAACCTCGACATCACATGCCTTGACAAGTCTTTATATGGTAATGTATTCTACATTTACAGAGCTTGATAATCCAAGTCAAACAAGCTTATAGAAGAGGAAAATATAACTGAAAATTTAATTAATAGATGTGACGTACACATAAATGATAAAAGAATCATCTCACTTAAGATTTTAAGCTATGAGGTGAGGTCTCAGAATATAATTTATATTGTTCTCTATCATACCCTCACAAATGAAAATTCTATAAGCTTGAAACTTCCACACAGGTATACTATTTATACTTGATTTTTATCAAATACAGTGATGGTGATCACCTAAAAATATAAACACTTCCATCTCAGTCAACTTTGACAAATTTTATTACAGGAATCGTATTCATGGACAACTTCTTCTTGTATAACAAATCTGTTGGGTAAGAGCAAATCAATATTTTATAAACAGATATGCAATTAATTTTAATAAAATATTTATAGGTTGGAGGAATTAATACAATTCTACGAATGTATTGTTATATTTTTATAATAACCTCTTGAAAATATGGAAAATTATAAATTGTGCTAGGATAAGAATTAATTAGCATTGTTTGGGCTGGCCCTTACGTGTTGCCTTGATCTATACGCCATATCAGAGCCATGTAGTTTTCTTCATACAGAAAATTGAAATCTAAAAAACATTTATGTAAAAGAAATCAATCTTTGACGGTTTGACCCGACTATATCAAGTTCAACATTTCAGTTACCTCGAACATTAATTGAATATTACAATAATAATTTCATTAAAAAAATTGCTGAGACCGAAGCACGATATCACTACTTTTCTTAATTCATATATAGTATACTACGAAGTAGTGTCTATTCATCACACAAGAATATGAACATTGCTACATGAGGGAAGACTCAGCCATGACGTCGCGAATCTATGTTTGCACAATTCTTGCTTGGTAAACTAATTACTTTTGTCGCACCCCAAAAAAATTTATTTGTAATGCGGCATCGTGGCTACTCGTCCCCGTGAGCAGGGAGTTAAATATCGGGAGGTTCTCTATTTGAAAAAAAAGGGGAGTCGCCACCTAGTATTAATGGTTACTAGGAAACCTAAAACTGGTCTTTCAGAGATTCTAGGGTAAGGGGCTGGTTGCGTAAAGGGAAGGTTTTAGCACCCCTAATACGCCCTACCTAAGGTAAGCTGCTTGACGTTTTGGCTTGTTTATGACTTGCTATGGCTTTGAAGAAAAACATATGTTAAAATAAATGGCAGATGGGATATCATTCCCGCCGCGTATTTTGGATATCAACCCTTTTTGGATTTATTTATCCAAATACCGACAGTGAATAATAGCATATCATTCCGTCGAATATTTTGGATATTAACCCCTTATGATTCATTTATCCAAATACCGACAGTGAATAATAGCATATCATTCCCGCCGAATATTTTGGATATTAACCCCTTAGGATTTATTTACCCAAATACCGATGGTGAATAATAGCATATCATTCCCGCCGAATATTTTGGATATTAACCCCTTAGGATTTATTTACCCAAATACCGATGGTGAATAATAGCATATCATTCCCGCCGAATATTTTGGATATTAACCCTTTAGGATTTATTTATCCAAATACCGATGGTGAATAATAAACTCCCAAAAAAAGATTTTTATATTTTTTTGAATATTGGCCAATACCCTTTGGATTTTACAAACATGTTGTAAAATCTCAAAATGCAAGAAATGATTTTTTTCTCTTTGCGAAATCCATGCTAAAACTCATTTTTCTCTTCAAAACTCAAGATAATATATATTTTTTTAAAAGAAAAATAATTTTTAAAATATGCTAGTGTATTGGCCTTATGCAAGAAAACAACACATTTTTTCTTTAATAAAAATATTTTTTGAAAAATTTGTATTTATATATATAATATTATTATTTTCTATTATATATATATAGGGGGAAAGGCTGGGTGCCCAGCCTATGGGGCTGGGCTGCCAGCCCGCCCGTTGTGGCTGGGCTCACGGCCCAGCCTATCTGGAGTTGGGCCTTCAGCCCAGTCATGGGAACCGGGCCGGGTCGGGCACAATAACCCGGCCCGTTCGACCCGGTGGGGATTGAATTAATTCACTCCCCAGGCATGCAAGTGAAGAAGATGAATAGTGGATATGCAATTTTTCGAGTGTAACGAATGGCGTACCTGTTTATACTGTTGGGTAGAGGAGGTCGTGGTGATTCTTCTGGTCGTTGTGGCGTCGGAGATGGTGGCCTGAGGTGGCCGGAAACTGCGTCGGAATGGAGACGGTTCACGTTGCCAAGTTGCTGCTGCCTCGGCTATCTTCGTCTCTTCCTTAGTCTGAGATCGTGGAAGAGTTTCTGGGGTTAAGAGGAGGCTTATGGTGATGAGAAGGAAGGACAATGGTGGTCGGCAGTGATGATGCACGGCTGGCCGAGAGTGAGGAAGAAAAACAGGGGGTCTGAGTTTTTTAGAGAGAGAGAGGCAGAGGACCCGAGAGAAAATGCTGAGAGGAGCGCAGGAATTGACTCTAAATTTCACTCCTTTCTCTGCGTTTCTAAACACTATATTTCTCATGTGAATTCCCTCCTCCGTTCTTCTATATCTTTTCTTTTTTCCTCAACGTATACTGCTATTTATAGCAGTACAAGACCCAACGTTCATCAATGTTTAATGCAGGGTATTGAATGCAATCAGAGGAAAATCAGGCATAAAATCACGATTGAAATGGGAAAATTCGGACTGCTTTGCTGTGATGGAGATGAAACGGGAAGAGAATCACGCAGGATTTTGGAATTGAGCTGTTATCAAATCTGCTGTTGACCTGCTGCTGCACTGCTGTTGATTTTGTTTTAATTCCAATTGAATGCCATTGATTTCAATTGATTGCTGCTGCGTTGAGAGAGCTGAATTGGGAAGAAAATTAAATCGAAAAAGGAAGAAAAAAATATTGACTGCTGTGAAGGAGATGAATCGGGCAATAAAATTCACATTGATGGGAAGGAATAATTTGATTGATCTGCTTTAAATTCGATGCAAGGCAACGACATAGTGCATGCTTATTTTAAAAAATGCAGATTTCAAAATTGAAGGAAAAATCTGATTTGGTCCTTTAAAAAAAATTCCTAAATGCACCCAATTGGATTTAAACTTTTTATGCAATTAAATCCCATCAAAAATTCAATCTCAACCTTGGCTTTGCGCGACTTTTTAAACTGGTCCTTGGCTCCTGATTTTCGCGATTTAACCCTCAATCGGCCATTAAACTCCAAATTGCTCGATTTCGCCCTTGAACCCAAAATCTATTTTTGAAATACTTTTCTTTTCGAAACATAAAAAATAAAGAGTCAAAAATTGGGTAGCAACAACTTTATTCTATTAACATTAGTAATGTATGTTTTGTTAGTTTAATATATCATGTGATTAATTATACATGATATTATTATATTCATGTAAATACGCATTTATTATTAACAAAGACTTAAATTATCTTTAATAATCATATAATATTATATTAATGAATCTAATATATAGATCCAAAATAAAGATAAAATTCATGAGACAAGAAAATTTTGCAAGACCAATCCTAAAATGTTCATAGTCAATGCTCTTTTAAATGCCAAATATTTACTATAGCTGCGGAGATTGATACATATTATGGTTTTTACTTTATGAAACAAAATAGTTGCTCTCATAAATAAGGTATAAATGATACATAAAACTAATATATAGGTGTTTGTAATAAAATATGTACATTGAATTGACCCACAAGAGAATTTTCATATGGAAAGATCGCATGTGTTTATAGAAAAGATCACATGACATGTTATCGTTATGTTATATTATATAAACAATGTTATGTTTTGATCATATTACATGTTACTGTAATTGAGATAAGAAAAAAACATCTATCTATCGGAGCATGTAATTAAGTTCCGAACTCCTTATTCTAAGTCTAACATGAACAGTGTCGACAATTCTTAATGAATATATATAGTAGTATGACAACATCTTCTATATGTCAACTACACCAGTCTGATCTGATGAGCAGATATTAGACTTTTCATTTTTTGGTCAAAATACTAATAGCCGCAGTCCCAAAAAGGGGTGTTTTCTGCTCACCACAAAATAGAAGTTGACCATCTAGTGGGTCAAAGACTCTAACTAGATGAAGCATAGCCATTAATTAGCCAAGTTGAACATACATACCAAATTGAAATTTAGAGGAAACGTTTTGAGAATTGACTTGTTTAGAAACATTTTGAGAATAGGCATTACAAGTGTCTTCATATAAATTAGATATTGGTAATAATCTATATTTTAATTTTTAATTTTTACAATTCGACTATGTAGTCTTCGAGTGTAGAAGAACAGGTAACGACAGCTGAACTCAATGAATTACATGAAGATAATGCAACCTTAATTACAACTAAACTGAAGAGTGAGGAACTGGAAGATCACGTAACAGCAGCCGAATTGAAACATGAAGATCAAGACTCTCATGAATGCAAGGAACCCGTTACTGTCATCAATTCACAAGATACAGTAACGGAAACAAGCAATGTAATTTATGTCAATTAAATTCACAACCCGTTACTGTCATCAACCCGTTACTGTCATCACTGTAATACTATATATATGATTGTGTGTACAACATACATCAATTGAATTAATACAATTATAATTCATCAAATTAACAATCTCAATTTTCTTTATGGTATCAGAGCTATTAAAAGACTAACGTCTCAATGTCTTCCTCAAACTCTTCCGCAGCTCAATCTTCCTCTTCTATCATCTTTATGCCCTCTATCACAACTGTCAAACTCAACCATGACAACTTTCTTCTTTGGAAAGCTCAGCTTGTACCTTATTTCAGAGGCCAAGACCTCTTTGGATTCCTTGATGTTAGTATTCCAAAACCACCCAAAATCATCTCAGTCACCAATTCTGAAACATCATCTGTTATTGAACGACTTAATCCAGCTTACTCACAATGGATTCGTCAAGATAACATCATCCTCAGCATCCTCATGACCTCTTTATCTGAACCTATTCTTTCTCAAGTGGTGACATATACAACTTCCAGAGGTGTCTGGAACGCACTAGATGAAACTTTCTTCACTCGGTCCCGTGCACGAATTCTACAAATTCGCACACAACTTGCAACTGCAACAAAAGGCGGCAAGACAGCCACCAATTACTTTCATTTCATCAAACGACTTACGGATGAACTTACTGTCGCTGGACAACCACTAAATCATGATACAACCACCATGCCACCAAAACGGTTTGACGTCACTTACCAGGATACAACCATCATGCCACCAAAACAAGGGCTATTGGCAATGCATCAAGGCAACAACAACTGGGACAGTGCGTGGAATGCAGGTACTGGTGCCACACATCATTTTACAAATGATACTAATAATTTGAACCTTCAGAAATCAGATTATACTGGTGCAGATAATGTACAAGTTGGCAATGGTTAAGGTTTGCAAATTTTAAAAACTGGATCCTCTATACTGTCCACTCCCTCGTCCACTTTCCTTCTTAATCAAGTTCTCCTTGTTCCCGAATTGCATAAAAAATTACTGTCAGTCCATCAATTTTGTGTCGATAACAATGTGTATTTTGAATTTCACTCTTTTCATTTTCTTGTGAAGGATTACTCGGGGAAGGTCCTTCATCACGGTTTACTGCATGATGGTCTCTATAAATTCATCAATAATCCACGTCTTCCACGGGCACTCTAGAGTCTTTGTTCCAGTGACTGGCACCGCAGACTTGGACATGCCTCTGCTCCAGTCATTAATAAAGTCCTGTCCACTCTTCCATTTCGTGTCTTGCCGAATAAAAATGCTCATGTTTGTCCTGATTGTCAAATGGCAAAAAGCCATAATTTGCCCTTTCATTCTTCTATGTCTGTGTCATTAAACCCGTTAGAATTAATCTTCACCGATGTATGGGGACCAGCCTTCATCCCATCTACAACAGGAGCCAAATATTATGTTAGTTTCCTAGACGACTATTCCAAATTTTTGTGGCTTTTCCCTATTAAACTGAAATCTGATGTTGAACATGTGTTTTTAAATTTTCAAACACATGTGGAAAAACAGTTTGATAGAAAAATTAAGGCTATCCAGTCTGATTGGGGTGGGGAGTATCGCCGTCTAAACACATACTTTCACAACAATGGCATTCATCATCGAATTGCTTGCCCACACACCCATCAACAAAATGGCTCCATTGAACGGAAACATAGACACATTGTCGAAGTTGGTCTAAGTCTCTTAGCTCATTCCAATTTACCAATGATTTACTGGGAAGATGCTTTCACCACTGCCACATACATTATCAACAGGCTCCCAACACCAATATTACATCACAAGTCCCCATACGAAATTCTTTATAGCAAGACACCTGATTACCAATTTATGCGTGTGTTTGGTTGTGCATGTTGGCCCAATTTACGGCCATATAACAAGAACAAACTTAATTTTCGATCAAAAACATGCATCTTTATTGGTTATAGTCCATGTCATCAAGGATACAAGTGTCTTGATTTATCTACGGGAAAAATTTATGTCTCTCGTCATGTTATATTCGATGAATCCCTTTTTCCATATTCTAAAGACCTGTCCATCGGTGAAAATCCCACTGATTCCTCCTCTATTTCTCTTCCTCATCAAACCGTGTCTGTCCCATCTTCTGGTCCAGTTAATTTGCAATCTAACCACTTGGCTTCAAGTACACTATCTGCCCCTTTTGTTTTGATTTCTGCAGGTACAGATTCACCTCCAACAGTGGCCTTTACAGATCCAAGACCAGATACCACTCGGTCTGTCATGCCAGATATCCCTCATACTGCTCAGGATCGACAACATCCTTTACCATCAGCCCCAGTCACAGCTTCAGCAGCACCTGAACACATCCAAACAGAGTCAGCTTCCTCTGTTTTTCCCGAGATGAACACTGATCCACATGATCATCCACAGCCAGTCTCCCACAACAATCACTCCATGGTCACAAGGTCTAAAAACCTCATTTATCGTCCCAAACGAGCTGCTGATGATTTCATTCGCTATCCACTTCCAAAAGCACTAGTGGCAGCACAGGTTACCAAGGCAGCTGAACCTACAAACTACTCTCAAGCATCGAAGTCAGCACACTGGCGTGAAGCCATGAATACTGAGTTCTCAGCACTGCTACACAATGGAACTTGGTCCTTGGTCACTCCTCCACATCAAGCAAACATTGTGGGCTGTCGGTGGATTTACAAAATCAAACTAAAGGCGGATGGAACAATTGAGCGTTACAAAGCTCGGTTGGTTGCTAAGGGATTCCACCAACAGGAAGGTATTGATTTCTATGACACTTTCAGTCCTGTAGTCAAGCATGCCACAATTCAATTGGTCATTTCAGTTGCTGTTTCATACAATTGGCCAATCAAACAACTAGATGTGCAAAATGCCTTCTTGCACGGTGATTTACATGAAACTGTTTACATGACACAACCACAAGGGTATGTTCACCCTCAATATCCTAACCATGTTTGCAAATTACACAAATCCCTCTATGGATTGCGACAAGCACCACGATCTTGGTTCTCCAAATTATCCAGCAAGCTGCAAACATTGGGGTTCCAAGAAAGCAAGGCCGACAACTCTCTCTTTGTGCTATGGAAAGATAAGTCGGTTATATATAACCTTATTTATGTTGATGATATATTGATAACTGGATCCAATGCATCTCTCATTCAAGATACTATTCGTTCCTTGCAACAATCATTTGCTGTCAAAGACTTAGGAAACTTGAATTATTTTTTGGGGGTTGAAGCCCTTTGGTGTGCAGACGGTTTAATTCTAACCCAAAGGAAGTATATTGCTAAATTACTTCACAAAAGCAAGATGGAGAATGCAAAACCGTGCACTAGCCCAATGGCTTCTAATTGTCACCTCTCATCTACGGATGTGACCCCATTTGAAGACATAAGTCTCTACCGTAGTGTAGTTGGCAGCATGCAATACCTTGCATTTAGAAGACCGGATCTTGCCTTTGCTGTACATAAAGTCAGCAAATTTATGCACAATTCATTGGACACACATTGGCATGCTGTCAAACGCATTCTGCGTTACCTCAAGCATTCTATTTCCACAGGTTTATTTATCAGCAGACACACTGTAACAACCCAGATTTTGTTTTTCTCCTTCAATATATATATTGTTTCATATATATTGTTCCATGCGGATGGTTACTTGGATCAACGGAACTGATCGCCCTTTTACATTTAACACTATCTCCACGAGCAATATTTAATTTAAAAGTGATACATACATAAAACATAGTTTCATGGTTGCCTGATTTTCAACATCATATTTAAAATATATAACATAGGCCTGGTTTATATTCCTATCCTACGAATTAGCCATTATAGCATTTACACCAAAAGGATCTAACAAAAGTTAAGCATTCATTACATTACTTCATACTAAATACATTGTGATCAAAATTTTATCTACACGATTCTTTTGCAAAAGTAAGCTCCCATGTAACGGGCTTCTTAAACGTCTCGTGGGTGTGGCGTTCCTGCAGCAGTATAAACACTTAAAAGAAAGTAATTACCTACAGCTAATAATATTTTTAATGACCGTTCTGTCTAATACTTGAAGCTTAATATGTTTGTAAATTTACCATTATTTCCTAACAACCATTTCTTAGACTCGGCCATTCCTTTGGATGCCATTAGCCAAAGTTAATCAATCTCTTGTCCCGGCCATCCCTTCGGATGCCATTAGCCATAGCTAATCATTGTTTTGTCCCGGCCATCCCTCCGGATGCCATTAGCCGAAGCTAATCAATCTTTTATCCCGGCCATCCCTTCGGATGCCATTAGCCGAAGCTAATCAATCTATTATCGACATTCACTATTTTTCCATTTATTTTTAACTCCAACACAATATAGCAATATCCACACCACAATTATTCCTTATGCAACGAAAGAAAAAGAATGTAAGGGTCACCTACCTGTTCCACTAGAAGGTTGTGCTTGTCTTGCTGATGATCCAGCCCCAACCGCACCCCCTGCGACATCAAGGGTCATAAATCAGTACACTTGCATTTTGGCCTACATCCGTCACTGCACTCATTTCAAGAGTTCATATGTTCATATGCAGCTTCGGCAGTAAGTCGCAATTTGCCGTAAAATACACAATTCGGCACGCAACTCATCAACCGAATTCCAGTCCAAACACACATGCAAATTCTCAGAAAAATACCCATGAATTTTAGCATAGATTTTCAGTTCAACACACAAAATCATCCATTATAATTCACAAGCTGAAATCATACATTTTCTACCCAAAATCTTCAACAAGTTTCAGCCTAAACCCATGTAAAATTTTCAGCCAAATACACATCAATTCCATCATAAAAACAGCATGCATTGCTGGTTCAAAACACACAATCTTCCATCATAATTCATAAGCTAAGATCATACATTTTCTACCCGAAATCTTCAACAAAACACACACATATATCCGGCAGCCCCTTTAAACAAAATCAACCCTCCCTTCACATGATTTGTTAATTTCATTTTTCACATATTTTATTTGTTCTCTTAATTCATTTTGTTTCCTCTCTTAAGAAGAAAAAGGAAAAAAGGGTTTCATGTCTCTTACCTCTCGTATCACACAATTTTATTATTTTTTTTCCTGAAAGTTTTGAACTCTTCTTTTTCTTCTCTTTTTGGCTTTACTTCTTCTTCCTCCCTTTCTTCTTCCTCTCGGCAAAGACCACAACTCTCACTAGGTCTCAATTTCCACACCCATTCACTCGGCTGGGAAGAGAGGAGGTTCGGCGTGAAGAGAAGAAAGGCTCAGCTGTGAAGAGAAAAAGAAGGATAATGCTCGGTTGTGAAGAGGAATGAAGGTTGCTCGGCTGTGTAGAGAAAAATGAAGGTTGCTCGGTTGTGAAGAGAAAATGGGAGATTCGGCTATGAGAGAAAAGGAAAGAGCTTGGCTGTCCAGAGAAAATGAAAAGTGACGGAAAAGAAAAGAGAAAAATCCCTCCCCTTGTATTTTATATTCATAAAATGGGGGTTGTTTGGGGTTTGGGTTAATTGTGTCCTAAATCTTGTTTCACTCAAATCTAAAACCGGTTTTGCTCTTCCTCTTTTTTTTTTCTTTCTTGGGTATTTACACACACTAATTTCAATCTACAAGCCTTCACAGATTCGGACTGGGCTGCAGATCGTGATGATCGAAGATCAGTAAATGCATACTGTATTTATATGGGTTCTAATTTAATTTCCTGGAGTTGCAAACAACAAGACACAGTAGCTCGCAGTAGTACTGAAGCTGAGTACAAAGCTATTGCAAATGATGCGGCTGAGCTCACTTGGTTCAGGTCCATTTTACATGAGCTTGGCTTGCCCCCGCAACACAGCCCAACATTATGGTGCAACAATATTGGAGCTACGTATCTTACTTCGAATCCAAAGTTTCATGCGCGAACCAAACATATCGAAATTGATTTCCATTTCGTCCGCGATCAAGTCTGCAACAAAGAACTCATTGTTAAATTCATTTCCAATAGAGATCAATTGGCTGATGCTCTCACTAAACCTCTACCACCAGCAAAGTTTCGACAAGTTCAACTCAATCTGAATGTTCGTGACCTACCCTTCAGCTTGAGGGGGGGTGTAGAAGAACAGGTAACGACAGCTGAACTCAATGAATTACAACTAAACTGAAGAGTGAGGAACTGGAAGATCACGTAACAACAGCCGAACTGAAACATGAAGATCAAGACTCTCATGAATGCAAAGAACTCGTTACTGTCATCAATTCACAAGATACAGTAACGGAAACAAGCAATGTAATTTATGTCAATTAAATTCACAACCCGTTACTGTCATCAACCCATTACTGGCATCACTGTAATACTATATATATGATTGTGTGTACAACATACATCAATTGAATTAATACAATTACAATTCATCAAATTAACAATCTCAATTTTCTTTATCGAGTATAGGTGAGGTAAAACTCAAACTTTTATAACTAGCTTGAGGTAGCTGTTAATTAGAATAGGATCAAAAGTCGGTGAAAAACTTTCAATTCCTAAATTAGTTTTTGAGTTCTTATATGGTTATTGTTTTTTTGGATGAACTGGGAAATTAGTTTTTCTCCTATCCATCTCCTGGAAGGTGACTTCAGATTTAGCTGATGAAAATTTTCTCCAGTATCTTTTAAACCATTCCCAGCGTTCGCACCCCAAAAAATATGAAAGTGGCCGCGGCATCGTGACGACTCGTACCCGTGAGCGGGGGATTAAATGTCGAGGGGTTCTCTATTTTTGTAAAAAAAGGGAGTCGCCACCTAGTATTAATGGTTACTAGGAAACCTAAAACTGGTCTTTCAGAGATTCAAGGGTAAGGGACTGGTTGCATAAAGGGAAGGTTTTAACACCCCTAGTACGCCCTACCTAAGGTAAGCTGCTTGACTTTTGGCTTGTTTATGATTTGATATGTCAAAACAATATGTAAAATAAATGGCAAATGGGATATTACTCCGCCGAATATTTTGGATATTAATCCCTTAGGATTTATTTACCCAAATACCAACAGTGAATAATAGCATATCATTCCCGTCGAATATTTTGGATATTAACTCCTTAGGATTTATTTACCCAAATATCAACAGTGAATAATAGCATATCATTCCCGTCGAATATTTTGGATATTAACTCCTTAGGATTTATTTACCCAAATACCGACAGTGAATAATAGCATATCATTCCCGTCGAATATTTTGGATATTAACCCCTTAGGATTTATTTACCCAAATATCGACAGTGAATAATAACATATCATTCCCGTCGAATATTTTGGATATTAACCCCTTAGGATTTATTTACCCAAATACCGACAGTGAATAATAGCATATCATTCCCGTCGAATATTTTGGATATTAACCCCTTAGGATTTATTTACCCAAATACCGACAGTGAATAATAGCATATCATTCCCGTCGAATATTTTGGATATTAACCCCTTTAGGATTTATTTATCCAAATACCAACAGTGAATAATAGTATATTATTCCCGTCGAATATTTTGGATATTAACCCCTTTTGGATTTATTTACCCAAATACCGACAATGAATAATAAATTCCCAAAAGAAAAAAAATAAGAATTTTATATTTTTTTGAATATTGGCCAATACCCTTTGGATTTTACAAACTTGTTGTAAAATCTCAAAATGCAAGCAATGATTTTTTCTTTGCGAAATCCATGCTAAAACTCATTTTCTCTTCAAAACCCAACATAATATAATTTTTTCAAAAGAAAAACAATTTTTTAAAATATGCTAGTGTATTGGCCGTATGCAAGAAAACAACACATTTTTTTTCTTTAATAAAAGTATTTTGGAAAATTTGTATTTTTATTTTTTTTAATTTTTTATTTTTTATTTCTCTCGGGTGGGCTGCTTGTCAGCCCACCCTATTTGGAGTTTGGGCTGCCAGCCCAGACTATCTCGGGCTGGGCTATCAGCCCAGAAAGACCTGGGCCGTCGGCCTAGACAAATCTTGGGTCTGGGTCGTCGGCCTAGACAGGTCTGGGTTATAGGCTTCAGCCCATGACTTCTCTTGGGCTGGGCTCCAGTCTCTGCGGGCTGGAACCCAGACCCCTTGGGATCTTGGGCCGGGCACAAAGCCCGGCCCTCCTCACTCAGGCCCAGCCCGCGTGCAAGGGGACAAAAATCGTCCCCTGCATGCAGCGGTGTGGGGAAGACGATGAACAGGATATATGCAAATTTTCGAGTGTAATGAAAAGCGTACCTGCTAATACGTTTGTGTAGAGGACGTCGAGGTGATTCTTCTGGTCGTGGTGGCGTCGGAGATGGTGGCCGGAATAGTCGTCGGAAGGCTGACTGTCACGTTGCAGACGATGCCGTTGGCTGCTGCTTCTTCACCTGAGATGATGGAAGAGTTGCTGGGGTTGAAGGGCGGCTTATGGTGATGAGAAGGAATGACAATGGTGGTCGACGGTGGTGATGTGGCTGAGCCGAGAAGGAGGGAGAGAGAGCGTTTTGGGTCTGTGTATTTTAGAGAGAGAGAAGAGAAAAAATGGAAAATGAAAGCAGAGGGGGATAGTGAAGGAGAACAAATACGAGGGAAAAGAAAAATTCCCCAAAGTTTACGTGAAATTCCCTTGTATTCTCCCTTTGTTTTTTTCTTCTTTTTCTCCCCTCTTTCTCTTCGTCTCTGCTTCTATTTATAGCCAGAGCCACCCAACGTTCATCAACGTTTAAAGCAGAGTATTGAATGCAATCAGAGGAAAATCAGGAATGAAATCACGATTGAATGGGTAACTGAAGATCAGGAAAATCAGGAATGAAATCACGTTTAATGCAGGGTATTCCTACTGGGGATTTTGAGCTGTTGAGCTGGCTGAAGAGGATGAAACGGGAAGAAAAATCATTACTGACTAGGAAAAAATATCTGACTTAGCTGCTGTGATCAATGCGAATTGAAAGAAAAATCAATTTGAAAAAGGAATAAAAATTTGATTGATCTGCTTTAAGCGCGCCTGAAAAATTCAAACAAATGCATGCCGGAACAGTGCATGTTTCCTTTTTTATGCAGATTTCAAAAAATCAAAAGATGTTAAAAATATGATTTGGTCCTTTAAAAATTCTCTAAATGCACCCAAATGGATTTAAACTTTTTATGCAATTAAATCCCATCAAAAATTCAATCTCAACCTTGGCCTTGCGTGACTTTCTAATCTGGTCCTCGGCTCGTGATTTTCGCGATTTAACCCTCAATCGGCCATTAAACTCTCAAATTGCTCGATTTCGCCCTTGAACCCAAAATCTGTTTTTTGAAATACCTTTTTTTTGAAACATAAAAATAAAGAGTCAAAAATTGGGTAGCAACAGATGCCCCCTCTTTACAATGCTTACTACTAAAGTCTTGTAAAAGATTTTAAATAGTAAGCGTTGTAAAGAAAAAAAACAGAATGAAGGATAAGGGTCTCGTTTTCTGGGTGACCTACCCAAGCTAGATATGAAGGGTCTCATTTTTCTGGGTGACCGGCCCGGTTAGCATGGCCTCATTTGATGGGTGACCGACCCGGTTAGTGGTTAGAAAGGTCTCATTTCTCTGGGTGACCGACCCGGTTAGCATGGCCTCATTTGATGGGTGACCGACCCGGTTAGGATGGCCTCATTCGATGGGTGACCGACCCGGTTAGCATGGCCTCATTCGATGGGTGACCGACCCGGTTAGCATGGCCTCATTTGATGGGTGACCGACCCGGTTAGCATGGCCTCATTCGATGGGTGACCGACCCGGTTAGCATGGCCTCATTTGATGGGTGACCGACCCGGTTAGCATGGCCTCATTCGATGGGTGACCGACCCGGCCTCATTCGATGGGTGACCGACCCGGTTAGTATGGCCTCATTCGATGGGTGACCAACCCGGTTAGTATGGCCTCATTCGATGGGTGACCGACCCGGTTAGCATGGCCTCATTTTTCTGGGTGACCGACCCGGTTAGCATGGCCTCATTTGATGGGTGACCGACCCGTGGTCTCATTTTTCTGGGTGACCGACCCGGCTAGCATGGCCTCATTTGATGGGTGACCGACCCGTGGTCTCATTTTTCTGGGTGACCGACCCGGCTAGCATGGTCTCATTTTTCTGGATGACCGACCCGTGGTCTCATTTTTCTGGGTGACCGACCCGGCTAGCATGGTCTCATTTGATGGGTGACCGACCCGTGGTCTCATTTTTCTGGGTGACCGACCCGGCTAGCATGGTCTCATTTTTCTGGGTGACCGACCCGGTTAGCATGGCCTCATTTGATGGGTGACCGACCCGGTTAGGATGGCCTCATTCGAGTTTGTCATAAATCATTCATCCACTCAACGCAAGCACATTGCTTATCATGGGCTATCTGCGATGATCTTTGCTTTTATCCAAATCTGACCATGCCCCCAAGTGTGGGGTTGCTTGATTTTCCATTTAGCGCAAAGTTCTAGTATTATTCTTCTTTTGAAGTTCTGAGCATTATCAGTTCTGATCTTTTCTGGTGGTCCATATCGACATATCAAATCTCCTTCAACAAATTTCTTCAACACCTTTTGCGTTACATGAGCAAATGACCCAGCTTCTACCCATCTTGTGAAGTAGTCGATAGCCACGAGAATAACCTATGATCATTGCTGGCTTTTGGTTGATATACCCAATCACATCAATTCCCCACTTTGCAAAAGGCCACAGAGACATCAAGTTAAACATAAGAGCCGGAGGGGCATTGATTTTTGTCACCACGGACTTGACACTTATGACACTTGCGGACATAGTCGATGCAATCCTTCTCTAATGTCTTCCAGAAATAACCATTTCTTTGCATTTTTCTAACCATCATGCCTATTAGTATGGGTTGAGTCAATCCTTTCATGGACTTCTCGTAACGCGTTTCTGGCTTCAACTCCATCTAAGCATCTCAGCAAAGTACCATCAGATGACCTCTTATACAAAAACCTCCCCATCAAGGTAAAAATCCATTGTTAACCTCAAGATTTTCTTCTCTTTTTGGATGCCCCCAGGGTTTTGTATGAAATTATTGATATCGTAGTACCAAGGGTTTCCATCTATTTCTCCTTCAATTGAGCAGCAATGAGCTGGTTTATCTTCTGATATCAATGTGTATCAGCATCATTGACCTATTTGCTTTTGAGGCTGCCTTCATTTGAGGATGTAGAACTCTCCAAATTCTTCTGGCTTCTCTTACCTTCAATAGATTTCTTTGTTCCCCTGCTCAATTTCGGATTTTTATGGCCATCACCTAGTTCATGTTTTGAACGCTCCCTAGAACTCTCTGAATTTACACATTTATCTTTCTTCTTACCGGAGTCAAGTTTCTTCTCGCTTCTTTCTCTTCCCTTGCTTTCACCACCAGTAACAGATTCCCTGGAATTACAGACTTGACATCCATTTTCCTTGGAAGATCATGTTCCTCTCTTGCTTTTCTTTTGCTACTTTGGATATAAAAATCATTACTGTCTCCCGCAACAGTACTATGGCATCGGGTCACAGAACGAATAGAGTTTTTTATCCTTGTGCACTTTCTGCTCATTTTGTTTGCCTAGTTTGCCATTGCTTCTAGAATTTTCAGCATGCCTAGACAGTCTTGAATGATTATTAATATTTTCTCTCTTGCGAGCATCCCTAGGAGCTGTTTCAAGCAAGGATTCATATGGTTGTTTCGCTGAGATGGACAAATTCCTCTCTTTAGCATCCTTTACTAGAGCTGCCCAGTTCTGGTTCGTCTGCAAGGTCCTCGCATTACCCAAAATCCAAAGCGAGAGCTTAGCTCTTGTCAGGGCAACATTCATTCGTCTTACATCAGCGACAAACCCAATACTACTAGAGCTCAATCCATTCATAGATGAACTTGAATCAGCTGCTCTAATAGTGGAAAGTATCAGTATCAACCTCTAGGCCCTGAAAGCCATCAACAATATTGAACTCCATATCAGCAACAACAGATGATCCAAATGCATTAGAGAAACGAGAGCGCAGAAGTGAGAGCTGGGACTTATATGGAGTTATGATGCCAAATCTACCACCAAGTACCTCCTTTTGAAAAATCGTAGCAGCTCAACTGCAGCTTCAGCCTCACGTTCATTATAAGAGCCGATGCACCAGAATTTTTTTACCGCAAAGCTCCTGGCCGTCTGTAATGTCATAGAATAAATAAGGACCAAGAACCTCAATCTCATGAAATGATGTTGATTTGTTTGACATTTGCTCTCCGTTCATCAACTTGCTATCGTAAAAGTGCAAGGAGGGAAATTGACAAATTTCTGGGTGCATCCTATAAGCACGTAATGGAGATCATCTTTTCTTCAATTTATGATGGTTCAATTTGTTCGCTGCATTGGATGTTCTTGTTGTTAATTTCACCTCATGAACCAAAAACAAAATGCACAATCTTCTCACTTGAGATCTGTGATTGCGCCATGGTCAATGGCTAGGACTTTCACGATTTTCATTTCCACTATCTTCTCGCTCAGCAACCACTTTACAGTCTTTGCCTGCAGCTGCTGCTATCACTTCTACACATTTGTCAACTTGCTCACATAATTCTGCAGGCTCTTTCGTATTGGAGTAACTAACGGTTTCAATAGATGCTTTGCACTGTTCCCCAACAGATTGTAGAAATAGCTGCTGCTCATTTTCTTCAACATTTCCAACTTCTTTGAATGTCTTTTCTGATCCCCAGTTATAATCCATTCTGCTGCTCAACATAAAATCTAAGGCACTCTCACCAGTTGTTAGGCAAGATCTATTCGCGACTTCAGCATTGTCAGGTATCTTTTCATTTCCTCCATGGTGAAAAGATCTATTCTCGGCTTTAACATTATCAGATATATTTCCATTACCTCCATCATGATCAAGTACACACTTGATAATCCCCTCAGCCTCAAAATTCATCGAGGGCAAACTACTTTCTGTATTCACTAGAAACTGGAACAACATCCTGTAATGCTTCTTTGCTGTCTCCATTAGCATTGCTGGGGGTCACCACACCGTTTGCTACCTTCTCGTTTCCTTCACAATCTGAATAACCTTGAAAACCAGTATTATTGTCTTCACGGTCAATATGAAGTATCATATCTGGTAACTCAACATTCTGAGTCATCCTACTTGCATTATCCTGACTTCCGATATTAACATTGCCAGATGATCCATTACCACTGAATTTTGGCCTGATCAACTTTATTCTTTTATGCTGCTGACCTGATAAGCCAATGTGTTTATGTACTCCCTGTATTGGCAGCATTCACAATTTCTGTGCTTTTCTACGATGCTTGAAATCTATAAAAGGTATCACTTCTGGTATCTGGAGATCATCCCCCTTGCCAGCTGAAATATCATTCATGATAATCCCCTTTGAGACCTTCGGCAATTGACCCATTAATAAGTGGGAGTTCTTGTTCTGTTTCTTATCCTTGAAATTTGTAACCTCATCTTGCCTTTTCATCTGCGGCTTAATTTTTTCTTCACCTATTGCCAGGCCTGGGGACATCTGGGTCATAAGGAATATTGGATGCACCAATTCCATCTCCATAAGATGTTGAATATAAAGCATTAGACCTAGGCAATCTATCACCATCCAATACAGAAAAAGAAAGCTCAAAATTATGTGGCTCCATCAACTTTATTGGTGAAAGGTGTTCAGCTGGGTTCTTTGTGTAAGAATCCAGATCTACTTTCACGATTGATTGTTGCTCCTTTGAAGGCTCAATGGTTCTGAGACAAGATGGCCGAACAGAAACCCTGTTGTACACAAGCATATATGCACCCTGAGAAAGCACCTCGTCTAATTCAAACTAGAAACCTTGCTGTCATCAATTCTATGCCAGTTTCCATGGAAATCCTTGGTGTAACAGATGTAATGACCAAAAAATGATGCATTTAGCATATCCACGTGGACAACAACTGCATAAAGCTTGTATACATCGGTGCCATCTCCTCCTTCACTCATCATCTCAGGAAAAGTTACCCTTTTGTTAAGTTTACCATACCTCCCCCTCTGGAATCTCTTTAAAGCGATTGCAAGAACATTTGGAGCTCGTTGAATGGTAAGACGCTTCCATGCCTTAACATAGTTATTGCACCTGTCACATTTGTACATATTTTCTCCATGAAGCCACTCTTTGTCTGTGAATTGATCAAGGCATTCCTCCAAGGATGCAGCATCACCATGAATCTCAACAGTTAAACCCATCATGTTCTCAAACTGATTCGAAATCTTATTGCATTTTGCACAAATCACCTGAGATTGGAGGCGACCCCCAAATATGTGTTGAATTATTGTAGTCTCTTGAGATGCAGGTTCAACAGCCTTTTCCTCACCAAATTCATCAAGGCATACTGATTGCATAGTATCAATAGCAAACCTCATGATCTCATGAGCATCCTCCTGTCTTCCATAGCCAAGATTACCACCAATATTAGGTAACCGAGAAAGAATATTTATCGGTGAAAAGGGAAGCGTGCTTTGACTTGCTTTTTCAACATGGGATTGAAACATCAATCATTACGTCTACATTCTGTTTGATGTCCTTTATTCAACAAATATGCAACAAATGGCCTTGTGTATGTGAGGCATTGTAGAACCACGTTGGCAAAACGACTGTTTCCACAATTTAAGAGCCCACAGGGAGAAAATCCGGGCTTGTCTGAGTTGAAAAGTTTAATGAACTCTTCATACGGGAAAAGAACCTTTCCTGGCTTCTTTATAGGCTTAGAGTTAGAAACTCCACAGGCAGGAGCAAGTGCAATGCTAGAAAAGCTTTTAATCCCACCACCTGAAGGTTTAAAACCAAAGTTTGATCTTGTTGTTTGTGAAGAATTTAATTTGAACTCCTTGCATTTCAACTTGTGGCCAGCCTTCCAATGTGTTTCTTGGCATCCTGTGACGAGAACACTTTTTAGTCCCAAAACTGCCACAATTGCCACAAAGACAAGAGTCCTCTTCAACTTCCATATCTTGATTAATAAAACTTGGATCAATAGAAGTGTGGTTACTCTTAGCAGCTTCGAAATTAGCGTCGACTTCGAAATACTTGGACGCCGTATTCTTTACGAGGTGTAACAGCCTTATCATACTCTCTTCTGTGTTTGCTGGTAGAGTCCCCAAAGTTCTCTGTGGAGATGACAGAGCCAAAAGTAGCACCTTCATTTCGCTCATTTTTCTTGTTATCAATCGTTACAAAGCTGCCATCACCAGTGACACTTCTAGCTTCTTTTGCAGTGTACCCAACTGATCTTGCAACATTGGATCGGGTAAATTGCCTCTCAAGCAGCCTGTCTTTTATCTTTCTTTTACAATAAAAGAAGCTTTTCAACCTTTCTTTCAGACAACCCAAAGTTGAACTTGTGGTGAAAAATAAATCTCGTTGTATCACGAAATTCATTTTCAGAGAGTGCGTCACACTGCCTTAGGCAAAAATGCTTTTTTTTTTTTGCAAAAAGATATTATGGAGCATACATCCTAACGATAGGTTCTAGTTCCTTTACATGAGACATAGGGTAAGTTTACTACTTGGTCTCTAAAGAGGGTCTCTTGCTGTCCCAGTGATCACCCTCGTAAAGGCGATATGGGGGTTCAGCAGATAGCGAGATGGCACGTATACCACTCACTACCAGTCTAAACACTCAGCAAAGAGTTGGGGTTTACACAAACTTCAACCTTGACTCAAGTCATAGGTAAGCTGCTAGTCCCCCACTTAACTTAAAGTTTAGTGTGTGCTCTCAAAAATAATAAAAAAGTGATGCATGATGACAAGATGTAAAGATGCATGCTAAAGCTTATAAATACTCCATAGCAACATGAAAAGAAATACATATCATAAACAAACAAAACTATCAAGCTTAGTCCAAATCCCCAGTGGAGTCGCCATTCTGTCGCACCCCAAAAAATATGAAAGTGGCCGCGGCATCGTGACGACTCGTACCCGTGAGCGGGGGATTAAATGTCGAGGGGTTCTCTATTTTCGTAAAAAAAGGGAGTCGCCACCTAGTATTAATGGTTACTAGGAAACCTAAAACTGGTCTTTCAGAGATTCAAGGGTAAGGGACTGGTTGCATAAAGGGAAGGTTTTAGCACCCCTAGTACGCCCTACCTAAGGTAAGCTGCTTGACGTTTGGCTTGTTTATGATTTGATATGTCAAAACAATATGTAAAATAAATGGCAAATGGGATATTACTCCGCCGAATATTTTGGATATTAATCCCTTAGGATTTATTTACCCAAATACCAACAGTGAATAATAGCATATCATTCCCGTCGAATATTTTGGATATTAACTCCTTAGGATTTATTTACCCAAATATCAACAGTGAATAATAGCATATCATTCCCGTCGAATATTTTGGATATTAACTCCTTAGGATTTATTTACCCAAATACCGACAGTGAATAATAGCATATCATTCCCGTCGAATATTTTGGATATTAACCCCTTAGGATTTATTTACCCAAATATCGACAGTGAATAATAACATATCATTCCCGTCGAATATTTTGGATATTAACCCCTTAGGATTTATTTACCCAAATACCGACAGTGAATAATAGCATATCATTCCCGTCGAATATTTTGGATATTAACCCCTTAGGATTTATTTACCCAAATACCGACAGTGAATAATAGCATATCATTCCCGTCGAATATTTTGGATATTAACCCCTTTAGGATTTATTTATCCAAATACCAACAGTGAATAATAGTATATTATTCCCGTCGAATATTTTGGATATTAACCCCTTTTGGATTTATTTACCCAAATACCGACAATGAATAATAAATTCCCAAAAGAAAAAAAATAAGAATTTTATATTTTTTTGAATATTGGCCAATACCCTTTGGATTTTACAAACTTGTTGTAAAATCTCAAAATGCAAGCAATGATTTTTTCTTTGCGAAATCCATGCTAAAACTCATTTTCTCTTCAAAACCCAACATAATATAATTTTTTCAAAAGAAAAACAATTTTTTAAAATATGCTAGTGTATTGGCCGTATGCAAGAAAACAACACATTTTTTTTCTTTAATAAAAGTATTTTGGAAAATTTGTATTTTTATTTTTTTTAATTTTTTATTTTTTATTTCTCTCGGGTGGGCTGCTTGTCAGCCCACCCTATTTGGAGTTTGGGCTGCCAGCCCAGACTATCTCGGGCTGGGCTATCAGCCCAGAAAGACCTGGGCCGTCGGCCTAGACAAATCTTGGGTCTGGGTCGTCGGCCTAGACAGGTCTGGGTTATGGGCTTCAGCCCATGACTTCTCTTGGGCTGGGCTCCAGTCTCTGCGGGCTGGAACCCAGACCCCTTGGGATCTTGGGCCGGGCACAAAGCCCGGCCCTCCTCACTCAGGCCCAGCCCGCGTGCAAGGGGACAAAAATCGTCCCCTGCATGCAGCGGTGTGGGGAAGACGATGAACAGGATATATGCAAATTTTCGAGTGTAATGAAAAGCGTACCTGCTAATACGTTTGTGTAGAGGACGTCGAGGTGATTCTTCTGGTCGTGGTGGCGTCGGAGATGGTGGCCGGAATAGTCGTCGGAAGGCTGACTGTCACGTTGCAGA
Source organism: Salix purpurea (assembly GCA_027405865.1). Lineage (NCBI taxonomy): Eukaryota > Viridiplantae > Streptophyta > Magnoliopsida > Malpighiales > Salicaceae > Salix > Salix purpurea. The sequence continues at coordinate 29,303,144 of JAOWLH010000002.1, forward strand.
CGATGCCGTTGGCTGCTGCTTCTTTACCTGAGATGATGGAAGAGTTGCTGGGGTTGAAGGGCGGCTTATGGTGATGAGAAGGAATGACAATGGTGGTCGACGGTGGTGATGTGGCTGAGCCGAGAAGGAGGGAGAGAGAGCGTTTTGGGTCTGTGTATTTTAGAGAGAGAGAAGAGAAAAAATGGAAAATGAAAGCAGAGGGGGATAGTGAAGGAGAACAAATGCGAGGGAAAAGAAAAATTCCCCAAAGTTTACGTGAAATTCCCTTGTATTCTCCCTTTGTTTTTTTTTTTTTTTCTCCCCTCTTTCTCTTCGTCTCTGCTTCTATTTATAGCCAGAGCCACCCAACGTTCATCAACGTTTAAAGCAGAGTATTGAATGCAATCAGAGGAAAATCAGGAATGAAATCACGATTGAATGGGTAACTGAAGATCAGGAAAATCAGGAATGAAATCACGTTTAATGCAGGGTATTCCTACTGGGGATTTTGAGCTGTTGAGCTGGCTGAAGAGGATGAAACGGGAAGAAAAATCATTACTGACTAGGAAAAAATATCTGACTTAGCTGCTGTGATCAATGCGAATTGAAAGAAAAATCAATTTGAAAAAGGAATAAAAATTTGATTGATCTGCTTTAAGCGCGCCTGAAAAATTCAAACAAATGCATGCCGGAACAGTGCATGTTTCCTTTTTTATGCAGATTTCAAAAAATCAAAAGATGTTAAAAATATGATTTGGTCCTTTAAAAATTCTCTAAATGCACCCAAATGGATTTAAACTTTTTATGCAATTAAATCCCATCAAAAATTCAATCTCAACCTTGGCCTTGCGTGACTTTCTAATCTGGTCCTCGGCTCGTGATTTTCGCGATTTAACCCTCAATCGGCCATTAAACTCTCAAATTGCTCGATTTCGCCCTTGAACCCAAAATCTGTTTTTTGAAATACCTTTTTTTTGAAACATAAAAATAAAGAGTCAAAAATTGGGTAGCAACACCAGCCATGTTACCCAATCTCCTCGGCAATTTATACTCCAAACAATGATTCATACTCATCTGTCTTGCAGTCTTATATTCGAAATCTTCGGTTCAACATGTCCACAACCCTGAAACCAGTTCTTATTCTCACTGCATTGCATGCATCTCATGTCCAAGCTGCCATCATTTGTGCTCGAGAATGTAACTTTCAAATGAAAATTCGAAGTGGAGGCCATGACTATGAAGGTGATTCTTATGTGTCAGATGTTCCATTCTTTGTCCTCGACATGTTCAACCTTCGATCAATTGATGTTGATGTAGCTAGTGAGACTGCTTGGGTTCAAACCGGAGCAACCCTTGGCGAAGTTTACTATAGAATTTCTGAGAAAAGCAAAACACATGGTTTTCCAACTGGTGTTTTTCCTACAGTCGGTGTTGGTGGTCACTTCGGTGGTGGTGGATATGGTAATATGATGAGAAAATATGGCCTCACCGTCGATAACATAATCGATGCAAAAATGGTTGATGTTAATGGAAGACTTCTTGACAGAGAATATATGGGAGAAGATTTATTCTGGGCTATAACAGGTGGAGGAGGATCGAGCTTCGGAGTTGTTCTGGCATATAAAATTAATATCATTCGTGTTCCTGAAGTTGTCACTGTTTTTTGGGTTCGAAGAACAGTCGAACAAAATGCAACAGATATTGTTGAACAGTGGCAACAAGTTGCATACAATCTTGAAGATGATCTTTTCATCAGACTTACCATGGACGTAGTAAACAGTACTGCTCGAATCAGCGAAAAGACGGTAAGGACTACATTCCGAGCATGTTTTCTCGGAGACTCTGAATGATGTAGAACAGGTTGCGAAATCATACATGCTGAAGAGGGATCACCCGAAATTCAAAGGCAACTGAATTTCGACAACCGGGTCGTCGAAGTCGGAATAACACGAAACTCACCCAGTCAATGCGTTTTGTTGTTTGCGGAAAATTCCATCATTTTGACATGTATGACCTCGACCGGATTTTGGCCAAATTCCATCGTTTTAGCCCCGAAATCGTCATTTTTACTATTTTAGGAAAGTTTTGTTTTTGCAATAACTTTTGAATTAAGAGTCCAAATTGACTTTGGTCAATTGGTACTCTCTTAGAATTCATAGGTCTTTCATATTCTGCATTTATCTCAAATTTTCCATTTATGGCAAATTTAATGTTTTATGTCCTTTCCTTTTCTGTATTGAATTAGGCTAGGGTTTTCTCCTTAAGTATCTTTGTAAACCCTGCAGCCGACTTCAACTACCATTCTATTGAATAAACTTTGTGTTTGATTGAGATTTAATCTCGTTTTCTTTGATTTTACGGAATATTGACGTTGGTCATATTCCCGCGTGATTTTCTACTGCGTCACTGAAAGACTCCTTTCTATCATGAATGCAAGCTTCCCTAAACTGGGTTTGCTTTGGTCAGACTATATCGAAATGAGTTGGCTTGAATCAGTCCTTTTTTGGACAGATTTCCCTCTCGGGACACCAACTAATGCTTTGCTAAGTAGAACACCATAATCACTTACTTACTTGAAAAGGAAATCAGATTACGTTCAAAAGCCAATCCCAAGGGATGGTTTGGAGGGAATTTGGAAGAAAATGATCGAGCTACAAACGCCTCAGCTTACTTTCAATCCTTATGGAGGAAATGATTTTCTAATCCTTCTCTTACTTGTGTTCATCCATGGCGACTGACGCCTCCACCACCAACCTTTTGTCCGAGAGCAGCTCCACCATAACCACTTTAATTACCATCAATGTTGCAGCTCAATTACCAATCAAATTCACACCCACCAACTATCTGTCCTGGCATGCCTAATTCAATGCCCTTCTTTATGGGTATGATCTCATGGGTTGTGTTGATGGTTCCAATATCTGCCCATCAATTGCCCAAATAGTGTCTCACAACTATTTGAGCACGGGGGTGGTACTTCTTCAAGGCCTAAATAAAAATGATGTGTACGAGTGATCTCCACAATTCCTCTATCAACCGCAAGCTATGATGGGTGTGGTGGTCTCTCCCAACCTCTGGCATCGACGCCTTGGTCACTCCAATCAAAAAATTCTCCAACAAGTCTTTCATTTGTTTTCCATTAATGTGTCTTCCAAGTCAAAGTCCGTTTGTCATTCATGTCTATGTAATAGAAACCATTGTCTCCTGTTTGGTACTTCATCTCTCACTAGTGATGTTTGAGGCCCTACTCCGTACCCTTCTATTTATGGTTTCTCATAATATGTTATAATTGTTGATCACTTTACCAAATATATATGGTCTTACCCTCTCAAAAAGAAATCTGATGTATTTTCCACTTTCATCACCTTCAAAAAGCCCTTGTCAAAAATTACTTGAAAAAAAAAACAATCACTAGATTATATACCGATGGTGGTGGTGAATTAATCAAACTTTAACATTTTATCTTCTCCAATAGTATCACCCATCTTCTTAAACTTTCTTGGTATTGAGGTACTTCCCATAACCATGGGTCTATTCCTCTCTCAATATAAGTACATCCATGATCTTCTTGTCACTTCCAAGATGGATGGTGCCAAAGCAGTCAATACACCCCTCTCCAACATTGAATCTCTTATGCTCCATGATGGCTCCTCAACAGATGCCACTACCTATCATTGTCTTGTCGGTGGTCTTCAATACCTCAGTCTTACACACCTTGACATCTCCTTTGTAGTCAACAAGCTCTCTCAATTCATGCATTCTCCCTCAGAGGCTCTGGCAGGCTCTCAAACGCCTTCTTCGTTACTTGAAGGGTACAATCTTTTTTGGTCTTTATATTTGTCTTCGCTCCTCTCATCGTCTATATGCATTTTCTGATGCTAATCGGGCTAGTGATCGTGATGATCATAAGTCAACAACTGGCTATGTTGTCTATCTAGGAGGAAATCTAATCTCTTGGAGCTCTTGTAAGCAGCGAACAGTCTCTTGCTCCTCTACTGAAGCCTAATATTGGGCAATTGCAGCTACCACCACTGAACTCACATGGTTCCAATCCCTATTATGTGAACTTGATATCTCTATTAATGACCCCGGTTGTCTCCTATGACAACATTGATGCCATCTTCTATTGTGCCAATCCTGTCTTGCACTCACGTATGAAACATATTGAGATTGATTTTAAGTTTGTATGAGGTCGTGTCGCTCATGACCTTTTTCAAGTAACTCATGTCTCCACTACCGATCAACTTGCTGATGCACTCACTAAACCCCTGTCACATCCTCGTTTCTAGCTTCTTTCCTCCACGATTGATGTCTCCGATGGTGCCACAATCTTGTAGGGGCATGTTAATGAAACTCCTGCATAAAAGGAAATCAGCTCATGATCTGTCATAAGATTGGCAGAGGCTACTCCTTCGACTGTCTGTCCTATTTCATTTTATTAAAATTAAATATGTCATTAAAGCCTGATTACATCTCATTCAAAATTGATTGTATTACTTTATTAGTTTCATTCAAACTGTATATAAATATGTAAATATACAACCAGAAATTCATCAATCAAAGAACAATTCTTCTAAATCTTATAAGCCAAACTCATAACCTAATATTTTCTTGTGCGTGAACTGAGCTAAGACAATAAGTTATTGTAAATCAATTTTTACAGTTTATTAAGATATTTTTTTGTTTATTTAGATAATAAAACACCATAAAAAACTATAATTTTTTGTATAATATAATTGTTTACTAGTGAAATTAATGGGAAGGTTATAAAGAGTTTGGAAAATACTGTTCAAAGTTGTTCTAAATTAGGCCTGATAAACCTTGATTATAAATACAAGTTCCATAGATATCAACTAAAAAAACAAATATATTTAAAATTTTAAAAAGTCCAAGCATTGTTGGAGCACTGTAAGGCATAAGCCAAAAACAAAAAAGTCTAGATCAATTTTTATTTTTATTTTTTATTTATAATGATTGGAAAAATCAATATCCAATTATTTGGGTTTGAAAACCAAAATCTTAGTAAAAAACACCCCAAAAAATATTACATAAAACCTTAACTAACCCATTGGTATCTTTGAAACACCTTTTAGTCAATAAAAAAACCAAACCAAATTTAGAATATTTTTATGTATTTTTTCCAACATGGATAAAAGACTATAAAACCTTTGTTGGAAACTTTTTAAAACTGAATCTATTAATACAAATATTTCTCGTGGCTAGAGTATAGCATGCAGATTCCTTCCTCTCATCTCTTCTCTGTATAATGATTTTCTAATCTTTAACATTTGGAACCGAAACATAAAATATAAAGTTTAAGATATAAATATTAAAACCTAAAGAAACAAGAACCAAATAATCCAAACTTAAAACTCGAGTAACCAAGTTGTTGCATGGAAATTAAACTTGGTCCCAATTCCACCAATCGTGACTGTTTTCAATGTCTCGAGAACCTTGGAATAAAATGAAACAAAGCTTGGTCATCGGTGGTAGCCCATAGAGAATAAGCTTGATGAAGATATTTTCACTAGAATTTTCTTAAGGAAAGTTGATTCCAGTGAAGAAGGAAAGACCACAATACAAATTGCATTCACCACCTTATTTCTTGGTGAGGTAGATAGGCTTCTTTCATTGTTGCACGGGAGCTTTCCCGAGCTCGGATTGGTGAAAGAAGATTGCATTGAAATGAGCTGGATCGAGTCAATTCTATATTTTTCTGGATTCCCAAACAATTCATTCGTAGATGTTTTGCTTGACAGGACTCCTATATTTGATGCATTAATAAAAGAAAAATATAACTACATGAAGGAACCTGTCACAGTCCTAGGCGCGAGGGTGCACCAATGAGAACATTATTGGGTTATCGGCAGCATGCATGGGCAGAGGCAGATTCAACAGGAGTGTGTAACGGGTGCGTGTGAACATCGATAACATATGCGACATTACTTCAGACTTGGATAGAGGGTTGTCCAATACATGTAGAAGCACAACTAGGTTGGCAGAGAGGGCTCCACTGGCTAGCTTGAAGGTCTGTGAGGTGGCAGACCAAAGGAAGTTACAAAAGGGTAGTTGGAGGAAGTTTTTTGGCAATTATTGTTTTTTCTAAAATAGCCACTTGTATAAATCTGTCTAGGGGTGACGGTTTTAGATGTAACTTCCACGTTCTCTTGAGATAAAAGGGAACTAATGGAGTGTCGCTTGCAAGCAGATTTGTGCATGGCACACACAACTAGTTCTGTGTATCCTTTACTTCAGAATTAATAAAGGTGGGAGTGTTTTCCTGTAAACTGTGTTTGTGTTTCTGATTTGTTTACTTGTGTTCTTTTTGATTGTCTATTGCGTGGAAGAATTTGAGGAAAGTTCTTTGGGTGTGTGAAACACCTTAGTGATAGGCTAAACACGAGTTAATATTGTGAGGAAGGTTGAGTCTAGTGCGGGACTAGACTGTTATGCTGGGTGTAAAATCTTGTTGAAAATTTTATCCCCGTGTCAAGTGGTATCAAAGCCAGATCTATTCTGTTTTGGTGACTTGATCCGATAGTGAATGCCATCAGGCAACATGGAGTCGATTCGAGACAAACTCGCTTATCTAAAAACTATTCCAGGTCTTGTGACTGAAGATGAAAATCAATCCATGAACGAAAAACTTGCATACACTGTAGAACTGGCAGAGAGGGCTGTAGGGCAGTATATGGATCTTGCGGTAGAGATGAGTCGTTAGTTCAATGATCTTAAAAGGCAAGATCACTATTCTAAAAAGGAAGTAGTGAACATCCCTAGGGGTAGTGGTTCATCCAAGCCGCAGTGCCACAGACAGTCGTTTGGCGGTGTAAGAAATTCCATGGAATTGGAAAATTTCCTTTGGGACATGGAGCAATATTTAGTACGATTTTAAATGGGTGACAGGGCATTGCGTCCCTGTATACTGGATGAAGTCCGGAACGCGGAATTTCTTTGGGACCACCGCATTTCGAACTAAACACATGCAGGAGGCTGCTGATTGCACAAATGCAGGTGGTTGTGGAGGATCCTGAATTCTTTCTCCTGTCACCTCATTAGGGTTGTTTGTCGTTTGTGCAGGCCTATTCGAAGGACCTTCTCCTGAAGCATTTCTTAATGCTTGTTCGAGTAGACCAGTAAGACGGGCTACGCTATCTTTCAAGGCATTTAGCTCTCCTTGGAAATGGGCTTCTTGGTGTGCACGCTCTTCATTCTCCATGCTTCTTTGTCGGAGCTGAGTATTGTAAATTCTAGAAGGTGAAGTTCTTCGGGGACCTATATTTTGACCTGTTGATGATATGCATGTTTTTTTATGAAAAATGAATATATGCATGATGATTTTTATTTTGAAAACCAATCCATGACTTCCTTGTCGGGTAAGACCCGTAGTCTGATGCTTGAGGAGAGTCTTGCCTGAATATTCAAATCAATTGAATCATACACACTTGACAAAAAGCAAAAGGTGGACCTTGTCCATTTCATTCATCAAAATAGAGTCATACAAAAGCATTTACTCAAACGCTACCCCTCTGTTAGCTACAAACCTAGCAAAACATTAGAGTTCATCCAAGTATGCTTCAAATTTACGAGCACTTCCGCCAACTCTAGTAGCCTTTGCATGTAGCTCATCGGCTTTTCTAGCTACTATGTCAATTAGCTTATCTGTTTGCTCTATTTTATGATGAAAAACGATATTATCCTGACGTAACGTTTCGTTACTGGCAGTCAACGAGTAATTATTTTTTTCTAAAATCAGAACCATTTTCTCAAGCTGCCGGGCGTGCTCCTTAGCCTTTTGTAGCCCTGCATCGATCCTTGTTGTCTCAGAGTTCAACTGAGCTTCAATTTCAGCGGTGCATTCTTGCCATTCACTGCGTTGCTCTTGCACTATCTTTAGTTCCCCTTCCTGAGTTTCTAATTCAACTTGTAAGGTGGAAACACGATCTCTTAGGCCATTGGCTAGGGTTAAGTATCTTTTCATGTCGGACTCTGTTACCCTTCTTGCCTCTAACTCGTTTTTCGCCTGAACCTTGTATTGGGCTTTCAACTCTTTTTCTTCTTCAAGGACCAGACTAGCCACCCTTCATTTCTCCTTCTCAGTTTCCCACTTCATCTTGTAGTGATCTCTTTCCTTTTTTACCGATACTATCAAATCTTGGCATTCATGCTCTCTACTCTTAGAGGCTTTCTTCAAAGCAACCAATTCTTTTTCCATTGCCTCATACTTACTAGTCAGGTCATCACGTCGTGAGTCCATTTCTTCTAACTAACTCTTTCTTTGCATCAGCTTATTAATCTGCTCTTATTTTCTTTGCAGTTGTTGATCCAACGAAACCCTCATCTGTCTTTCTTCCAAGAGTTGCTCTTCGAGGAATTTTTGACGACCTTCGCTGTTGTTGAACTCAATCCTCAACTTCTCCAACTCTTCCTATACATCTTCCTTGTCAATCTTTTTTCTTTTAGTTCCCGCAACCTCAGGTGCCTTATCTCGCATCAGGTTTTGTCTTACTGCATTTTGGGGTGCCTCGTAGCTCCTCCAAGCTAAATAATTAGGACTAATAGAAGACTCTTTTGGGTGAGGCTCTCTACCCACTAAAACAGGTTGCCCCAGTCACTTTTCATAACCTCGAGCTCAGCCACTGAATTGACTTCTTTGAAAGAACCCATGCACCTGATCAACCCTTTAGTTCTCGGTACATATTGGGTTTCCCCGAACTGCCTGGTTACTAAGGAGGGACAATAGCCTATATAACTGGTTAAGCCAATTAATGGGACCCATGCCTTACTACCACAACTCATTAGATAAGTTGAACTACTCACCCAAGGAGCTTTCCATCTGAATTTACTTTCAAGAAGCTCTTGGTATTTCTCCATCCAAGCTTTTTCATCCAAATCCTTCTATTCTTCACTCAAAACTAAACCAAGAGGCCTCATGTTAAACCACCAAAAGTTGTTGAAGACTTCTCTTGGGGTTTCCAGATGGCTAACAATCCACATGAATAATAGAGGGATACAACACTGCATTGCTCCTTTCCCACGCAACCTGCAATGGTGCAAAGATAAGAAGGTCTCAGCCAATATAGCTGCAGTGGGATTATTTTTTCTTTGCTCATATTCAACAAAAACACTAGCTGCTTCCAAGCTAATAATTCCAACAGCTTTTGAAGGGAACAATACCAAACCAAAAATAGCAAAGGCCACTAACCGACACCCTTCTTCTCCAAGCCTCCCTTTATCTTTACTTGCTTTCAACTTGTTCTCAATTGCCTTCCATTTGAAATCTCCAGAAGATGTCATGTACTGGTTTACTTGATCCAAGCCTAAAAGCTTAACGACCTCTTGGGCTATATTCTCAATTTTCTGCCTGAAATAGACTTTGTGAGGATTGTGAGGAAAACTAAGGATTTGAGTATACTCTTCTATGGTAGGGGTCATGTCGATGTTCCCAAAGGTAAAACATCGGTAATTGGGATCCCAAAAGTGCATAAGGGCTTTGACGGCTGATATCTGAATTGGGATCTTCATCAAATGAGCGATTCTTCCATATCTGACTTCAAATAGCGCCTCATCTACATACCCCAAGATGGGCATAAGCCTCTTCATATTTTCTAAAGAGCAGTGGATTTTGGTCATATGTGGCAACTCATTGATCTTACCCTCAGGCAATCTCCCTCAGTTAACTGCCTCATCTCGGATCTTTCCTCGTATTCTGAAAAGGTAAAGGAAGTCATGGTCTTGGATTGATAATTTCTGTGAAAATTTTAAAAATGAAATGAATAATTGGAGAGTTTGTGTCCCACGTCCTAAGTCATTACATGAGGGGTAAGCTTTCTATCTGGTCTCAAAAAGGTCTATGAACTGCCCAGTGACTACCTTACGTGTAGTATAGGGGTTTTCAAGAAATGGTTGGGGCATAGTATGACCGTCATTATCAAGTAAACACTCAGTTCATAGTTGGACGTTTCACGAATCTGAACCCCGACTGAAAGTCATGGGGCAGACCGCTAATCCCCACCTAACTTAAATTTGGGTTTACACTGGAAATTAAAATGCATGATGACATTAATTTAAATTTATTGTTATGCATGAATTGAAAGTAAAATGCATGCTAAAGCAGTAAAAATGCAAGTAAAAAAAATGAATTCAAAAATAAAAATCAAACAAACAATGCTCAGTCCAGCAATTTCCCAGTGGAGTCGCCATCTGTCGCGACGACGATTTTTTCGCGCTTCGCGCCCCGCCGTTCCCCAGGGTTCGGGGGAGACAGCGGCGCGCGGTGAAAGTGGTGTGTTTTATAGCCGTAAGAATTACGACTATAAATATCAGGAGTCGCCACCTAATATTAAGGTTTTTAGGAAACCTATTGGTCTGCGAGAGTCTAGGTAAGGGGACTTGTTGTGCAAGGGGAAGACGCATCACCCCCAGTGCACCCTACCTAAGGTAAGCTGCATTGTTGTTTGATTGTTTTTTTTCTAAGTTAAAAATTTTGCATTGTATTTTCAAAAACCATTTTTGTTTTGTTTGCGGGTGTATTTTACATTGTAATTTTACACCGCAGTTACAAACCTTTTTTATCTACTGATGTACTTTACAATGTAATTTTACAACGTAGTAAAAATCTTTTTTATCTACGGATATATTATACAATGTAATTTTACACCGTAGTAAAATCTTTTTTATTTGCAGATGTACTTTACAATGTAAATTTACACCGTAGTTAAAAACCCCTTTTTTATCCATGGATGTACTTTACAATGTAACTTTACACCCTAATAGATAAAACAAAAATATTTATAATTATTTTTGATATTTTGGCCAAATTCCAACGGATAATCATAAACTAGTTACGATATCAAAATTTTCGTTTTAAAATATGAGAAAGATGCAACATATTTTTTTTTACGAAGAACATAATGAGAAAACTTTGGAATTCGGCCGTATGCATGAAAACAATTGATTTTTTATATTTTTATGAAGATTTTTTTATAAATATTTTTGTTATTTTTAAAATAATAAATGAAAAAAAAATAAAAATAAAAGGCTGGTGGGCTGGGCTGCCAGCCCAGATGGGCCGAGAGGCCCATCACCTTTGGTGGCTGGGCCGGGAACAAAATCTGGCCCAGAATAGTGGCAACGCTAGGGAGTGAATTAATTCACTCCCCAGGTTGCAGCGAAGGAGAAGGTGAATAGTAAGATTTTCGACTGTGACGAAAGGCTTATCTATTAGTACCTTTGGGTAGAGGAGGTCGAAGTGATGATTTCTGTGGTGGTGGCGGCGTCAACGGTGGCCTGTGGTGCCCGGAAAAAGCCTCCGATGTTATGGCGTTCACGCTGCAGTCGCAGAAACGTCGCCGGGAGCTTCGCCTGAACGTGTGTTTATGTTTCTGGTATAGAGGGGAAGTGAATGGTGATGATGAGGTTGTTTTTGGGGTGGCCGAAGGACTGCCAACGGTGGAGAGAGAGAAACGGGACTTTGTAACTAGAGAGAGAGAGAGAGAGAGATGAAACCGAAGAGAGAGAGAGCGGTGTTGACGAAGAAGAAGGTGGTTGATCGTGTTTTTTTGTGTCAAAGATCACTACAATTTCCCCTTGAATCTCTTTTCTTCTCTCTTTTTTTGTTTATCTCCCCTGTTCTTCTCTGTCACCTTCTCTGTTCAAAATTTCCCCCCCGTATGCAGCGTCCATGGCTGTTATTTATAGGAGAGTTCGGCCTGACATGGTGGCTGACTGTCAGCAGCATGGTGGCCTGCAACAACGGTGTGGTGGCCTGCAACAACGGCGTGGTGGCCTGCAATATCGGCGTGGTGGCTGTCGTCGATGGGCTGTCGACTGGCGTGCAGGTAAAGGCAACGGCGGGACTGCAGTTTTGAGATAAAGGGGAAATGCAATTCGGTCCTTCAATTTGTAATTGTTTTAATTGTGCCGCCAATTCTATTTAAATTTTTAATTTTATGCAATTGTACCCTTTCTGAATTTCAACATTATCCTTAACTTTGAGCGCCCTTTTCATGTTGGTCCTTATGACGCAGCAGAAAATCACAAGGGAATACGACCAACGTCAATATTCCGTAAAATTAAAGGGACTTGTTTCCTTCCTTTGCCCAGGGTTCAAGTCCCACCATGCACGCTTGTCACCCCTGCTGTGCCTTACATGCTCACTGGGTTTGCAGGATGTTCAGTGAGTCCGGGAATTAGCTGTGGTGCGCGTAAACTGGCCTGGACACCCCGGTTATCGGAAAAAAAACCCTTAAGAAACATATGTGAATTATAGAGATCTTGACAATGGAATCACAAGCAAGCATTTGGAGTAGGAAATATTTTAAGAACAACTTTAATAGGTTGGTTCACATGAAGACTGCAGTCGATCCTGCTAATTTCTTTAGGCATGAACAAAGCCTTTGATTATGGACTATATATTGATTTAGTACTGCATAACCTATACAAGTAAGACTTCGATTATATTCAGTGGGTCCGGGGAATAATCGAGATGCGCGTAAACTGGCCCGGACATGTCGGTCACCAAAAAAAAAGACTTCGATTATGTATTCGAGTTCCCTTTTACTTATTTTTCAATTTAATAATACAATGTCGAAGAAGATTATCTCTATTGAGTCACGTAATTAATTAAGATCTATTTGGCCTCCGAAAGGAAATGTAAAATAAAAAAAATAAAAGCACCAAACAATGTTAAATTTAATTTAAAGAGGACCCGTAAGCTCATTTGCACATAGTCGCGAGATGAGGTTAGGATCTTGACTCAAATATGGCATATTACCATCGAGGATTCAAATCCTATGTGAGATCCCATATAAATAATTCCTCATGTATGTCCAAAAAACTACCAGAAGCCTTGCTTACACCGGCATCACCAGTTTTTAATCTTAAGTCTTCTAGGATTAGATGCATACGGCTCAAGAATAATATGAGTATTTATAAATTTCCCTTAGGTAACATAAACCCGGTTTGATTTCCTCGAGCTGCACATGCATATTGTTGAAGATGTTTAATTTATTAAGTGTTTGTTTATAGTGTGGTTGCGGTTGTTTTTAAAAGTGTTTAGAATGTGGTTGTGGTTGTAGTTGCGGTTGTTTTTTGTTTAGATTTGCATCAAAATAATATATATTTTTTTAAAATTATTTTGTTTTTAAATTATTTTTGACATCAACCCATGAAAATGATATAAAAACACCAAAAAAAATTAATTTAATGTAAAAAAATAAAAATAAAAATAAAAATTTCATGTTTTTAAAAAATGCTTTTGAAACACAATAACAAACAGTGCCTAATTTATTAAAGTCGTTTTATAAAATAAAACATGCTAGAAAAAATTCAAGACTAAATGTTTTCTCCTATTTCTGGGTGATGGATGAAATAAGAAAAACCCTAGAATATTTTATAACAACGCATTTAGTCACCTACCCCTGTTCTTTTTTAATATATATTTTAGCATGTTGTTTGATTAACTTGATTTTTTCATGCGTTGAAAGCCGCAATTTCGACAAGGGTGACATTCTCGTGCTAGAAACCTCATTGGCTGTCTTCATGACATTTTGTTTTTGTTGATTACTTTATCAACCTGTCTATATATGAAGTTGTTTGCCGTAGACTTTGAGACATAATATATTTCTATAATAGATAATTAATAGACTACGTCCAATCCTTTCAACGATAAGGTAAGACCAAATTATACGTATCTTTATACCTGAGATTATCCACTACGTCAAATCCTTTCAACGATAATTAATAGACTAGCAATCGGGTGCAATCAAATTTGTCAGCTTGGTTTATCTTGTACGTTTTAAATTTGAAAAATTACTTGAAGGAAATCTCATAGGTAGTTTATAGGATTGTTGTAGTGAGAAATTTCTCGTCTCTGAAAACTACAACAATCAAAATTCCGTACAGTTTTGACAAATGGAAAGTTTTTTTCTCAAGAAAAACGTTTTGTTAATGGAGTGCCATGACAACCTCAGCATGATCCTACCTTCCAGACTCAAAACGTCATCAGCATGAATATTTTTTTTTAATAATCAGGGTGTCTGGACCAGCTTGAGCACATCTCAATTAATCCCCGGACCCGCTGAATATTCTGCAAGCCCAGTGAACAAGTAAGGCACTGCGAGAATGACAAACATGTCTAATAGAGTTTGAACCTGGATAACTAAAAGCGTACCGCTAGTCCAAGACGCTGCTGGCCATCAGCATGGATATTGAAGCATAGAATCATTATCTGCATGAGTAGTTTGTGAACTTCATTGACGTAATTAACAAGTTTTAGCTTATCGTACGTTGAATCAAGATACTGATAGATGTTAGGCATGCACAAGAAGCACATGATTAATAGAATGTACAAGCTATCAATCCTTTGATGTCAATATTATTCGGCTGAATAAATTAAAAGTATTAAAATCCAACGTCTGGGTTGTCATTGCCCATGTAATCGAACAAGAAAATATGAACAAAGCTAACACCCCAAGAAATGCTACCATAAACTGTCAACTTCTTGTCTTGCCGAACAAGTTGGCTAAGATCCTTGCTTGCAAATTTCCACCTTCCCATTTGTCGATGTTGCTCAGCTGTAATCTAGATCATGCATGGTTGAATTTTCACCATCTTGCAGATTAATAGATAATCGCCATTCTGAATTACTATAAATAAGGGAGTCTCTTGCATCTTTCTATACGCACAAAAACATGATCAGAACCATGAATTCTCTGAGCTCTTCGATGTTCCCATTCCTGTTTCTCTTTCTGTTTTCATTCTCATGGCTAGCTTCAGCTGACCGTCATGAGGATTTTCTTCAATGCCTTCATTCTCAAAACTTGAACTCCCTTTCTAAGGTAGTGTACACCCCAATCAACTCCTCATATTCATATGTATTGCAGTTTTCATTACGAAATGGCAGGTTCAACACAGAAACCACCCCAAAACCACTAGTTATTGTTACACCTCTAAATGTAGCTCACATTCAAGCTGCCATTACCTGCTCCCAGAAACACGGCCTGCAAATTAGAGCTCGAAGTGGTGGCCATGACTATGAGGGCCTCTCTTATGTTGCTGTTGTACCCTTCGTGGTTATTGATCTTATAAATATGCGAACAGTTACAGTTGATGTAGGAAACAAAATTGCATGGGTTCAAGCTGGAGCTACACTAGGAGAAGTTTACTACAGAATCGCTGAGAAAAGTAGAACTCTTGCCTTCCCAGCGGGGGTTTGCCCAACTGTGGGATCCGGAGGGCATATTAGTGGAGGAGGACATGGGATGATGATGCGTAAATATGGCCTTGCTGCCGACCATATAATTGATGCCAAATTAATAGATGTTAAAGGTAGAATCCTTGACCGAGCATCGATGGGAGAAGATTTGTTCTGGGCCATTCGAGGAGGTGGAGGCAACACCTTTGGAGTTGTGGTTGCCTGGAAACTAGAATTGGTCACAGTTCCACCAACTGTGACAGTGTTCAATGTCAGCAGAACTTTGGAGCAAAACGCAACAAAACTCGTTCATCAGTGGCAGTCTGCAATACGAAAGTTTGACGAAGATCTATTCTCCAGAATTTTCCTTTCGAGAGTTAACACTTCTCGGGAAGGAAAAACAACAATACTCGCCGTATACACCTCCTTGTTTCTAGGTGGAGTTGATAGACTCCTATCAATGATGCAGCGGAGCTTTCCCCAGCTCGGTTTGGTCAAAGAAGACTGCATCGAGATGAGTTGGATCGAGTCTACCGTCTACTTTGCACAATTTCCACGCAATTCATCTCTGGATGTTTTACTTGACAGGAGCCCGGGATCCACAATATCTTTCAAAGCAAAAACAGACTATGTGACAGAGCCTATACCTGAAATCGCTCTGGAAGGAATATGGGAAAGGCTTAACCAACTGGATGCCGAAGTAGCTCAATTGCAATTCACAGCCTATGGAGGGAAAATGGATGAAATCTCGGAGACCAGCACTCCATTTCCACACAGAGCTGGAAATCTATACCAAATTCATTACGGTGTCTTCTGGGCCGTGGGCGTTCAAGACACTAAGATATCTCAAAAATATACAGGCTGGATCAGAAAACTGTACAGCTACATGACTCCTTATGTTACGAAAAATCCACGACAAGCATATATCAATTACAGAGATCTTGACCTGGGAATGAACAACCTAGGCAACACAAGCTACAAACAGGCAAGAGTTTGGGGTACCAAATATTTCAAGAACAACTTTGACCGGTTGGTGCATGTGAAGACCAAAGTTGATCCAGCTAATTTCTTTAGAAATGAACAAAGCATCCCTCCTCTCACATCTTGGTGATAGATTAACAGAAATATTATATATTGATAGACGAAGTGATTTGAATAAAATTCCACCTCGTATATATTTTTAGTAGTAATAATAAATAAAGGTTTGCTCTATACGTTCTAGAGCATGAGATTTCAATCTTTATGGTGTTTGGCTTGAGGTTTGCTCTATACGATCTAGAGCACTGTGCTCTCATGATATTGTATCTTTTTATTCAAATAATTGCATTCTATGAATCAGACTCTACAACCTAGTTTCTGTTAAAAGCATAAATCAATCAATACTTAATTGAAGAGTCTTTTAAATTACTAAAACCTTTATTATTACCTAAATAAATAAATAAATCAAGATTTGGGTACCAAAATTGAACCTTAGAATGCCAAATTATTGAAATTGGAGACTTAATTGCATAAAATTCAAATTCTAGAAGGCAATTGAAGGCTGAAATGAACAAATTCAAAACCAAGGGTCAATATGTAGAATACATGCAGCTTCAGGAACCGAAATCAATAACTTTAAGGACTTAATTGAAGAGAAAAGTTTAACTAACTAATCAAGGGTTAAAGTGGTCAAATCCAAAACTAATGACTGAAGTTGAAAACACGCTCAAATCCAAAGTAAAAATAGGATTTTGGCTAGGGTTGAAATTATAAAATTAAGGATGTAATTGAAGAAATTGAATGCATAAGGGTGCAATCGAGGATTCCCAAACTAGACAGCTCTAATTTTAAAGGTTAGCCAAAACGATGCCATTTTATGCGTATTGTACACCTTCTTTCCTGATTTGGGCTGATTGGGGAGACATCTCCAGGTAGTTTAATATGATGTTTTTGACCACCTCAAAAGATAAAATCACCATCATTTGACTCACAAACACCCGTCAACAACTCTATGATCTTGAAATCAAACGATATCTCATACTCTCTATTTATTTCTCTAATATCTTGTCCTTGATCAACTTTCACTGTATATTCAAGAAAACTAATCGGTTGAGAACTTCGGACAATTAAATATGGAGTTACAAGTGTTCAAATCAAGCAAGAAAGGGTTCAATAGAAAGATATGCATCTCCTTTATCAATCCTAAGTGGTTTTGTCACCCATTTATACAAAACCACTTAACCGTTTCTGATGTTCATACTTAAAATGATCTAGAAGGTTCTTATATAAAGTTATAAACCATCCCCTCTAGATCAAAAGGCCGAAAACACATTCCTTTGTCCCCAAGGTTTCTACAAAATCATTTGAACCTAAAATCAGAAGTTTTGCTCAAAACCAGTAAGCTCGATGTGCAAAACAACCAAGGTATACCCCCTGAAACCATGTGGCCTGCCTGGTTTCTTAAATTCATGGTTCAATCCATTTTCTTAGTGTTAGTTGATTCTTAATTATATTATGCTATGTTTTTTAGCCTAAAACTGATAATGTGGATTGATGAAGCTGAAAAAAGCTGGCTTAAAGGCCTAATTTAATTCTGCCATTATCATTCTGCTTTCTTTCTCACGGGCAACTTCAGCTCAACTTAATATAATTAAATAATCATTATTTATTCTGAATATATTCATTATCCCAGAAACAATGTTTAGTACATGCATTTGTCAAAGGACTTAAAAAAAAAACTACCCGGAATAAGAAGAGTCTTGGCTTATCATGAGCTTGAGCTGGAATATTAAAAAAGGATTTTTCTTTTTCCTTATTACATAATCTTGAAAGGCTACTAAAATCAAGTCATAGTTACACACGTGCTATGAAAGTTAGCATTAAATTGATAAAAATATATCAAATAAAGATAAAAAAAAATGGGGATAAATTAAAGGTTAAAACTGTTTGTTTAATATAACATAGTCAATTGATCGGTCTTTTTTAATGAATACACCATTTGAACATTGTAATATACAATGTATATATACAATAATTAATACAGTAGAATAAGTTATCTTCTAGCTGAAAGGTCAACTATGAATGCCGGACGTATGGATCGACTAGTAAGGGGGTCGTCCCAGCTTAACCAAGGTCTCGTGTTCGAGTCTTGGGTATGCAGTTGCGATAAATTCTTGGTAGGGAGAGTTTTGCCATCCTTGTGGTCTCACCCGACTCAAATCTAGATTAGTCAAAGTTGTGGTTCTGGATATTGGATGGCTTGACCAAAAAACCTATGAATGCCACGTGAACTTATAAAATCTTGACATCCATGCAATAAGTCACAAAAACCATGCAAGTGTGTAAGACTCTCGTTCTAGAAATCTCTTTGGCTGGCTTGACTTTTTGTTGCTTATCTTATGAACCTAGCTATACATCAAGCTGCTTGCCATAGACTTTCATTTTAATATTGTGTTAACAATTATTTTAGTTTTAGTTTTTTAAAATATTTTTTATTTTTATAAATATTAAAATAATGTTTTTAATATTTTTTTAAATTTATTTTTACCACCAACACATCAAAACAATTAAAAAATAAAAAATATTTTTTTTTTAAAACAGGCGTTGCCACAAAAACAAATATGCTCTGAAATATCATGTGAAACATGATGTACTTTATAGACATCAGTTTTCAATGAATCAGGATTTTAATAAGTTTCATTACAATAATTAAGGTAAATCTCAGGTAGGACTAAATTATATGTGTCTTATACCTGAGATTATTCATTACGTTCACACTCCTTTCGACGATAATTCAGGAAATCTGATTGAATTAATAAATGGTACAATAATTAACTGGTTGCTAGGTAATTAGTTTATTTTTATTTATTAACTTATCTCAACTTAGTTTATCTTGTACGTTTAACCTTCGAAAATTAACAGTTGATTATTTGAAGGCCGATCTCGTCGGGGGTTTAAAGGGAAATTATAATGAGAAGTTTCTTTTGTTTTGGAAAAGTAACATTCAAAATCCAGTAAAATTATCGTCAAAATTTTCCTCTAAGAAAAAAACTTGTGTTAATTGAGTTCAATGACATCATCACCATGATCCTACCAAACACAAAATTTCATCAACATGGATATTGAAGCACAGGATCGTCCCTGTCATAGAACAAGAAGATGTGAAGAAAGCTAGCACACCAAGAAACGCTACCATAAATTGTCAAATCTCGTGCATGTAAGTTGGCTACGATCCTTGTTTGAAATTTCCACGTTCCCATTTGCTGATCTTCCTCATCTGTAATCTGGATAATGGTTGAAATGTCATCACCTTCTCGATTAATTGGGAAAAAAACATTTTATCTATTTTTTTTCATAAACAAGCACCCTTCAGAACTCTATAAATAAGGGAGCCTCTTGCACCTATATGCACAAAACATTATCAGAGACATGAACTCTCTAATCTCTTTGATGTTCCCATTCCTGTTTCTCTTTCTGTTTTCTTTTTCATGGCTAGCTTCAGCTGACAGTCACGAGGATTTTCTTCGATGCCTTCATTCTCAAAACTCGAACTCCATTTCCAAGGTCATTTACACCCCAATCAACTCCTCATATTCATCTGTGTTGCAGTTTTCAATACGAAACGGCAGGTTCAACACAAGTGCCACCCCAAAACCACTAGTTATTGTTACACCTCTAAATGTAGCCCACATTCAAGCTGCCATTACTTGCTCCCAGAAACATGGCCTGCAAATTAGAGTCCGAGGTGGTGGCCATGACTATGAGGGTCTCTCTTATGTTGCTGTTATACCTTTCGTGGTTATTGATCTAATCAATATGCGAACAGTTACTGTTGATGTAGCAAATCAAACTGCATGGGTTCAAGGTGGGGCTACTTTAGGCGAAGTTTACTATAGAATTGCCGAGAAAAGTAGAACTCTTGCCTTCCCGGCGGGTGTTTGCCCTACAGTGGGTGTTGGTGGCCACATTAGCGGAGGAGGAACTGGTATGATCATGCGTAAATATGGTCTCGCTGTAGATCATATAATCGATGCACAATTAATCGATGTCAAGGGTAGAACCCTTGATAGAGCGTCAATGGGAGAAGATCTCTTTTGGGCTATTCGAGGCGGTGGAGGAAATACCTTCGGAGTAGTTGTTGCTTGGAAACTAGAATTGGTCCCAATTCCAGCTTCTGTAACTGTCTTTAATGTCACAAGAATATTAATGAAAGAAGATGCAACAAAACTCATTCATCAATGGCAATACGCAATAGAAAAGTTCGACGAAGATTTATTCTCAAGAATTTTCATTTGGAGATCAGCTAACTCTACTCAAGACGGAAAGCCAATGATACAAGCTGCATTCACCTCTCTGTTTCTTGGCGGGGTAGATAGACTTGTTTCTTATATGCAAGAGAGCTTTCCCGAGCTTGGTTTGGTGAAGGAGGATTGCATTGAAATGAGTTGGATCGAGTCTACAGTCTACTTTGCTCAATTTCCTCGTAATACATCCTTGGAAGTGTTGCTTAATAGGAGTCCTCGGCCCACAATCTTTTTCAAAGGAAAAACTGACTTTGTCAAGGAACCTATACCTAAAACTGCATTGGAAGGAATATGGGAAAGGCTTGAACTTGTCGAGGCCGAATCCGCCGAATTGCAATTCACTGCCTATGGAGGAAAGATGAACGAAATTGCAGAGTCCAGCACTCCATTTCCTCACAGAGCCGGTACTCTATACCAAATTCATTATGGGATCGTTTGGGATGAAGAAGGCATTGAGGCATATGCAAAATATATAAGTTGGATGAGAAGGCTTTACAGCTACATGGCTCCTTATGTTTCGAAAAATCCTAGACAAGCATATGTCAACTATAGAGATCTTGACCTAGGAGTGAACAACCTAGGCAACACAAGTTACAGACAAGCAAGCATATGGGGTACCAAATATTTCAAGAACAACTTCGACAGGTTGGTGCGTGTCAAGACAGCAGTTGATCCCACCAATTTCTTTAGAAATGAACAAAGCATTCCTCCTCTATCATCTTGGTGATAGCAGGTTACTGAATATAGTTATATAGAAAATATGATTGGCAATAAATTTAATATTTGGTTTTCTTATTTATAAAACTTTATGTTGTATTGAGTTGTGCCAAGTGACATGCTTGTCTTGAAAGATTACGCATACTATTTGAACCTTAAGTTATTAAATCAAATATTTTTGGACTGATACGAAATTTACAAGAGATTATTATTATTTTTTTAATAAAACTCATAGTAATAATAACTTTAACAATAATAGCAAATCATTATTAGCTACGCGGGGTGGGCGGCCATATCATTTTTTTAATGTACAAAAATGGATGTTTGTAAAGAAGCAATAAAAACCTAATGCTTGAGTTATTATTATTTTTAGATTTAATAAGATTTAGTAATGTAAATTTTATTTAAACCATAGATAATGAAGCAACGATTAATTAAAATAAATGACCACTTATACTACACCTAGAAGAAGAACAAGAAGAAAAATCAATGCAAAACCACCACCACCCAATTATCAACATCTCACATCACAAAAGAAACCTTATCAAGATAGTTCAAACTTGACTGCAAAATTTTGGATGATGACATAAGAAGTTGTATGGGTTACTAGAACAGCGTCCTAAAAAGGAAATCTAGCAAAACCAAATGGACTAAACATTCATCCACATATATTAAGTAATCAAATTCTATTTAATTCAAGAGTAAATTTTATTTTAAGAAAATAACAAATAATGTAGCCCACATTCAAGTTTCCATTACTTGCTCCCAGATATATGACCTGTAAATTAGAGTTCAAAGTGTGGCCATGACCATGAGGGCCTCTTTTATGTTTCTGTTCTACCCTTTGTGGTTATTGATCCGATCATAAAAAATACCTTCACTTATTGTTCATTTGATATAATAGAGAATTTTCTTAGCTGCACTCAAGTACATCTGATCTGGTATCTCCATATATTTGCTAATAAGTCCTACTCCACAGAGTATATCCGGTCTTGTACATATCTTGTACCTCAAGCTTCCCACTAAGCTTTTAAATTAAGGAGGATCAACATTTTCTACTTTACTTTTCCTCAATTCCACTCCACTTTCAACTCGAGCTAATACTGGATTGCAACTTTCCATCTTGAAATTTTTAAGAATATCTTTGGCATAACTGCTTTGGGACACAAAAATCCATTCTTCTTTGTAAGTCACTTCAAAGCAAGAAAATATGTCATCAAACCAATATCTCTCATCTCAAACTTTTGTACCATGTTCTTCTTGAAGTATGTAAATATGGTAGGATTGTTTTAGTGAACATCAGGTCATCAATATATAAGCTAGCAAATAGTGTGCTTCCATCGACTTCTTTCTTCACATATATGACGTGTTGAAATGGATATTTTTTGAATCAATTTTCTTGAAAATACTTGTCAATTATGGTATTCCAAGCATGTGGAGCTTGTTTCAAACCACAAATAGCTTTGTTCAAGCTGTATACTTTGCCTTCATTATTTGCTTTAATTATTTCTTAAACTTTTTCATCCACCACATTGACATTCACCGGGAATTGGTCTTAAAACAAAGGACCAATGATGGATGACACAAATACCTCTATTATCCCTATAAACAAGATATCAATCTCTGCTGAAACACCCAACCTAAACACCTTACCCTTTGGATTTAAATTGAATGAAATAAACTTCAAAATCATGTCATGAATGATTGAACTTCATGCTGCTAGATTAAACGAGCTCAACTACTTGACTGTGCAGAATGCTAGAGTGGAAGAAAGAAGTTCTAGTTATTCAAAGTAGTGCACTGAAGACGCAGTGGTGCGAGGATGATTATTGCCTCATCTTATTGGTTTATTTATAGACCTGTCATCAGCCAAGGAAATATGGTATAGTGTCACTCAAACCTTTTATGATGGGGATGACGAGTCATAATTTTATGAGCTACGCTGCAAGGCCACGGGAACAAAACAAAATGGATGTCTAGTTAACTCGTATTACATAAAACTTAATAGCATATGGCAGGAAATTCATAAGCAACAATCGATTAAATGATATGTGTTGCATCCTTAGAACCACATAAGAAGAAATACAAAAGGAAAAGATCTATGACTTTCTCATAGGATTAGATGAAGTATTTGACTCAAGACGTAGTGATCTCCTTTCAAAATAATATATTCCAAGTATTGAAGAGTGCTTCAAAATAGTTCGATGAGAGACTCAATGTCAAGTCACCATGCTTGGAACAAAGGACAATGGCGAAGGATCATCAATTGCAATGATTTCTAAAACCACCACCCCGTCCAACTTGTGCACTCTCCAAGCTATTAAGGAAGTAGAAAAAGATAAGTTGTGCTGCAACCATTGTAATGGAAATCGCTATACAATAGACACTTGTTTTGAGATTCATGGCTACCCAAAATTGTTCCTCGAAAAAGAAAGCAAAGCAAAGTAAGAAGCAATAAACGTCTAGTCCAAGCAAAATTAAATAGTACAATAAAAATTCCTTCCAGTTTTGCTGCCATGGCAATCATCCAAAGAGACCATACTAAACCGGGTGAATTACTCTCTTTAGCCAAAACAGCTGACCCATCTTCAACCATAGGTGTTACGACGACAATTTTTTCGCTCTTCGCGCCCCACCATCCCCCTGATTGGGGGGACAACGACGCGCGGTGAAAATGAGGGTGTTATATAGCCGTAAAATTTATGACTATAATTATCAGGAATCACCACCTAGTATTAAGGTCACTAGCAACCTATTGATTTGCGAGAGTTTGGATAAGGGGAATTGTTATGCAAGGGGAAGACGCATCACCTCCAGTGCACCCTACCTAAGGTAGGCTGCATTGTTGTTTGTTTGTTTTTTCTAAGTGAAAAAAAAAAATATTTTTACACTGCATTTTCAAAAACCATTTGTTTTTGTCTAAGGGCATACTTTACAACATAATTTTACACCGTAGTTAAATTTTTTTTTCTTATCTACGGATGTACTTTGTAATGTAATTTTACACTGTAGTTAAAAATATTTTTTTATCTACAGATGTATTATACAATGTAATTTTACACCGTAGTAAAAAATCTTTTTTATCTGCGGTCCAAATTTTTGTTTTAAAATATGAGAAAGATGCATAAAATATTTTTACAAAAAATATGATGGGAAAAACTTTGGAATCCGTCTGTATGCACGAAAATAACACATTTTTTATTTTATTTTTTAAATGCATTTTTTTTTAAATAAAAAATAAAAATTAAAAAATTAAAAAAAATCTGGTTGGGTCTAACCCAGCTAAATGGGTCGGCCCAACCAAATTGGCTTAAATGTCCAGCTCTAATGGGTTGGGCTGGACCCAATCCAACCACCTAGTCTTGGTCGAGAGTAGCCCTGCCCAATAGCCAATTCACGTGAAGTGAATTAATTCACTCAGTTCACTTCACGTGAACAATAATAGGTGATCGCCCGACCACAACGAGAGGCTCACCTGCCACTACCGCCGGGTATAGGAGGCCGAGGTGATTGTCCTTGTGGTGGTGGCGTCGAAAATTGCAGCTTGTGGTGGTTGGAGGGGGCGTTGTCGAGTCACGTTACTGGTTCCTAGCTGTTTCTACAATTTCCGTCTTTCATTTTTTTCACAATATTTTATCAAACCTCGACATCACATGCCTTGACAAGTCTTTATATGGTAATGTATTCTACATTTACAGAGCTTGATAATCCAAGTCAAACAAGCTTATAGAAGAGGAGAATATAACTGAAAATTTAATTAATAGATGTGACGTACACATAAATGATAAAAGAATCATCTCACTTAAGATTTTAAGCTATGAGGTGAGGTCTCAGAATATAATTTATATTGTTCTCTAACATACCCTCACAAGTGAAAATTCTATAAGCTTGAAACTTCCACACAGGTATACTATTTATACTTGATTTTTATCAAATACAGTGATGGTGATCACCTAAAAATATAAACACTTCCATCTCAGTCAACTTTGACAAATTTTATTACAGGAATCGTATTCATGGACAACTTCTTCTTGTATAACAAATCTGTTGGGTAAGAGCAAATCAATATTTTATAAACAGATATGCAATTAATTTTAATAAAATATTTATAGGTTGGAGGAATTAATACAATTCTACGAATGTATTGTTATATTTTTATAATAACCTCTTGAAAATATGGAAAATTATAAATTGTGCTAGGATAAGAATTAATTAGCATTGTTTGGGCTAGCCCTTACGTGTTGCCTTGATCTATACGCCATATCAGAGCCATGTAGTTTTCTTCATACAGAAAATTGAAATCTAAAAAACATTTATGTAAAAGAAATCAATCTTTGACGGTTTGACCCGACTATATCAAGTTCAACATTTCAGTTACCTCGAACATTAATTGAATATTACAATAATAATTTCATTAAAAAAATTGCTGAGACCGAAGCACGATATCACTACTTTTCTTAATTCATATATAGTATACTACGAAGTAGTGTCTATTCATCACACAAGAATATGAACATTGCTACATGAGGGAAGACTCAGCCATGACGTCGCGAATCTATGTTTGCACAATTCTTGCTTGGTAAACTAATTACTTTTGTCGCACCCCAAAAAAATTTATTTGT
Organism: Salix purpurea; assembly: GCA_027405865.1. Taxonomy (NCBI): domain Eukaryota; kingdom Viridiplantae; phylum Streptophyta; class Magnoliopsida; order Malpighiales; family Salicaceae; genus Salix; species Salix purpurea. Next base: position 29,328,937 of record JAOWLH010000002.1, read on the forward strand.
AATGCGGCATCGTGGCTACTCGTCTCCGTGAGCGGGGAGTTAAATATCGGGGGGTTCTCTATTTGAAAAAAAAGAGGAGTCGCCACCTAGTATTAATGGTTACTAGGAAACCTAAAACTGGTCTTTCAGAGATTCTAGGGTAAGGGGCTGGTTGCGTAAAGGGAAGGTTTTAGCACCCCTAATACGCCCTACCTAAGGTAAGCTGCTTGACGTTTTGGCTTGTTTATGACTTGCTATGGCTTTGAAGAAAAACATATGTTAAAATAAATGGCAGATGGGATATCATTCCCGCCGCGTATTTTGGATATCAACCCTTTTTGGATTTATTTATCCAAATACCGACAGTGAATAATAGCATATCATTCCCGCCGAATATTTTGGATATTAACCCCTTATGATTCATTTACCCAAATACCGATGGTGAATAATAGCATATCATTCCCGCCGAATATTTTGGATATTAACCCCTTAGGATTTATTTACCCAAATACCGATGGTGAATAATAGCATATCATTCCCGCCGAATATTTTGGATATTAACCCCTTAGGATTTATTTACCCAAATACCGATGGTGAATAATAGCATATCATTCCCGCCGAATATTTTGGATATTAACCCTTTAGGATTTATTTATCCAAATACCGATGGTGAATAATAAACTCCCAAAAAAAGATTTTTATATTTTTTTTGAATATTGGCCAATACCCTTTGGATTTTACAAACATGTTGTAAAATCTCAAAATGCAAGAAATGATTTTTTTCTCTTTGCGAAATCCATGCTAAAACTCATTTTTCTCTTCAAAACTCAAGATAATATATATTTTTTTAAAAGAAAAATAATTTTTAAAATATGCTAGTGTATTGGCCTTATGCAAGAAAACAACACATTTTTTCTTTAATAAAAATATTTTTTGAAAAATTTGTATTTATATATATAATATTATTATTTTCTATTATATATATATAGGGGGAAAGGCTGGGTGCCCAGCCTATGGGGCTGGGCTGCCAGCCCGCCCGTATGTGGCTGGGCTGCCAGCCCGCCCGTTGTGGCTGGGCTCACGGCCCAGCCTATCTGGAGTTAGGCCTTCAGCCCAGTCATGGGAACCGGGCCGGGTCGGGCACAATAACCCGGCCCGTTCGACCCGGTGGGGAGTGAATTAATTCACTCCCCGCGCATGCAAGTGAAGAAGATGAACAGTGGATATGCAATTTTTTGAGTGTAACGAATGGCGTACCTGTTTATACTGTTGGGTAGAGGAGGTCGTTGTGGCGTCGGAGATGGTGGCCTGAGGTGGCCGGAAACTGCGTCGGAATGGAGACGGTTCACGTTGCCAGGTTGCTGCTGCCTCGTCTATCTTCGTCTCTTCCTTAGTCTGAGATCGTGGAAGAGTTTCTGGGGTTAAGAGGAGGCTTATGGTGATGAGAAGGAAGGACAATGGTGGTCGACAGTGATGATGCACGGCTGACCGAGAGTGAGGAAGAAAAACAGGGGGTCTGAGTTTTTTAGAGAGAGAGAGGCAGAGGACCCGAGAGAAAATGCTGAGAGGAGCGCAGGAATTGACTCTAAATTTCACTCCTTTCTCTGCGTTTCTAAACACTATATTCCTCCGTTCTTCTATATCTTTTCTTTTTTCCTCAACGTATACTGCTATTTATAGCAGTACAAGACCCAACGTTCATCAATGTTTAATGCAGGGTATTGAATGCAATCAGAGGAAAATCAGGCATAAAATCACGATTGAAATGGGAAAATTCGGACTGCTTTGCTGTGATGGAGATGAAACGGGAAGAGAATCACGCAGGATTTTGGAATTGAGCTGTTATCAAATCTGTTGTTGACCTGCTGCTGCACTGCTGTTGATTTTGTTTTAATTCCAATTGAATGCCATTGATTTCAATTGATTGCTGCTGCATTGAGAGAGTTGAATTGGGAAGAAAATTAAATCGAAAAAGGAAGAAAAAAATATTGACTGCTGTGAAGGAGATGAATCGGGCAATAAAATTCACATTGATGGGAAGGAATAATTTGATTGATCTGCTTTAAATTCGATGCAAGGCAACGGCATAGTGCATGCTTATTTTAAAAAAATGCAGATTTCAAAATTGAAGGAAAAATCTGATTTGGTCCTTTAAAAAAAATTCCTAAATGCACCCAATTGGATTTAAACTTTTTATGCAATTAAATCCCATCAAAAATTCAATCTCAACCTTGGCTTTGCGCGACTTTTTAAACTGGTCCTTGGCTCCTGATTTTCGCGATTTAACCCTCAATCGGCCATTAAACTCCAAATTGCTCGATTTCGCCCTTGAACCCAAAATCTATTTTTGAAATACTTTTCTTTTCGAAACATAAAAAATAAAGAGTCAAAAATTGGGTAGCAACAGATGCCCCCTCTTTACAATGCTTACGACTTAAGTCTTGTAAGACTTTAAATAGTAAGCGTTGTAAAGAAAAACAGAATGAAGGATATGGGTCTCGTTTTTCTGGGTGACCTACCCAAGCTAGATATGAAGGGTCTCATTTTTCTGGGTGACCGACATGGTTAGTGGTTAGCAAGGTCTTATTTTTCTGGGTGACCGACCCGGTTAGCATGGCCTCATTCGATGGGTGACCGACCCGGTTAGCATGGCCTCATTCGATGGGTGATCGACCCGTGGTCTCATTTTTCTGGGTGACCGACCCGGTTAGCATGGCCTCATTTGATGGGTGACCGACCCTTGGTCTCATTTTTCTGGGTGACCGACCCATCTCGAGCAACATCGATCTTCAATTCATCATCGATCTTCAATTCATCATCGATCTTCAATTCATCTTCCGTGATTTTGCTGACCTGAGATTCTGCTTCTCTATATTTTCCAAAACTCGAAATCACATCAGCTTTCGCCACACCTTTCCTGTCAGGTTAGTGTTATGACAATAATATGCATGTTTTTGTTACCTCTATAGAAACATAGGTCCCCCCTGTCCGTTGTGGTCTTTCTTCATAGGATATGTTTCTCGTGCTATACTTTCACGCTGGGTGAAGAGACTTTTGTTCCACAGGGCCCTTTCTAGCTCCATTGAAATTTCCTTTTTAAAATATCTTTAACGATGTCTAAAAACTCAAACTGATATATACTTTAAAGAAATATTCAAAACATGGTTTTGTTTATGCAAATTGACACTTCCAATGCAAAATCACATTTTTATGATTTTTCTCTTTTTGCCCCCGGTGTGGTGCACAAAATATGTCAAAAAATGATAAAACATAAATAAATATTATAAAATCATGCTTTGAAAAAATTTTCTTGCAACGAGAATTCATGGCCGAATTTTATCTTATTGAGGAAGGTTACAAAATATCAGGCATAAAATTTCTTTACAGAGTCGGAATTCACAGGCCTGACTAGATCTTCTCCATCCATTCTAGATAATAGCAAAGCTCCTCCCGAGAACGACTTCTTCACCACATAAGGGTCTTCATAGTTCGGGGCCCAATTACTCTGATCTTGCCCTGGTACAAACAATATCTTCTTCAATACCAAATCGCCTTCTTGGAATTTTCGAAGTCGAACTTTCTTATCATATGATCTGGCCATCCTTCTTTGGTATAATTGATGATGACAGATTGCAGCTAACCTCTTTTCGCTGATCAAATTCAACTGTTCATATCTGACCTTTGCCCATTCTGCTTCATCTAGTTCAGAGTCTATCAATACTCTTAATGATGGGATTTCTACCTCTAAAGGCATTACTGCCTCCATTCCATACACCAACATGTACGGAGTGGCTCCTGTTGAGGTCCGAATTGCGGTATGATATGCATGAAGGGCAAACGGCAACATTTCATGCCAATCCTTATAGGTGACTACCATTTTCTGAACAATTTTCTTGACGTTCTTGTTAGCAGCTTCTACAGCACCATTCATCTTTGGCCTATAAGGAGAGGAATTTGAATGTTTGATCTTCCATTTAGCACAGAGTTCTGTTATCAACTTCCCATTGAAGTTCTATGCATTATCAGTTATAATCTTTTCTGGTGGCCCGTACCGGCATATCAAATCTCTCTCAACAAACTTCTTTACCACCTTTTGTGTTACATGAGCAAATGACCCGGCCTCTACCCATTTTGTAAAGTAGTCGATTGCCACGAGAATGAACCTATGACCATTGCTGGCTTTAGGGTTGATAGGTCCAATCACATCGATTCCCCACATCGCAAAAGGCCATGGAGATAACAAGTTAAATAGAGGGGTTGGAGGGGCATTCATTTTGTCACCGTAGATCTGACACTTGTGACACTTGCGAACATAGTCAATGCAATCCTTCTCTAATGTCATCCAGAAGTAACCAACTCTTTGTATCTTCCTAGCCATCATATGTCCACTAGCATGGGTTGAGCAGATCCCTTCATGGACTTCTCGCAACGCGTTTCTGGCTTCAACCCCATCTAGGCATCTTAGCAAAGTCCCGTCAGATGACCTCTTATACAAAACTTCTCCATCAAGATAAAAATCCATTGCCATTCTCCTCAAAGTCTTCTTTTCGATGTTGGATGCCCCCATGGGATAAGCCTGATTTTGGATGAAGTTCTTGATATCGTAGTACCAAGGGTTTCCATCTATTTCCCCTTCAACTGAGCAACAATGAGCTGGGTTATTCCTGATGTCAATGTGTATTGGCTGCAAGTTTTGCCCGAAGTCTATTCTAGCCATAAAAGCTAGTGTAGCCAAGGCGTCTGCAAACTGATTTCCTTCCCTTCCTAGATGTGTGAACTCTATCTCCTCAAATTCTTCAGCTAGTTTAGACAGGTATTCTTGGTAGGGTACTAGCTTTTCTTCTTTAGTTTGCCATTCCCCTTTTACCTAACAAATAATAGGCATCGAATCCCCATAAACATCTATCTTCTTTACGTTCAACTCCAACGCAGTCTCTAAACCAAGAATACATGCCTCATACTCGGCTGTGTTATTAGTGCACCCGAATTGCAATTTAGTTGAAACTGGGTATTGCTTCTTGTCAGGAGATATTATCACCGCCCCGGCTCCGTTACCACATACATTCACAGCACCATCAAAGTACATAGTCCACCATCCTAGTTTTCCTTCCTCAACTGAAAACACATCCTCATCAGGAAAATCAAAATCTAACGGCTCATAATCCTCCATAGCATGGTCTGCCAGGTGATCAGCGATGACACTCCCTTTTACAGCTTTCCTTGTCATGTACACTATGTCATACTCGGATAGCAGAACTTGCCACCTGGCAATTCGGCTGGATAAGTAGGGCTTTTCACAGATGTACTTCAACGGGTCTAATTTGGAAATTAGCCATGTGGTATGGTACAACATATACTGTCGCAACCTTTTTGCAGCCCATGCTAGCGCGCAACACAACTTCTCAATCATAGTATACCTAGACTCACACTCCATGAACTTCTTACTTAGGTAGTAAATGGCCCTTTCCTTCCTCCTGGATTCATCCTGTTGTCCAAGCACACATCCCATCGCTGTTCCCGTCACTGTTAAGTATAATATCAATGGCCTTTTTGGTACAGGAGGGACGAGTAGAGGTGGTTTTAGCAAGTACTGCTTAATTTTCTCAAAAGCCTCTTCACATTCCGCGTTCCAAATCCCAGGATTCTTCTTTCTTAACAAACGAAAGATTGGGTCACAGGTTGTGGTTAATTGGGATATGAATCGAGCAATGTAATTTAGCCTTCCTAAAAACCCTCTTACTTCTCTTTCGGTCTTCGGAGCTGGCATGGCTTGAATAGCCTTTACTTTTTCAGGATCCACTTCTATTCCTTTGTCACTCACCATGAATCCTAACAACTTCCCAGATTTCACCCCAAACGAACACTTTGCAAGGTTAAGCCTCAACTTATATTTCCTTAACCTTTCAAATAATTTTCTCAATACTTGGACATGATTCTCTCCTTCTCCGGATTTAGCGATCATATCATCCACGTATACTTCAATCTCCTTGTGCATCATATCGTGAAATAAAGTCACCATAGCCCTTTGGTAAGTGGCACCAGCATTCTTTAACCCAAATGGCATGACTTTGTAGCAGAACATCCCCCATGGTGTAACAAATGTCGTCTTCTCCTTATCTTCTTGTGCCATTTTTATTTGATTATAGCCTGAGAAACCATCCATAAAGGAATATATGGAGCTACGAGCTGCATTATCGACTAACATGTCTATATGTGGTAGAGGAAAATTATCTTTAGGGCTAGCACGATTTAAATCCCTAAAGTCCACACAGACTCGAATTTTGCCCTCCTTTTTGGGTACCACTACTATGTTGGACACCCACTGCGGATACTTGACCACCTCTAGGAAACCAGCGTTCCATTGCTTTTCGATTTTCGTCTTTACTTTGATCAAAACTTCTGGATGCATTCTTCTTAGCTTTTGCTTAATCGATCTGCAACCTTCTTCCAATGGTACCCTATGTACTACGATATTCGTATCTAAACCAGGCATATCCTCATAAGACCAAGCAAAAACATCCACATAATCTCGAAGCAGTGCAATCAAGTCTTCTCTTTCCTTCTGTGTGACCAAAGTTCCTATCTTGAGCTCTCTCTGGCTTTCTTCAGTACCCATATTTATGGTTTCAAGTTCCTCCTTAGCGGGCTTCCAGACCTGTTCGTGTTGTTCTATTAATTTCGTGAACTCCCTAATGCTATTTTCATCCCCTTCTTCCTCTTCTACAACTATTACGTGTTCTTTAAAATTCGGCCATTCATTCTCAGTGTGAAGTGCAAGTGGTGTTGTGGAAGTTCCGCTTTCAGGGCTCCTGAAAGCGGAAAATAGTGTGAATGCACAAAACAAAATAGAAATAAAAAAAAGAGATGAACTAAAAATGCATGATCTTATTATAAAAAAAATTCGGTTCACAACAAAAACAAAGATAAAATTTGACTGGCCTGTTGGGCCTTAAAACAAAACAAAACCAACAAAACAAACATTGCTCATTACATTCTGAAAACCAATGGAGCTTCTTGGGTCACCCAATTCTGGAACTTCTCTCCCTTGGCTAGCTTCCGAATACAAGCAGAGGTCGTAGCTTCGTCCAGAGCATAGATGGTTAACTGTGGTAGCTCTTCATCCCTTTTTTCTGACTGAGTCTTCCTGATAATGCCCTTGACTTCCTCCTCTTCCACAATATTTATGCTCATAGATGACAGCTTCTGAAGAGAGCTTTCATGTCCTAGATCAGGTTGTATGACATATGCTGCCTTCGGGAATGAGACTCTGATCGGAGGAATGACTAAATTTTCTTCTTCAGGCTTCCTTCCTTCAATCCTCGCCATTCTTTTCTCTTTTCTTGCCACAGCAGCCCGCTAGTAATCCTCCTTTCTAGGTTTATATCCCAGACCAAACCTTTGCTCTGCGACCTTCAACTTCGTTATCCCAATCCACTCGACCTTCCTTTTTCTTGCGCCAAATCGGGCAGGAATCTTGTGCTTTAAAAGGCTTTTAGCGGCCATTTTAGTGGCCTCTGAGATCCCTGGTTTTCTTCTTATAGTATTCTCAGGCACTCACTCAGTATTCACAACTTCAAACGCATGCAGGTTTCCATCCACACAATCTTCAGCTTCAATGAAAGGGACCGCCACATTCTTCATCATCGATATGGTTTCTTCGGCCTTAACGGTGACCAGGACACCATTGGCAATGTACTTCAAACATTGATGTAGTGAGGAAGTAACAGCTCCTGCAGCATGTATCCATGGTCTTCCTAATAACATGCTATAGGAAGAGTGAATATCCATCACCTGAAGGGTTACCAAAAAGACTTGGGGACCTATAGCGAGTTCAACTTCGATCGACCCCAACACTTGCCTCGGTGGACCATCATATGCTCTAGCCGTAATCCCACTTGGCTGCATGTGGGAGGGATCTACTGGCATCTCTTCCAGCATATGTCTTGGCAACACATTTAGGGCTGAGCCATTATCAATAAGAACTTTGCCAATTAGACAATCCTTACATCGGACTGTGATATACAGAGGCTTGTTGTGTCCTGTTCCTTCAGCGTCGAGTTCATCCTCGGTGAAATATAAGTAATTTGAAGCATGAATTCTCCCTACCAGATGCTCCATAGTCTTTTGTTCAATATCTTGAGGCACATAAGCCTCATTTAGTACCTTCTGTAAGGCATTACGATGCGGCTCAGAACTAAGTATTAAAGACATAATGGAGATCTTGGCAGGGGTCTTTTTTAACTGGTCCACCACACAGTACTCACTATGCTTCATCAACTTCAAGAACTCGTTCGTCTCTTCCTCTGTCACAGGTTTGTTTACCTCCAACTCTTTTTCAAAGCCCATTACCTCTTTACCCTTAGCCTTTCTTTGATTTGCCAACTCCTCAGGTGTGAAACAACGACCGCTTCGGGTCAAACCACCTATTTCACCTTGAAAGAAAGGAGCTTCTCCATTTGAGGTGACAACATAATTTCCGGGTGTTGCCTTATAGTCTACCTCCTTTGCATACGAGGGCTTATACAAAACCAACCTTGATAGCCCACTAGCTGTTGATTGGTTCTACATTTTTCTATTCCTGCTACCTCTCCACTACTTCCCATACTCTCTATCCTTAGCTCCCCCAAAGTCAACATCCTCGTGACCTTTTGATGGAATTCGGTACACTCATCAATGTGATGCCCTTTTTCATTATGGAATGGGCAAAAGTCATTTCCGCCTATGTCATGCTTGGTTGATCTCATCAAATGTCCAGATTGCACCAACATACTGTATAATCTGGTCATAGTCACCTTGAGAGCCCTTACTTTGCTATCAGTTTCTACTGCATTTACCCCACTATTTCCTGTAGCATGCTTGGGCAAAGGATTTAGGTTCACATTGGGAGGATCTTCAATGGTGATCCATCCGATCCTGATCAATTGCAAAACCTTCCTCTTAAACGCTACACAGGTCTCGATGCTATGACCCGCATTACCAGCATGATATTCACAAGTCAAATTTGGGTTGTTCCAGGTAGGTAAAGGTGGCTTCAAAGGGGGTAGTGGTAGGGGAGCAATATGTCCGATGTTTAGCAACTGCGCGTATAACTCTTTCAAAGTCATGGGCAAAGGTGGTAGTTGTTCTTCTGGCTGTTGATAATCTCTCCTTTGGAAATCATTTTGGTTATGTGCGGGGAATTTTGGGTAAAAAGATTGGTTTGGGGTGGTAGGTTTGGAAAAGTTGATGCTGGCAGTTTGGGGTGCAGGTGTTTGGTAGTTTTTGTAACTTTTGTCTTTCCCCTTGTACATGTCCTCCAGATTATTCACCTCGTCTTCCTTTCTTTTTCCAACAAAACCCCTCTTCTCCACGGGTTCCATAATTCTCCCGCTCCGGATTCCTTGCTCAATCCTCTCAGCGATACGTACCGCATCATAAAAATGCTGAGCGGAGCTTCCCATCAGGTGCTCGTAGTACGGGGCCTTAAACGTATTGGCAAATAGAGTCACCATTTATGTCTCTATTAACGGAGGTTGTACATTGACAGCTTGGTCCCGCCATCTTTGAGCATAAGTCCTTACGGACTCCTGAGCTCCTTTCTCCATGGTCATCAAGCTGGTCCTATCAGGAGCAATCTCCATATTAAACTTGTACTACTTTAAGAAAGCATCTGCCAAGTCCGCCCACTTTCTAATCCTGATGTTATCCAACCTCATATACCAGCTAAGGGCCGACCCTGTCAAGCTGTCCTGAAAGAAATATATCAACAATTTATCATCGTGTATGACCTCCGCCATCTTGTTATAGTAGGAACGAAGATGAGTTTTTGGGTATTCTATCCTAGTATACTTGATAAATTCTGGAACCCTGAACTTCCGCGGTATCACGATGTTAGGCACCAAGCATGCTTCGGCTGCCCTAACTGGGTCAGATAGATCATTCCCTTCAACTGCTCTTATCCTTTCTTCTAGTGCGGACCACTTGTCATATCCTGCATGGTCAGAGAATCTAGCATCTTGTGGTTCCTCATCTGTCAAATCCAATGTAATAGGGATCTGGATGGGCCGAGTGGATTCGGGCTTCTTCTTCGGTGAACTTGTCCTTAAAATGTGAGGTGCCCCCGGGCTTTGAATTGCCGGTGGTGCTTCATCTGTCTGAGCTGACGTTCCCTCTCCATCTCTTGTTCTTAACGCCTTCTCGAGCATGCTAGCTAAATGTGCCACATCGTTTCGGACAGCTTCGAGCTCTTTTTGGTATGGAGATTCTGGCTCGGCCCTTTCTTCATTTTCCATTCTTCTTCTTAAACGAGTGTTGTGGACTTTCGCAGGGGGAATGTGAAGGGAGGGTGTAGAGATCAATTGGCTGATGCTCTCACTAAACCTCTACCACCAGCAAAGTTTCGACAAGTTCAACTCAATCTGAATGTTCGTGACCTACCCTTCAGCTTGAGGGGGGGTGTAGAAGAACAAGTAACGACAGCTGAACTCAATGAATTACAACTAAACTGAAGAGTGAGGAATTAGAAGATCACGTAGCAACAGCCGAACTGAAACATGAAGATCAAGACTCTCATGAATGCAAAGAACCCGTTACTATCATCAATTCACAAGATACAGTAACGGAAACAAGCAATGTAATTTATGTCAATTAAATTCACAACCCGTTACTGTCATCAGCCCATTACTGGCATCACTGTAATACTATATATATGATTGTGTGTACAACATACATCAATTGAATTAATACAATTACAATTCATCAAATTAACAATCTCAATTTTCTTTATCGAGTATAGGTGAGGTAAAACTCAAACTTTTATAACTAGCTTGAGATAGCTGTTAATTAGAATAGGATCAAAAGTCGGTGAAAAACTTTCAATTCCTAAATTAGTTTTTGAGTTCTTATATGGTTATTGTTTTTTTGGATGAACTGGGAAATTAGTTTTTCTCCTATCCATCTCCTGGAAGGTGACTTCAGATTTAGCTGATGAAAATTTTCTCTAGTGTCTTTTAAACCATTCCCAGCCATGTTACCCAATCTCCTCGGCAATTTACACTCCAAACAATGATTCATACTCATCTGTCTTGCAGTCTTATATTCGAAATCTTCGGTTCAACATGTCCACAACCCTGAAACCACTTCTTATTCTCACTGCATTGCATGCATCTCATGTCCAAGCTGCCATCATTTGTGCTCGAGAACGTAACTTTCAAATGAAAATTCGAAGTGGAGGCCATGACTATGAAGGTGATTCTTATGTGTCAGATGTTCCATTCTTTGTCCTCGACATGTTCAACCTTCGATCAATTGATGTCGATGTAGCTAGTGAGACTGCTTGGGTTCAAACCGGAGCAACCCTTGGCGAAGTTTACTATAGAATTTCTGAGAAAAGCAAAACACATGGTTTTCCAACTGGTGTTTTTCCTACAGTCGGTGTTGGTGGTCACTTCGGTGGTGGTGGATATGGTAATATGATGAGAAAATATGGCCTCACCGTCGATAACATAATCGATGCAAAAATGGTTGATGTTAATGGAAGACTTCTTGACAGAGAATATATGGGAGAAGATTTATTCTGGGCTATAACAGGTGGAGGAGGATCGAGCTTCGGAGTTGTTCTGGCATATAAAATTAATATCATTCGTGTTCCTGAAGTTGTCACTGTTTTTCGGGTTCGAAGAACAGTCGAACAAAATGCAACAGATATTGTTGAACAGTGGCAACAAGTTGCATACAATCTTGAAGATGATCTTTTCATCAGACTTACCATGGACGTAGTAAACAGTACTGCTCGAATCAGCGAAAAGACGGTAAGGACTACATTCCGAGCATGTTTTCTCGGAGACTCTGAATGATGTAGAACAGGTTGCGAAATCATACATGCTGAAGAGGGATCACCCGAAATTCAAAGGCAACTGAATTTCGGCAACCGGGTCGTCGAAGTCGGAATAACGCGAAACTCACCCAGTCAATGTGTTTTGTCGTTTGCGGAAAATTCCATCATTTCGGCATGTATGACCTCGACAGGATTTTGGCCAAATTCCATCGTTTTAGCGCCGAAATCATCATTTTTGCTATTTTAGGAAAGTTTTGTTTTTGCAATAACTTTTGAATTAAGAGTCCAAATTGACTTTGGTCAATTGGTACTCTCTTAGAATTCATAGGTCTTTCATATTCTGCATTTATCTCAAATTTTCCATTTATGGCAAATTTAATGTTTTATGTCCTTTCCTTTTCTGTATTGAATTAGGCTAGGGTTTTCTCCTTAAGTATCTTTGTAAACCCTGCAGCCAACTTCAACTACCATTCTATTGAATAAACTTTGTGTTTGATTGAGATTTAATCTCGTTTTCTTTGATTTTACGGAATATTGACGTTGGTCATATTCCCGCGTGATTTTCTACTGCGTCACTGAAAGACTCCTTTCTATCATGAATGCAAGCTTCCCTAAACTAGGTTTGCTTTGGTCAGACTATATCGAAATGAGTTGGCTTGAATCAGTCCTTTTTTGGACAGATTTCCCTCTCGGGACACCAACTAATGCTTTGCTAAGTAGAACACCATAATCACTTACTTACTTGAAAAGGAAATCAGATTACGTTCAAAAGCCAATCCCAAGGGATGGTTTGGAGGGAATTTGGAAGAAAATGATCGAGCTACAAACGCCTCAGCTTACTTTCAATCCTTATGGAGGAAATGATTTTCTAATCCTTCTCTTACTTGTATTCATCCATGGCGACTGACGCCTCCGCCACCAACCTTTTGTCCGAGAGCAGCTCCACCATAACCACTTTAATTACCATCAATGTTGCAGCTCAATTACCAATCAAATTCACACCCACCAACTATCTGTCCTGGCGTGCCTAATTCAATGCCCTTCTTTATGGGTATGATCTCATGGGTTGTGTTGATGGTTCCAATATCTGCCCATCAATTGCCCAAATAGTGTCTCATAACTATTTGAGCATGGGGGTGGTAATTCTTCAAGGCCTAAATAAAAATGATATGTACGAGTGATCTCCACAATTCCTCTATCAACCGCAAGCTATGATGGGTGTGGTGGTCTCTCCCAACCTCTGGCATCGACGCCTTGGTCACTCCAATCAAAAAATTCTCCAACAAGTCTTTCATTTGTTTTCCATTAATGTGTCTTCCAAGTCAAAGTCCGTTTGTCATTCATGTCTATGTAATAGAAACCATTGTCTCCTGTTTGGTACTTCATCTCTCACTAGTGATGTTTGAGGCCCTACTCCGTACCCTTCTATTTATGGTTTCTCATAATATGTTATAATTGTTGATCACTTTACCAAATATATATGGTCTTACCCTCTCAAAAAGAAATCTGATGTATTTTCCACTTTCATCACCTTCAAAAGCCCTTGTCAAAAATTACTTGAAAAAAAAACAATCACTAGATTATATACCGATGGTGGTGGTGAATTAATCAAACTTTAACATTTTATCTTCTCCAATAGTATCACCCATCTTCTTAAACTTTCTTGGTATTGAGGTACTTCCCATAACCACGGGTCTATTCCTCTCTCAATATAAGTACATCCATGATCTTCTTGTCACTTCCAAGATGGATGGTGCCAAAGCAGTCAATACACCCCTCTCCAACATTGAATCTCTTATGCTCCATGATGGCTCCTCAACAGATGCCACTACCTATCATTGTCTTGTCGGTGGTCTTCAATACCTCAGTCTCAAGTTGCTGGGCGTGCTCCTTAGCCTTTTGTAGCCCTGCATCGAACCTTGTTGTCTCAGAGTTCAACTGAGCTTCAATTTCGGCGGTGCATTCTTGCCATTCACTGCGTTGCTCTTGCACTATCTTTAGTTCCCCTTCCTGAGTTTCTAATTCAACTTGTAAGGTGGAAACACGATCTCTTAGGCCATTGGCTAGGGTTAAGTATCTTTTCATGTCGGACTCTATTACCCTTCTTGCCTCTAACTCGTTTTTCGCCTGAACCTTGTATTGGGCTTTCAACTCTTTTTCTTCTTCAAGGACCAGACTAGCCACCCTTCATTTCTCCTTCTCAGTTTCCCACTTCATCTTGAAGTGATCTCTTTCCTTTTTTACCGATACTATCAAATCTTGGCATTCATGCTCTCTACTCTTAGAGGCTTTCTTCAAAGCAACCAATTCTTTTTCCATTGCCTCATACTTACTAGTCAGGTCATCACGTCGTGAGTCCATTTCTTCTAACTAACTCTTTCTTTGCATCAGCTTATTAATTTGCTCTTCTTTTCTTTGCAGTTGTTGATCCAACGAAACCCTCATCTGTCTTTCTTCCAAGAGTTGCTCTTCGAGGAATTTTTGACGACCTTCGCTGTTGTTGAACTCAATCCTCAACTTCTCCAATTCTTCCTGTACATCTTCCTTGACAATCTTTTTTCTTTTAGTTCCCGTAACCTCAGGTGCCTTATCTCGCATCAGGCTTTGTCTTACTGCATTTTGGGGTGCCTCGTAGCTCCTCCAAGCTAAATAATTAGGACTAATAGAAGACTCTTTTGGGTGAGGCTCTCTACCCACTAAAACAGGTTGCCCCAGTCACTTTTCATAACCTCGAGCTCAGCCACTGAATTGATTTCTTTGAAAGAACCCATGCACCTGATCAACCCTTTAGTTCTCGGCACATATTGGGTTTCCCCGAACTGCCTGGTTACTAAGGAGGGACAATAGCCTATATAACCGGTTAAGCCAATTAATGGGACCCATGCCTTACTACCACAACTCATTAGATAAGTTGAACTACTCACCCAAGGAGCTTTCCTTCTGAATTTACTTTCAAGAAGCTCTCAGTATTTCTCTATCCAAGCTTTTTCATCCAAATCCTTCTATTCTTCACTCAAAACTAAACCAAGAGGCCTCATGTTAAACCACCAAAAATTGTTGAAGACTTCTCTTGGGGTTTCCAGATGGCTAACAATCCACATGAATAATAGAGGGATACAACACCGCATTGCTCCTTTCCCACGCAACCTGCAGTGGTGCAAAGATAAGAAGGTCTCAGCCAATATAGCTGCAGTGGGATTATTTTTTCTTTGCTCATATTCAACAAAAACACTAGCTGCTTCCAAGCTAATAATTCCGACAGCTTCTGAAGGGAACAATACCAAACCAAAAATAGCAAAGGCCACTAACCGACACCCTTCTTCTCCAAGCCTCCCTTTATCTTTACTTGCTTTCAACTTGTTCTCAATTGCCTTCCATTTGAAATCTCCAGAAGATGTCATGTACTGGTCTACTTGATCCAAGCCTAAAAGCTTAACGACCTCTTGGGCTATATTCTCAATTTTCTGCCTGAAATAGACTTTGTGAGGATTGTGAGGAAAACTAAGGATTTGAGTATACTCTTCTATGGTAGGGGTCATGTCGATGTTCCCAAAGGTAAAACATCGGTAATTGGGATCCCAAAAGTGCATAAGGGCTTTGACGGTTGATATCTGAATTGGGATCTTCATCAAATGAGCGATTCTTCCATATCTGACTTCAAATAGCGCCTCATCTACATACCCCAAGATGGGCATAAGCCTCTTCATATTTTCTGAAGAGCAGTGGATTTTGGTCATATGTGGCAACTCATTGATCTTACCCTCGGGCAATCTCCCTCAGTTAACTGCCTCATCTCGGATCTTTCCTCGTATTCCGAAAAGGTCAAGGAAGTCATGGTCTTGGATTGATAATTTCTGTGAAAATTTTAAAAATGAAATGAATAATTGGAGAGTTTGTGTTCCACGTTCTAAGTCATTACATGAGGGGTAAGCTTTCTATCTGGTCTCAAAAGGTCTATGAACTGCCCAGTGACTACCTTACGTGTAGTATAGGGGTTTTCAAGAAATAGTTGGGGCATAGTATGACCGTCATTATCAAGTAAACACTCAGTTCATAGTTGGACGTTTCACGAATCTGAACCCCGACTGAAAGTCATGGGGCAAACCGCTAATCCCCACCTAACTTAAATTTGGGTTTACACTGGAAATTAAAATGCATGATGACATTAATTTAAATTTATTGTTATGCATGAATTGAAAGTAAAATGCATCCTAAAGCAGTAAAAATGCAAGTAAAAAAAATGAATTCAAAAATAAAAATCAAACAAACAATGCTCAGTCCAGCAATTTCCCAGTGGAGTCGCCATCTGTCGCGACGACGATTTTTTCGCGCTTCGCGCCCCGCCGTTCCCCGGGGTTCGGGGGAGACAGCGGCGCGCGGTGAAAGTGGAGGTGTGTTTTATAGCCGTAAGAATTACGACTATAAATATCAGGAGTCGCCACCTAATATTAAGGTTTTTAGGAAACCTATTGGTCTGCGAGAGTCTAGGTAAGGGGACTTGTTGTGCAAGGGGAAGACGCATCACCCCCAGTGCACCCTACCTAAGGTAAGCTGCATTGTTGTTTGATTGTTTTTTTTCTAAGTTAAAAATTTTGCACTGTATTTTTAAAAACCATTTTTGTTTTGTTCGCGGGTGTATTTTACACTGTAATTTTACACCGCAGTTACAAACCTTTTTTATCTACTGATATACTTTACAATGTAATTTTACAACGTAGTAAAAATCTTTTTTATCTACGGATGTATTATACAATGTAATTTTACACCGTAGTAAAATCTTTTTTATTTGCAGATGTACTTTACAATGTAAATTTACACCGTAGTTAAAAACCCCTTTTTTATCCATGGATGTACTTTACAATGTAACTTTACACCCTAATAGATAAAACAAAAATATTTATAATTATTTTTGATATTTTGGCCAAATTCCAACGGATAATCATAAACTAGTTACGATATCCAAATTTTTCGTTTTAAAATATGAGAAAGATGCAACATATTTTTTTTTTACGAAGAACATAATGAGAAAACTTTGGAATTCGGCCGTATGCATGAAAACAATTGATTTTTTATATTTTTATGAAGATTTTTTTTTAAATATTTTTGCTATTTTTAAAATAATAAAAGAAACAAAAATAAAAATAAAAGGCTGGTGGGCTGGGCTGCCAGCCCAGATGGGCCGAGAGGCCCATCACCTTTGGTGGCTGGGCCGGGAACAAAATCTGGCCCAGAATAGTGGCAACGCTAGGGAGTGAATTAATTCACTCCCCAGGTTGCAACGAAGGAGAAGGTGAATAGTAAGATTTTCGACAGTGACGAAAGGCTTATCTATTAGTACCTTTGGGTAGAGGAGGTCGATGTCATGATTTCTGTGGTGGTGGCGGCGTCAACGGTGGCCTGTGGTGGCCGGAAAAAGCCTCCGATGTTATGGCGTTCACGCTGCAGTTGCAGAAACGTCGCCGGGAGCTTCGCCTGAACGTGTGTTTATGTTTCTGGTATAGAGGGGAAGTGAATGGTGATGATGAGGTTGTTTTTGGGGTGGCCGAAGGACTGCCAACGGTGGAGAGAGAGAAACGAGACTTTGTAACTAGAGAGAGAGAGAGAGATGAAACCGAAGAGAGAGAGAGCGGTGTTGACGAAGAAGAAGGTGGTTGATCGTGTTTTTTTGTGTCAAAGATCACTACAATTTCCCCTTGAATCTCTTTTCTTCTCTCTTTTTTTGTTTATCTCCCCTGTTCTTCTCTGTCACCTTCTCTGTTCAAAATTTCCCCCCCGTATGCAGCGTCCATGGCTGTTATTTATAGGAGAGTTCGGCCTGACATGGTGGCTGACTGTCAGCAGCATGGTGGCCTGCAACAACGGCGTGGTGGCCTGCAACAACGGCGTGGTGGCTGTCGTCGGTGGGCTGTCGACTGGCGTGCAGGTAAAGGCAACGGCGGGACTGCAGTTTTGGGATAAAGGGGAAATGCAATTCGGTCCTTCAATTTGTAATTGTTTTAATTGTGCCGCCAATTCTATTTAAATTTTTAATTTTATGCAATTGTACTCTTTTCTGAATTTCAACATTATCCTTAACTTTGAGCGCCCTTTTCATGTTGGTCCTTATGACGCAGCAGAAAATCACAAGAGAATACGACCAACGTCAATATTCCGTAAAATTAAAGGGACTTGTTTCCTTTCTTTGCCCAGGGTTCAAGTCCCACTATGCACGCTTGTCACCCCCGCTGTGCCTTACATGCTCACTGGGTTTGCAGGATGTTCAGTGAGTCCGGAGATTAGCTGTGGTGCGCGTAAACTGGCCTGGACACCCCGGTTATCGGAAAAAAACCATCAAGAAGCATATGTGAATTATAGAGATCGTGACAATGGAATCACAAGCAAGCATTTGGAGTAGGAAATATTTTAAGAACAACTTTAATAGGTTGGTTCACATGAAGACTGCAGTCGATCTTGCTAATTTCTTTAGGCATGAACAAAGCCTTTGATTATGGACTATATATTGATTTAGTACTACATAACCTATACAAGTAAGACTTCGATTATATTCAGTGGGCCCGGGGAATAGTCGAGGTGCGTGTAAACTGGCCCGGACATGTCGGTCACCAAAAAAAAGACTTCGATTATGTATTCGAGTTCCCTATTACTTATTTTTCAATTTAATAATATAATGTCGAAGAAGATTATCTCTATTGAGTCACGTAATTAATTATCAAATAACCTAAAAGGCATCGCACCGTTCACTATTCATTACTGTAGCACCAGACTCATTGCCACTGTTCATTGGCAATAACACTCGGTGCATCGCGGGTGTTGGTCCTTTTTTTTCCGATTTTAAACAGTGTATTAACGAAATTAGCCCCCGAAAAAGACAAAAAACGTCGTCTTTTTCGGGGGCTGGACGGTCATTGACCAGTCCGGCCCGGACCGGTCCGGCTCAGCCGGCCGGTTTTTTTATTTTTTAAACATTAAACTAAACAGTGCAGCGACGAATTCGCCCCCCAATAACGACAAAAACACGGCCTGGGGGTGAGGGGCCTTACGGTAATTAGCCAATTTTTTATTTTTTTTTCGCCGAAAACTTTTGGCGAGTCGAGTCACGCGCCGTCCGTTCCAACGCTCACGCGTTTTTCGGACGGTGCGTGAGGCTTCATACGGCGTCCAAAAATGACCTCCCGACGTCTAGAACGATTTTAAGGCATGTGAGCTTCCCTCCGGTGCGGCGCGTGTAATACCAAGGTGGTCGTAGATGGTGTAATGGTCGTTTGAAAAATTTCACCCCTTTTCTCTCTCCTCCTGCGCATGCTGACGTCAGCGCAGCTATTTTTTCTCAATTTTCACTTCGGTTCCTGCACTTCGAATTGTCTTACTTTGGTCCCTTATTTTGATTATATAAGTTTTGATTTCTTTCAATTTCGTCCTTCAATTGAAATTAAGTATATATTGTAGTTTCATTTCGGTCCTCAGACTTTGAATTTCGGAAATTGGTCTGGAATCCATATTTTTTAAAGTCTCAAAGTTTTGATTTATTTCAATGTTATCCTTCCATGCAAATTAAGTATAAATTAAAGTTTCATTTCGGTCCTAATTCTTTTGATTTCCGGTTTTCTTTCAAATTATTTAATTTCATTAGTATCCATGCTTTGATTTATTTCAATTTTGTCCTTCAAATTATATTTAACATAAAAAAACATTTCTCTTCGAATTTTAATTTTGTACTTAACACAATAATAATAATAATAATAATAATAATAATAATAATAATAATAATAATAATAATAATTATTATTATTATTATTATTATTATAATTTAATTGTTTTTCTTGCTTGTTCTTCTGTTAATATTTTTTTCCCTCCGGATAATTTAATAATTTTTATTGTTTTGACAGTGATAGCAATGGTAATTTTTTTTTCTTTTATTTTTTGTTAAAGGTTCTTGAATATTTTTAGTCTATCATTAATTATATGTTCTAATAATTATTGAATATTATTGCATAGAAATATATATAGGGAGAAGAAAACATGACCTAAGATTTTTTGAATAAAAAAAATTAATATCATTATTCTTAAATATATTTTATATAATAATATAATGAATTAATCGAATAACATAAAAAAAAATTTATTGAATATTATTGCCTATAAATATATAGAGAGAGGAAAAAAATGACCTAGGATTTTTTCCTTAAAAAAAATTAATATCAATATTCTTAAATACATTTAATGTAATAATATCATTAATAAATCTTATAAAAAAAATTTTGTTTAACTTTATTTCTTAAAAACAAATTTACAATATTTTCATTTTTAATATTTTAAATATAATATTACCTGGGAAAAAATTAAACTAAAAAAAAAATTATAAAATTTACTTAGATTATCTACAATTAAAAAATATACGGGTCACTTTCTATTTTGATTACATAGATTTTATCAATTATAATTATACTAACTAAATATTAAAATAATAAAATACAATTCATATAAAAACAATCAATTTTTTACATAGATAAAAAAAAGCCGCCGCATCGCGCGGGTATACCGCTCATTAAGATCTATTTGGCCTCCGAAAGGAAATGTAAAATAAAAAAAAATAACAGCACCAAACAATGTTAGGATTAATTTAAAGAGGACCCGTAAGCTCATTTGCACATAGTCGCGAGATGAGGTTAGGATCTTGACTCAAATATGGCATATTACCATCGAGGATTCAAATCCTATGTGAGCTCCCATATAAATAATTCCTCATGAATGTCCAAAAAACTACCAGAAGCCTTGCTTAAACCGGCATCACCATTTTTTAATCTTAAGTCTTCTAGGATTTGATGCATACGGCTCAGGAATAATGTGAGTATTTATAAATTTCACTTAGGTAACATAGACCCGGTTTGATTTCCTCGAGCTGCACATGCATATTGTTGAAGATGTTTAATTTATTAAGTGTTTGTTTGGAGTGTGGTTGCGGTTGTTTTTAAAAGTATTTGGAATGTGGTTGCAGTTGTTTTTCGTTCAGATTTGCATCAAAATAATATATATATTTTTTAAAGTGATATAAAAAAGTGCTTTTGAAACACAATAACAAACAGTGCCTAATTTATTAAAGTCGTTTTATAAAATAAAACATGCTAGAAAAAAAATTCAAGACTAAATGTTTTCTCCTATTTCTGGGTGATGGACGAAATAAGAAAAACCCTAGAATATTTTATAAGAACGCATTTAGTCACCTACCCCTGTTCGCTACAACTTTTTTAATATATATTTTAGCATGTTGTTTGATTAACTTGATTTTTTCATGCGTTGAAAGCCGCAATTTCGACAAGGGTGACATTCTCGTGCTAGAAACCTCATTGGCTGTCTTCATGACATTTTGTTTTTGTTGATTACTTTATCAACCTGTCTATATATGAAGTTGTTTGCCATTGACTTTGAGATGTAATGTATTTCGATAATAGATAATTAATAGACTACGTCCAATCTTTTCAACGATAAGGTAAGACCAAATTATACGTATCTTTATACCTGAGATTATCCACTACGTCCAATCCTTTCAACGATAATTAATAGACTAGCAATCGGGTGCAATCAAATTTGTCAGCTTGGTTTATCTTGTACGTTTTAAATTTGAAAAATTACTTGAAGGAAATCTCATAGGTAGTTTATAGGATTGTTGTAGTGAGAAATTTCTTGTCTCTGAAAACTACAACAATCAAAATTCCGTACAGTTTTGACAAATGGAAAGTTTTTTTCTCAAGAAAAACGTTTTGCCATGACAACCTCAGCATGATCCTACAATTAATCAGCATGAATATATATATATATATATATATATATAAAACTAGGTGTCTGGACCAGCTTGAGCATACCTCAATTAATTTCCGAATCCACTGAACATCCTGCAAGCCCAATAAACAGATAAGACACTACGAGATAACAGACATGCCTAGCAGGGCTTGAACCCCAATAACTAGAAGGAACAAGCGCTTCACTTACCGCTAGGCCAATACCCTGTCGGCCATCAGCATGGATATTGAAGCATAGAATCATTATCTGCTGGAGTAGTTAGTGAACTTCATTGACGTAATTAACAAGTTTTAGCTTATCGTACGTTGAATCAAGATACTGATAGATGTTAGGCATGCACAAGAAGCACATGATTAATAGAATGTACAAGCTATCAATCCTTTGATGTCAATATTATTTCAATCGGCTGAATAAATTAAAAATATTAAAATCCAACGTCTGGGTTGTCATTGCCCATGTAATCGAACAAGAAAATATGAACAAAGCTAACACCCCAAGAAATGCTACCATAAACTGTCAACTTCTTGTCTTGCCGAACAAGTTGGCTACGATCCTTGCTTGGAAATTTTCACCTTCCCATGGTTGAATTTTCACCATCTTGCAGATTAATAGATAATCGCCATTCTGAATTACTATAAATAAGGGTCTCTTGCATCTTTCTATACGCACAAAAACATGATAAGAACCATGAATTCTCTGAGCTCTTCGATGTTCCCATTCCTGTTTCTCTTTCTGTTTTCATTCTCATGGCTAGCTTCAGCTGACCGTCATGAGGATTTTCTTCAATGCCTTCATTCTCAAAACTTGAACTCCCTTTCTAAGGTAGTGTACACCCCAATCAACTCCTCATATTCATATGTATTGCAGTTTTCATTACGAAATGGCAGGTTCAACACAGAAACCACCCCAAAACCACTAGTTATTGTTACACCTCTAAATGTAGCTCACATTCAAGCTGCCATTACCTGCTCCCAGAAACACGGCCTGCAAATTAGAGCTCGAAGTGGTGGCCATGACTATGAGGGCCTCTCTTATGTTGCTGTTGTACCCTTCGTGGTTATTGATCTTATAAATATGCGAACAGTTACAGTTGATGTAGGAAACAAAATTGCATGGGTTCAAGCTGGAGCTACACTAGGAGAAGTTTACTACAGAATCGCTGAGAAAAGTAGAACTCTTGCCTTCCCAGCGGGGGTTTGCCCAACTGTGGGATCCGGAGGGCATATTAGTGGAGGAGGACATGGGATGATGATGCGTAAATATGGCCTTGCTGCCGACCATATAATTGATGCCAAATTAATAGATGTTAAAGGTAGAATCCTTGACCGAGCATCGATGGGAGAAGATTTGTTCTGGGCCATTCGAGGAGGTGGAGGCAACACCTTTGGAGTTGTGGTTGCCTGGAAACTAGAATTGGTCACAGTTCCACCAACTGTGACAGTGTTCAATGTCAGCAGAACTTTGGAGCAAAACGCAACAAAACTCGTTCATCAGTGGCAGTCTGCAATACGAAAGTTTGACGAAGATCTATTCTCCAGAATTTTCCTTTCGAGAGTTAACACTTCTCGGGAAGGAAAAACAACAATACTCGCCGTATACACCTCCTTGTTTCTAGGTGGAGTTGATAGACTCCTATCAATGATGCAGCGGAGCTTTCCCCAGCTCGGTTTGGTCAAAGAAGACTGCATCGAGATGAGTTGGATCGAGTCTACTGTCTACTTTGCGCAATTTCCACGCAATTCATCTCTGGATGTTTTACTTGACAGGAGCCCGGGATCCACAATATCTTTCAAAGCAAAAACAGACTATGTGACAGAGCCTATACCTGAAATCGCTCTGGAAGGAATATGGGAAAGGCTTAACCAGCTGGATGCCGAAGTAGCTCAATTGCAATTCACAGCCTATGGAGGCAAAATGGATGAAATCTCGGAGACCAGCACTCCATTTCCACATAGAGCTGGAAATCTATTCCAAATTCATTACGGTGTCTTCTGGGCCGTGGGCGTTCAAGACACTAAGATATCTCGAAAATATACAGGCTGGATCAGAAAACTTTACAGCTACATGACTCCTTATGTTACGAAAAATCCACGACAAGCATATATCAATTACAGAGATCTTGACCTGGGAATGAACAACCTAGGCAACACAAGCTACAAACAGGCAAGAGTTTGGGGTACCAAATATTTCAAGAACAACTTTGACCGGTTGGTGCATGTGAAGACCAAAGTTGATCCAGCTAATTTCTTTAGAAATGAACAAAGCATCCCTCCTCTCACATCTTGGTGATAGATTAACAGAAATATTATATATTGATAGACGAAGTGATTTGAATAAAATTCCACCTCGTATATATTTTTAGTAGTAATAATAAATAAAGGTTTGCTCTATACGTTCTAGAGCATGAGATTTCAATCTTTATGGTGTTTGGCTTGAGGTTTGCTCTATACGATCTAGAGCACTGTGCTCTCATGATATTGTATCTTTTTATTCAAATAATTGCATTCTATGAATCAGACTCTACAACCTAGTTTCTGTTAAAAGCATAAATCAATCAATACTTAATTGAAGAGTCTTTTAAATTACTAAAACCTTTATTATTACCTAAATAAATAAATAAATCAAGATTTGGGTACCAAAATTGAACCTTAGAATGCCAAATTATTGAAATTGGAGACTTAATTGCATAAAATTCAAATTCTAGAAGGCAATTGAAGGCTGAAATGAACAAATTCAAAACCAAGGGTCAATATGTAGAATACATGCAGCTTCAGGAACCGAAATCAATAACTTTAAGGACTTAATTGAAGAGAAAAGTTTAACTAACTAATCAAGGGTTAAAGTGGTCAAATCCAAAACTAATGACTGAAGTTGAAAACACGCTCAAATCCAAAGTAAAAATAGGATTTTGGCTAGGGTTGAAATTATAAAATTAAAGATGTAATTGAAGAAATTGAATGCATAAGGGTGCAATCGAGGATTCCCAAACTAGACAGCTCTAATTTTAAAGGTTAGCCAAAACGATGCCATTTTATGCGTATTGTACACCTTCTTTCCTGATTTGGGCTGATTGGGGAGACATCTCCAGGTAGTTTGATATGATGTTTTTGACCACCTCAAAAGATAAAATCACCATCATTTGACTCACAAACACCCGTCAACAACTCTATGATCTTGAAATCAAACGATATCTCATACTCTCTATTTATTTCTCTAATATCTTGTCCTTGATCAACTTTCACTGTATATTCAAGAAAACTAATCGGTTGAGAACTTCAGACAATTAAATATGGAGTTACAAGTGTTCAAATCAAGCAAGAAAGGGTTCAATAGAAAGATATGCATCTCCTTTATCAATCCTAAGTGGTTTTGTCACCCATTTATACAAAACCACTTAACCGTTTCTGATGTTCATACTTAAAATGATCTAGAAGGTTCTTATATAAAGTTATAAACCATCCCCTCTAGATCAAAAGGCCGAAAACACATTCCTTTGTCCCCAAGGTTTCTACAAAATCATTTGAACCTAATATCAGAAGTTTTGCTCAAAACCAGTAAGATCGATGTGCAAAACAACCAAGGTATACCCCCTGAAACCATGTGGCCTGCCTGGTTTCTTAAATTCATGGTTCAATCCATTTTCTTAGTGTTAGTTGATTCTTAATTATATTATGCTATGTTTTTTAGCCTAAAACTGATAATGTGGATTGATGAAGCTGAAAAAAGCTGGCTTAAAGGCCTAATTTAATTCTGCCATTATCATTCTGCTTTCTTTCTCACGGGCAACTTCAGCTCAACTTAATATAATTAAATAATCATTATTTATTCTGAATATATTCATTATCCCAGAAACAATGTTTAGTACATGCATTTGTCAAAGGACTTAAAAAAAAACTACCCGGAATAAGAAGAGTTGCGGAATCATACATGCTGAAGAGGGATCATCCGAAATTCAAAGGCAACTGAATTTCGGCAACCGGGTCGTCGAAGTCGGAATAACGCGAAACTCACCCAGTCAATGCGTTTCGTCGTTTGCGGAAGAAATCAGAAGCTTTGCTTCTGATCTCGACCCAATTTTGGCCAAATTCCATCGTTTCGGCCCTGAAATAGTCATTTTTGCCATTTTAGGAAAGTTTCGTTTTCGCAATTACTTTTGATTTAAGAGTCCGAATTGACTTTGGTCAATTGGTACTCTCTTAGAATTCATAGCTCTTTCATATTCTGCATTTATCTCAAATTTGCCATTTATGGCAAATTTAATGTTTTATGTCCTTTCCTTTTCTGTATTGAATTAGGCTAGGGTTTTATCTTTAAGTATCCCTTGTAAACCCGGCAGCCGACTTATCTTCCATTTTATTGAATAAACTTTGAGTTTGATTGAGATTTAATCTCGTTTTCTTTAATTTTACGGAATATTGACGTTGGTCATATTCCTTTGTGATTTTCTGCTGCGTCAATTGGTATCAGAGCACGGATTTGCCGAACTCGATGGCGAATAACGAAGCAGGAGACGAAAACTCTATTGGCGGAGACCATGGAGTGGAGGCCTTGTGGGCGGCAGTGGAGGAGACGCGGCAACAAGTAGCGCAGATTCGCGAGATGCTTGCTGCCGGGATTAATCTCAATGCCAACAACGGGCCACCGGTTGACAGGGTTCGTGCTGAGGGATTTGCCCGAGGCCAACCTGTTAATAGGAGACGCAACCCAGCACCTCGCATACAACCCGACAGTGATGATGATTCAGATGAAGAGGATGCTATGGGGTACGGTTTACCTCCACCTGCGAGGAGGCCAAGGGAACAAGATGATTATCGGCTGAAAGCAGATTTGCCCAGTTTCAATGGGAATCTGCGAATTGAAGATTTCCTTGATTGGGTCACCGAAGTGGAGAGGTTCTTTGAGATGATGGAAATACCAGAAGAGAAGATGGTGAGGTTTGTAGCGTTTCGGTTGAAAGGAGGAGCTGCGGTTTGGTGGGATCAGTTACAAAAAAATCGGCAGCAGCAAGGGAAGGCGCTTGTCCGGACATGGCGTCGGATGAAACAATTGATGATAGGGAGGTTTCTACCTCCAGATTATGAGCAATACCTGTTTCAGTCACTCCAGGACTGCTCACAAGGGTCCAGATCAGTGTTTGATTACACCGCGGAGTTTTCGCGGCTTTTGGAGTGAAACAACCTTAATGAAACAGAGGGGCAGCGTGTATCCAGGTACATGAATGGGTTGAAACCATCCTTGCGCGATAAAATTGGTTTGCAAGTGGTGTGGACTGTGGAGGAGGCTCACAACCTTGCGTTGAAGGCTGAATTGATGGAGCGAAGGGGAGGATTTTCGGGTTTCCGTCGGAACAACCCAGAACCATCCTTTGGTCATAGAGACAAGGGTGGTGGCAGCAGCAGCAATAGCCCAGCAGGGGTGTTGAATCAGGGCAAAGAGGGAGGCAGCAGCGGCGGCAATCCCCCAGCCCAAGTAAACAGGGGCCTGCCGCGAAACCCGAACCAGAACCAGAACACAAACTTGAACTCCAACCCCTATGCTAGACCTGCACCGGGGGTCTGTTATCGGTACCGAAAACCAGGACATATGTCTAATGCTTGCCCAGATAGGCGCAGGCCTGTCAACTGGATTGAGGGGGAAGAAGAGGGTTCCGGCGCTGCGGAAGACGATGCCGGAGAGGATGACTGTTACGAAGGGGTTGAGTTTGCTGAAGAAGATGGAGAGCGAGTGAATTTTGTGGTGCAGCGCATACTGTACACCCCAAGGCAGGAGGAGACTGGACAGCGGAATAACATATTCCGTTCGTTTTGCACCGTGAGCCAAAAGGTGTGCGACCTAATTGTGGACAGCGGGAGTTGCGAGAACTTCGTTGCAAGGGTTTTAGTTGAGCACCTAAAGCTGCCAACCGAGAAGCACCCGACCCCTTACACAATCGGCTGGATTAAGAAAGGACCCACGGTGAAGGTAACTGAAATCTGTCGCGTTCCTATTTCCATTGGAAAAATATATAAGGATGATGTAGTTTGCGATGTGATTGATATGGATGCTAGTCATGTTTTGTTGGGTCGTCCGTGGCAGTATGATGTGGATGTAATGTATAAGGGGCGGGATAATACATATTTGTTCACATGGGGGTCACATAAAATTGCTATGGCTCCTTATAAAAAGAAGTTTTCCGGTAAGACTGCTGAAGTAGAGAAACAGTCATTTTTGACAGTGTCCAGTTCGGATACGGAGTTTGTGGCGGATATTAGGGGTGCGCCAAAATTTTATGCGCTAGTAGTTAAGGCCCTTGTGGTGGAAGGGGAGGTTGAGACTTCGGTAGTAGTTCCTGACCGGTTGAAGCCAGTAATAGATGAGTTCAGGGATATCACTTCGGATGAATTACCGAATAATTTACCACCCTTGAGAGATGTCCAGCATCACATAGACCTCATACCAGGGGCCAGCTTGCCAAATCTGCCTCATTATCGGATGAGTCCGAAAGAGAATGAGGTGTTGCGGGAGAAAATTGAAGAATTGCTGCGGAAGGGTTTTATCCGCGAGAGCATGAGCCCGTGCGCGGTTCCTGCGTTGTTAACGCCAAAGAAAGATGGGAGTTGGCGTATGTGTGTGGACAGCCGAGCCATCAACAAAATTACGGTAAAATATCGTTTTCCAATTCCTCGCCTAGATGACATGTTAGATCAACTTGAGGGTTCGAAGTTGTTTTCGAAAATTGATCTCCGCAGCGGGTATCACCAGATTCGGGTCAGACCAGGGGATGAATGGAAGACAGCTTTTAAGAGCAAAGATGGGTTGTTTGAGTGGTTGGTTATGCCATTCGGGCTGTCAAACGCGCCGAGCACATTTATGCGCGTGATGAACCAAGTTTTGAGACCTTTCGTAGGGAAGTTTGTTGTTGTTTATTTCAATGACATTCTTATCTACAGTAAAACCGAGGATGAGCATGTGGAACAGTTGAGAGAAGTGTTGTTGGTACTACAGGAAAATCAGTTGTTCCTTAATCTGAAGAAGTGCAGTTTCATGACGGATAGCCTGTTATTCTTGGGGTATGTAGTGAGTTCGGAAGGGATTCATGTGGATGAAGAGAAGGTCCGCGCAATAAGAGAGTGGCCTGCACCGAAGACAGTGAGTGAGGTTCGGAGCTTCCACGGTTTAGCCACCTTCTACCGCCGATTTATTCGGAATTTCAGTACTGTCATGGCACCGATAACCGAGTGCATGAAGAAGGGCAGATTTTTGTGGGGAGAAGAGGCAGAAGTGAGCTTTGCTTTGATAAAAGAAAAGCTATGCACCGCACCAGTATTAGCCCTTCCCAGTTTTGAGAAGATTTTTGAGGTTGAATGTGATGCAAGTGGCGTGGGGATTGGGGCTGTACTATCCCAGGAGAAGCGACCAGTAGCCTTCTTCAATGAGAAGTTGAGTGAGGCTCGCCAGAAGTGGAGTACTTATAACCAGGAATTTTATGCGGTGGTCCGAGCTTTGAAGCATTGGGAGCACTATCTAGTGCAGCAGGAATTTGTTTTGTATACTGATCACCAAGCTTTGAAGTTTATTAATAGCCAGAAGCACTTGGATAATATGCATGTCAGATGGACTACTTTCCTTCAAAAGTTCCCTTTTGCTATTCTACACAAGTCTGGTACTCTGAATCGGGTTGCCGATGCGCTGAGTCGTCGTGCCAATCTGCTGGTGACATTGTCTCATGAGGTAGTGGGGTTTGAGTGCCTGAAGGAGTTGTATCAGGAGGATGGGGATTTTAAGCAAATCTGGGCGAAGTGCATTGAGAAACAACCCGTCAGCGATTTTCATGAGAGCGAAGGTTTTTTGTTTCGCGGAAATCGTTTGTGTATACCCCGGATGTCGCTGCGCGAGAAACTAATCCGTGACCTTCATGGGGGCGGATTGAGTGGCCACTTGGGAAGGGACAAAACAGTGGCTAGCTTGGAGGAACGGTATTTCTGGCCGCAGCTGAAGAGAGATGTCGGCAATTTCGTGCAGAGGTGCTATGTGTGTCAGGTGTCTAAAGGTCAGTCACAAAATACTGGTCTTTATACACCCTTACCCATTCCTAATGATATTTGGGAGGATTTGTCCATGGATTTTGTGTTGGGGTTACCTCGTACCCAGCGAGGAGTGGATTCTGTTTTTGTGGTTGTTGACAGGTTTTCAAAGATGGCCCATTTTATACCTTGCCGAAAGACCTCAGATGCGTCGCACATAGCGAGATTATTTTTCAGGGAGGTGGTCCGACTTCATGGGGTGCCGCAATCAATTACTTCAGACCGTGACACGAAGTTCCTTAGTCACTTTTGGGTGACGTTATGGAAGATGTTTCAAACTTCGCTGAACCGGAGCACAACCGCACACCCCCAAACTGATGGGCAAACAGAGGTGACAAACAGGACTTTGGGAAACTTGGTTCGCAGCATTTGTGGAGATAAACCGAAACAGTGGGATCATGTGTTGCCACAGGCTGAGTTTGCTTATAACAGTGTCGTTCATAGTGCGACGGGAAAGACTCCTTTTGCCATGATTTATGTGACGCCACCGAAACACACCGTGGACTTAGTTCGTCTACCCAAGGGAGGTCCAGGATTTAGTGTGGCTGCTAAGAACATGGCTACTCAAGGTCAGGCTATGCAGGAAGAAGTGAGGCAGAGGCTGGAAGCAACAAATGTTAAGTATAAGGCTGCGGCGGATAAGCATCGGCGTCGCAAGGTGTTTGAAGAGGGTGATTCAGTGATGGTTTTCTTGCGCAAAGAAAGGTTTCCTGTAGGGACTTACAACAAGCTGAAGCCCAAGAAGTATGGTCCGTATAAGGTTCTGAAGAAGATCAACGACAATGCCTATGTGATCGATATTCCCGAAACAATGGGCATCTCCAAGACTTTCAATGTTGCAGATTTGTTTCAGTTTCACGCGGAGGAACCATTGTATCCTGATTCCGATCCAGAACATAACTCGAGGTCGAGTTCTTTTCAAGTAGAGGAGTCTGATGTAGAACAAGTTGCGGAATCATACATGCTGAAGAGGGATCATCCGAAATTCAAAGGCAACTGAATTTTGGCAACCGGGTCGTCGAAGTCGGAATAACGCGAAACTCACCCAGTCAATGCGTTTCGTCATTTGCGGAAGAAATCAGGAGCTTTGCTGCTGACCTCGACCCAATTTTGGCCAAATTCCATCGTTTCGGCCCCGAAATCGTCATTTTTGCCATTTTAGGAAAGTTTCGTTTTCGCAATTACTTTTGATTTAAGAGTCCGAATTGACTTTGGTCAATTGGTACTCTCTTATAATTCATAGCTCTTTCATATTCTGCATTTATCTCAAATTTGCCATTTATGGCAAATTTAATGTTTTATGTCCTTTCCTTTTCTGTATTGAATTAGGCTAGGGTTTTATCTTTAAGTATCCCTTGTAAACCCGGCAGCCGACTTATCTTCCATTTTATTGAATAAACTTTGAGTTTGATTGAGATTTAATCTCGTTTTCTTTAATTTTACGGAATATTGACGTTGGTCGTATTCCTTTGTGATTTTCTGCTGCGTCACTTCAGCTCAACTTAATATAATTAAATAATCATTATTTATTCTGAATATATTCATTATCCCAGAAACAATGTTTAGTACATGCATTTGTCAAAGGACTTAAAAAAAAACTACCCGGAATAAGAAGAGTCTTGGCTTATCATGAGCTTGAGCTGCAATATTAAAAAAGGATTTTTCTTTTTCCTTATTACATAATCTTGAAAGGCTACTAAAATCAAGTCATAGTTACACACGTGCTATGAAAGTGAGCATTAAATTGATAAAAATATATCAAATAAAGATAAAAAAAAATTGGGATAAATTAAAGGTTAAAACTGTTTGTTTAATATAACATAGTCGGTCTTTTTTAATGAATACACCATTTGAACATTGTAATATACAATGTATATATACAATAATTAATACAGTAGAATAAGTTATCTTCTAGCTGAAAGGTCAACTATGAATGCCGGACGTATGGATCGACTAGTAAGGGGGTTGTCCCAGCTTAACCAAGGTCTCGTGTTCGAGTCTTGGGTATGCAGTTGCGATAAATTCTTGGTAGGGAGAGTTTTGCCATCCTTGTGGTCCCACCCGACTCAAATCTAGATTAGTCAAAGTTGTGGTTCTGGATATTGGATGGCTTGACCAAAAAACCTATGAATGCCACGTGAACTTATAAAATCTTGACATCCATGCAATAAGTCACAAAAACCATGCAAGTGTGTAAGACTCTCGTTCTAGAAATCTCTTTGGCTGGCTTGACTTTTTGTTGCTTATCTTATGAACCTAGCTATACATCAAGCTGCTTGCCATAGACTTTCATTTTAATATTGTGTTAACAATTATTTTAGTTTTAGTTTTTTAAAATATTTTTTATTTTTATAAATATTAAAATAATGTTTTTAATATTTTTTAAATTTATTTTTACCACCAACACATCAAAACAATTAAAAAATAATTTTTGTTTTTTTTAAAATAGGCGTTGCCACAAAAACAAATATGCTCTGAAATATCATGTGAAACATGATGTACTTTATAGACATCAGTTTTCAATGAATCAGGATTTTAATAAGTTTCATTACAATAATTAAGGTAAATCTCAGGTAGGACTAAATTATATGTGTCTTATACCTGAGATTATTCATTACGTTCACACTCCTTTCGACGATAATTCAGGAAATCTGATTGAATTAATAAATGGTACAATAATTAACTGGTTGCTAGGTAATTAATTTATTTTTATTTATTAACTTATCTCAACTTTGTAAAGTAAAGATGAAAATGAAAAATGAATTGAAGTGTCTAACTATTATAGAAAACGGGCTGGCTTTTATAGCCACTAGTCACAGACGACTAGTCACACACATTAAGTGTGTTAAGCATGCTTAACCACCTAACCAACAAATCAGTTAGCTTAACTAACTGCTAACTGCTAACTGCTTATTATTTATCTACAAACTTAGTTTATCTTGTACGTTTAACCTTCGAAAATTAACAGTTGATTATTTGAAGGCCGATCTCGTCGGGGTTTAAAGGGAAATTATAATGAGAAGTTTCTTTTGTTTTGGAAAAGTAACATTCAAAATCCAGTAAAATTATCGTCAAAATTTTCCTCTAAGAAAAAAACTTGTGTTAATTGAGTTCAATGACATCATCACCATGATCCTACCAAACACAAAATTTCATCAACATGGATATTGAAGCACAGGATCGTCCCTGTCATAGAACAAGAAGATGTGAAGAAAGCTAGCACACCAAGAAACGCTACCATAAATTGTCAAATCTCGTGCATGTAAGTTGGCTACGATCCTTGTTTGAAATTTCCACGTTCCCATTTGCTGATCTTCCTCATCTGTAATCTGGATAATGGTTGAAATGTCATCACCTTCTCGATTAATTGGGAAAAAAACATTTTATCTAATTTTTTTTCATAAACAAGCACCCTTCAGAACTCTATAAATAAGGGAGCCTCTTGCACCTATATGCACAAAACATTATCAGAGACATGAACTCTTGATGTAGAACAAGTTGCGGAATCATACATGCTGAAGAGGGATCATCCGAAATTCAAAGGCAACTGAATTTCGGCAGCCGGGTCGTCGGAGTCGGAATAACGCGAAACTCACCCAGTCAATGCGTTTCGTCGTTTTCGGAAGAAATCAGTAGCTTCGCTGCTGACCTCGACCCAATTTTGGCCAAATTCCATCGTTTCGGCCCCGAAATCGTCATTTTTGCCATTTTAGGAAAGTTTTGTTTTTGCAATTACTTTTGATTTAAGAGTCCGAATTGACTTTGGTCAATTGGTACTCTCTTAGAATTCATAGTTCTTTCATATTCTGCATTTATCTCAAATTTGCCATTTATGGCAAATTTAATGTTTTATGTCCTTTCCTTTTCTGTATTGAATTAGGCTAGGGTTTTATCTTTAAGTATCCCTTGTAAACCCAGCAGCCGACTTATCTTCCATTTTATTGAATAAACTTTGAGTTTGATTGAGATTTAATCTCGTTTTCGTTAATTTTACGGAATATTGACGTTGGTCGTATTCCTTTGTGATTTTCTGCTGCGTCAACTCTCTAAGCTCTTTGATGTTCCCATTCCTGTTTCTCTTTCTGTTTTCTTTTTCATGGCTAGCTTCAGCTGACAGTCACGAGGATTTTCTTCGATGCCTTCATTCTCAAAACTCGAACTCCATTTCCAAGGTCATTTACACCCCAATCAACTCCTCATATTCATCTGTGTTGCAGTTTTCAATACGAAACGGCAGGTTCAACACAAGTGCCACCCCAAAACCACTAGTTATTGTTACACCTCTAAATGTAGCCCACATTCAAGCTGCCATTACTTGCTCCCAGAAACATGGCCTGCAAATTAGAGTCCGAGGTGGTGGCCATGACTATGAGGGTCTCTCTTATGTTGCTGTTATACCTTTCGTGGTTATTGATCTAATCAATATGCGAA
Source organism: Salix purpurea (assembly GCA_027405865.1). Lineage (NCBI taxonomy): Eukaryota > Viridiplantae > Streptophyta > Magnoliopsida > Malpighiales > Salicaceae > Salix > Salix purpurea. Next base: position 29,363,023 of record JAOWLH010000002.1, read on the forward strand.
CAGTTACTGTTGATGTAGCAAATCAAACTGCATGGGTTCAAGGTGGGGCTACTTTAGGCGAAGTTTACTATAGAATTGCCGAGAAAAGTAGAACTCTTGCCTTCCCGGCGGGTGTTTGCCCTACAGTGGGTGTTGGTGGCCACATTAGCGGAGGAGGAACTGGTATGATCATGCGTAAATATGGTCTCGCTGTAGATCATATAATCGATGCACAATTAATCGATGTCAAGGGTAGAACCCTTGATAGAGCGTCAATGGGAGAAGATCTCTTTTGGGCTATTCGAGGCGGTGGAGGAAATACCTTCGGAGTAGTTGTTGCTTGGAAACTAGAATTGGTCCCAATTCCAGCTTCTGTAACTGTCTTTAATGTCACAAGAATATTAATGAAAGAAGATGCAACAAAACTCATTCATCAATGGCAATACGCAATAGAAAAGTTCGACGAAGATTTATTCTCAAGAATTTTCATTTGGAGATCAGCTAACTCTACTCAAGACGGAAAGCCAATGATACAAGCTGCATTCACCTCTCTGTTTCTTGGCGGGGTAGATAGACTTGTTTCTTATATGCAAGAGAGCTTTCCCGAGCTTGGTTTGGTGAAGGAGGATTGCATTGAAATGAGTTGGATCGAGTCTACAGTCTACTTTGCTCAATTTCCTCGTAATACATCCTTGGAAGTGTTGCTTAATAGGAGTCCTCGGCCCACAATCTTTTTCAAAGGAAAAACTGACTTTGTCAAGGAACCTATACCTAAAACTGCATTGGAAGGAATATGGGAAAGGCTTGAACTTGTCGAGGCCGAATCCGCCGAATTGCAATTCACTGCCTATGGAGGAAAGATGAACGAAATTGCAGAGTCCAGCACTCCATTTCCTCACAGAGCCGGTACTCTATACCAAATTCATTATGGGATCGTTTGGGATGAAGAAGGCATTGAGGCATATGCAAAATATATAAGTTGGATGAGAAGGCTTTACAGCTACATGGCTCCTTATGTTTCGAAAAATCCTAGACAAGCATATGTCAACTATAGAGATCTTGACCTAGGAGTGAACAACCTAGGCAACACAAGTTACAGACAAGCAAGCATATGGGGTACCAAATATTTCAAGAACAACTTCGACAGGTTGGTGCGTGTCAAGACAGCAGTTGATCCCACCAATTTCTTTAGAAATGAACAAAGCATTCCTCCTCTATCATCTTGGTGATAGCAGGTTACTGAATATAGTTATATAGAAAATATGATTGGCAATAAATTTAATATTTGGTTTTCTTATTTATAAAACTTTATGTTGTATTGAGTTGTGCCAAGTGACATGCTTGTCTTGAAAGATTACGCATACTATTTGAACCTTAAGTTATTAAATCAAATATTTTTGGACTGATACGAAATTTACAAGAGATTATTATTATTTTTTTAATAAAACTCGTAGTAATAATAACTTTAATAATAATAGCAAATCATTATTAGCTACGCGGGGTGGGCGGCCATATCATTTTTTTAATGTACAAAAATGGATGTTTGTAAAGAAGCAATAAAAACCTAATGCTTGAGTTATTATTATTTTTAGATTTAATAAGATTTAGTAATGTAAATTTTATTTAAACCATAGATAATGAAGCAACGATTAATTAAAATAAATGACCACTTATACTACACCTAGAAGAAGAAGAACAAGAAGAAAAATCAATGCAAAACCACCACCACCCAATTATCAACATCTCACATCACAAAAGAAACCTTATCAAGATAGTTCAAACTCGACTGCAAAATTTTGGATGATGACATAAGAAGTTGTATGGGTTACTAGAACAGCGTCCTAAAAAGGAAATCTAGCAAAACCAAATGGACTAAACATTCATCCACATATATTAAGTAATCAAATTCTATTTAATTCAAGAGTAAATTTTATTTAAAGAAAATAACAAATAATGTAGCCCACATTCAAGTTTCCATTACTTGCTCCCAGATATATGACCTGTAAATTAGAGTTCAAAGTGTGGCCATGACCATGAGGGCCTCTTTTATGTTTCTGTTCTACCCTTTGTGGTTATTGATCCGATCATAAAAAATACCTTCACTTATTGTTCATTTGATATAATAGAGAATTTTCTTAGCTGCACTCAAGTGCATCTGATCTGGTATCTCCATATATTTGCTAATAAGTCCTACTCCACAGAGTATATCCGGTCTTGTACATATCTTGTACTTCAAGCTTCCCACTAAGCTTTTAAATTAAGGAGGATCAACATTTTCTACTTTACTTTTCCTCAATTCCACTCCACTTTCAACTCGAGCTAATACTGGATTGCAACTTTCCATCTTGAAATTTTTAAGAATATCTTTGGCATAACTGCTTTGGGACACAAAAATCCATTCTTCTTTGTAAGTCACTTCAAAGCAAGAAAATATGTCATCAAACCAATATCTCTCATCTCAAACTTTTGTACCATGTACTTCTTGAAGTATGTAAATATGGTAGGATTGTTTTAGTGAACATCAGGTCATCAATATATAAGCTAGCAAATAGTGTGCTTCCATCGACTTCTTTCTTCACATATATGATGTGTTGAAATGGATATTTTTTGAATCAATTTTCTTGAAAATACTTGTCAAGTATGGTATTCCAAGCATGTGGAGCTTATTTCAAACCATAAATAGCGTTGTTCAAGCTGTATACTTTGCCTTCATTATTTGCTTTAACTATTTCTTAAACTTTTTCATCCACCACATTGACATTCACCGGGAATTGGTCTTAAAACAAAGGACCAATGATGGATGACACAAATACCTCTATTATCCCTATAAACAAGATATCAATCTCTGCTGAAACACCCAACCTAAACACCTTACCCTTTGGATTTAAATTGAATGAAATAAACTTCAAAATCACGTCATGAATGATTGAACTTCATGTTGCTAGATTAAACGAGCTCAACTACTTGACTGTGCAGAATGCTAGAGTGGAAGAAGGAAGTTCTAGTTATTCAAAGTGGTGCACTGAAGACGCAGTGGTGCGAGGATGATTATTGCCTCATCTTATGGGTTTATTTATAGACCTGTCATCAGTCAAGGAAATATGGTATAGTGTCACTCAAACCTTTTATGATAGGGATGACGAGTCATAATTTTATGAGCTACGCTGCAAGGCCACGGGAACAAAACAAAATGGATGTCTAGTTAACTCGTATTACACAAAACTTAATAGCATATGGCAGGAAATTCATAAGCAACAATCGATTAAATGATATGTGTTGCATCCTTAGAACCACATAAGAAGAAATACAAAAGGACAAGATCTATGACTTTCTCACAGGATTAGATGAAGTATTTGACTCAAGACGTAGTGATCTCCTTTCAAAATAATATATTCCAAGTATTGAAGAGTGCTTCAAAACAGTTCGATGAGAGACTCAATGTCAAGTCACCATGCTTGGAACAAAGGACAATGGCGAAGGATCATCAATTGCAATGATTTCTAAAACCACCACCCCGTCCAACTTGTGCACTCTCCAAGCTATTAAGGAAGTAGAAAAAGATAAGTTGCGCTGCAACCATTGTAATAGAAATCGCTATACAATAGACACTTGTTTTGAGATTCATGGCTACCCAAAATTGTTCCTAGAAAAAGAAAGCAAAGCAAAGTAAGAAGCAATAAACGTCTAGTTCCAGAAAAATTAAATAGTACAATAAAAATTCCTTCCAGTTTTGCTGCCATGGCAATCATCCAAAGAGACCATACTAAACCGGGTGAATTACTCTCTTTAGCCAAAACAGCTAACCCATAAAATTTATGACTATAATTATCAGGAGTCGCCACCTAGTATTAAGGTCACTAGGAACCTATTGATTTGCGAGAGTCTGGATAAGGGGACTTGTTATGCAAGGGGAAGACGCATCACCTCCAGTGCACCCTATCTAAGGTAGGCTACATTGTTGCCTGTTTATTTTTTCTAAGTTAAAAAAAAATATATTTTTACATTGCATTTTCAAAAACCATTATTTCGTCTAAGGACCTACTTTACAATGTAATTTTACACTATAGTTAAAAACTTTTTTCTTATCTACGAATGTACTTTATAATATAATTTTACACCATAGTTAAAAGTATTTTTTATCTACAAATATATTATACAATGTAATTTTACACCGTAGTAAAAATCTTTTTTATCTGCGCTCCAAATTTTCTTTTTAAAATATGAGAAAGATGCATAAAATATTTTTACAAAAAATATGATGGGAAAAACATTGGAATCAGTCTGTATGCACGAAAATAACACACTTTTTATTTTATTTTTTAAATGCAATTTTTTTTTTAAATAAAAAAAAATAGGGTCGGGCCTGACCCGGCTAAATGGGTCGGCCTAGCCAAATTGGCCTAAATGTCCCACTCTAATGGGTTGGGCTGGACCCGATCCAGCCAACTGGTCTTGGTCGAGAGTAGCCCAGCCCAACAGCCAATTCACGTGAAGTGAATTAATTCACTCAGTTCACTTCACATGAACAGTAAAAGGTAATCGCCCGATCACAACGAGAGGCTCACCTGCCACTACCGCTGGGTATAGGAGGCCGAGGTGATTGTCCTTGTGGTGGTGGCGTCAAAAATAACGGCCTGTGGTGATTAGAGGGGGCGTTGTCGGGTCACGTTAATGGTTCAAGCTGTTGCGCTGTTGTTCATCGTCGGAGAAGAAGGAAGATCCTGCAAGGGAGCTACTGGTGTGGGGGAGGAATCGCTGATGCCAAGAGAGCAGTCGCTGTGCTCGTCGGGAGCTGTTGCTGAAGGAGAGAGAAGGTTGTTTGCCACTAGTTTTAGAGAGAGTGAGAGGGTCGACAGAGAGAGAGAGAGAGAGACGATGGTTGTTGCTGGTTCAGCTAGAGATGAGGAAAAAGTCATGACAACCAATTGGGAGTCTACCGTAGTCATTTAGAACCCCATGTGATTGGCTCTGTAGCTTATATCCACCCGTAGAAAACTCAACACACAAAACTGGATCCATGCGCAGTGCGACGTATCTTTCTTGGCTTCAATCCTTACCAAAACAGATAACAACGCTACCACCCTTTATCTCACCAGATGTATGTCAACATGAATGTTATTTTCTCTGAAACAAAATACTTTTTCCATGAGAATCCATCTAGCTCTAGTCCTTAGGGGGAGCTCTAGAATATGATGCCTATAACCGGATTGATCTTCCCAAACCATTTGAATAGTTCCAAACTTTTAGAGTTATCGTGAAGATAAAAATTGTGTTTTTTTATTTCTCTTCATATATATATTTAGAATAAGCTCTTGTACATTTATTAAAGACTTATTTGTTTTTTCTGCATTCAATGTCTTCAAATTGTTTACCACTGGAACACCTTTCTCTCCTAACATCTCTCCAATAATTTATGTAGGGTTGCTGGCAGTGTTACCTTGCTTTTCTATAATCTTGGATCACCTTTTCTCTCCATTTACTTACATAATGGCTGTCGTACATTGCTAATTTTTTTTTTAAATCATATAATTTAGATAGATTTTCTAAGAATTGTTTGAGAAATTGAATAAAGAAGTCATAGAGTTAAGCATAATTAATGCAGTCTAGTTACAATAGCATAGTTTTTAATTCAAATGTTGGATTGCAAGTTCACCACCCATCCAAAATTCCTAAAATGAGGCTCTTAAAATCCTATCTTACTCAATTTTGTTATTTTATTATTTTTAAGTTTAGTTTTGGATTTTCGATTATTTTCCTTTATGTTTTACAATTTGTTTCCTAATTAAAAAAAAAAAAAAGATTTGATTTCACCTCTCGTTAAGCTAATCATGCCTTTCAAAAGTTTAATTGAACCCTTGGTCTCTTAAATGTTTGCCATTTTTCTCCCATATTCAACTTTCTTCTTAATTAAGTTTTTAATTTTCAAAATTTGACTATCAAACCTTGCAATCATGTCCATGTTGACCCCCAAACCTTTAATTTGTGAAATATTGACTAAATTATCTATTTGTTCAAGAAAGAACCCAAATTATCCATCCACCTGGTATTTTGAACAATCAGCTAAGCTTGATTGATCCAAAGTATTATATTTTTCCTCTTTTTTTATGAAAAAAGAATATTTTTTACATTAGAAATTTTGGAGGAAATAAAAAATTAGGCTGTGACATATATTATATATTTAATACCATCTTTGTTTTTTGGTATTAAAACTATCTATCCAATGTTTACATCCACAACAAAAATTGATGTTGATGTGTTATCCTTGAGAATAATTTGGAAGATTTAAAGGGCAACTAGCGTATTACGTGGATAACCAATGTATTGCCATGTAGTGTTTTAGTATTTTTGTCTAACTTATAATTGTGGGATTAATTCGTGAGGAAACCGTGTAATAAGATAGAGGACAGCCACGACTTTAGCTGTTTCTACAATTTCCGTCTTTCATTTTTTTCACAATATTTTATTAAATCTCGACATCACATGAGCTGTTCCTCCTCGACAAGTCTTTATATGGTAATGTATTCTACATTTACATAGCTTGATAATCCTAGTCAAACAAGCTTACAGAAGAGGAGAATATAACTGAAAATTTAATTAATAGATGTTACGTACATGTAAATGATAAAAGAATCATCTCACTTAAGAGTTCAAACTATGAGGTGAGGTCTCAGAATATAATTTATATTACTCTCAACATATCATCACAGGTTAAAATTCTATAAGCTTGAAACTTTCACAGAGGTACACTACTTTGTGCTTAATTTTTATCAAATACAGTGATAGTAATCACCTAAAAATATAAACATTTCAAATCTCAGTCAACTTTGACAATTTTATTACAGGAATCGTATTCATGGACAACTTCTTCATGTATAACGAAACTGTTGGGTAAGAGCAAATCAATATTTTATAAACGGATATGCAATTAATTTTAATAAAATATTTATAGGTTGGAGGAATTAATACAATTTTACGAATGTATTGTTATATATAATAACCTCTTGAAAATATGGAAAATTATAAATTGTGTTAGGATCAGAATTAATACTGTCCTTTTCTTAGTTGGCATTGTTTGTGCTGGCCCTTACGTGTTGCCTTGATCTACACGCCATATCAGAGCCATGTAGTTTTCTTCTTACAGAAAATTAAAATCTAAAAAACGTTTATGCAAAACAAATCAATCTTTGACCCGACTGTATCAAGTTCAACATTTCAGTTACCAAGAACATTAATTGAATATTACAATAATAATTTCATAAAAAAATTGCTGAGACCGAAGCACGATATCACTACTTTTCTTAATTCATATATTACTACGAAGTAGTGTTTATTCATCACACAAGAATATGAACATTGCTACATAAGGGAAGGCTCAGCCATGACGTCGCGACTCTATGTTTGCACAATTCTTGCTTGGTAAAGTAGTTACTTTATTCTATTAACATTAGTAATGTATGTTTTGTTAGTTTAATATATCATGTAATTAATTAAACATGATATTACTATATTTATGTAAATACGCATTTATTATTAACAAAGACTTAAATTATCTTTAATAATCATATAATATTATATTAATGAATCTAGTATATGGATCTAAAATAAAAATAAAATTCATGAGACCATAATATTTTCCAAAACCAATTAAAAAGTTGTTATAGTATAGGTTTCTTATTGCATCGATCAAAACATTGTTCCTAAAATGTTCATAGTGAATGCTCTCTTAAATACCACATATTTACTATAGCTGTGGAGATTGATACATATTATGGTTTTTACTTTATGAAACAAAATAGTTGTTCTCATAAATGAGGTATAAATGATACATAAAACTAATATGTAGGTGTTTGTAATAAAACATGTACATTGAATTGACCCACATGAGAATTTTCATATGGAAAGATCGCATATGTATATAGAAAGGATCACATGACATGTTATCATTATGTTATTTTATATAAAGAATATTATGTTTTGATCATATTACATGTTACTGTAATTGAGAAAAAAAAAAAAAAACATCTATCTATCGGAGCATGTAATTAAGTTCCGAACTCCTTATAAAATAATCAATGTTTTAGATAATAAATCTCTAACAACTCTAACTATCTATCTATCGAGATCTTAGAGGTTTTATTTTATTATTTTCAGTGTGGGTATGATATTCAAATCAGGCTTGTTAATTTTGTTCCGACCGGATTGGCCGGAACGTTCCGTGCCATTAAAAAAATCGAGACGAAACGGCGTCGTTTTTGTCCCGGTTTTAATTCTGGCCCGTTCCGAAAATTCCAGCTAAATTCCGGTCAGAAGGTCTCGGTACCGTTCCGGCTCAAAATCATAATATTTTGGAATTTTAGAGATGTTTTTAATTTTGAGATTATGTTTGTTTGACTTTATGTTTGTATTGTATAATTTAAAGTTAATTTATCTTGAATTTAAATTATACTTGTTAAATTAATACTTTAATTTTTTTCATATATATATATATATGAACAGTACAACACCGAAATGGCATGCCAAAACTTTCCGAAACCGAAACGTTCAGTTCCAATAGAAAGACCGGAACGGCGACCGAAACAGTATTGACAACCTTGATTCAAATACTCAACATGTGTGTAGTCTCCTTACCAGCTCCCATTGAAATCAGTCAGTAAATGTTAATTTGAAGAGAGTTAAGATCCACAATCGAGTCAAATTATTTGCATATCGGAGCATGTAATTAAGTTCCGAACTCCTTATTCTAGTCTAGCATGAACAATGTCGACCATTCTTATTAGTATATTAGTATTATAGCATCTTTTATATGTCAACTACACCAATCTGATCTGATGAGCAGATATTAGACTTTTCGTTTTTTGGTCAAAATACTAATAGCCGCAGTCCCAAAAAGGGGTTTTTTCTGCACACCACAAATTAGAAGTTGACCATCTAGTGGGTCAAAGACTCTAACTAGATGAAGCATGGCCATTAATTAGCCAAGTTGAATATACGTACCAAATTGAAATTTAGAGGAAACGTTTTGAGAATTGACTTGTTCAGAAACATTTTGAGAATAGGCATTACAAGTGTCTTCAGATAAATTAGATATTGGTAATAATCTATATTTTCATTTTGAATTAAGATAAAATAAATGCTGCTGAATATGTTTTTTTTTTTTTATAAATCGGATAGTATAAAATTTAATTTTGTTGTGGTGGATGTACCCCTCAAAAAGTTAAATCTCAACCCCAAGATAAAACCCTCTACAAATATACAAATGGATCATGACTTCTTTTTCTTCATTTTTAACTTATCAATTTATCAAAATGCCTAATTATCTTCTTTTCTTTTTAATTTTTACAATTCGACTACGTAGTCTTCGAGTGTAGGTCAGGTAAAACTCAAACTTTTATAACTAGCTTGACATAACTGTTAATTAAAATAGGATCAAAAGTCGGTGAAAAAACTTTCAATTCCTAAATTAGTTTTTGAGTTCTTATATGGTTATTGTTTTTTTGGATAAACTGGGAAATTTTATCTAGAGATGAAAAATGAAATAAATATTTTCTGTAGTTCGTTCAAAATGACATTACCTTTCAATAGTGATTAAACCTTAAAGAAACTTGTTCCATAACATACCTTTTCCAAGGCGACAGTCAAACTTAGGGTTGGCAATGTTATCCATAGCTCATCCTGAAAGTGGCTTACTTGTAAAATAAGAGAGAAGCTTCATTAATTTAGAAAATGGTTTTTATTAGCTTGTTTTTCTAATAAAAACATGTTTATATTTATTGAATTATGTGATGAAATTTATTGTGTGATGAAAAAAATGGATAAGAACGAGTTAGGTTCTTTCGGGCCGGAGGGTTTTTTGTTTTGGAAGTATTGTATCAGCAAAAAGCTTGATTGAACTCCATAAAAATGGAGGAAGAGGCATTCTCATGCATTTTAGGGAGTTGAGCTCGAATCATAATCTCACAAGTTTTTATCTCAACCCTTAACTAATGAACTACCATTTTGAGTTGAAATGCCAAATTAATAGCTTCTTTCTCTTCCCCTTGCTATATTGTTATGATCACTTTTTTGTGTGTGAACAAATCTCGAATATGCTCATCCCAGTTGCTGCGTGTACATGTGTGGCCCCAGAAAACATACATAAAATTTGAGATATCTAATCTCGAACCCATTTTCTTGTTATGACCTGAACTGATCTCAAGGGGGAAAACATGCATTTGTTGCCATGGCGTGTGCATGACAATGAATTAGTTCTAGATAAGAGGAAAAGGTAATCTATAAATTTATATAACAAAGTTTTCTCCAATGAGATTGATATGGAATATCTTAGTTTTCAATGTCAACGTTAGATTAGCTAGATTTTTAATTTGTGGCGTCCTTTGAATTTTAGTAGTCAAATATGGGGAGGTGACTTGCATGATCCTCTAACATTATTTTAATTTTGTTGTTTTGAGCCAACTCAATCATTATAAAACCCCATAAACCAAGGCTAGAAGAGAACCTTAAATCTCTTGAACAATCCAAAAATGTCAAGGTTTAAAATGTTCGCATTGTTTCTAGTTTTTCTCCTATCCATCTCATGGAAGGCGACTTCAGATTTAGCTGATGAAAATTTTCTCCAGTGTCTTTTAAACCATTCCCAGCCATCTTACCCAATCTCCTCGGCAATTTACACTCCAAACAATGATTCATACTCATCTGTCTTGCAGTCTTATATTCGAAATCTTCGGTTCAACATGTCCACAACCCCGAAACCACTTCTTATTCTCACTGCATTGCATGCATCTCATGTCCAAGCTGCCATCATTTGTGCTCGAGAACGTAACTTTCAAATGAAAATCCGAAGTGGAGGCCATGACTATGAAGGTGTTTCTTATGTTTCAGATGTTCCATTCTTTGTCCTCGACATGTTCAACCTTCGATCAATTGATGTTGATGTAGCTAGTGAGACTGCTTGGGTTCAAACCGGAGCAACCCTTGGCGAAGTTTACTATAGAATTTCTGAGAAAAGCAAAACACATGGTTTTCCAGCTGGTGTTTGTCCTACAGTCGGTGTTGGTGGTCACTTCGCTGGTGGTGGATATGGTAATATGATGAGAAAATATGGCCTCACCGTCGATAACATAATCGATGCGAAAATGGTTGATGTTAATGGAAGACTTCTTGACAGAGAATCTATGGGAGAAGATTTATTCTGGGCTATAACAGGTGGAGGAGGATCGAGCTTCGGAGTTGTTCTGGCATATAAAATTAATATCGTTCGTGTTCCTGAAGTTGTCACTGTTTTTCGGGTTCGAAGAACAGTCGAACAAAATGCAACAGATATTGTTGAACAGTGGCAACAAGTTGCGTACAATCTTGAAGATGACCTTTTCATTAGACTTACCATGGACGTAGTAAACAGTACTGCTCGAATCGGCGAAAAGACGGTAAGGACTACATTCCGAGCATTGTTTCTCGGAGACTCTGAAAGACTCCTTTCTATCACGAATGCAAGCTTCCCTAAACTGGGTTTGCTTCGGTCAGACTGTATCGAAATGAGTTGGCTTGAATCAGTCCTTTTCTGGACAGATTTCCCTCTCGGGACACCAACCAATGCTTTGCTAAGTAGAACACCACAATCACTTACTTACTTGAAAAGGAAATCAGATTACGTTCAAAAGTCAATCCCAAGGGATGGTTTGGAGGGAATTTGGAAGAAAATGATCGAGCTACAAACGCCTCAGCTTGCTTTCAATCCTTATGGAGGAAAAATGTGGGAGATTCCAGCAGCAGAAAGACCATTTCCACATAGAGCTGGGAACTTATGGAAGATTCAGTACGCAACAAATTGGAATGAAGGTGGTCAAGAAGTAGCAAATAATTACATAGATTTGACAAGGCAACTCTATAGTTACATGACTCCCTTCGTGTCAAAGAATCCGAGGCAAGCATTCCTTAACTATAGAGACCTGGACTTGGGAATCAATCACAATGGCAAGGAAAGCTACTTGGAAGGAAGAGTTTATGGAATCAAGTATTTTCAGGAGAATTTCAACAGATTGGTTAAAATCAAGACTAAGGTTGATCCAGGCAATTTCTTTAGGAATGAACAAAGTATCCCTACTTTTCCATATAGGAAGAAGTAGAAGCATCTGTGACTAGGTGCTGCTCTTATTAAGTGTTTTTTTTTTTGTTGTTGTTGTGAAAGTTTGTTTGTGCAGCAAACCAACAGGATAAAAAGAAGACAGTCTGTTCTTTGTTGGAAATAAAATATTGTTACGTAATTAAAGAGTATTATTGCATTTTTTAAAGAGGTTAATAAAAAATACTAATATTAGTTCAATTACATCTCATTATATAGCATATTTATCTATTTTTTTTAAAAGTAAAAAAGAAATTATCTAGGAGTTGCTAACTTATTATCTAATAAAAAACATTTAAATTATGTGGTTAATATAATATGAACTCATTGACTTGATAAGTCCAAAAATAACTCAAATGACTAGTAAAAATATAATTTAACTGAAAACAATCAAAATGATGTCTTTTATTTTGTAAGAATATTGAGACTGCAATACATTGAATCTATCACGATTAACCTACTAAATCTATAATTTGAGTCATAAGATCATGTTATAGAAATCAAATCAATATAAACTATGGAAAAAAATCAAAATCAACTTGGGTTATTCTTTAAAACTTGTAATTTAAGACTATCCTAAGTCTTTAATTTCTAGATTTGCTTTAAATTCTTAATATTAACGGTATCAAAGTTTTGATTTGTTGCAATTTTTTCCTGAAATTAAAATTGATTATATATTTTGGTTTCATTTTCGTCCTCAGACTTTTAATTTCCAGTTTGGTTTTAAATCCTTTAATTTTTTTGGTATCAAAGTTTAAATTTGTTTCAATTTTGTCCTTTAAATGAAATTTATTATATATTTATTTTCATTTTGGCTCTTATACTTTTAATCTTTTATTTTATTGTAATTCGTTTATTTTTTTATATATACTTCTTAAATGGTTCTTACTTTTATCCATGTTTATAAGTACATGCTCTTAGCTTTTGTTTTTTATTTTTATTATTTCCCTTGTTATCAAGGTTGTTTTTTTAATTTAATTTTTAAATTTTAATTTATATTGGTGGTCATTTGAAAATTAATATTTATTATTTTTTGTATTTTTTTTTTTATTTTTATTTATTCTTTCAGTAAAATATTTTAAATGTAATAATATTTATTTTTGGTTTGCCATTTTTTAAATTGCTTTTATTAATATTTTTAGGTGTTAAAAATTCTAATTATTATATATAAGGCATCAAAGTAATGATATAATATAATAATATGAGTAAATCTTATAAAAAAATCAATTTCTTTTTCTAACAATAATTATGGTGTCCTCGATAGTATGACAAATAATAATTTGAATAATAATTATTTATAATAATATTTATAATTACAGTTATAATAATTATGATAATTTAATAATCATGATAATAACAATGGGAATAATAATTGAAATAATTAATCAATTGATGTGATTTTTCTCAAAGGTTGACTTTTGTGATTTTTTTATGTATGATATTTCATATTTAATATCACATAAACATAAAATATACAAAGTCACACGTAGACGAAACGGGTGGAAAAATTGGGGCAAATTAACTACAATGAAAACATATATGAGTCAATTGCCCTCCACTTTTCCGTAGGCATAAATAAATTTTTTAACATGCCATAAAATATTAATGGTCTTAGATTTTTTTTTAATGCTATATATCTTAGCGAAATAACCAACTTATAAAACTTTGGATTCTTACTATAGAAAAATTATTTACAATAATAATAATAATAATAATCTCCTCGAGATAGTCAACAATATAATTAATGAACACACAATCTTATCTCCTTGAAAAACTAACCTCATTTCTCCATCTAAATCAAACACTACTTCTTACCCTGACAAATTTTTGAAGTCCTATGCTTTGACAGTCAATCCATTCTCAAAATCACATCAAAATCAATCATATCTAAAACATTCAAGTCTCTCATAAGGATTTTATCTCCAATTTCTATCTCACAATTTTGATACACGTACTTCACTAATATTAATTCCCAAAATCACATCAAAATTAATCATATCTAAAACAATCAAGTCTCCCATAAGGATCTTATCTCCAATTTCTATCTCACAATTTTGATACACATACTTCGCTAATATTAATTCCCAAAATCACATCAAAATCAATCATATCTAAAACATTCAAGTCTCCCATAAGGATCTTATCTCCAATTTCTATCTCACAATTTGGATACACATACTTCACTAATATTAATTCCCAAAATCACATCAAAATCAAACATATGTAAAACATTCAAATCTCCCATAAGGATTATATCTCTAATTTTTATCTCACAATTTTGATACACATACTTCACTAATATTAATTCCCAAAATCACATCAAAATCAATCATATCTAAAACAGTCAAGTCTCCCATAAGGATCTTATCTCCAATTTCTATCTCACAATTTTGATACACATACTTCACTAATATTAATTCTTCATCCACGGAGATATAAACAGAAATGAGAAATCCTAACAGAGTTAGTTGTCTATCTAACCTCATGGCAATATATAGGGACAAACAAAAGGGTTGCACCCGTATCAAACAAAATTTTTGATTCAAAAGTGCAAACAAAAAGAATATATTCAGGTGTGAATACATCACCCCTCCTATAAGGAATATATCTTGCATTTCTTAACTACACAATACGGTCATCTTTCTGATCATCAAGTACTCCAATAGTATTAGCTATATGTCTATTCCTCGACATATCATATAACAACGAACATTTTTGTCATGTCAAAACAATAGCACAATAGTTATCGTATAATTATCGGAAAGCATATCTTTAGAAGACATAAGGAATCAAGAAGATATGCTTGATGAGAATTCAGAATTTTAAGGATTACAGACAAGACAAAACGGATCCTAATGCTCCACAATACGAATCCTAACTTTACTATTATTTCATGAACTGAAGCTATGTCATTATGTTTTGTCACTCACTCTTTTACTTTTATTCATTTTATAATTTTGGCTCTGACACCATCTCTGTCATGACCCGATTCCCGGATCCGTGACCGGCACATATGCATGGTCCCCCTCCAAGGTTCCACACCTATGCGAACCCAAACTTACACACAAACTTATCATTCAACTTCAGAGTTCAACGCAGCGGAAATAACAAAATAAACTTTATAACATAATTTGATTGTCTTTATACAAAAGTTGATTACATACAGTTGTAATTATGGAGCACTAACTAGACATATGAACAAAAGCATCAATTACAACCAAAATAGCAGGTTCCAAAAGTAGGACAAAAATGACCTGCTAGCAAGCTACGACCCTGAAAATAATGAATAATGAGGGGGTGAGTTCAACAACTCAGTGAGTACATAATATCCAATATACACATACGAGATAATATAGCAATGAGAAATATATTATCGAATCGACTCAAAGTTCCTTACAACAAGTTTCTCAAATAGGTCATAACAAGAATGTATAGGTAAAGCTCGTCAGAAAATCAGAATGCAATGAGCATGAGGCTCCGTATAGGGTTTCAGATACGATGTGCACGAAGGCTAACACTACCCTGTTAGCATGGGTATTCTGACTGGCATACCATAGGCATATATTATAATCAAACGGACATATTCATATCTCAAGGCTCAACTCATGGTATCAATCAAATGAGGAGCTATCAATTCACAAACAGATATAGGCTCATATCAAGAACGTATATTCAACAAATGATTATGCTTTATCGTATCGAGAATATAATCAAGGTATATATTATCAAAAAGCATAATCCAATTCATACTAGCAAATTCAAATATTTATACTATTTCTCATGCATATGAAATATTATCCAGTCACCTGACTTAAGAGCAAACAAGGTTCAGAAGCAGAGTGTTGACGAAATCTTATTGATGTCCCGCGAGTTGAATATCGGGATTATCTTAATATATAAAAGAAGATATACTAAAAAAAATGACTCAAAAGAAGTAAAATGCCCTTAATAACATATCTAGAAGTTCAACTCATAATCCTATGTGTTCTTGAATCAAACTATCCATTTTTCACAAAACCTAAAACAAAGATTTCTTCCGAAATCTAATTCCAAAATACACAATTCGTAAAATTGATATTAATCCATCAAATGAGCTTCAATTATCCATCAAACCAATCTGAAATACTAATATTCCTCTTAGGGACCATTCTGAAAATTTCTTATATTTTTAGGGTCAAATTGTAATTTTATCAAATTGAAAGACTAAATTGAACACCTCATAAATACATAGCTATCCTAAAATCTTGTCCATAATTCATCCTCAATTCTGTCTAGAATCTCCCATTTCACTCCAGGGACCAAACTGAAATTTTCCAAAGTTTGGGGACTAAACTATAATTTTCACAAAAAGGACCAAAATGAATTTTTGTCATCTTCAACCTCAACCCAAAATTTCCAGCAAGGAATTTTCGAAATTTATCAACATTATTCACTATTTTTCTCAATATTTTCTTAAACCAAACATCTCAAAACTTCAAAATCATCTACAATCAAACTAATCAAACCATTTCCCAACACATTCAACCCTTAACATCTCTCTAAATTCATCAATCAAACCCAAATAAAATTCTCAAACCCTAACAATCAATACAAGCAAAAATCATAACTAATAACCACATTTATACATATTAAAACACACACATTACCTTAACAACTTATTTCTCCTTCTTCTTTTCTCCTCCTCTTCTCTTTCCCTCTTTTCTCTTCTTCTTCTTCTTTCTTCCTCTCTTCCCGATTCTCTCTCTCAATTTCAGACCTATTCCTTTCTTTTTTGTTTTTTCCTTTTTCTTTTCTCTTCTTTTCTATTTATATTTATAAGCTTATGCAATTACTACAACACCCTTAACCTAACTCTAAGCCACTAAGGGCATACATGTATTTTTCCTTTTTAAAAATTTCAGAATACTACAATCTCCCCACCTTATAAAAGTTTCATCCTCGAAACTAAATAAATATTTGAATACGTACCGAGATTATCAAACAGATGAGGATATTCCTCACGCATCTTATCCTCAAGTTCCCATGTCGCTTCTTCAATTGAATGACCTTTCCACTTCGCCTTCACCGAACTATATCCTTCGACCTAAGCTTTCTAACTTGTCGGTCCATTATAGTTTTTGGTTGCACCTTATAAGTCACATCATCTCTTAACTCAACTGAATGCACTTCTAACACATGAGATGGATCCGACATATACTTTCATAGCATAGAAACATAAAATACAGGATGTATAGCCGACAAATTTGGCGGTAAGGCCAACCTATAAGCAACTGCTCCAATTCTAGACTTTGAATAAACCAAAATATCATCAATAAAAACTATCACAAATTGATCAATAAATTGTTTAAACACACTGTTCATCAAGTCCATAAAAGTTGCTAGCGCATTCGTTAATCCAAAAGACATCACCAAGAGCTTATAGTGACCATACCGAGTTCTAAAGGTGGTTTTTGGAATGTCTTCCTTCCTTATCCTCTACTGATGATACCCAGATCGAAGATCGATCTTAGAAAAGAATTGAGCTCCTTGCAACTGATCAAACAAATCATCTATTCGAGGGAGTGGGTATCTATTTCAAATTGTCACTCGATTTAGTTGTCTATAATCTATACATAACCTCAATAACCCAACTTTCTTCTTCACAAACAACACCAGGGCTCCCCAAGGAGACAACCTTGGCCGAATGAACTCCTTATCTAATAAATCTTACAATTGTTCCTTTAGCTCTCTCAATTCTGTTGGTGCCATTGATATTGGTTCGGTACCTGGAAACAAATCAATAGAAAAAATCAATCTCCCTATACGGAGGCAATTCAGGTGACTCACTAGGAAATACATCAATGAACTCCTTAGCTATAGGAACTTGGTCCAACTGGGGAATTTCCTTATCTACTTATCTTCATCCACTATGTGTGCTAGGTAACATTGTACCCCTTTTTGGTGTCAATCTCCTCGAGATAGTCAACAATATAATTAATGAACACACAATCTTATCTCCTTGAAAAATTCTCATTTCTCCATCTAAATCAAACACTTCTTCATACCCTGATAAATTTCTGAAGTCCTATGCTTTGACAGTCAATCCATTCTCAAAATCACATCAAAATCAATAATATGTAAAACATTCAAGTCTCCCATGAGGATCTTATCTCTAATTTTTATCTCACAATTTAGATACACATACTTCACTAATATTAATTCCCAAAATCACATTAAAATCAATCATATCTAAAACAGTCAAGTCTCCCATAAGGATCTTATCTCCAATTTCTATCTCACAATTTTGATACACATACTTCACTAATATTAATTCCCAAAATCACATCAAAATCAATCATATCTAAAACATTCAAGTCTCCCATAAGGATCTTATCTCCAATTTCTATCTCACAATTTGGATACACATACTTCACTAATATTAATTCCCAAAATCACATCAAAATCAATCATATGTAAAACATTCAAGTCTCCCATAAGGATCTTATCTCTAATTTTTATTTAACAATTTTGATACACATACTTCACTAATATTAATTCCCAAAATCACATCAAAATCAATCATATCTAAAACAGTCAAGTCTCCCATAAAGATCTTATCTCTAATTTCTATCTCACAATTTTGATACACATACTTCACTAATATTAATTCCCAAAATCACATCAAAATCAATCATATCTAAAACATTCAAGTCTCCCATAAGGATCTTATCTCCAATTTCTATCTCATAATTTGGATACACATACTTCACTAATATTAATTCCCAAAATCACATCAAAATCAATCATATGTAAAACATTCAAGTCTCCCATGAGGATCTTATCTCTAATTTTTATCTCTGAATTTTGATACACATACTTCACTAATATTAATTCCCAAAATCACATCAAAATCAATCATATCTAAAACATTCAAGTCTCCCATAAGGATCTTATCTCCAATTTCTATCTCACAATTTGGATACACATACTTCACTAATATTAATTCTCAAAATCACATCAAAATCAATCATATGTAAAACATTCAAGTCTCCCATGAGGATCTTATCTCTAATTTTTATCTCACAATTTGGATACACATACTTCACTAATATTAATTCCCAAAATCATATCAAAATCAATCATATCTAAAACAGTCAAGTCTCCCATAAGGATCTTATCTCCAATTTCTATCTCACAATTTTGATACACATACTTCACTATTATTAATTCCCAAAATCACATCAAAATCAATCATATCTTAAACATTCAAGTCTCCCATAAGGATCTTATCTCTAATTTTTATCTCACAATTTTGATACACATACTTCAATAATATTAATTCCCAAAATCACATCAAAATCAATCATATCTAAAACATTCAAGTCTCCCATAAGGATCTCATCTCCAATTTCTATCTCACAATTTGGATACACATACTTCACTAATATTAATTCCCAAAATCACATCAAAATCAATCATATGTAAAACATTCAAGTCTCCCATAAGGATCTTATCTCTAATTTTTATCTCACAATTTTGATACACATACTTCACTAATATTAATTCCCAAAATCACATCAAAATCAATCATATCTAAAACAGTCAAGTCTCCCATAAGGATCTTATCTCCAATTTCTATCTCACAATTTGGATACACATACTTCACTAATATTAATTCCCAAAATCACATCAAAGTCAATCATATGTAAAACATTCAAGTCTCCCATAAGGATCTTATCTCTAATTTTTATCTCACAATTTTGATACACATACTTCACTAATATTAATTCCCAAAATCACATCAAAATCAATCATATCTAAAACAGTCAAGTCTCCCATAAGGATCTTATCTCCAATTTCTATCTCACAATTTGGATACACATACTTCACTAATATTAATTCCCAAAATCACATCAAAATCAATCATATCTAAAACATTCAAGTCTCCCATAAGGATCTTATCTCCAATTTCTATCTCACAATTTGGATACACATACTTCACTAATATTAATTCCCAAAATCACATCAAAATCAATCATATGTAAAACATTCAAGTCTCCCATAAGGATCTTATCTCCAATTTCTATCTCACAATTTTGATACACATACTTCACTAATATTAATTCCCAAAATCACATCAAAATCAATCATATCTAAAACAGTCAAGTCTCCCATAAGGATCTTATCTCTAATTTCTATCTCACAATTTTGATACACATACTTCCCTAATATTAATTCCCAAAATCACATCAAAATCAATCAT
Organism: Salix purpurea; assembly: GCA_027405865.1. NCBI lineage: Eukaryota > Viridiplantae > Streptophyta > Magnoliopsida > Malpighiales > Salicaceae > Salix > Salix purpurea. Next base: position 29,383,362 of record JAOWLH010000002.1, read on the forward strand.
ATCTAAAACATTCAAGTCTCCCATAAGGATCTTATCTCCAATTTCTATCTCACAATTTTGATACACATACTTCACTAATATTAATTCTTCAGATAAATTAGATATTGGTAATAATCTATATTTTATGTTTTTTTTTACTTTTATAGATCGGATATTATAAAATTTAATTTTGTTGTGGTGGATGTACCCCTCAAAAAGTTAAATCTCAACCCCAAGATAAAACCCTCTACAAATATACAAATGGATCGTGACTTCTTTTCTTCATTTTTAACTTATCAAAATGCCTAATTATCTTCTTTTCTTTTTAATTTTTACAATTCGACTATGTAGTCTTCGAGTGTAGGTGAGGTAAAACTCAAACTTTTATAGCTAGCTTGACATAACTGTTAATTAAAATAGGATCAAAAGTCGGTGAAAAACTTTCAATTCCTAAATTAGTTTTTGAGTTCTCTTATATGGTTATTGGTTTTCTTGGATGAACTGGGAAATTTTATCTAGAGATGAAAAATGAAAGAAATATTTTCTGTAGTTCGTTCAAAATGACACATTACCTTTCAATAGTGATTAAACCTTAAAGAAACTTGTTCCATAACATACCTTTTCCAAGGCGACAGTCAAACTTAGGGTTGGCAATGTTATTCATAGCTCATCCTGAAAGTGGCTTACTTGTAAAATAAGAGAGAAGCTTCATTAATTTAGAAAATGGTTTTCATTAGCTTGTTTGTCTAATAAAAACATGTTTATATTTATTGAATTATGTGATGAAATTTATTGTGTGATGAAAAAAAGGGATAAGAACGAGTTAATTAGGTTCTTTCGGCCGGAGGGTTTTTTGTTTTGGAAGTATTGTACCAGCAAAAAGCTTGATTGAACTCCATAAAAATGGAGGAAGAGGCATTCTCATGCATTGTAGGGAGTTGAGCTCGGATCATAATCTCCCAAATTTTTATCTCAACCCTTAACTAATGAACTACCATTTTGAGTTGAAATGCCAAATTAATAGCTTCTTTCTCTTCCCCTTGCTATATTGTTTTGATCACTTTTTTGTGTGTGAACAAATCTCGAATATGCTCATCCCAGTTGCTGCGTGTACATGTGTGGCCCCAGAAAACATACATAAAATTTGAGATATCTAATCTCGAACCCATTTTCTTGTCATGACCTGAACTGATCTCAAGGGGAAAAACATGCATGTGCTGCCATGGCGTGTGCATGACAATGAATTGGTTCTAGATAAGAGGAAAAGGTGATCTATAAATTTATATAACAAAGTTTTCTCCAATAAGATTGATATGGAATATCTTAGTTTTCAATGTCAACGTTAGATTAGCTGGATTTTTAATTTGTGGGGTCCTTTGAATTTTAGTAGTCAAATATGGCGAGGTGACTTGCATGATCCTCTAACATTATTTTAATTTTGTTTTGAGCCAAATCAATCGTTATAAAACCCCATAAACCAAGACTAGAAGAGAACCTCAAATCTCTTGAACAATCCAAAAATGTCAAGGTTTAAAATGTTCGTATTGTTTCTAGTTTTTCTCCTATCCATCTCATGGAAGGCGACTTCAGATTTAGCTGATGAAAATTTTCTCCAGTGTCTTTTAAACCATTCCCAGCCATCTTACCCAATCTCCTCGGCAATTTACACTCCAAACAATGATTCATACTCATCTGTCTTGCAGTCTTATATTCGAAATCTTCGGTTCAACATGTCCACAACCCCGAAACCACTTCTTATTCTCACTGCATTGCATGCATCTCATGTCCAAGCTGCCATCATTTGTGCTCGAGAACGTAACTTTCAAATGAAAATCCGAAGTGGAGGCCATGACTATGAAGGTGTTTCTTATGTGTCAGATGTTCCATTCTTTGTCCTCGACATGTTCAACCTTCGATCAATTGATGTTGATGTAGCTAGTGAGACTGCTTGGGTTCAAACCGGAGCAACCCTTGGCGAAGTTTACTATAGAATTTCTGAGAAAAGCAAAACACATGGTTTTCCAGCTAGTGTTTGTCCTACAGTCGGTGTTGGTGGTCACTTCGGTGGTGGTGGATATGGTAATATGATGAGAAAATATGGCCTCACCGTCGATAACATAATCGATGCGAAAATGGTTGATGTTAATGGAAGTCTTCTTGACAGAGAATCTATGGGAGAAGATTTATTCTGGGCTATAACAGGTGGAGGAGGATCGAGCTTCGGAGTTGTTCTGGCATATAAAATTAATATCGTTCGTGTTCCTGAAGTTGTCACTGTTTTTCGGGTTCAAAGAACAGTCGAACAAAATGCAACAGATATTGTTGAACAGTGGCAACAAGTTGCATACAGTCTTGAAGATGACCTTTTCATTAGACTTACCATGGACGTAGTAAACAGTACTACTCGAATCGGCGAAAAGACGGTAAGGACAACATTCCTAGCACTGTTTCTCGGAGACTCTGAAAGACTTCTTTCTATCATGAATGCAAGCTTCCCTAAACTGGGTTTGCTTCGGTCAAACTGTACCGAAATGAGTTGGCTTGAATCAGTTCTTTTCTGGACAGATTTCCATCTCGGGACACCAACCAATTTGCTAAGTAGAACACCACAATCACTTACTTACTTGAAAAGGAAATCAGATTACGTTCAAAAGCCAATCCCAAGGGATGGTTTGGAGGGAATTTGGAAGAAAATGATCGAGCTACAAAAGCCTCAGCTTACTTTCAATCCTTATGGAGGAAAAATGTGGGAGATTCCAGCAGCAGAAAGACCATTTCCACATAGAGCTGGGAACTTATGGAAGATTCAGTACGCAACAAATTGGAATGAAAGTGGTCAAGAAGTAGCAAATAATTACATAGATTTGACAAGGCAACTCTATAGTTACATGACTCCCTTCGTGTCAAAGAATCCGAGGCAAGCATTCCTTAACTATAGAGACCTGGACTTGGGAATCAATCACAATGGCAAGGAAAGCTACTTGGAAGGAAGAGTTTATGGAATCAAGTATTTTCAGGAGAATTTCAACAGATTGGTTAAAATCAAGACTAAGGTTGATCCAGGCAATTTCTTTAGGAATGAACAAGGTATCCCTACTTTTCCATAGAGGAAGAAATAGAAGCATCTGTGACTAGGTGCCGCTCTTATTAAGTTTTTTTTTGTTGTTGTTGTGAAAGTTTGTTTGTGCAGCAAACCAACAGGATAAAAAGAAGACAGTCTGTTCTTTGTTGGAAATAAAATATTGTTACGTAATTAAAGAGTATTATTGCATTTTTTAAAGAGGTTAATAAAAAATACTAATATTAGTTCAAGTACATCTCATTATATAGCATATTTATCTTTTTTTTAAAAAAGTAAAAAAGAAATTATCTAGGAGTTGCTAACTTATTATCTAATAAAAAACATTTAAATTATGTGGTTAATATAATATGAACTAATTGACTTGATACCAACGGGGGCGTGGGTGGACTGGTAGGGGGTCCTCCCAGCTTAACCAAGGTCTCGAGTTCGAGCCTTGGGTATGCAGCTGCTTTAAAACTCGCTTGGGAGAGCTTTGCCGCCTTTAAGGGTCCTACCCGGCTCGAATCCGGATTAGTCGGCAGTGGCCGGATTACCGGATGGTTTCTACCAAAAAAAAAAAAAAAAAAAAAAAAAACTAATTGACTTGATAAGTCCAAAAATAACTCAAATGACTAGTACAAATATAATTTAACTGAAAACAATCAAAATGATGTCTTTTATTTTGTAAGAATATTGAGACTGCAATACATTGAATCTATCACGATTAACCTGCTAAATCTATAATTTGAGTCATAAGATCATGTTATAGAAATCAAATCAATATAAATTATGGAAAATATCTAAATCAACTTGGGTTATTCTTTAAAACTTGTAATTTAAGACTATCCTAAGTCTTTAATTTCTAGATTTGCTTTAAATTCTTAATATTAACGGTATCAAAGTTTTGATTTGTTGCAATTTTTTGCTGAAATTAAAATTGATTATATATTTTGGTTTCATTTTGGTCCTCAGTCTTTTAATTTCTGGTTTGGTTTTAAATCCTTTATTTTTTTTGGTATCAAAGTTTAAATTTGTTTCAATTTTGTCCTTTAAATGAAATTTATTATATATTTATTTTCATTTTGGCTCTTATACTTTTAATCTTTTATTTTATTGTAATTCGTTTATTTTTTATATATACTTCTTAAATGGTTCTTACTTTTATCCATGTTTATAAGTACATGCTCTTAGCTTTTGTTTTTTATTTTTATTATTTCCCTTGTTATTAAGGTTGTTTTTTTAATTTAATTTTTAAATTTTAATTTATATTGGTGGTCATTTGAAAATTAATATTTATTATTTTTTGTATTTGTTTTTTTATTTTTATTTATTCTTTCAGTAAAATATTTTAAATGTAATAATATTAATTTTTGGTTTGACATTTTTTTAATTGCTTTTTTTAATATTTTTAGGTGTTAAAAATTCTAATTATTATATATAAGGCATCAAAGTAATGATAATGATTATTTGTAAGTTTTTTTTCTTATAAATATGTGAGACTAATTATATATTTTAATATTTGTTTAATATTAATGCCTTAAATTATATATATATATATATATATATATATATGAGCTAAGTTTTTTTGAAAAAAATAATAATTTAATATCAGTGTTCTAAAATACTTTTAATATAATAATATGAGTAAATCTTATAAAAAAAATCAATTTCTTTTTCTAACAATAATTATGGTGTCCTCGATAGTATGACAAATAATAATTTGAATAATAATTATTTATAATAATATTTATAATGACAGTTATAATAATTATGATAATTTAATAATCATGATAATAACAATGGGAATAATATTTGAAATAATTAATCAATTGATGTGATTTTTCTAAAAGGTTGACTTTTGTGATTTTTTTATGTATGATATTTCATATTTAATATCACATAAACATAAAATATACAAAGTCACACGTAGACGAAACGGGTGGAAAAATTTGGGCAAATTAACTACAATGAAAACATATATGAGTCAATTGCCCTCCACTTTTCCGTAGGCATAAATAAATTTTTTAACATGCCATAAAATATTAATGGTCTTAGATTTTTTTTTAATGCTATATATCTTAGCGAAATAACCAACTTATAAAACTTTGGATTCTTACTATAGAAAAATTATTTACAATAATAATAATAATAATCTCCTCGAGATAGTCAACAATATAATTAATGAACACACAATCTTATCTCCTTGAAAAACTAACCTCATTTCTCCATCTAAATCAAACACTACTTCTTACCCTGACAAATTTTTGAAGTCCTATGCTTTGACAGTCAATCCATTCTCAAAATCACATCAAAATCAATCATATCTAAAACATTCAAGTCTCTCATAAGGATTTTATCTCCAATTTCTATCTCACAATTTTTATACACGTACTTCACTAATATTAATTTCTAAAATCACATCAAAATCAATCATATCTAAAACATTCAAGTCTCCCAAAAGGATCTTATCTCCAATTTCTATCTCACAATTTGGATACACATACTTCGCTAATATTACTTCCCAAAATCACATCAAAATTAATCATATGTAAAACATTGAAGTCTCCCATAAGGATCTTATCTCTAATTTTTATCTCACAATTTTGATACACATACTTCACTAATATTAATTCCCAAAATCACATCAAAATCAATCATATGTAAAACAGTCAAGTCTCCCATAAGGATCTTATCTCCAATTTCTATCTCACAATTTTGATACACATACTTCACTAAAATTAATTTCCAAAATCACATCAAAATCAATCATATCTAAAACATTCAATTCTCCCATAAGGATCTTATCTCCAATTTCTATCTCACAATTTGGATACACATACTTCACTAATATTAATTCCCAAAACCACATCAAAATCAATCATATGTAAAACATTCAAGTCTCCCATAAGGATCTTATCTCTAATTTTTATCTCACAATTTTGATACACATACTTCACTAATATTAATTCCCAAAATCACATCAAAATCAATCATATCTAAAACAGTCAAGTCTCCCATAAGGATCTTATCTCCAATTTCTATCTCACAATTTGGATACGCATACTTCACTAATATTAATTCCCAAAATCACATCAACATCAATCATATGTAAAACATTCAAGTCTCCCATAAGGATCTTATCTTTAATTTTTATCTCACAATTTTGATACACATACTTCACTAATATTAATTCCCAAAATCACATCAAAATCAATCATATCTAAAACAGTCAAGTCTCCCATAAGGATCTTATCTCCAATTTCTATCTCACAATTTGGATACACATACTTCACTAATATTAATTCCCAAAATCACATCAAAATCAATCATATGTAAAACATTCAAGTTTCTCATAAGGATCTTATCTCTAATTTTTATCTCACAATTTTGATACACATACTTCACTAATATTAATTCCCAAAATCACATCAAAATCAATCATATCTAAAATAGTCAAGTCTCCCATAAGGATCTTATCTCCAATTTCTATCTCACAATTTTGATACACATACTTCACTAATATTAATTTCCAAAATCACATCAAAATCAATCATATCTAAAACATTCAAGTCTCCCATAAGGATCTTATCTCCAATTTCTATCTCACAATTTTGATACACATACTTCACTAATATTAATTCTTCAGATAAATTAGATATTGGTAATAATCTATATTTTCATGTTTTTTTTTTCTTTTATAGATCGGATATTATAAAATATAATTTTGTTGTGGTGGATGTACCCCTCAAAAAGTTAAATCTCAACCCCAAGATAAAACCCTCTACAAATATACAAATGGATCGTGACTTCTTTTTCTTCATTTTTAACTTATCAAAATGCCTAATTATCTTCTTTTCTTTTTAATTTTTTACAATTCGACTATGTAGTCTTCGAGTGGAGGTCAGGTAAAACTCAAACTTTTACAGCTAGCTTGACATAACTGTTAATTAAAATAGGATCAAAAGTCGGTGAAAAAACTTTCAATTCCTAAATTAGTTTTTGAGTTCTTATATGGTTGTTGTTTTTTTGGATGAATTGGGAAATTTTATCTAGAGATGAAAAATGAAAGAAATATTTTCTGTAGTTCGTTCAAAATGACACATTACCTTTCAATAGTGATTAAACCTTAAAGAAACTTGTTCCATAACATACCTTTTCCAAGGAGACAGTCAAACTTAGGGTTGGCAATGTTACTCATAGCTCATCCTGAAAGTGGCTTACTTGTAAAATAAGAGAGAAGCTTCATTAATTTAGAAAATGGTTTTTATTAGCTTGTTTGTCTAATAAAAACATGTTTATATTTATTGAATTATGTGATGAAATTTATTGTGTGATGAAAAAAATGGATAAGAACGAGTTAGGTTCTTTCGGGCCGGAGGGTTTTTTGTTTTGGAAGTATTGTACCAGCAAAAAGCTTGATTGAACTCCATAAAAATGGAGGAAGAGGCATTCTCATGCATTGCAGGGTATAATATAATCATATTCTGGGGCCTCACCTATCAGCTTAAGCTTTTAGGTGAGATGGTTCCTTAACATGGTATCAGAGCCTTGTTGACCCAGCGGTCACGAGTTCGAATCTCACCACCCCCATTCTATTTGATAAAAACTAAGCACAAGGTGATGTGGGCCTGTGCAAGTTTCAAGCCCAAAGGGCTTTCACTTGAAGGGGTGTGTTAGAGTATAATATAATCATATTCTGGGGCCTCACCTATCAGCTTAAGCTTTTAGGTGAGATGGTTCTTTAACACAGGAAGTTGAGCTCGGATCATAATCTCACAAATTTTTATCTCAACCCTTCACTAATGAACTACCATTTTGAGTAGAAATGCCAAATTAATAGTTCATTTCTCTTCCCCTTGCTATATTGTTTTGATCACATTTTTTTGTGTGAACAAATCTCGAATATGCTCATCCCAGTTGCTGCGTGTACATGTGTGGCCCCAGAAAACATACATAAAATTTGAGATATCTAATCTCGAACCCATTTTCTTGTCATGACCTGAACTGATCTCAAGGGGAAAAACATGCATGTGCTGCCATGGCGTGTGCATGACAATGAATTGGTTCTAGATAAGAGGAAAAGGTGATCTATAAATTTATATAACAAAGTTTTCTCCAATAAGATTGATATGGAATATCTTAGTTTTCAATGTCAACGTTAGATTAGCTGGATTTTTAATTTGTGGGGTCCTTTGAATTTTAGTAGTCAAATATGGCGAGGTGACTTGCATGATCCTCTAACATTATTTTAATTTTGTTTTGAGCCAAATCAATCGTTATAAAACCCCATAAACCAAGACTAGAAGAGAACCTCAAATCTCTTGAACAATCCAAAAATGTCAAGGTTTAAAATGTTCGCATTGCTTCTAGTTTTTCTCCTATCCATCTCATGGAAGGCGACTTCAGATATAGCTGATGAAAATTTTCTCCAGTGTCTTTTAAACCATTCCCAGCCATCTTACCCAATCTCCTCGGCAATTTACACTCCAAACAATGATTCATACTCATCTGTCTTGCAGTCTTATATTCGAAATCTTCGGTTCAACATGTCCACAACCCCGAAACCACTTCTTATTCTCACTGCATTGCATGCATCTCATGTCCAAGCTGCCATCATTTGTGCTCGAGAACGTAACTTTCAAATGAAAATCCGAAGTGGAGGCCATGACTATGAAGGTGTTTCTTATGTGTCAGATGTTCCATTCTTTGTCCTCGACATGTTCAACCTTCGATCAATTGATGTTGATGTAGCTAGTGAGACTGCTTGGGTTCAAACCGGAGCAACCCTTGGCGAAGTTTACTATAGAATTTCTGAGAAAAGCAAAACACATGGTTTTCCAGCTGGTGTTTGTCCTACAGTCGGTGTTGGTGGTCACTTCGGTGGTGGTGGATATGGTAATATGATGAGAAAATATGGCCTTACCGTCGATAACATAATCGATGCGAAAATGGTTGATGTTAATGGAAGACTTCTTGATAGAGAGTCTATGGGAGAAGATTTATTCTGGGCTATAACAGGTGGAGGAGGATCGAGCTTCGGAGTTGTTCTGGCATATAAAATTAATATCGTTCGTGTTCCTGAAGTTGTCACTGTTTTTCGAGTTCCAAGAACAGTCGAACAGAATGCAACAGATATTGTTGAACAGTGGCAACAAGTTGCATACAATCTTGAAGATGACCTTTTCATTAGACTTACCATGGACGTAGTAAACAGTACTACTCGAATCGGCGAAAAGACGGTAAGGACAACATTCCTAGCACTGTTTCTCGGAGACTCTGAAAGACTTCTTTCTATCATGAATGCAAGCTTCCCTAAACTGGGTTTGCTTCGGTCAAACTGTACCGAAATGAGTTGGCTTGAATCAGTTCTTTTCTGGACAGATTTCCATCTCGGGACACCAACCAATTTGCTAAGTAGAACACCACAATCACTTACTTACTTGAAAAGGAAATCAGATTACGTTCAAAAGCCAATCCCAAGGGATGGTTTGGAGGGAATTTGGAAGAAAATGATCGAGCTACAAAAGCCTCAGCTTACTTTCAATCCTTATGGAGGAAAAATGTGGGAGATTCCAGCAGCAGAAAGACCATTTCCACATAGAGCTGGGAACTTATGGAAGATTCAGTACGCAACAAATTGGAATGAAAGTGGTCAAGAAGTAGCAAATAATTACATAGATTTGACAAGGCAACTCTATAGTTACATGACTCCCTTCGTGTCAAAGAATCCGAGGCAAGCATTCCTTAACTATAGAGACCTGGACTTGGGAATCAATCACAATGGCAAGGAAAGCTACTTGGAAGGAAGAGTTTATGGAATCAAGTATTTTCAGGAGAATTTCAACAGATTGGTTAAAATCAAGACTAAGGTTGATCCAGGCAATTTCTTTAGGAATGAACAAAGTATCCCTACTTTTCCATATAGGAAGAAGTAGAAGCATTTGTGACTAGGTGCTGCTCTTATTAAGTGTTTTTTTTTTGTTGTTGTTGTGAAAGTTTGTTTGTGCAGCAAACCAACAGGATAAAAAGAAGACAGTCTGTTCTTTGTTGGAAATAAAATATTGTTACGTAATTAAAGAGTATTATTGCATTTTTTTAAAGAGGTTAATAAAAAACAATCAAATTATGTGGTTAATATAATATAAACTAATTGACTTGATAAGTCCAAAAATAATTTAAATGACTAGTAAAAATATAATTTAACTAAAAACAATTCAAAATGATGTCTTTTATTTTTTAAGAATATTGAGACTACAATACATCGAATCTATCAGGATTAACGTGCTAAATCTATAATTTGGGTCATAAGATCATGTTATAGAAATCAAATCAATATAAACTATGAAAAACAAATCTAAATCAACTTGGGTTATTCTTTAAAACTTGTAATCCAAGACTATCCTAAGTCTTTTAATTTTTAGATTGGTTTTAAATTCTTAATATTAACGGTATCAAAGTTTTAATTTGTTGCAAATTTTTCCTGAAATTAAAATTGATTATATATTTTAGTTTCATTTCGGTCCTCAGACTTTTAATTTCCGGTTTGGTTTTAAATCCTTTAATTTTTTTGGTATCAAAGTTTAGATTTGTTTCAATTTTATCCTTTAAATGAAATTTATTATATATTTATTTTCATTTCGGCTCTTATACTTTTAATATTTTATTTTATTGTAATTCGTTTATTTTGTATATATATTTCTTAATGGTTCTTAGTTTTGTCCATGTTTATAAGTACATGCTCTTAGCTTTTGTTTTTTGTTTTTATTATTTCCCTTGTTATCAAGGTATTTTATTTAATGTTTAAATTTTAATTTATATTGGTGATCATTTGAAAATTGATATTTATTATTTTTTGTATTTGTTTTTTTTATTTATTTATTCTTCCAGTAAAATATTTTAAATGTAATAATATTTATTTTTAGTTGCCATTTATTTTTTGTAATTGCTTTTTTTAATATTTTTAGGTGTTAAAAATTCTTATTATTATATATAAGGCATTCAAAATAATGATAATGATTATTTGTAAGTTTTTTTTCTTATAAATATGTGAGACTAATTATATATTTTGATATTTTTTTAATATTAATGCCTTAAATTTTATATATATATATATATATATATATATATATATATATATATATATATGAGCTAATTTTTTTGAAAAACAATAATTATTTAATATCAATGTTCTGAAATATTTTTAATATAATAATATGAGGAGTAAATCTTATAAAAAAATCAATTTCTTTTTCTAACAATAATTATGGTGTCCTCGATAGTACGAAAAATAATAATTTGAATAATAATTATTTATAATAATATTTATAATGACAGTTATAATAATTATGATAAATTAATAATCATGATAATAAAATGGGAATAATAATTGAAATAATTAATCAATTGATGTGATTTTCTAAAAGGTTGACTTTTGTGGGTTTTTTATGTATGATATTTCATATGTAATATCACATAAACATAAAATATACAAAGTCATACGTAGACGAAATGGGTGAAAAAATTTGGGCAAATTATCTACAATGAAAAAATATATGAGTCAATTGTCCTCCACTTTGCCGTAGGCATAAATAAATTTTTTAACATGCAAAAAAATATTAATGGTCGTAGATTATTTATTTTATAATGCTATATCTGAGCGAAATAACCAACTTATAAAGCTTTTGATTCATACTATAGAAAAATTATTTACAATAATAATAATAATAATAATAATAATAATAATAATAATAATAATAATTGTATATTAGGTTTTTATATATTCATTTTATTATGAAAAATGCATTTAAAATAATGATAATGATTATTTTTAAGGATTTTTCTCTTAAAAATAATTATATATTGTTTTAATATTAATACCTTAATAAGGGTATTGATTATCGTGATGATTATTGTGATAATAATAACAATAATTATAACAATAATGATGGCGATACTGCTACCAATAACAATTAGAATATTGATTATTTACAATAATAATTGTAATGACAACTATAATAATTATGACAGCTTAACAACAATTTAACAATTATGATGATAACAATGAAAATAAGAATCTAAATAATTCATTGGTCGATATTGTTTTTGTTAAAAAATTACTTCTACAATATTTTTATATATAATATTTCAGATTTAATATCACGTAAACAAAAAACAATATGAGGCAACACATAAACAAAATGGATAGACAAATTTATCCAAGTTATCTACAATAAAAAAAAATATACAAGTTATTTCCCCTGCGTTTCCCTCAGCCAAACCAAATTTTTTAATATGTGAAAAAAATATTAATGGTCCAATATTTTTTTTAATAATGTAATACATCTTAAAAAAATAATCAACCTACAAACTTTTGATTATTTAGTTTCTTTTGAATATTCATCTCATTGTCAATAATGTGTTTAATATAATGATAATGGTTATTTTAGAATATTTTTTCTTGACAAATTGAGAATAATTATATATTTTGATATTTATTTAATATTATTGTCTTATAATATATATATATATATATATATATATATACACAAAAATAAACTATTTTCTTAGAAATATCAAATTATTTTAATTTCAGTGCTCTAATATCACATAAAATATAAAAATATAATGCATAAACCTTAAAAATAAAAATAAATACTTTCAATTCTTTTGATAGCAATAATGATAGTGACAACGATAATATTACTACTGATAATTATAATATTACTTATTTACAATAAAGTTCATAATAGCAGTGATAATAATTATAATAATTTAACAATTATAACAATAACAATGAGAATAATAATCAAAATAATTCATTGATCGATGTTATTTTTATGAAAAAATAACTTTTACAGTATTTTTATGTATGATATTTCAGATCTTTTATCACGTTAAAAAAATATACAAAGTCACATATAGATAAGAGAGGTAGAAAAATTATATCAAATTATCTAGAGTAAAAAAAATAGTCTTGCATTGCACCGCAGCCAACACCAAATTTTTGCACATGTAAATGGTATTATATATTTTTTTACAATGAAGGGCAAAACTGAAATACTCATGACTTCGTACGGGTAAAAATGAAGTTTACCCTGAAATATTTTCGCACTCAAACATCCAATAAGATTTCGTCCACAAATTAAAAAGGTGATCATAAATTCCCATCACTTCAAAATAAATGACCACAACCCACATATAGAGACAAGGGAGAGCCCACAAGCAGAAGGAGCACCAGAAAAATATTCGTATCGCATTCCATAAATCTTCCGAATCTTTAATCGTTTCACTTTTCTATGAATAAATTTCATCCAAGGGCATTGGAAGATGAGGCGAGCCATCTCTTAGTTAAGCACATTTCGAAGCAGCAGAAAGGGATAGAGCTGCTTCAAGGCCTATGGAGGCAGCTCCGAAGTTGGCTCATGGAGCATTTTATCGATCTCTTTTAAGCCATTCTCACCCTTCTTTCCCAATCTCCAAAGCCATTTACACTCCGGACGATCCCTCATACCCGTGCATCTTGCAAGCTTATATTCGGAATCTTCGATTCAACACATCAACAACACCTAAACCACTTCTTATCCTTACTGCCTTACATGAATCTCATGTTCAGGCTGCTGTTATCTGTGCTAAAAAACATGGACTGCAGATGAAAATCAGAAGTGGAGGCCATGACTATGAAGGCTCATCTTACGTTTCGGATGTTCCCTTCTTCATCCTCGACATGTGCAATCTTCGATCCATTGATATTGATATAGGAAACGAGACTGCTTGGGTTCAGACTGGGGCGACTCTTGGAGAACTTTTCTACAGGATTGCCGAAAAGAGCAGCACTCATGGCTTCCCAGCTGGAGTCTGTCCTACAGTAGGTGTTGGTGGGCATTTCATTGGAGGTGGATATGGAAATATGATGCGGAAGTATGGCCTAAGTGTCGATAACATTGTCGACGCCATATTGGTTGATGCTGAAGGCAGGATTCTTGACAGAAAATCAATGGGAGAAGATCTGTTCTGGGCTATCAGAGGTGGTGGAGCCAGCTTCGGAGTTGTCCTTTCATATAAAATAAACCTTGTTCAAGTTACAGAAATTGTCACTGTTTTCCGAGTTGAAAGAACACTCGAAGAGAACGCAACTGATATTGTGTACCAGTGGCAGCATGTTGCACATAAGATCGATGAAGACCTCTTCATCAGGCTACTCCTAGATGTTGTAAGAGACAGTGGAAGTGGCGAAAAGACATTGAGGGCTTCATTCATAGGTTTCTTTCTCGGCGACTCTGAGCGGCTTCTGTCCGTTGCAACAAAAAGCTTCCCGGAATTGCGTTTGCTTAAATCAGATTGCATAGAAACGAGTTGGCTTGAATCAATCCTGTTTTGGGCAGACTTCCCCATTGGGACACCCATCGACGTTATGCTTAGCCGAACACCTCCTTCTTCTGTTCACTTGAAGAGGAAGTCAGATTATGTGCAAAAACCAATTTCAAAGGATTGTTTGGTGGGGATTTGGAAGAAAATGATAGAACTAGAAGTTCCAAAAATGGGGTTCAATCCTTATGGTGGTAAGATGAGTGAGATTTCAGAAGCATCTGTTCCTTTTCCACACAGAGCTGGGAACTTGTGGAAGATTCAGTATCAAATAAACTGGAATGAAGAAGGGGCTGAAGCAGTAGAATATCATCTGGATTTGGCAAGGCAGCTCTATAGTTACATGACTCCATTTGTCTCCAAGAATCCAAGGGCTGCATTTCTCAACTACAAGGATCTTGATTTGGGCATCAACCACCATGGAAAGGCAAGTTACAGTGAAGGAAGCTCTTATGGGATCAGGTACTTCAAGGATAATTTCAAAAGGTTGGTCAAAATCAAGACTAAGGTTGATCCTGGTAATTTATTCAGGCATGAACAAAGTGTCCCTACTGCTTCACTAGGGAGAATGTAGAATGGAAAATTAATTTTCCATAAATTGTTTGCTTAAGTGTTATATCTTCTTATAATAAAAATAAAAACCCAGGCGGTTGCTGTAGAAATAATTTCCGAGGAAAAAACTTTATCATATGGGTGAGGACGGTCCATCTCTTCCCAATGATCAAGTCTTTCTATTTGTAATTCAAAATAAATAAATTCATCGTGTTTTGAGGATGAACATTGAAAAATTATAAAATAATTTATAATTAAAATTTGAAAAAACGATTAAAGAGAGTTATACCGTGTAAGTTTAGACACATGCATATTACTATGGAATATAATAATATAATTATCATTCTGTCTCTCAATGCCAAAAATTTAAGTCTTGGCCTCATGACTTTCAAGATGGAAACGTTTGATCAGATTTAATAATATTGCTAGAAAAGACTTTGTTCTTATAGTATATTTAAAAAAAAAAAAATAGCTTAACCCGAAGCAGCGGATCACGGGAATTGGGCAGTGACTTCTATAAATTCATTAGTTTTAGAATTGATTTTAATGTTTTAAATTTATTTATTTTTTCAGATTTAGGGTTATAAAAAATTCATCAGCGAACGAATGAGTGGAGGTGGATGTTCTAACGAGCCCAGATCTGTCCGACTACTTATATAGTCCAAACTATATAAATGGGTCTACTGATATGATCATGGTCATATCAACCGACAATCTGAGTGAATGGGACAGGCAAAAAAGTGGGACTCCACGATAGAGGTAGAGATAAGAACTTTTTGAAAAACAAGTTTTGTTGATTATCAAACCTACCCTTCCTTCATCGGATGGAGGTGGATTCTTTGCTCTGTGATTGAAGTCGTGATGAGATAAGGACAACTTCTCTCTAAATGCTTTACTTCAATGGAGGAATCATTCATCCCAGGAATGCTACAAGAAATCTAACATGGAATCCACTTGCTGTTGCCTGTGAGGTGTGTGCAGAGGTTAAATTAAGAGTGTTTTAGGTAACAAGAGCCACTGCACTGTAACTAGAAAACTGTCATTCCACTATGTCGATGTCCGATGTCTAAAAAATTTATCTTTATAATAGTACAATAAAATCATCTAGAGGTAATCTCGTTAGTTTTAGATTTGATATTTATATTTTAAATTATTATTTGTTTTTAGATTTGGGTTATAACAAAATTCATCAGCGAACGAATGAGTGGAGATGGATGTTCCAACGAGCCCAGATCTGTCCGGCTACTTATACGGTCCAAATTAAATGGGGTCTACCGATATGATCATGGCCATATCATCCGACAGCCTGAGTGAATGGGACAATGAGTGAATGACACAGACAAGAAAGTGGGACTCCACGAGAGAGGTAGAAAAATAAGAACTTTTTGAAAAACAAGTTTTATGGATTATCAAAAAAAAAAAAAAAAGTTTTATGGATTATCAAACCCTACCCTTCATTGGACGAAGGTGGATTCTTTGTTTTGTGATTGAAGTCGTGGTGATGGAATTCTGAAATCTTAGCAGTAAACTAAGACAAACAAGATATTTAGGGGATTATAACCGAGACATCCTCAAATTTAAGGTAGGTGGGATTCGGTAGGAGAATCTGGTCGATAGTTGAAGTTTTTTTTCTTTCTAAGTGCCCGTTTGGGAAATGCTGTTTTTAAAAAAATTAATTTTTTTTTATTTTAAATGAATATGTTTTGGTGTTTTTAGATTATTTTAATGTGTTGATGTCAAAAATAATTTTTAAAAAATAATAATAAAAACATCATTTTAATGTATTTCAGCACGAAAAGCACTTTGAAAAACTACCGCAATCACTCTGCCAAACAGGCCCTAAATGCTTCACATCAATGAAGGAATCATTCATCCCAAGAATGCTACAGGAAATCTAACATGGAATCTACTTGTTGTTGCCTGTAAGGTGTGTGCAGAGGTTAGTAAAGAGTGTATTTATTTGTGTGTTTAGATTGGAATTCATGCAGAGGGTTATTTAATACTTCTAAAAATAATTCAAAAATCACCTTTAAATATCTAATTGATCCTTTTCTATTTTCAAAAGCAATTCCAAATAAAATATAAGAACCTGACCAAATACTATATAAAATTAGTTTTTTTTTAATTTCAATTTATGTTATCACACACACACACACACATAATTGAAACTAAATAGTTTATTAAAAATATATAAAAGGAAATAATTAGACCCAATGCATTTTGAATATTTAATTACAATCGTATTCAAACTCTAAATATATAAAAAAAATGAAAGGTTTATTGACCATCAAACCTTACCGATGTTAGAAGTGAAGTTAAGGTAAACAAAATCTTCTTAGAGAGTAAGGCCCCATTTGTTTGCTGGAAAGTGGTTTCCTTTTGGAAAGTGAATTCTGATATTTGGCAGTGTTATGGAAAATGAACTGGAAAACACTTTCCAGTGTTTGTTTGTGTTATGGAAAATGAACTGGAAAATAATTTATTAATAAATTAATTTTTTTTTCAAGTTTATCCTATGTATATTAAATATTTAATATAAAATATTTAATCATGTAAAATAAAAAAATGAAATCAAAAAAGTATAATGATGAATTTTTTTATTATATCCTATATTCATACATAACTTATTTTATAAAATATAACAATATATGTCATATCATATTATAGAGAAATAAGCTTGTTAAATATTTCATAAGTAAAAATTATTCAATTTTAAAAGCTAAAAATAATTTGTTTTTTTCATATTAAGAAAGCCAAATTACTTTATGTTAAGAGTTATATATTTGGGTTTTTGTTTTTGGTATGAAGTATTTTTTAAAAGATAAATAGATACAAAAATTTTTTGATGGGTATTTTAGATAAATATTTTTTTTAGGTAAAGGCAATTATCCCTTTAATATCTATAAAATAACAATTATATTCTTCCAAACACCTTTTAAATCACGGGTTAAACAAAAACATGAATTAAATTGGATAATTTATAATAGTTTTATTTAAAAAAATAAAGTTAAATAAGGTTTTAATTAAGTATGATCATCTAAATTTAATCAAATTGATTTTCAGTATTGATATAGTTAACTCGGTTACTCCACAACTCGGGCTCTAGATTGAGTTAGACCCTTGTTGAGTTTGATAACAAAATTGCCAGGAAACAAAACTAAGGGTGATGGAAGAAATAAAAGTTATTAAATAGAAAGTGAAATTCGAGCAATGGCAAAAGGAGTGTTTGATACAGCCATGAAACCATTTTGATTTCAATCACTATTCAATATCACCATCACGATCAGGAGAAGATTTCTTGATATCGTCATCATCCACTGCCATCTCTTCAGGAGCTTCATTTACTGCTAAGAACTCCAGTGTTGTTACAACATCAGCCATTAAAGGCCTCGTCAGAGCTTCCTCTTAGAAGACGAGAGGGTGTTTGTGCTGGGTTTGAAAGAAATGTGGGGAAGAGGGTGCTGGGTTACTGAGAGGGAGTCGAGAGGCGAGAGGGTTTTGTAAGCAGAGGGTGAGGGATTGAGAGGGAGGCGAAAGGCATAGTTATTGATCCCGTCCCGGGTACCGTTCCGGTTTTGTGTTTGGAACGGAACGTTCCGGTTTCGGTACCGTTCCGGGTACCGTTCCGGTTTTGTACTGTTCATTTTTATTTAATTATATATATGAAAAAAATAAAATATTAATTTAACAAGTATAATTTAAATTCAAGATAAATGAAATTTAAATTATACAATACAAACACAAAATCAAACAAACATAATCTCAAAATTAGAAACATCTCTAAAATTCCAACAATAAAATTATTTTTTTAAAAATAAAAAATAAAAAATAAAAAATGAATTTAATTATAATTAAAAGATCCAGAATATTTGAAATTTAAGCTACTTATTGTATGTTTTTCAAGTAATTCTATGTTTTTTTATGGTTGTTGTATTTGAATTTGAATTTTGAAATTAATTAATGTTACTTATTGTTTTTAATGTTAGAAAAACTTAAAAAAACAAAATGAACACATTAAGAAATAATCAATAAGTTCAAACATAATTAATTAAAATACATTCCATTACAAATAATTCAATCAAATTAATTACAAATTAATACCCCTATTTTTTATGTTAACTATTATTATATAATAATCGTAATGTGAATTATTAAAGGTTAGTTATTGTTGTTATATTTATAGAAAAGGAGAAAATGTAGAAATTATATTGAATCGTATTGATTTTTAATATTTTGGTATGCTGTTAATGTTTAAGATTTGTTGAAATATTATGATGTGAAATGATTTGGTTGATTTTTGATTATGTAATTTAAAATGAGAAAATCAAAATAGGAAAAGTAGTAAAAAAAATATGCAAGTTGATTTCGGTGAAGAGAGATTAAATAATAAACAAACAAAGTTAGGCCACGTTTTGACTAACGGCAATAAAAATCTAACAAAGGTCATAACAAAAATCAGCAATGAAAATTAAAAAATTCAACCTAGAAAAATGAAGCTTGCCGAGCAACAGAAAGAAACCCACCGCAGCAAAAAATGAAGACGACCCAGTTGATCAACTTCTTCAATCAGCACAAGACGAGTTACTTCTAAAACTTTCTGTGGATTCTCAGTTTCTCACATGTCTCGTGTCTCTCCCGATTACCTCCTCCCTGATCTTGACCGTCGATTCCAAGCCCTCAAATCCAGACCCACCACAACCACCATTCAATCCTCGACCAGCATCTCCAAACCCCGACCGTCTAAACTCTAAATCTCAAGATGATGTTGACCCTGACGATCTGTTTGCTAGGTTTGCTGCTATCAAAGCTCCCAATAACACAACCAGTAACAGTATTGTTTCGTGTCATGAAGACGAGATTGAGAAGATTATTAGGTGGGTCAGGGACTCTGCTCGTCTCGACAACTCTCCGCTGTCTGATCTCTGATGAGGACGAAGATGATCTTGACGATGAGGGTGAAGATGATAGTGAGGGTCGACGACAACTCTCCACTGTCTGATGAGGATGAAAAATTGAACCCGGAACGGAACGCCCGGTACGGAACCGGGGCGTTCCGGCCGGAATTCGGCCGGAAAATCCGGATCTGGCCGGGATTTTGACCGGGACAAAAACGTCGCCGTTTTGTCCCGGATTTTGCAACGGGACGGGGCATTCCGGCCGTTCCGGCCGGAACGGGACGGGATCAATAACTTTGGCGAAAGGAGACAAGAGACAAGAGGGTGCTGTGCTGGGCTTGAGAAATGTGGGGAAGAGGGTTCTGGGTTACAGAGAGATGAGGGAAAGAGACGAAAGGCAGATGAGCAGATGAGGGAAAGAAAGGTAGGAGATGAGGGAAAGTGTTTTCCTTTTGTGCAGGAAAGGAAAACACTTTCCATGGGTGAAGGGAAATTTTAGGGTTAACCGGGAAAGTTAAGGAAAACACTTTCCTTTGACTAACTTTTTCAAGTGTTGCCAAACACTGGAAAGTGAGGAAACTGAATTTCTTGAAACAAACGGGGCCTAAATGAAATGAAAAGTAATTTTTAGAGATTCATAGATGACTCTGAATTAATTTGAGGGACTTGATGAATGTGTCTTTTTTTTCCCAACAACTCTTAAGAAGTAAAACTTCACACCAATATACTTTCTTCTACTATGCAAAATCAGATTCTTAAAGAGTTTAATTGTTAGGTTGCTAGAGAATTACAGAATATCCCCCCCTAGCAGTGGTGTCCACGAATTCAGGTTTCATGGCTGTTTCAAATATTTCAAAGGTAAAACCATATTGGTGAATCCATGTGATTTTATTTTTTTTGAGCAATGTGATAGATGTTTTTTTATTATTAATGTAGGTGTCCGGGTTAACTTACATGTACCCTGACTAATCTCACAGATCTTGAAGTTAATGACCATATAAGCTTAATGATTATGTAAATCTCTGGTTGTTATTATATTATCAACTACTGAACTCAAACCTAAAATTACATGAAAAATAAAATTTTTAATCTCAAACTATTATCACTGGATCACCCAGTAAATAGTCTGATAAATGCCACCTACTTTTTTGTGAAAAGGCTGAGGTGCTGCCATTGAAGTTAGTTTGATATCAGAAAAAAGCTCATCTTTTAAAAACATTAAAAAGACATGGTTTTAGTGTTAATGAATAGTTGATTTCTTTTTATTATTAATCACTTTTTATTATTAATTGTGGGTATTCGAGCTAACTTACATGTATCTCGATTAATCTCATAAATTTTAAAATTAATAAATATATAAATTTTCAATAATTATCATATTAACAACAACCTATTAATTTTGCTACACACACACACACACACACACACACACATATATATATATATATATATATATATATATATATATATATATATATATATAGCAAGAGTGAAAGTATGTTCATTTACAGGAAATCCAGCATGGATTAATTAAATAAGAGTGAAAGTTGTGGTCAATAGCTGCTGTATTCCTTGTGCTTTCTCAGATAATTTAATTTGTAAGCTCAATGCCAAGCTGACACGTAGAAATGATTGTGTGATATTTTAATACACAATTATCATATTATAAAGGGTGGACAGATTAATGAATTACATGTGGGTGCGGTCTGTTGAAATTGATGAGTAGGTATAATTGAAAAGTAGATGCAGGCAGTCATTATTATAAAAGTAAATGTCTACATCACCTAGAAGAGGTTAATAGTAATATAGAAAATATAAATTATAAGGTCTTAGCTGACAAACTATTAGTAACACCATTACTTACGTCTTAGCTGCTCCAACTTATTTTTTATTTAAAAATATATTAAAATAATATTTTTTACATTAATATATTAAATTTATCTTACAACATCAAATATATATATATATATATATATATATATATATATATATATATATACACACTAGATAGAAGCTTAACGTATTTTGAACTGTTCTGTTCTGTTCTGTAGCTATCCGGTCTTCATTTTCCATCAGGTCTATTACTCTTGATGACCTTTTTTCATTACTCATTAGCAATCAGTGCTTCGCTGTTCTTATTAAAAATGGCAAACCTCGGGTTGCTCTCAAACTAACACACCTGTTTGAGTTATTAACTGTATAGAAGCTACATACAGTTAGTGTTAAGGAACCATCTTATTTAAAAGTTTAAGCTCTTAAGTGAGGTCTCATAATATGATTTATATTATTCTCTAACACTCCCTCTCAAAAAGACCTTTGGACTTGAAACTTGGACAGACTCATATCACCTTGTGCTTAGTTTTTATCAATTAGAATAGAGGTGGTGAGATTCGAACTCGTGACCGTTAGGTCAACAAAGCTCTGATACCATGTTAAGGAACCATCTCACCTAAAATCTTAAACTTTTAAATGAGGCCTCATAATATAATTTATATTATTCTCTAACAGGTAGAACTTCCATAATATCTTGTTGATGAGGCATTATTCTCTTAGCAGGCAATTTGGAAGCCATGAAAGGCCATCAGGGGATGTATTCCTGTCTTCTTTCCACAGGTTTGAGATCCAAGGAATGAGGCAGAATCGTATCATTTTGCCTCGTCGAGATTATATTTCTTAGTCCATGCTGCAATTTTAGTTTGGAAATCTTGATTCAACGGAGCGACATGGGTTTGCAAGGAACAGGTTGTGGTCTTTGGACAGTGACCCTTCACCTCTGCCTCCAACAAACAATCTGCAGAAAACAAGCCTATGAACAAGACTGCATGTACACGGGTATCATCAATTGAATGAGCTTATGAGTCTCATGGTATTCTGCAGCTTTGAGCTGCGGCTTCGTATCACTCTCAGCGCTAGCAAGCTCACTTTGATATCTCGAGTGAGATATATACAGATAGCAAGCCCTTCTCCTTCACTTTTGCACTGCCTAACTACTTATCTGTATCAGATATCAGGTTTGTCTCATGAATTCTACAGCAATTGCTTCATTTGCATTGACTTAGACTTAAAGTTTTTGACTAGTGTCCCTGCCCTCATAATTCCAGTCCTATTCATTCTGAATTGTGCATATTTCTGTAATCTATATGATTTTGCTACCAGCATACATGCTTTTTCCTTATACTTTTTTTTTTGTTCAATTATACATTTCTTTTGTAACCAGGGTCTCCGGGTCAGCTTAAGCGTCCCATTACTAATCCCAGACAGAATTTTTTTTAAAACAATATGGTTTGCTACAGTTCTTTCTCACTTATATTTTTTTTTACTTATATTTTTTATTATAACCGGGGTTTCCGAGCCAGCGTAAGTTTTTTTTTTTGTTTGTTCATTTTTTTCACTTATAATTTTTTTTTTATAGCTAGGGTCTCTCAGCCAGCTTAAGAATATCATGACTAATCCCCGAACCTATATTTGTTTTTATAACCTAGGTGTCCAGGATAGCTTGCGCCCACCACGACTAATCCCTGAACCCATTTATTTTATTTTATTTTGATTTTTTTCCTCATACTATTTTTTTGTTCACTTATACATTTTTTTTAACTAGGGTCTCCGGGTCAGCTTAAGCACACCACGACTAATACTCGGACCAATTTTGTTTTTTTAAACAATATGAATTGCTACAATGTTTTCTTGCTTATACTTTTTTTTCACTTATATATATTTTTATAACCGGGGTCTCCAAGTCAGCTTAATTTTTTTTTCACTTTTATATTTTTTTTATAATCGGAGTCTCTGGGCTAGTTTAAGCACACCACGACTAATCCTCAAACTGATTTTTTTTTGATAACCAGGGTGTCCAGGGCAACTTGCACGCACCACGACTAATCCCCAGACCGAATGTTTTTTGTTATAACTAGGGTATCCAAACCAGCTTGCATGCACCAATATTAATCCTCGAACCTTTTTTTTTATAATTGGGATGCCTGGGTTAGCTGACGCGCACCATGAGTTGTATAAGTACGTATATACCCCATATAAGCCAAAAATTCAAGAGTTGAGTATAGGGGTGTATTGGTAATTTACTAATTTTTAATTATATTTTCTGTTACAGTACTGTGGGCACGTCTTTGGGCGCACCGTCAATTACCGAGCTCAAGCATATTTCAGATGGCACGTGCGGCGTTGTACAACGACTAAAAATATATATTTTTTTAGATATTTATTTTATTACATAAAATGAGTTTAAAATAATGTCATGGTATCAGGAGTATTTTTAATTTTTTTTCATTTATGTTCATAGTACAATATCCATAATACCCTCAAATAAGATAAAAATCAGGAATTGTCAGTGGGGGTGTCCCGGTAATTCCACTTTTTTAGTGGACAGTAAAATTAACTTTTGTAGCCTCAAATAAGACAAAACAGAAGAGTTACCCGTGAGGGTGTTTCAAACATTTCACGTTTAACTATACATGCATAATAGAGAGTTTGACTCTCATTTTACACCACCAAAGCTAAACTTACTATGTTTTTAACCGCAAGTTGCATTTAATACAAATAAAAATAACAATAAAAATTAAAATCTAAACTAAGAGCAAAGGTGTATAGATACAAACAAAAAATAGAAATTATTTGAGAAGGACTGAAAAAATAAAGGGATCGAAACTAAATCAAAAAATAAAAAAATAAAAACCAAAATACAAAATAAGAAATTATATATGTTAAAACTAAAAACAAAAAATTAATCCCAGTAGCGGAACGTGAGTTTACGGCTCGTCTAATCTAAATTGTTGCTTTTTAACGTGTTTTTTTTAAATATATTAAAATAATGCTATTATTTTTTAAAAGAATATTTTTAATACCAGCAATCAGAAACACTACAAATATTTAATTTAAAACCAATCATTTTAAAAGTGGAAAAGTCAATAAAAATAGAAAAGTACACGATATATTTCTTGTTGTGTAGCTCTGTGTAATATATACATTCAATTTATTGACCAATCTTTTGAACAATATATATATATATATATATATAATTAAAGTAATCAGCACCAATCACAAGTTTATTGTTTTTTAATTAAAACAATTAATTAAACAAAACAAAATAATATTAAACGAAGGATGATCCTTGGTTTGACTCGTTCAGTGCAGGCCTTGAGCTGCGTGGTCATACGGCAGACAAATTCATGCAATTATTAAATTACAAAGATTAATTTCTTAAAATCTCCGAAGAACAGGAACCTGCTCGGACACAGATGATGGACCAAGCTCTAGCCACTTGATTCATGGTTTTACTTGGTTTTATCAGATACCTGGCTGTATATGAGAAGAGGTTCTATCACCTTGCACACAGATTATGAAAAAGTGCTTTATAGATTGTTCTTGTTTTCCTGAATTTAGTGCAATTTTCCTTAATTTCTACAATATATGTTTTTATCACCTGGCACCAAGAACCTGCTCTGTTTTATTTTCAATTAATATATTTTTTAAATATTAGATTTGTTTTTTATTGAGTTATCATAGCCTATAACGTGGATTGCGAGTTTAGTAGATTAATCTGGTTGACTTAAGAGTTTGGTAGATCAATCTAGTTGATTCAAAATTATTATTTTTAATTAACTTTTTTTTTTAATAAATTATCGTTAATATCGGGTTGATTGAGAATTTTTAGACTTTATAATTTATTTTGTTTACTTTTTATTATGTTATTCTAACCTCATGACATGAGATTAGTGCTTAATAGGTTAACTTGTAGTTTTTTTTTTTTTTTTTAATTGAATTGGTTTTTCAATGTTACCATTCAACATTACATCGGTTAGTAATTGAGGCTCATGGTCTTTTTTTATTTGCTTTACATGATGATATCTTGGTTTCACAATCGACGTTGTTGGTTTTAATTTTAACCCTAATTAAATTGGGTCATTTTCTTGTATTCTTTCTAAGAGGTTATCTTGATCTCATTATCTAAGTCAAATGTCCTTCGAAATTGGATTTGTTTTTTTTTTAAGGTTGACTTCATTTCATAACTCAAGTTAGAGGTTCGACAGGTTAACCTAATTAACGAAATTATTATTTATTTAATTTTATCAGTTAATATTGTATTTGAATGAGAATTAGACTTCATGATCTGTTTTGGTTTACTTTCTATTACGTTAACCCTTGCTGAATTGACTCTTTTTTTTGTCATTTTTTAATTAGTATGTTTATAAATTTCATCGTTCAACATTGGATCCAACAAGGAGGATGAAAATTAAGCCTTATAATTTGTATGATTTGCTCTACATGGAGTTATTTGAGTCTCATAACCAAAATCATTGATTTGACAGATTAACATGAATTAAATCTAGTCAAACTATATTTTTACGGGCTGTTTCTGAACAGTTCAAAGTCAACCGGGTTGTGTTGGGTCAATCATCACACGATTTAAATTGTTTTTTTGCTAGAAAAAAAAATGTATTAATAACATTTGAATATTTTCTGTATGTTAAAAAAAAAAAAAAAAAAAAAAAAAAACTAGTCCAAATTTGTAGCTTGACACACGGATAAATAATCTAGTTGGCCCTACAAGGTTTTCAATTAACCTACTAATCAAATGGCACCTACTCATGGTTAAATTAGTCATCTCACTATCCATTTTGTTTTATGAGAGAAAATGTTGACTCGCATTGCAAACACAAAGAGTTGACTGGTCACCTTCGTAGTCAATGTATTGCAGTTTGAAAAGACAAAGGGGGGGAAATAATAATTAATATTTTGGCACAATATTATCCAATTTTCCTATGTGCCCCCATGGAATGATAGATTTCTGGGGGCGCTGCTACTTTCTTGGTTTTTATTTTTTCTTCAAAACTAAAACTAAATAAATACATAGATAATCTCTTAATATATTATCCTAATGTTTTTTTTCCATTAATTAAATTTAATTTTAAATTAATTAAATCTTAAACTGAGCTAAATAATAAAATTTTAAAATTTTCTATGATTTAAATATTTTTTGTTATGTTTTTTTTTTTTAATTTTTTTCTTATCAATTTCAATCGAGAGGAAAGAGTCTTTTCTTAATTAACACTTCAATTTTAAAGCTAGAAAACATAATAGAGTTATCTCTTTTCTTTTCTTTTTCCACTTCATTTTTTTCCAAAGTCAACGGTCTTCATGATCAACAAAACTCTACCCTTAATCCAAACTACTCGTATACATAATTTTTTTCTTCTCGAATTTCATGTTTAAGATCTTTCCCCTCCATTGTTTTTCAGACTTATCCTTCAAATTAAAATTTTTGTCCTCCTCAATATAGAAAAATAAAACAAAATTCCATTTGATTATTAGGATCCATTTAAGGAAACTCAATCCAAGTATTCAATGATCAAATGATCAAGAATGCGGCCCCATGATTTCACAATACTGATATTTATTTGGAAATATGATTGAGATTGTTTTTCAAATTATTTTTTATTCAAAAATATATTAAAATATTTATTTTTCAAAAATTATTTTTAACATCAACACACAGCATATAAAAATGATCTAAAACAACTAATTTTTTATTTAATATAAAAAATAAAATAAAAATTATTCTTTAAACGCAATGTTAAATAGGGCGGAGAAGAAACACACATTAGCATATTAATTTTAAAAATAATAATTTCAAGTAGATGGAAAATTGTGTTATTCTCTCTAGAATTCATTATAAAAACAAGAATTTCATCTTATTGTATGAGATATGATATTACAAAACACAAACATACTTACGAAATTTCTTAAACCAAACCCATTTATGAACAGTTTGAAAATGCCAACTGCAACGTCTAATTTATGTCTATTTCCAAATCGGGTTCGCTTAACTACCAAAATCACCCGATACACTGCGGATTAACTATCAAATCATCCGATTTTTCTGTGGAATCCATGCCCTGAGGTTGTGCCACTAATTGTTCGGACGTTTTTTCTGCAAAGTCAAGAGCACCTTTTTTTCCTATCAAAGAATTCAACTCATCCTAACCAAGTCAACAAAATGGACTAAAGAACACGATTCGGAATTCGTGTTCTTAGCAATGGATACTTTTCAAAATAATGGCATCGTTGATTTCACATTGATAGTAATCAAGACTCACTTGCCAAACGTCGGATCCCAATTTCCGGTGGTCGATCGTCAAAGAAAAGCTTCCATGTTTGAATTTTCTCCTAAAAACACGTTAATCATTTTCAAGCATTAAATAAAGCAACAGTTAATTTCCCTATAAATACTCTCTCTTTGCTTAACTAATAACCACAGAAAACCAATCATTCTGCCTTGCTCAAATGGCAAAACCTGCCCTTTTAGCCCTACTTGTGCTTCTCGTCTTCAATATAACTTCTTCTTTCTCTGCCGCCGCCGAGGGTAATGATTCAGTTTATGAATCTTTCCTTCAATGTCTAGAGAGCAACACAAACCCACAGGACCAAATCTCGAACCTTGTTTACTCGCAATCTAGCGCATCTTACACTTCTGTTTTGAGAGCTTACATAAGAAACGCACGTTACAATACCTCTTCAACTCCGAAGCCAGTTGTCATTGTAACTCCAACTCAGATATCCCATGTTCAAGCCACGGTTATTTGCACCAAAAAAGTTGGTTACCAACTCAAAATCAGAAGTGGTGGACATGATTATGATGGGATTTCCTACGTTTCTGACATGCCCTTTTTCGTTCTTGACATGTTTAATCTAAGATCTATTGAGGTTGATGTCAAGGATGAGTCTGCTACTGTTCAGACAGGGGCTACTCTTGGTGAGCTCTATTATAAGATCTGGGAGAGCAGCAAAGTTCATGGTTTTCCTGCGGGGATTTGTCCTACGGTCGGTGTTGGTGGGCATTTAAGTGGTGCGGGTTATGGTAATATGTTGAGGAAATATGGGTTGTCGGTTGATAATGTAGTGGATGCTGAAATTGTTGATGTAAATGGGAAGCTTCTTGACAGGAAAGCAATGGGCGAGGATCTTTTTTGGGCAATTCGTGGAGGTGGTGGTGGAAGTTTTGGGGTTATAATTTCTTACAAGATCAAGCTTGTTCCTGTTCCTGAGACAGTTACCGTTTTCAGAGTTGAAAGAACACTTGAACAGAATGCTACTGATATTGTTTACAAGTGGCAATTAGTTGCTCCTCAAACAAGTAATGATCTTTTCATGAGGATGCTTTTGCAGCCTGTGACAAGGAACGGTAAGCAGACTCTGAGAGCATCAATTGTGACACTGTATTTAGGGAATTCTGATAGTCTTGTGGCCTTGTTGGGAAAAGAATTCCCTGAATTGGGATTGAAGAAGGAGAATTGTAATGAGACAAGTTGGATTCAGTCTGTGATGTGGTGGGATGAGTCTACAAATCTTGGAAAGTCACCTGATGTTCTTCTCGATAGGAATCCTAATGATGCCAATTTCTTGAAGAGGAAATCAGATTATGTTCAGAACCCAATATCAAAAGATGGGTTGGAATGGTTGTGGAAAAAGATGATCGAGATAGGCAAGACTGGGTTGGTTTTCAATCCTTATGGTGGTAGAATGAGTGAAATTCCTGCCTCAGAAACTCCATTCCCTCACAGGGCTGGCAATTTGTTCAAGGTCCAGTATTCAGTGAACTGGGAAGAAGCAGGAGGTGAGGCAGACAAGAATTTCATGACTCAAATAAGGAGGCTTCACAGTTACATGACCCCATTTGTTTCCAAGAATCCGAGGAGTTCATATTTGAACTATAGGGATCTTGACATTGGTGTCATGGAGGCTGGCAAAGATAGTTTCGAACAGGGTAGTGTTTATGGTTACAAGTATTTTAATGACAATTTTGATAGGCTGGTGAAAGTAAAGACTGCTGTTGATCCAGAAAATTTCTTCAGGAATGAGCAGAGCATCCCTACTTTACCAAGTAAGGCATAGAAGATTTTCAGTGGTGATTTTAACCAATTGGTTAGGTGATTGGTTTGTAATAGAAATAATAATAATCTATAGTTGCTTTCTTTTTAATAAAAACGCTACATGATTGCTTTTTGACGGAATCTTGCCCTTCCATCATCATTGATCTTTCTTTTTTCCTTTAATTTATAAAATAAATCATTCGTGCTCACTTTAGATAATGCAAATCTGTGATCATGACACTAGCAGATTTTACCCCCCTCTGTTCATCTTACTTGTCTTCTTTAAGGCTGAAAAGTGATCAAGACCTTATTTACAATCACAAATCACAAAATATACAAGACAAGAAAAGGTGCATCATGACGATTTTCATACTGTGATCAAATGAATAAATATATTTACTTTTCATTCCAACCACAGTTTTCGAGTCATATATTCCCCTTCTTCCCCTTTTCACTTTAGGCATGTGAAGGGAGGAAATGAAACCAACCACTCATCAATCATGCATGAAAGTTTCAAGGTTCTTTCCATCTTGGTTCTGATTAATAAATTGCTGATTGCTTACATCCCATGATTTTCGCCATGTTTTCAAGAAAAGAACATATGCTCTTATGTCCAAATCCGTATAAGGCTTCCATATGTGCTTGTGTAAGATTCTTGAAAGAAAAAACAATTGCTTTTGTCCAGCTAGTTTAGATTCTTCACACCAACTCTTAACAGATAGCAGTCCAACAGCTTGTTCAGCACCGAAGTCCTACTACCAACAACTACCTTATATCCCATGAACCATATCATCTTCTTCTTCGTTTTTTTCTTTTTTTGACAAAATCATGATGAATATGAGGATGAACTCATATCCTAGGTAATATATATATATATATATATATATATATATATATATATATATATATATATATATATATATATATATATGCCCGTGAATAAACTGATGTCACATGCTTTATGATTGGCATTAATTTGTACCTGCAATCTGTGATACAACACCACATGTCGAGTGTCGTTTCTCATCATGTTTTGTGCCCCAGTTGCATCAATTATCCTCACAGGTGAATTGTGGTCCCATTGGCTTTAACTCTAATAGACTCAACTTGAATCAAACAAAGGCGTGTTAACTTACTTTCTCTGCCATGTTTTCTGTCCTGCTCAGACTCATTTTCTTGCTTCCTGGTAACTAACGCTGCTCATTCATTGCAGAAGTAGGGCATGACTCCGGGGTGGCTGCGGGTTCTACTTCCAGGTCTATAACATCCCTGTTGAATCTCATAGCAATCTTGATATGCTTTGCTTGTCCTTAAGGATCAGAGGATGATGGAGTGTTCGTAGCTATTCCTGGAATCTTATTTTTTTTATGGCATTCCAAGTGGGAAACTCATAGGCCTGCTTGTATGTAATTGAGGGAAAAAATCTACGGAATCCTTGAAGGATATTTCAACTTCTTTGTATGGTGTTCCCTCGTTTAATTATGAGAGTATTTTTGAGGGGGAGAAAAATAACTTGCCATAGAATGGTGACGGCTCAGTGACAACGTCCTGATATAAGATGGTCTGGTGGTCCTGAAATTAAAGACTTTGGTGGTGGGGACTGCATTTAGTCTTTTTGAAAAAACTGGATTTTTATTTTATTTTAAATTAAAATTTTTGATTTTTTTATATCATTTTTATGTAATGATGTTAAAAACAATCTTTTTTAAAATAAAAAAATAATTTTTAAATATATTATTTATTAAAAACAATCTCTGCATTTTTATCACTATCACTGGGGAGGTAAGACAGTGAGGATATGGCTAGGGGCTAGCCCAAACATCTACCGGGCCCTTCTTATTGAATCAGAAAAGGCAGGCTGCTTCTATGCTTAAGAAATATGAGGCTCATGATCTAGAACAAGAGTAAGAGGCTAAGAGCTTGGGATCTACAATCACATTTCGTGTTTATGAATTTCATCCCAATCTAATCCTTCCTGTGTTCATTCATATATATATAGGTTTTGAATACCATAGGGATGGCAATCATAATCCCTTTATTGTTGATGTTTGTTCTTGATTCTTATAGCAACAATAGAAATAATAATTTATGTTATTCTCTTCTTGGTTTGTAGGTTTATCTACGTGTGTTCATGGGATACTTGTTAAGGCTCGATTTAATTATTATTTTGTGCCAAAATAGCACCATCCCTTGATTCGAATTGGATTTAATTACTTTGACCATACTCGTATATTTGTTAATTACTCCTTGATTAATATAAAATCTCTCCCTTTGGCCAACCTTTTTTTTATTTATTTATTGCAAGTCACATGGTTAGACTACTTAAAGGACTGGGTGTTATATATAATCATATCATAGGCTGCTGAATACCGGCTACAGGACATTTCCATCTCTTTCACCAATTTTCAGCCTTTTATGTCTATTTCGTTACCTGATTTAATGGATGATGCATTGAAGAGAATAGAAAAGTCTTGTAATAATCTTGAATGTTCTTCATTTTTGACTTTGAAGTTTCCACTCTTTGAACGAGAAATTGTGCTCAGCATCAATTGGGAAGCGGCTTTAAATACGTAGCATACCTTGTGTTGCATCACAACCTGAAGGAAAAGAAATAATGGAAAGATCAAACTTCAGTGTGCGTCTCTTACTTTTTATACTTTTAGTCTCATTAGCTTGGTCTGCAAGTTCAAGTTCATCTCATGAGATGTTTTTGCAATGCTTTTCATCTCATATGCAGCATTCCAAGTCAATTTCAGAAGCTATCCTCACTAAAAATAGCTCTGCTTACTCATCGGTTCTGCAGTCATCCATTCGAAATTTCAGATTCTTGAACACTTCAACTCTGAAACCTCAATTTATAATCACTCCGTTTAATGAGTTTGAAATCCAGGCAGCCGTTGTTTGTGCCAAGAAATATGGCATGCAAATAAGAGTCCGAAGTGGAGGCCACGACTACGAGGGCCTATCCTCCCTGTCTCATCAAGAATTCGTACTTGTTGATCTTGCTGAACTTAGCTCCATCAGTGTTGACATCGAAAACGAAAGGGCCTGGATCGGGGCAGGTGCAAGCATAGGAGAGTTATATTACAGAATTGCTGAGAAAAGCAAGGTCCATGGCTTCCCGGCAGGTAGTTGTCCTACGGTAGGAGTTGGGGGACAATTTAGTGGAGGTGGATTTGGTACCATATTCAGGAAGTACGGCTTAGCAGCTGATAATGTTATTGATGCTAGGATAGTTGATGCTAATGGAAGAATTCTTGATAGAGAATCAATGGGAGAAGATCTTTTCTGGGCCATTCGAGGAGGGGGAGCGGCTAGCTTTGGAGTCGTTTTCTCATGGAAAGTTAGACTGGTTCCGGTTCCTCCAACTGTTACTGTATTCAGTATCGGAAAGACCTTACAGCAAGGTGCAAGCAATCTTCTTCAAAAGTGGCAAAGCATTGGAGATAAGCTTCATCAAGACCTTTTCCTCCATGCTACTATATCAGTTGCTACCTCTATCCCCGACGGAAATAAAACTATTCAAGTTTCGTTCGTCTCATTGTTTCTTGGCAGGGCCGAGGAGCTTCTCCCTCTGATGCAAGGTACCTTCCCTGAGCTGGGCTTGATGCGCGAAAACTGCAGTGAAATGAGTTGGATCCATTCTGTCCTCTATTTTGGTGGTTTCTCACCAAGAGACTCCTTAGATGTTCTACTGAGCAGGACTACTCAGTTCAAGGAATTCTCCAAAGGGAAATCGGATTACGTAAAGCAACCTATTTCAGAAACTGGCCTGGAAGGGCTGTATAAAATGCTCCTTGAAGAGGAGACATCGATGCTGATCCTGACACCTTATGGAGGGAGAATGAGTGAGATTCCGAGCTCGGAAACACCTTTCCCACACAGAAGTGGGAATATTTTCAAAATCCAGTACATTATAACTTGGGATGTGGAAGAGGAAACAGAGAAGAGCCTGAAATGGATGAGAAGACTGTATGCCTACATGGCCCCTTACGTTTCAAGCTCACCGAGAGCTGCCTATCTCAACTATAGAGATCTTGATTTGGGCAGGAATAGTTACGGAAATACCAGCTTCGCAAAGGCAAGTGTATGGGGCTTGAAGTACTTCAAGAACAACTTCAAGAGGCTAGCGCAGGTTAAGACTGCAACAGATCCTTCCAGTTTCTTCTGGAACGAACAAAGCATTCCTGTGCTGCAAAGAAAAAGGAACCTGAAATAAATCTTGCCAAGATATTGCACAACATATTGGTAACAACAGAATAAATATTGATAAACTGCTTAGAAAATTTTAAATTGGAGTCAAAAGCCTCAAGGAAATGCTACAATTCTCTATGCCTTGCTTTCAGCCTCTTGTCTAAGTTTACCTATGAGAGTTGTGCATTGACTTCCGGTAAGAATTTGAACTTCGATTTAATTTTAATATATTCAGTTACTTTGCTATTACAGGAGGGGGTTTATATAGGAAATAATTACAATATAATTATACTATATACTAAAAGAAGTTAGAGTTGGTTACTATAGCTTATAAGATAAATTATTGTGGATTACAATAGTATTGCTCAGTTTTCGATTAGGTTCGTTTGGTTCGCTATCTTATTGTCTTTTTCTTCTTTTTACACAATAAGAAACGAAAAACACATGTAGCTCAGTGGATAAAGTTTAGGTTTTCTAAGCTAGAGGGCAGGGGTTCGACCCCTGCTCAGCGCTTGATTAGCTCTTTTGTTTTTTTTTTATTATTTATACATTTTTTTGTTCTTTTTAATTAGTTTTTATTTTATTTTCACATCACATAATTTTTTTTAGATAACAATATTTTTTTTTTTCATTTTTTGTTTGCTCTTTTGCTAAAGTTGTTGATTTTTTCTTTCTTTGATTGAATTTTCCCCCCATTATTAACGTAATAATAATAATAATAATTTTCATTTTTTTTCTTACTTTATCTTTTGTTAATGTTTTTGATTTTTTTCCTCGAGATAATTTAATAATTTTTATTGGTTTAGCAATAATAGTAATGATATTTTTAGATATTAAGACCTTGATGTTTCTGTTGTTATAATAGAGTGTTTTCATGTGTTTCATTATATCAAACCTTGCATATATAAATGTTATATTTCATTTAACTTTTTTAATTTTTTCATTTGATTAAAAATGATAATATATTTGATTTTTGTTTCGGCCTTTATACTTTTAATTTTTTATTTAATTCCTTTAATTTTTTATAGTTCTTAAATAGTCCATGTTTATATATATGTGCATTTAGTTTTGGTTTTTTAATTTTTATTATTTTCTCTTTTGTTGAGATAACATTTTTTTCAAAAATTTTGTTCTTGAATTTTAGTTTGTGTTTATGATCATTTGAAAATTGATATTTCTTATTTTTTTTCCTTTGTTTTTTTTTATTATTTTATTTTCAAGTCAAATGATTTTTTTAGCTAATAATTTTTAATTTTTTGCTGTTGTTTTGTTAAAGTTTTTGGGCTTTTTTATTCTTTTATTGAATTTATTTTTCCATTATTCACGCAATAATAGTAATAATAATAATAATAATAATAATAATAATAATAATAATAATAATAATAAAAATTTTAGTTTTTTTTCTTGCTTCCTCTTTTATTAATGTTTTCGAGTTTTTTTCTCCTAGGAATAATTTAATAATTTTTAATTTTTTAGCAATAATACCAATGATATTTTTAGATGTTAAACCTTCGATGTTGTTGTTATTATAATAAGATATATTGATGTGTTTTATTATATCTAACCTTGCATGTATAGATATTATATTTTATTTTTGAACTAGGAAAATCTATTAATTGTTTCAATCCCAACAATCATAAAAAAATTTGCTCGACCACAACGTATTGCAGGTAATTAACTAGTTTTATCTAAAATACAATATACTTCAAACACCCATTAATATTTTCCCTATTATAGTAATAAACGACTCTTTTGAAAAAGGTTATATTTCAACACTTCCCAATCATGGGTTAGGCTCAAAAGCTTCGAAGTCCTTTGCACAATTGGGCCTCTTCCCTCGTAAGACTTGAAGAAGATCCACAGCCGATATGACTGCGTTGGACTAGGCCTCCAGAAAGCCTACATTCTTGAACAAGAGCTCTTGGCAGAAAATCAACTTGATAGACAACATAATTCTGCAATCTTTCAATGCTTGCCTTGTCATTTGTCAACGTTCATAGAGCTCTTTGCTCTTATTTTCTAACCATTCTGAAATTCCTCACCTACCGACAAACAAAACCTTGAAATTCAGAAACAAACCATGTGATCGCCTTATTTGTCTATAATTCAACTTCATGCTCCATTATTGATTGCATCAAGTCAGGGACCATAACCTGGTACCATGACAGAAGTTTTAAATAAAAAATATCATTAACTCTCTCAAAACTCTTCCCCCATGATTTCCCTTTAAGTGAGTGATCCCAATTGGATAATGCCCTTTTCACCAACTCGATGGACTCATAGAAGTTCATATTTGCATTGCAACCTTACAATTCAAGTACAATAAATTTGAAAGAGGTGGAGAGTTTGACTGCTGAGGCTGCAAAGAAATGATATCGTATTTGACTAAATTAGTTTCAAATATAAGAGTAGTATTATCAAAGAAATTGTGAGATTCATCCATACATACAAGGTTTCTTCCTTTTCCAAGAATTCACCCTGCATCACATAAGACTATTTCAAAGTTGAAAAGGAAAAAGGATGCCAGCTTGAATGAACCATTAAAGCTCCAAAATGGACTGTTCCCACCATGATAGTTTGGTAGTTTTCTTATCTTTCACTATGTATAGGCTCCAATACTCCAGTGAGAGCCAACCCTGCTTAGTGCTTTATTAAATTCTCAAAGTCTTTACACATTGGATTAACTGAACTCATCATTGTAGTTGCAGACATGGCATGGGAACTGGTTCGGGTTCTGAAACTATTTCTTTTTGTATTTTCCCCCCTTAATAGTGATAGGTTTTGTTATGATAAAAGGCTAATTTTTTGAAATTAGAGACTTAATTGCATAAAATTCAAATTCTGGGAAGCAATTAAGGATTTAAAACGACAAATTCAAGACCAAAGATCAATCTATAGAATGTGTGTGATTTTTACTACTGAGATCAACGACTTTAAGGACCTAATTCAAAGAAAATAAAGTTGTATTGACCAAGCAAGGACTAAATTGGTCAACATAGAAATCAAGGACTGGAGTGAAAAGGGTGCTCAAATCCATGGCCGAAATAGGATTTCAGGGAGGGGTGAAATTGCAAAGTTTGAGAGTAACCAAGGGTATAAATGATCAAATTAGAAGCACAAGGGTGGAATTAATAATTTAGTCGTTTTATTAAACTAAATTTTCTTATGAGGTCAAGGTTTTGAAACCATCAGTGTAGTAAGACATGTAAATTAAACATAAAAGCTTACTACTCGTGATTGCTATTTACATATGATCCCATAGTGGGAGCAATAATTTATTTGGTGAGATAATAAGATTCCAAGCTTTTCAAAACTATATCATCAACAAGTTTCTTGTCAGCATCTACATGCCAGGGAATCAAATGACCACACAACTCATTAGCATCCATAAACTATGTTAATGGAATGCATGGAATCTGAAGGTACATTGATATATAAAGTTTTTTTCTCGTAAAAACTTAAAATTTAATTATTTTTTTTCAAACCACGAGCATAACTCAACTAGTGGCCATGGTTTAAGGTGGCCTAGGGAAAATCTGATTCGTACTTGTAAAATTAATAATGGAAGTGGTTGAATGAATGCCATATACCAAGATGCTAGAGCCTTCTAAGTATAAGATATGGACCACTAAATAGTAAATACAATGGAAAGTGGCACGCATGCATACCCCATTGCGAGGTGTAGAATCAAGATATTGGGCCACTATATCGTTTCACTAAATATAATGGCTGCTGGGAGGTGACTTGATTTGAGATATTTGACATCCATTAATGGCGATCGATCATGTCGATGAAGTTAAATAATGAAAATTTTCTTTTTCTTTTTACGGAAATTCAGCTTCTATTTCTGACATTTACTCTACTTCTATAACTAGATGGATTAAGAGAGTTGATGGGTGTTATCATCAATCATATTAGGTGCGTGTTTATATTGTTTTTATTTTTGTGGTTGAGATTTAAAAAAAACAGTTTCATGAAAAATATTTTAGTTATGATTCAAAATAATTTTTAAAGTGTTTGGTTAAAACTATGGTTGAGTTTGAGATTAATGAAAAACAGTTTCAAGTATTTGGTTACCAAACTTTTCATATTGCTTTCAACTTGCAAAATTACTTTAAGGTATCTATATATATATATTGTTTTTAAATATTTAATCATTATAATAATAAAATATAATTAATAATTTAAGTAAATTAGACACTTGTTTTTATTCTCCCATCAAACTACTTGTAATTTCATCATGAACTATCCATACGTGAAGGTCTCTGCGATCCTGAAATAAAATATAG
Source organism: Salix purpurea (assembly GCA_027405865.1). Lineage (NCBI taxonomy): Eukaryota > Viridiplantae > Streptophyta > Magnoliopsida > Malpighiales > Salicaceae > Salix > Salix purpurea. Next base: position 29,421,577 of record JAOWLH010000002.1, read on the forward strand.
TAAAATATCATTTGAAACAAAATTAGAATTGCAAGGCAAAAATTATATTGTGATCTCTTTCTAATATATTTATTTATATTTTAATTAAGTTTTTTAGATTATTTTAATATTAAAAATATATTTTATAAGAAAATATAATAAATACTAAATTATAAAACAACCCCCAGCCCCCTAGCCAACTAGCCCCCCAGCCCGAGATGAAAACACACGAAAAATAACAATTTTGATGTTTTCCGTGAAACTCCGTTTCACTTGATTTTGAGATGAGACCCACATGTTTTTTTTCAATTTATTATATTAATCAAACACCTAAAACCATAGCTTTTACTCAATCTCCAGTGTAGCTACACTCCCAAACACCCTCTAGGAGACGTTGGTCTTACTAAGAACACTTATTATGAAAATCTTGAATTATTATACAAAAATCCATTACAATTTGGTTTTTTTATATCGGATTATTAAAGAATAATATAAATTATATTTTGTTAGTTGATGTAGTCCTTGACATGGTAGTAGAGTTTTATTGATTCAGTAGTCACGAGTTCGAATATCATAATTTGTATTCTATTTGATAAAAATCAAGCACAAGATGTGTGAGTCTGTGTACAAGTTTCAAGCTTAAAGTGCTTTTACTTGAAGAGATGTATTAGATAATAATATAAATCATATTTTAGGATCTCAGGTAACAACTTAATCTGTTAAGTGAGATGATTTCCACAAATCATGGCTATGAATAAATGTTTGACCAGGGTCTTTGGCTTCCACCCTACGAACTGACGGTGTAGGGCTGCACCTCACTTAAAAGGGAAAAGAGAAGAAGAAAAGTCGAGGTTATGGCATTGATTTAGCAGAGAAGGGGAAGGTTGATCATGAAGTCTGGAGACTTGGCGGATGAAGCGGCGAAAATGCTCTCTCGAATGCATGAGCTAACAATTTTATAGTAAAAGAAAGTCGTGAAAAACCTGACCAGAAACAGTGATGGCAAAGGATCCTGTTCCCTTGAACGTGGAACATAGTTAGATCTTGGTAGAAAAGCACTTCTTCTTACACTCGTTTAGCTTTTGATCCATGAAAAACATAGAATAATAGACGAGAGACCAAAGGTTCAGTTTTCTAGGGTTCCGACTTTCGAGTAAGGTCGTTGTCATCGTGATTGATGGTTCCATTTTCTAAATAACTAGTTCTTCGAGCTAATCCTCAATACCCTAAAAAGCATTTTACTTCTTTTTTTTTTATTGTGTTTGCTTGTTCAGATGAGTAGAGGGAGGTTTATCTGAGCGGTGAAAATTATGGTTCAAACTTAGAGCATCAAGAAAAATATATATGATTTTTTAGTTTGAAATATAATTTAAATTGAAAAGGCATAAAACACTAAGTTTTGTTTTATTTCTTTTGTCACGGGGATGAAATTCTATTCACACATGAATGGGTCAAATTGTTGGTTGTTGAGAGCTAAGGAGAAAGGGCGTTTCCAATGGAAAAAACAAAGGAAGAGAAACAAAACCTAATAATAATGTCTTAGCTTTGGTTAAAAAAGAGCTTAGGTACAGTTTTACATTAAGTTCCAAAAATATTTAAAAAACAAATTAATTTTTTTATTTTAAATTAATTTTTTGGTGATTTTAAATCATTTTCATGTGTTAATATTAAAAATAATTATTAAAAAAATAAAAATATATTATTTTAATATATTTCTGAACATAAATTATTTTCAAAAACAACCTTCACCACATTTTTCAAACATGCATTAATTAAACCAAAATAACTTTTCTATGTCGCATATCTATCACAAAAAAGAATAAAAAAATTATATTTTTATTATTAAATTTTTTTAAAAAAAATATCATTTTAATAGCTTTTCTATACTGAAATAAACAGAATATAAAGCGTAGATATTTTATTTTTACTAGATCACATAAATAAATTTAATTTTATATCTAAGTGATATCGACGGTTAATAAACCTGGTTTTAAAGGTTGCCAACTTGTATTCCCGGTTTCCAGTTAAATAAGATAAGAATTGTTGCAGCAATACCATATTAATCTAATTAAATTTTTATTTAACTTTTAAAATCAACCTGCTAATTCTCAACTCATAATTAATTCAGAGCCTCGAGTGATAAACTTAACGAATTTAATATCGTCATCAGTACGTATAATTTGGCAATTAAGAATTAACTACTGGTCATAATCAAGTCACTTCTCAAAAAGCTTGTGCCCCCAATTATGTTATTTTATATTAAGTTACTGTTTGGAAGTCCGGCTTAAATTGAGATGGCTTAAAATTTAAATAATATGCTGTTATTAAAAATAAATTAATTAATTTTTATTTTTTTTTATTTTTTTTAAATAAAATAAAAACAATCACTGTCATATAATATAAAAAAACAAGAGATTACTCCACTACTCTAACTATAGACCATTATATTAACATTAAGTACCTGTGTGGTAATACATTTTAAAATATTTTTGTAATCATTTTCATTTTTTTTTTAAATTAAATTTATTTTATGTTTTTAGATCATTTTGATGTACTAATAACAAAAATAATTTTTTTTAAAAAAAAAAACTTATATAGACACACACTACGTAAGGTTGACGTGGTGCCTAGCATGGGCAAACTGGCTATATTAAGATTGGAGGTGGAGAAGGGGAATTTTCTAAACTATAACCTAAGTTAGACCCATCATTCCCAGAGTCCAAGATGATGTATGTAACACATAAAAAATAAAAATAAAAAGTAATTATCTTTTTATTAATCAAACCCGTGCTTTATAAAAGTAATCGACCCATGCAATTTAGTCCCTAATTTATTAGGCATCGTTATCATGGAAAAGAGATTCAAATCTCAGCTACAATCCTTCCTGCTCTGGATAAGTACTAGATAAGTATCGCCTTCGAGTGTGAAATTATTTAAACGCAGGCGCACTGGCAAAAATAATAAAATAAATGTTTTTTTTTTTGGGAGATGCATAATAATCTCATACGGTCCTTTCAGTTTGTCTATTTGTTTACTCTAAATTTGGTCAAATCAGTCCTTCAACTTCAGTTTAATTGCAATTTGAGATACTTTATCCGATTCAGAAATAATAACTGGTCTCCATAGGAATGCTCGGTCGGTAACGAAGGTAGACAGAGGGCTGGAGTAACGTTAATTGAAATTATAGGGATGGATTTGAAAAGGATAAAACATAAGGGCTCGAGTAGGCTAAATATGTAGAGTAGAGGCACCGTGATGTGCTTATACCTGTTTGGAGCGTGACTAGGGTGTTTTTAAAAATATTTTTGAAATACAGTGTCAAACACCCCCCTTAAAAGTCGGTGTCTGAAAGTATGGTTACGGTTGTTATTTAAAGTGTTTTTTAATTTAAAAATAAGATCAAATAATATATATATTTTTATATTTTAAAAAAATATTTTTAATATCAACTTATCAAAATAATTTAAAAAACTATAAAAATAACAAATAAAATAATTTAAAATTAAAAAAAAGAACTTTATTAGTGCTTCTCAAACCGTCACATAGCCAAAAATATCATGGTGATATCCATTCGCTTTTTGAGAAAATATTCACACCCACTTTAATTATTTGAAACGGACATTTGTTTCCGAGAGCAGGCAGACACAATGGAGCCCTGCAGAATTACATAAATATGCAATCATAGACCAGACCCATAGGCTTCGGCCAGCCCCCACTTCATTTTTCTGTCATGGTTAGCTTTACTAGCTAATTCATATTTCTTTTCTTTTTTCTTTTTATATATATTCACTTCTATTATAACATCAACTATTTTTGTACCTTTTGTATTGCATTTTAAAATTACGTTAAAAAATTTGATTTATTATTATTTTTATTTTAAATTGAAAAAAATCAATATTTTTCAAAAACACTTTTAAAATGCAGTGTTATCAAACAGACACGTGGTATATATTTAACAGAAGAAGCTCACTTTACTTCACTTTTTCGTTGCTCCTGCATCAAATCAAATTGAGAGATGAATTCATAAGTGGCACCACAGATGTTAAGAGTATGGATCAATAAAACTAATTGCTTGAAGCCACAAAAATCTAAGATGAAGTACTTAGTTGTTGCTTCAAGCTACGGAGGCTAAGCCGTATCAACTTCAATGACTCAACGTGTTTACAGCACCTTCAAGCACTCACCGCCCTGTTGAAATGTGGAAGACATGAAAGAAACGCATAATTAGACCGAGACTTGTTGTTGACGGGCTAATTAAATAATTCTGGATATAATCTCTTTTTTCATTTTAATATAATATTTAAATATTTATATAAATTTTTGTTAAATTAAATATCATTTTCATTAATTTCATATTAGATAATATGAGTAACTAGATTAAAAAATGATTTATAACTTGGTCCCATCAAATTCTAAATTTTGATCACTGGAAATTCCGTGTTAAAATATATAATAAAATTATCGATCAGGAAATATATCTTTCTGCATAAACTAAAAAAATTATGGCTGTAAACATCGATCAATACATACATAGGAGAGTAATATAAATAAAAAGAGAGAGAGAAACAGGAGAAATAATTGTATCCCCTTAAAAAATAATAAAAATATTCTATAATAATAAAAAAATAATTCCTTTTCTCCACTTCATCTCCTTTTTATATAATTATATAAAATATCAAAAAATTTAATTAAAAATAAAAATATTTTTTTTCAAAAACACTTTTGAAATATAGTATCAAACGTCCCATATATAACTCAATAAATATAGGTCATATCAAACACCTTTAATTTAGGTACAGTTATGTCGGTCGATAGTTGACAATATCATAAAAATTCTTGTGAACCTTATTTGTTTGATTTCCATAACGTTAAATTTCAGGGTAAACTCATTCTGCTTGGTCCTTCAAGTTCAAGAAAGTGGTTGGATTAACCCCAGCACTTCAATTTTAGGCAAGACAACCTTGATACTCTCAATTCGTAATCATGTGGGCTCCCTCCATGTGACTTGTGCTTGTTAGATGTCCATCACAGCTTTGATTGGTTGTTGGCATGCCGAAAGATAAATTAGGGACTGATTTAACCAATTGTGGAAACTTAAGGGATTACAAAAAATGGAGTGAACCTTTGATTTAGTGTCTGTTTGAGATTATGGTTGATGTTAATTTTTAAAGTAATTTTTGTTCAAAAATACATTAAAATGATATTTTTTTAAAAAAATATTTTTGATATCAGCACATCAAAATAATTTAAAAACACCAAAAAATTTTAATTTAAAATAAAAAACTAAAATTAATTTTTTTAAAAACACTTTTGAAACACATTTCAAAATCCTCTTAATAGACTCTTGAACATCAAATGTAAACTTGGTGACGTTAGGATTAGATCAACCATGGAGTCATCAACACTCTGAAGACCCTCTATAAGAGAAGTCTTGTGACTTAGTTTTTAACACAGGCTTAGCTTTAAGTTTAGCTGCCAAACACTAAGAGAGAAGAAGAAGAAGAAGAAGAAGGTGGAAATGGTTCCTTCAAGGTTTTCCATTCTTTCAATCTTTGTAGTCCTGCTCCTATCTCCTGGACTGGCATTTTCTCTTCCAATTAAAGAAAGTTTTGTCCACTGTCTCTCACAATATTCAGAATTTGTCGTTCCTGCCTCAGATTTTTACACCCCAGATAATAGCTCCTCGTTCAAAGCTGTTTTGGAATCTACTGCTCAAAACCTGAGGTACTTGCTGCCTTCGGTGCCGAAACCTGCGTTTATTTTCACTCCTCTGTATGAAGCCCATGTCCAAGCATCTGTTATTTGCTGTAAACAGCTTGGAATTCACCTCCGAGTCCGTAGTGGAGGCCATGACTACGAGGGTCTCTCTTATGCCTCTGAAATGGAAACACCTTTCATCGTTGTAGACCTTGCCAAGCTCCGAGCAATCCAAGTAGATATTGAAGATAATAGCGCCTGGGTTCAGGCCGGAGCGACGATCGGCGAGCTTTACTACAGAATTGCAGAGAAAAGCAAAATCCATGGATTTCCAGGCGGCCTTTGCAGCAGTTTAGGCATTGGTGGGCACATCACAGGAGGTGCATATGGTTCCATGATGAGAAAGTTTGGTCTTGGCGCTGACAATGTTATTGATGCTCGGATAATCGATGCTAGCGGCAGGGTTCTTGAAAGACGAGCCATGGGAGAGGATCTTTTCTGGGCCATTAGAGGTGGCGGTGGAGCCAGCTTCGGTATCATTACTGCCTGGAAAGTAAAACTGGTTCCTGTCCCATCAACTGTGACTGTTTTTACAGTTACTAAGACCTTGGAACAAGGTGGCACCAAGCTTCTCCACAGATGGCAGCAAGTTGCAGATAAACTTGACGAGGATCTCTTTATCAGAGTTATAATTCAAGCAGCTGATGGCGCCAAGAAGGGGGAGAGAACTGTCACAACTTCCTACAATGCCTTGTTTCTCGGTGATGCCAAGAGACTGCTAAATGTCATGGCACATGGATTCCCTGAATTGGGTTTGACGCTAAAGGATTGCACCGAAACCACCTGGCTGAAATCTGTGCTATACATCGCAGGCTACCCAGCCAACACGCCTCCCGAAGTTTTGCTTCAAGGCAAGTCAACATTCAAGAACTACTTCAAAGCTAAGTCAGATTTTGTCACAGAACCGATACCCGAAACGGCACTCGAGGGGATATGGAAAAGGTATTTCGAGGAAGCGACTCCTTTCATGATATGGAATCCTTATGGTGGAATGATGAGCAGGATTTCAGAGTCATCGATTCCTTTCCCGCATAGAAAAGGTACCCTTTTCAAGATCCAGTACTTGACAATGTGGCAGAATCCTGCAGAGAATGCTTCGAAGCACATAGATTGGATTCGGAGGCTTTACAATTACATGGCGCCCTATGTTTCCATGTTTCCAAGGCAAGCATATGTCAATTACAGGGACCTTGATTTGGGGATGAACAAGCAGAGCAACACGAGCTTTATTGAGGCTAGTGTTTGGGGAGCCAAGTACTTCAAAGATAACTTCAACAGGCTGGTACAGGTGAAGACCAAGGTTGATCCTGACAACTTCTTCAGGCACGAGCAGAGCATCCCGCCTCTTCCAGTCTCCTTGAGAAAAAGAAATGGAAGGGGACATCATGGGATTCATTAGCTAGAGACATATAAATTCGTCCTATATGGGACTATTACTGTACTGAATTTGATTTTATTAGTCTGGTTGAGTTCAGAAATATGTCGTCTTCGCAAGTTCTACAGAAAAAAAGTGATGTAATAAACTAGCTATTGTGTGTTCAAAATGTAGCAGAAAGCTTGACGAATTGTTCCCTTCTCTGCAAATGGCAGTTTGTTCAAGAAAATGCTACTAGTAAACAATTATTGCTTTGTTGCTCTTGATTTATGTGTGTTAATGTTTTTGCCTAGAGGAGATGATTTTTTTTGATATAGTATAAAGTTTTTTTTTTTTTTATATATATATATATATATAAATATCAAGAGGACAAATTTAACAATTTAAATTAAAGATGTTGTGAATTACACCATTTCTATTATTTATTTTTAAAAAAATTAATACAAGATAGTGTTGTACCACTTCTTTCGCTAGGGCATGCTAAAATGCATGGACTTGATTGTTCTACACATTAAAAATAAGCAAGATTAGGATACTAAAATCCCAATCAAATGACGGATTGATGTGAAGGCATGATTAGTTTACCTGACAACATTTTTAATTGGTAATTAGAAGATGGCGTTTTTTTAGACATACTGTCACATGTTTTTCAATTTTGTTTTGGCTTTATTAGTCACAAGTTTAACAGCTGCTGTAAAGGATTGCATGGTGGTGATGTGAAGATGATCTCAGCAAGATCTTGATATTTATATTAGATCATGAACGAGTTCATAATTTTATTTAAAAAAGAAAAGAAAAACTCTTTACTTGAAAAAAAAATGGTTACAAGATCTCAAAGCCACACGTAGACATGTCATATTCATATGGGTGTTAGTATATTTTCCACAAAAAAGAAACCAACAAAACATCAATTATTTTCTTAAAAAATACCTATCATACTTAGTGCCTGATTAAAAGTATTGTTGTTGTTGTTTTTGAAAGTGTTTATCCTTCATAAATGTATCAAAATTATATATATATTTTTTAAAAAATCATTTTTAACATTAACACATGAAAATAATCTAAAAATATCAAATTTTTAATTTAAAATAAAAATAATTTTTTTTTAAAATATTTTTCAAAAATATTTTTGAAACACTAGAAAACAAATAAAGAATCTAGTTAGAGTTAGATTGATAAAGGAGACCCGACTAGTGAAATCCTTGGACCTTGTGATCTTGTCTTGTAGGCTCAGCCCACTTCCAGCTGATAATTGATCCACGATACCGTATGTATATATCCTATGATCCTATCTTATTTATTTATAAGAAATTAATTGTCTATTTTAAAAGTTTAATTTATACAAAAAGATTGAGTTGAGCTATATGTGTGTGTGAGTGTATATATATATATATATATGGTTGGATAAGAGTCCAAACAGATAGCAGCTCTTTGTAAGAGAAATCTTGTTACACTTACAATTCCTGAAATACAAGCCAAGGCAGCAAGAAAAAGAAGCAGCATGATCTGTTCAGGTTCTTCCCTTCTGTCAAATTTTGTTCTAATATGTTAAATTCAGGACAGTTTTCTGCAATTTCGTCTCTCAAGAAATTATGAAATCTCCTTCGCTTTTTCCAACACCTTTTACACTCCACAGAACTCTTCGTTCACTTCTGTTTTACAATCTTCAGCTCAAAATCTCAGGCTCGCTCTGCCAAAACCTGAGCTTATCTTCACTCCATGGAAAGAATCTCACATCCTGACAACTTCTTCAGTCTTGAACAGATCATCCCCCCTCTTCCACTTTCCATGAGAACAAATCGAAGAAGAAATCAAGGATGGACTCCATTGGTTTGCCTTGTATTATAGTTCAAGTTTGCTATAAACAGGAAAAAGAAATTTCTAAGAAATCCAGCATGTCTCAGGTTCTGCATAAAGGAAACAATATTTCTAACCATTTTTTTTTAAATCATATTTCAAGACACAATCCTGAAAAGCATAACAGGAATCAATGCCAAAACAGTGCAAATTCCTTGTTTGGAAAGATGTTAGAAATCTTTGTATCTCATGTCTACATTTTTCAGGAATTCTGACATGGGGCTAACAAAAGTCTTGCACGGCAAAGCATTCGGGGTGTCATGTTTTTCAAAGATAAATCCAAGTGATTGATACAACGTAAGACTAAAGTGGAACTGATAACTTTTTTTTTTCTATTAGAAATGTTAGATAAACAGAAACAAGATTTTCTATGTTAATGTGATCTTGATCAGAATATAGAAAACAGAAAAATCAAAAATCATAACATCCATACACGTGAGAAGAGATGCCAAACCCTAACAAATGAGAGATATATCTCAACAAATATCAAGGGAAAAGGGAAAAGCAACTTCTTTTTCAGAACTCTGCTAATTAAAACAATCATATGGGTTTATGTTCCTCTTCAGCTTCTCATAACAAAACAAGCCAACAAAAAGTTTATAGAAACTCCTGACCAAGTGATACTGGCTGTTATATTAGAGAACTGATCAGACCAACTGTTAAATTCAATCCAGAGCAGCAAGAAAAGTCCTGGAAATATATTGCTGGTGATTTAGAATTAATCATATATATATATATATCAATTATTATTTTTTGGTTTCTAATTAAATAATTCAGGACATAATCTCGTTTTTCATTTTAATATAATAAAAATCCGTGTTAAACAAACTCTTCTCAGCCAACGGATCCAAGCAGTGAATGATGGGAGCTAAGTAAATTATCTATACAGGAGTGAAGGTGCATAGATGCCTTTCTGCAGAAATGTCGTCGAGGCTCATGACAGACAAAGTTCTGTTTGGGGCCATTAGAGGAGGTGAGGAGCAAGCTTTGGCGTCGTTAGTCACTACTGCTTGGAAACTAAGACAAGCCGAAAGCAGAAAGTGAACTCGTGTTTATTTGTTGAAAAGTAAAGCAAACAACTTATTTCACTTGTAGTTTAAGTGTAGTTCCTTCATGAACTTTTAAGCCAAGCCATATAGCCCATAAACCTTCATTTCCAAATCTAATCTTAAAATATAAATTGAAATCCAATGTTTGGAGCAATTTATATCAAACAATCATTCAAGCAAAGCATTCAGAGTAGACGATCATGGACAAATTATTCATCATTACCTTGCTTGGTTTGCTCATATTGGCTAATGGAGTTGCTGAAAACATGGTGTCTGACAACTTTGCCATTCTCGAGGAGCTTGAAAGCTTTGAGATAGATGAAGAAAATGATGTGCTACTTTTCGATATCCCGTCTTGGACAAGTGAACGTGGCGGCAAGGTTCTTGTTAATGTTGATAGCTTTGGTGCTGTTGGAGATGGAATTTCTGATGACACCCAGGTGCATATTTGAATTCTTACAATAACTTCAAAAGGTTTTCCATTTTTCACACACTTTAGTGATTGATCTTTCCTATTGCCCTGACCAGATCATATACTCTGTTGTGATATTGCCAGGCCTTTGTGAAAGCTTGGGACACTGCTTGTGCTACACCAGAGGCAGTTTTCTTCGTTCCTTCCGACCGCCATTATTTAGTTAACGCAACAAGATTTAAAGGTCCATGTGAAGATAGATTGGTCATCCAGGTAACTTGCTATGTTGCTTCAAAAGGTTATGTCCCAAATATATATTTCGTAAATTGTTTTCAGTACTTTCTTGGCAGACGAGTACTTATGTTGTCAAACCAGTTTCGTGGTCATCTTACATTTAAACAAGTCTTTTTATAATGATTATGCAGATAGATGGAACAATTGTAGCACCTGATGAGCCTAAGAACTGGGACCCCGATCTTGATCGGCAATGGCTTGAGTTCTCTAAGCTGAACGGAATCGTCTTCCAAGGGAATGGAGTTATTGATGGCTCAGGCAGAAAATGGTGGGCGTCATCCTGCAAAACGAACAAGACCAATGTGATTATTCAGAAATTTTAGTCTATAGTTTTATGCATGCTTCACTGCTTGAATTAAGCAAAATTTTCTCTAACATTTCTCTTATCTCTTCACAGCCTTGCAGAGGAGCACCGTCGGTAAGATCTTTTCCCGTCAATTATATTATGCATCCTTCCAAAACAACTGCAGAGATTATTATCTGGTATATAAACAAATGAGGCCTTTGCAGGCATTAACCATTGATTCGAGCTCATCAGTGACTGTTAAAGGTCTTACTATAAAGAACAGCCAGCAGATGCATTTTGTGATTTCCAAGTCAGCATCCGTGCGAGTATCTCAAGTTAGTGTTTTAGCTCCTGGAGACAGTCCCAACACAGATGGAATCCATATCACTCAATCAACTAATGTTGTTCTCCAGGACTGCAAAATCGGAACAGGTTTTCAGACCTCAACCCAATTCTCCTACTCTTATATTTTTTTGTAGAACTGAGAATCGGAACTAGAATAGGGAGGTGAGTATTATTGGTAAAATGCTGACAGGCTGTATAATTCGTTGATTCCATGGAATGTTCAGGTGATGACTGCATCTCAATTGTCAACGGTAGCTCCGGTATCAAGATGAAGAGAATATATTGTGGACCAGGGCATGGAGTCAGGTTGAGTAAAACTTGAAATTCTAGAGAAAATTCCAAATCCCACAAAAGGATAGGCTAAATTTGACCATTGTTCTGTACAATTGAGTACAGAAGATATGGGGTCGAAATTCTTAATTTTCATTATTGACATTTCTTTTCTTAAATTGTGTCACACAGCATTGGAAGTCTTGGGAAGGACAGCTCAACAGGAATAGTAACAAAGGTGGTCCTGGATACTGCATTTATCAGGGAGACAACCAATGGAGTCAGGATTAAGACTTGGCAGGTAATAACTGTTTTTATTTTAATGCAAGTGTTTGATCGATGTTTCCATACAAGGTTTGAGGAATGCCTGATGGATTATATGCATCTAAAATCCCCTGCTGACATACTTTATATGCTGCAGGGAGGTAATGGCTATGTCCGCGGGGTACGTTTTGAAAATGTGAGGATGGAAAACGTCGATAACCCCATCATTATCGACCAATTCTACTGCGATTCTCCAAAATCGTGCCAAAACCAGGTACATATTCCAAGTTCTATTCCATTATTTGTGCTAGATACATCTGACAATTCACTCTTAATAACCATCTTCTTAGTCATGGTATCAGAATTCTGAAAGATTATAAAATTCTGTGCTTTTCTTTTGGCAGACATCAGCAGTAAAAATTAGCGAGATCATGTATCGCAATATTAGTGGGACTACAAATAGTGAAAAGGCAATGAGATTTGCCTGCAGTGACTCAGTGCCTTGCAGCAACATAATCCTGAGTAACGTCAACTTGGAGATGGAGGATAGCACAGTGGAGACCTACTGCAATTCGGCTGAAGGTTTTGGATATGGCATCGTTCACCCTTCAGCAGACTGCCTAAATTCTCATGACAAAGACTACAGCTCCTTCGACCAGACAGAACTCTCCCAACACTACATTCTTAACGAGGAGACAGAAATTGATGAGCTTCCAGATTCCAACAGCGACCACATTGTTCACTCTGAACTTTGATCTGACTGCTCCTTGAAATTAAAACATCCTCATTAGTTACAGTAATATACTAAACTGGGTAAATGGAAAGTATAGTACACAAGCAGAGATTTCTCGGATGAGGTTTGAGGTGCCCATGTCCAATATTTTGGGAATTTACTGATATGCCGTGCATGGTTACAGACCAACAGCAGTAGAAAGAAATTATGCAGCTGGGAATTTTAAAAATTATAGTACTTCTATAAATATGTCTGTATTATTTGAATGTTTTTCGTAACTTATAGAAACTGGTATGACAGTGCACAGTCTTCCCTCGAGCAAGTTCTTACAGGGATGAAGAATTGATTGAATACTGTAAATTGATGATGTTGGTTTCAAATCAACAGCCTGTGAAACCCTTCTTCAGAGCTCTCCACGTACAGAAGAGAATCGCCAACTAGCAAAATGATTGGCCTTCCAAACCCCACAAACAACCATGATTTTGTTATGGGATAATTTATTTTTTTCTTAGAAAAAAAGCAACAAAAAATATTGACCAGGGCTAAAATAATGATAGTATTGGACAGACTATATCATTATTTTGAGATTGTGTGTGTACTTGTTTAAGGCATAACGTCTATATTAGTGGCAACCTGTTTTGATCCAAAATAAAATATTTGTTTTACGAATATGACTTTGATATATGCTGACAGGTCAAGATACGAATTCAGATTGCGAAGACCTAAAAAGATTATCCAGAATTTATTTAATGCTACAATACATCGAACTTATTGTATACGTTTAAGCCGGGATTGTGTGTCGGCAGCAGCTGGAAATCCAAGGATATTCTTCTTAAAAGTGTTTTTAAAAGTTACATATTTTAACAGTGTTTTTTAACTATATTCTCAAAACAGGCCCGAAGAGTCCAATTCACTCTTTCCTGAGATTGAGGTCAGTTACCAACACTACTTTGCTCTACGTATCAAACTTGAAGGATGCAGGTTTTTTTTTTTTTTTTTTTTTTTTTTTATGGGAGATGCGTTGAATTGTCTATTTTTTTAAGAAAAATATTAGCTAGAAATTGTAGAAATTGCAGAAAAGGTTGATGAACTTATTTCGATTGAGGAAAGTGGACCCATGCATAATATATCTTTTGGATTATTATAAAAAGACAGTCCATGAGATGCCAAGTTGTGTATTTGGATAACAAAGGGAGGTGTTAGTATTTGGTTCTTAAGAATTTGATTTTCCATGTACGTCTCATATCCTTAAGCTCTATGAGAAATATTGTTCTCGCAATAATGAAATAAATTAACATTTTTTATCATATTATAGACGGTCCATTTTATTCATAAAACAAAATAAAAGGCACCATGCTCCTTTCATATGAAGGGAGTCGTGATGACTGAAAATCATAAATTTCATTAATTTATTAGATAGAAGAGACGATAAAATATTGAAGTAGGGCTACAAGGCAGGAAAGTGAAGTCCCAACGATTATTTGCCTCCTCCATCAAATGAACTGAATCCAACGAGGCTTGCTGTATTCCTCTTCACTTTCCTTTCCTCGTAGAAATTGGAAGAGGTGGGATGCTCTGTTCATGCCTGAAGAAGTTGTCAGCATCAACTTTGGTCTTCACTTTTACCAATCTCCTGAAGTTACCCTTGAAGTACTTGGAACCCCAAACACTTGCTTCCTTAAAGCTTGTGTTCGTGTTCTTGTTCATGCCCAGATCAAGGTCCCTGTAATTGAGATATGCTTCCCTTGGATTCGTGGAAACATAAGGTGTCATGTATTTGTAGACCTTCCTAATCCAATCAATATGCTTTGCATTCTCGGAAGGATCTTCCCACGTCGTCATGTAGTTGATGAAGAACATGTTGCCGCTTCTGTGAGGGAAAGGAATCTCAGATTCTGAAATTTTGCTCATCATTCCACCGTAAGGAACAAATGCTACAGTTGGATTATCTTCTTCGTACATCATTTCCCATAAACCTTCGAGTGCTGATTCATGGATTGGTTCTTTCGCAAAGTCGGACTTGCCTTTGAAGGTGCCCTTGAATAAATTCTGTCGCTGAAGCAAGATTTCAGGAGTTGAGTTGTTGGGGAAGAAACCCATGTATAGCACAGAATCGATCCAGCTCGTTTCGATACAATCATGCTTTGTCAAACCGAGTTCGGGGAAGCTTTCCTGCATCACCTGGAGGAGTCTCTTTGCATCGCCAAGAAACAATCCATTATAGGAAGTTGATATTGTTTTCTTCCCTTCTTCACTTGCATTAGCCAACTGTGTACTGACTCTGAAAAAGAGATTCTCGTCGAATTTATCAGAAGCTTGTAGGAATCTATAGAGGATCTTGGTAGCACCTTGTTCCAAGGTCCTAGCAACCCTGAAAACTGTCACAAATGGAGGTACTGGAACCAGTTTCACTTTCCAGGAAGTAATGATTCCGAAGCTACCTCCTCCACCTCCTCTAATTGCCCAAAACAGATCTTCTCCCATGGCTTTTCGGTCAAGAACTCTTCCATGAGCATCAATTATACGAGCATCGATGACATTGTCTGCAGCGAGGCCATATTTTCTGAACATGGTACCGTATGCACCTCCTGTGATGTGCCCGCCAATACCTAAACTGGTGCAAACACCAGCTGGGTAGCCATGAGTCCTGCTTTTCTCTGATATTCTGTAGTACAGCTCGCCAGTTGTGGCGCCCGCCTCAACCCAAGCACTATTATCCTCGATATCCACGCTAATGGACCGAAGATTGGCAAGGTCTACAACGATGAAAGGTGTTTCCATTTCAGAGACATAAGAGAGTCCCTCATAGTCATGGCCTCCACTACGGACTCGGAGGTGAATTCCAAGCTGTTTCGAGCAAACAACAGCAGCTTGGATGTGGGATTCGGTCAACGGTGTCAAAATGAACTCAGGTTTCGGCACTGAAGGCTGTGAGAACCGGAGGTTTTGAACAAACGACTCTAAAACACCAGTGAATGAAGAGTTGTTTGGGGTGTACAATATAGTTGAGTAAGGAAAGGAGGATTCAGAATTTCCTGAGAGACACTTTAGAAAACTGTCCTTAATTGAGAGTGAATCTATGAATGAAGGAGATAGAACTAGCAGAAATACAAGTACTGACAGAAGGGAAGAACCTGAAGGAGCCATTTCTTTTTGTGTTTCGAGAAATGATGTCCCTACGGTTCCTATAGAGAGCTGTGATTTTTGGATGAATTTGTAGTAAACTTAGCATGAAGGACAGGAAAAGGTCTTATGTTCAACATAGAACAGTTTGGTTTACGTGGTAAATGTTTGAATTTTAAGCTTCCAGAATCCAGGAATCAAGGTTTAATCGTAAAATGAATTTTATTTTCATATTCAACGCTTACTTTTTGAAAAAAAAAATAATTTTTTTTATATTTTTTAGTTTAAATTAATGTTTTTTTAAATCTTTTTTATATGATGATGTTAAAAATAATTTTTGAAAAATAAAAAAAATATTATTCTAATATATTTTTATACAAAAACCACATTGAAAAACAACTTTAATCACACTCTCAAACAACATTTTTATAGTTGACTGTTAGAATTGAGTTCTGATCAATCATAATGTGATCTGTTCCGGATAAGAACACAGCCTTAATTCGGTCAATCGAATCTATAACAGGCACTTTGTCAGCATTCAGTTCGATCAAACCCGAGCGGTGCGGTTTCGGCGCCTTCGGTGTTCCAGGCTACCATAAAAATTACTTAATGTTTGAGGGAAGTTAAGGGTGTTGCGGTTTTAAAATAGTTTTTGCTTTAATTGTATTCCAGTTTTTAATATCAAAAAATCAAAATCATTAAAAAAATACAAACAACGTAATATTATTTCATTTTTTAAAATATTTAAAAGCAAAAACAGAAATTGTGTGAAACAACTCCTAAATTCATGTTCTTACCTCTCATCAACCTTGTTGAGCATCGTGTGGAGCTCTCTTCTTCTTTTTTACCAACTTTTATGCGTCATTTCTTGTCACTCCCGCTTCCTCTAGAACATTATTCATGGTGCTTGGGTCTACGATTGAAACACCAGGCTGAGATTGTAAAACATGACATCGCGATGAAGATAAGGTTCGGACAAAAAGTCTCCCTGCACCAGGAAACTTTCTACACACGTTGCAGATTTTCAGAGTGCAGACGCGTTAATTGACTAGTAAAATTACGAATATAGAGTCGATATGTCTACTTGACATGGTTTTTTTTATTATTATATGCAACTAGTTTACTTGACTAAAGACCTGAAACTTCTTGTCTCCTCGTTTTTATTCGAAACGAGTTACTATTTTTATTTGAAAGTTCTCGTCTCCTACCCGTTTAATGCTTGTGTAAATTATATAAGTGTAAATTACTATTTAATGCTTGTGTTTTTTATTAACAAAAGAGCTAAAAGAGCTCGGGGTCGGCACTGTACATTGTAACCCATTTGCACTGTGGATTGGACTTTTGTCCGCCGTGCGTCGCGCGAGTTCGTCCATCTTTTTTTTTTTCTATTATGAACAGTGTAGAGGCGAGATTAGCCCTGGTAATAGGACAAAAAAGCTGTCGGCTGAGGGGTAAATACCGGTTAGGCTCAGAGGCGCGGACGTAATTGCACGCGTACGGACCGGTCCGGTCCGGTCCGCCGCAACCCTTTTTTTTTTAATATTTTTGAAATGGCTAAAGACGGTTATAGCCCCAGATAAGACAAAATAGCTTATTTACGGGCAGGGACATAACAGTAACTGACCATTATTATTTATATATTTTTGGGAAACTGTCAGGCGCGTGCGTGACACGCGGTCGACGGTGCCCCCCCTGACGCCCCTTTCAAGCAGCGCGTGCGGTATGCTAAGGTGGCCGGAAATGGTCAACCGGAGTCTAATACGGTGCGCCGACGCTTGGTCTTCCTCCCGGTGCGGCGCGTTGGACCACACTGTGTCCGTGTACGCGGCGGAGGCCGGTTGAAGACGGCGGCAGCGTTTCTCTCTCTCCCCTGCACGTAAAAGTGCAGGGGAGTCCCCCGTGTTTGTGCATTCTTCAATTCGGTCCCTCAACTTACAATTTGCTTCCCCGCACCTTGCACTTTTGTTACAGTAGTTTTCATTTTCTTCGATTTCATCCTTCCGGTTGAAATTAATTAAATGGGCACCTTTCACTTCGGGTCTCGAACGTTTTATTTCCGGATTGGGTCCAAATTGGTCAATAAATTCGGTACACAGGTTTGAATTTTTGCAATTTTGTCCTTGGATTAAAATTGATAATAAATGTGATTTTCATTTCAGCCCTTCAACTTTTGATTTATGATTTAAATCCCTGTTTAAATATTTAATGCTTATCAAATAATTGCTACATTTTTGCTAATAATTTTATTTTCCATCGATTTTTTTTCTTTGATTTATTTTTGCCACTTTCATGCATTAGGATAATAATAATAATAATAATAATAATAATAATAATAATAATAATAATAATAATAATAATAATAATAATAATAATAATGATCATGATCATGATGATAATAATAATAAAAATAATAATGATAATAATAATAACAATAAAAATAATAATAAAAATAATAATAATAATAATAATAATCATATAAAAAAATATAATTACAATAATAATAATAATAATAATAATAATAATAGTTTTAATTTTTGATTTTAATCCCTTGATAAATTGATATTTGTGTTTTATTTTCCATTATAATAATAATAATTATAATAATAATAATAATAATAATAATATTTTTTTTCCTTACTCTTTTGTTGATGTGTTTAGGTTTTTTTCTCTCAATAAAAATAATGATGATGATAATGATAATAATAATAATAATAATAATAATAATAATAATAATAATGATAATAATGATAATAATAATATTTTTTTCCCTTACTTCTTTGTTAATGTGTTTAGGTATTTTTCTCTAGGTATAATTTGATAATTTTTATTGCTTTAACAGTGATAACAATGATAAAAAAAAAAATTGTTTGATCTTCTGTTGAGGTTTTTAGGATTTTTTTGACAATAATAATGATGATAATTTTTTTACAATAATAATAATGATAATTTTAAAATTTGAGACTTCGATATTATTGTTATTATAATAGACATTGTTCATACCTTTTAGTAAAACAAGTTTTATATATTAAAATATTATATTTTAATCTTATTTCCATTCTAATAATAATAATAATAATAATAATAATAATAATAATAATAATAATAATAATAACAATAATAATAATAACAACAACAACAATAATAATAACAATAATAATATTTTTTTCCCTTACTCTGTTGTTAATGTGTTTAGGTTTTTTTCTCTCAATAAAAATAATGATGATGATAATAATAATAATAATAATAGCAATAATAATAATAATAATAATAGTAATAATAATAATAATAATAATAATAATATTTTTTTCCTTACTCCTTTGTTAATGTGTTTAGGTATTTTTCTCTTAGGATAATTTGATAATTTTTATTGTTTTAACAGTGATAACAATGATAAAAAAAAAAAATTGTTTGATCTTCTGTTGAGGTTTTTAGGATTTTTTTGACAATAATAATAATGATAATTTTTTGACAATAATAATAATGATAATTTTAGATGTTGAAACTTCGATATTATTGTTATTATAATAGACAATGTTAATACCTTTTAGTATACCAAATTATCTTAACAACTGTAAAAATTATTTTTTTCGCCCGCACTACACCCGCAATGTAGTGCGGGCAGTTGACTAGTGATTTTCTATGCTAGTGGTCTATTTGCGAAGAACGATCCACAATACATGAATCCATATCTTAAATACCAGTACATGAAAGTGAAAACCAAGCATGGATCCATATCTCATCCTACAAAATCCACAACGTGCCAGCAGGGTTTTGGTCTAGTGGTCAAGAAGAGTTTTTCTCTTCCTTTCACTCCAGGTTCAAGCCTTGCTAGGCATGTCTGTCACCCCCGCGGTGCCTTACATGTTCATTGGGCTTGCAGGATATTCAGTGGATCGGGGGATTAGTTGTGATGCGTGCAAGCTAGTCCAGACACCCCGGTTATCAAAAAAAAAAAATCCACAACACACATTGAGGGTCTTCCTTTTCCTTTCGTTACAAGTTATGGTTGTTCTTTGGGTGGTAAGAAATTACCATTATACCCTAATTACAAATTCATATTCTTTTTTATTTATTCAAACTCATGATTATAAAAATAGATCATGGAAATTGATCATGAGAATCAATTGATTGATCATGGAGATTAATTGTCTAACTTTCTCCTTGATAAGAGGAGAATATTATCTAATAAATTAATAAGAACGGTCCTTGATTTACTTATAAATAATAACATTTGTACTCTATTTACAACGACTAGCAGATATAGATAAAAAGATTTCTCTAAAAAAAAATTATTATTATTTTGAAGTTGTTTTACTGCTGTATTGGGAATTCATTCGAAGCTTGAGCATGAATAACTAAATATATTTATAATCTAATTTTTTATTGTTATATAAATTTAATATTTGATTATATAAATTATTTAACATGAGTCTCCATAACTCTAGATTATGTTTTTGAGGGAGGAAGCATGGTGACTGCAGTTGCGGCACAATGAAAAGACAATGTAATGGGACTTTACGCTTTTGGTTGGTCAAGGAAAAATGGAGGCAACACAAATAATATTGATTTACCCATTTAAACTCGGTCGGTCAACACCAAGTACATTTAACAGAGCTTAATCTGGTTTGATTTAGTACAGTTACTGTTATTAACGGAATTTGATTATATGTCTTAATTTTCTTCAATTTTCACAAAAACTAGTGATCTTTTTTGGGTGACTGAAATTAGTTATTTTATTTTGAGAGAGATATTATTAAGATGAAGTCCAAATTAAATGCATCCATATTTAAAAAATAATAATTCATTTCAAGTATGCTTTAAAACCCTTTAACACTATTGTTGTGTTCTCCAAGAGTTTGACATGACGATAGAGGACTTGCAATCAGCACAGCAGATCTCAAATTCAAGTCAAGATGTATATCCATTGTAAAAGTCTGGAACAATCAAAATTTTACTTCTCATCCTAGTCCATAAAATATATTTTTTGGATAATGATTTTTAATCGCATCCATAAAAAAACTATTGCTGCTCTAAATCGTTCATGTATACAATAGGTTGATTCAATGGATGCCTATATTTTCGTTCTAAATTTAATCAAACATCAAAACTTAAAAGTTGGCATCAAGATAGAAATTCTGTATAAAAAAACAGCTTGAAACAAGATAATTGGTTACATTTACGAGCAATATACACCTCAAAAAAGATTCAAGCAGGACATTTTTGGTCTCTAACTGCCAGAATATTAAACCGATTCAAATGGACATTAAACTATTTAGTCTAGCTTTTGTCATCTCTCGAATA
This sequence comes from Salix purpurea, assembly GCA_027405865.1. NCBI lineage: Eukaryota > Viridiplantae > Streptophyta > Magnoliopsida > Malpighiales > Salicaceae > Salix > Salix purpurea. Next base: position 29,442,622 of record JAOWLH010000002.1, read on the forward strand.
TGCCCTTGACATAAACCATACCTTTTTCACTGAACTGAAGCTCCTTCCTCATTTGCTCTACTTGCTGATCGTCACCTTGAACAACGATCTCTGATAAGGTCCCGTCGTCTGCCACCATCATTTTAACCTTGATCTCCTCTTTCCTCGATGCTCGCTTCCAGTAATATGCTCCCCTGCATGCATTTCATCTCAAAAGCATCAGTGCAAGTATATACGGTAAGATACTTGAAAATGTTAAGGAAGCATCTCACTTAAAGAATTAAGCTGTCACCATATTTCAGAATATGATTTATATTATTCTATGACATACTCTAAAGTGAAAACTCTTTGGGCTTGAAACTTGCACAGACTCACACTACCTTGTACTTGATTTTTATCAAATAGAATAGGGGTGGTGAGATTCAAACTCGTGACCGCAAGGTCAACAAGGTTCTGATACTATGTTAAGGAATCATCTCTCCTAAAAGCTTAAGTTGTTAGGTGAAGCCGCATAATATGATTTATATTATTCTCTAACAGAAAAAAACTCGATTAATTCTTCGGCATATGAAGCACTTACGCCAATGGACTTAGAATGGTGATCCAGAACCAATTGTTACCGAAGTCTGGAAAAGTTATGGTAAGCACAAGCGCAACGCTAGCGAGGCTAATGCAAGTGCAGAAAGTAAGCAGTGCTGCCTGGCCTCGGTTTGGGACCATAATTCCCTCAAACCTGCACACATTTGAAGATGCTGCACAGTTACTGCACAATGGAAGAATGCGCAGAGAAGTACAATGAAGATGATGAGGTGGGGATTGGCTTACGTGATGGCCTCTCCTCTATCAGTGACTGAAAAATTGTTGCGAGTGAAGAAAGATAAGATTTCTCCTGCAACCTTAGCTGGTTCTTTCTTCCCTCCCCCTTCCCCTATAAATGTTTTCTGCACAATCTGCAATTAAGGGAAAACCTCAAAAAGACAAACCCCTCCGACAACTATAGAACTGTATCGATTTTATCCCCAAGTTTCATATATTTTCAATTGAGTCTTTTCATCTATATTTGATCATCGATTGCATCCAAACCGTACTTATTCTTGCAAGAAAAAAATGTTTCTTTGTAGAGAAATTAACTTCTTACGTTAAGGAAATCTAGCATAAGACCTTAAATAAGAAATAAAAAATGTTCAAGGAAAATTAGATTCACTAAAATTTGTTTCTGGATGAAATTGAATCAAACTCAATAACGGTAGGGCATTTTGAAGTTTGCAAATGATTAGCTAAGAGCAGGTGCTGAATTTCCGCATCTCATTCTCAATGAGTACTAGGAATTAAGATAGAAAACCACTAATTGATGGACAAGCCTCTAAGTGAAGATTGTATAAATAATTTCCAGCCTACTTTACTCCTAATTCAGGGAACTAGTATAAATTAAATAAAAAAAGTAGAAAAAAACAGAGCTGAGATGAACAGAAAATGGGCAGCTAAGAAGAACATATTAGCAGAAGAAGAAAGGGAAGTAGGACCTTGGATTTAACAGAGCGCTTGATAAGAGACCAGAGGCCAGGAACAGAGATGACAAAGAGTCCCAAAGAAGTGTAGTAGCTAGCCAATGAGTAACCAGCAGCACTTTCTGCAACTAAGAACATGGATTCTTGGTTTTGAAGCTGTTCCATAACAGCAGAGGAAGACAAAAGATGTTCCTGTAGCTGAACAGAGACTCGAGCCATCACCCTCTTTGGTCTTGTGGGGATTGCTCCAGCTTGTCCTCGCCATGGCTGACGGTTGTGGTGGTGGGTGAATAAGTCAGTATTGTTTCTGCTCAGCTTCGATTTGGAGGGTAGAGAAATGGGTGGAAAAGGATGGGGTGATAACGTTTTAGCTGCTGCCATTTTCAGTGTTGCAGAAAACAGTAAAACATTGGGCCTCTCATTGATGAAGTCCTTATGGTCCACCACTATGTGATGGATAGTTAGCCACATGAATGGTCCATATTGTTTTGGAATAACTACAAATCAATCCCTTAGCTTTAATGTATTTCACATGTCAGTCCAGTATTATCCATTCTTCTTAATTTTGATGACAAGAAGACTCGATTCAATCTCACTACCAGTTTGAAGTTGATTACAATCAAGGATTCCCGTGATTAATGTGTATAAACTTGTTTTTATTGAGGATTTTGAATCTGTGAATAACAGCAGCTGCTGCTGCAGAATTTGCCCAAACAAGATCTTCTCCCAGAACTCTTCCATGAACATCAATTATACGGGCATAGATGACATTGACTCTAAACACCAGCCCGAAAGGAACGTGGGCTGCCAACCCACCAAAGGGCTGTCATATTTTCTAATGCTTTCTATCTGTTGGAATTAAAAAAAGCTATGACAAAAGCTTCTGGACAGAAAAAAGAAAGATACAAAATTTCACGGGTGATGAAATCTTGTGTCAATGTGCTTAACTTATATCGTATCGTTAAATATTGGAGTATTTGTCGAGGCAATAACTGATGAGTTTTCCACATAAATTTATATAGACTTCTCTTGTGGTATTTATAACTCTTTCAATAATCTTCTTAACTATATGAAATTATAAACTTATGTTGTAGCAGCTACATATTTGGCATCGTAAGCTGATAATGTGAATATGGATTGCTTGCTTGAAGTTTCCATATATCATTCTTCTCAATTATTGCAATCTTCTCAACCGTGTCAATTCATATTATGAAGTTAATTTTATTATTAATGTTGCATTGAATTCTGATTAACTTATTTAAAGGAAAAGTTTGTATGTAAGTTTGGATTCGTATAGGAATGGAACGATGGAGGGGGGACCACGTCCATGTATCGATCATGGATTCGGGAATTGGGTCATGACAGAAGGACTAAATTGAAAATATCATAAATTCATCACTATACTGAAATTCTTTCTCATAATTCATCCTCAATTATGTCTAGAACCTCGAATTTCACTGCATGGGCCAAACTATAATTTGTTAAAGTTCATGGACGAAACTGTAATTTTTACAAATTGAAGGATCAAACTGAAAGTTCATCATTTTCAACCTCAAGACCACTATCTAGACTTCCATCCGTCAAGGGGTTTTTAAAACTTCTCAATATTTTTCACTCGTCACATCAATTAATCCTCAAAATCATTTTTCTATATAAAATCTTTCAGATCAACCATTACCCATAACAAATAATCCATAACATTTTAATTAATTCCTCAATTAAACCCAAAGCAAAATCTTCAAACCCTAATCTTCAATAAATTCAAAATCTTAATTAATAACATTTTTTTTTCTCTTTTCTTTCTCTCTTCCGGATTCTCTCTCTTAAAAATTTAAGTAACCTGTGGGTTTTTTTTTATATCATGTATCTTATGGTGTCATATCATTCAAGCTTTTTGTTGGACATCTATTTGACAAGTAAACAACACAATCTATAACTTTAGTCTAAAATTCATTTGGCATTTTCTTGTTTTTGAACATATTTCTTTTTTCTCTCCATCACACCATTTTGTTATGAGATTTTAGAAATTGTTAGGAGTCTTTTTATACCATAATCTTCACAAAACTCATTAAACTTCTTAAAACAAAACTTACTTTTTCTTTGTCCTAAGTGATTTTAAAGAATAACTATTTTTTTAACTAATACCTTAAACTTCTTAAAACAATTAAATACATGACATTTCTTTTAAGAAGTATGCTCATGTTCTTATACTATAATAATCAATAAAAAGTAGAAAATATAATTTGGTTACCAAAAGAACATGATTGAATAGGACCATAATCATCTGCATATATCTCTTGTAAGGTTAACTTACTTTTGATGTAGACTCCTTTAAGAAGTTATTATGGAATTATTTGCCCATTTAACATCCTTCACATAATATATGGTAGACCATTCAACATCTTTTTTTGTGTCATCATCTTCAATCTATAAAACATTACATGTTCAAGTCTCATATACCAAAGTCAAGTCTCATCTTTCACACATGTCTTTAGGTGTATCCATATTTTTGTTTAGCAAAACTATTATATTATTTTTTATGGTTACCTTTGTTATCATAGCTCTATGATGATTAAATAATATCAAAGTACAATCTTTCATCTTAATCTTATAAGCTTTCTTCGACAATTATCTCAAAGTGTATGGCTATAATCTTTCAATCTAATAAGAATATTACCTTTTATTTTTGTAATAACTTATGAATGATCTAAAAAGGTGACAATATTTTTAATTGATTCATTAAGCTTGTCGCACCATGGCAATCTTACATATAATATTGTTTTCAAATAACATAATATGACATCTTATTCTTAGAAAGAAAATATTTGGTTTAAGGAGTCACTATCTAGTATAATGGTCTCTTAATATTATTATGTCTTTCAACTTAATTTTTTTTATAGATTTATCCAATTATAAATTATTTTAGCTTTGAATCTGCATTCCCTCATATTTAGGCACAATAAGGTTACAATTTGTCTCTTAAATTCGTTCAAAGTTTTCAATTTGATTTTTCCATCAACATCAACCTTTTTTTATTTTATTTTGTTATTTTCATTTTATTTCGAATACAATTTAGAGAATAACCTATAAATAAGTTATGACTGATGGGGCGAGGATTACTGATAGAACCTGACTAGCAAAATAAATATTGGCAGATGAAAGTGCCCTTCATGTTACATGTGATAACATAAATTGAAATTGAAAGAAAAAAAAACTAATTTTAGATAGCATATGGGCAGGTGCTTATATGGTATATGAAATTGCTTCTCAAAATATAAAAACATCAATTAGATATTTTAAGGTGATTTTGAATTATTTTTAGAAGTATTAAATAACCCTTTGCATGAATTCCAATCCAAGCACAAAAATAAATGCACTATGTTACGTAAAACACTCTTAATTAACCTCTGCACACACCACACAGGCAACAACAAGTGGATTTCATGTTAGATTTCTTGTAGCATTATTGGGATGAATGATTCCTTCATTGAGCTAAAGCATTTAGAAAGAAATGGAAAAAAAACTTCAACTATCAACCAGATTCACTCACGACTTCAATCAACTCTCATTATTTATCGTTTGCAGGCCTGTAGTTGTTAGCAAGTCATTTTTGTTGTACTCTTAGTTGATGCTCTTTTGGCTGTAATCGTATTTTTTTCTTATGTCTACTTAGTGCTCTACAATTATAAAAGTTTTGTATTTAATTCTTGTATTAAGACAATCAAATCATATTATGAAGTTAATTTTATTATTAATGTTGCGTTGAATTCTGATTAACTTATTTAAAGGAGAAGTTTGTATGTAAGTTTAGATTCGTATAGGTATGGAACCATGGAGGGGGGACCACGTCCATGTATCGATCATGGATTCGGGAATTGGATCATGACAGAAGGACTAAATTTAAAAGATCATAAATTCATCACTATACTGAAATTCTTTCCCATAATTCATCCTCAATTCTGTCTAGAATCTTGAATTTCACTGCATGGGCCAAACTATAATTTGTTAAAGTTCATGGACGAAACTGTAATTTTCACAAATTGAGGGATCAAACTGAAAGTTCATCATTTTCAACCTCAAGACCACTATCTAGACTTCCATACAGCAAGGGTTTTTTAAAACTTCTCAATATTTTTCACTCATCACATCAATTAATCCTCAAAATCATTTTTCTATATAAAATCTTTCAGATCAACCATTACCCATAACAAATAATCCATAACATTTTAATTAATTCCTCAATTAAACCCAAAGCAAAATCTTCAAACCCTAATCTTCAATAAATTCAAAATCTTAACTGATAACATTTTTTTCTCTTTTCATTCTCTCTTTCGGATTCTCTCTCTTAAAAATTTAAGATCTCTCTTATTTCTACCTATTTATATTTATGAAGATTTGTACATTTACCACAATACCCCTCATTTATCAATATTTACTTCTAATCCTTTCAAGGCATTGTTGACTTTTCCTATTTTCTTTTAAAACATAACAATATGTACTCAAAACGAAAAGATTCATAATTTTCTTTCTTGTTACAGCTTGGCCATGATCCTGGAACATGACATGGCTAAAGAGCATGCTTGTGAAATGGTGTCCAGGGAAGGTTCCTCCTCTTCAGTTTCTGAATGCTCTGTAGCAGTAATGTAGGCTAAAATATTTTGCCAAATTATCGTCTTCACAAGACAGAGTTTACACAACCAATTTTTAATCCACAAGTTGTGTGTAGCTTGTTGAAAATATGATAAAAAAAATATTCAACTAGGACTTGAATGATGCTTTCTGTACTCGTCAAATCACTATATAGGTAGTCCTGGGACTTGAGTTCTTGAAAAACATGTCAGGGAGATAGAAAAGTTAGCGAAAAATGGTGCTTTCAAGCTCTTTAATTCTTTCAAATCTCGTAGTCTTGCTACTCTCTCCTCTTATAGTTTCATTTACAATTCAGGATAGGTTTCTGCAATGTCTCTCGAACACTTCCCATTCCTCCTTTCCTTTCTCCACTGCCTTGTACAATCCTATTGACAACTCTTCCTTCCCCACCGTTTTACTTTCTACTGCTCAAAACCTCAGGTACACATTTCCTTCAGTGCCGAAGCCTGAGTTTATCTTCACCCCGTTCAATGAATCTGACATCCAAGCAGCTGTTGTTTGCTGTAAACAGCTTGGAATTCACTTCAGAGTCCGCAGTGGAGGCCATGATTATGAGGCCGTCTCGTATGTCTCTGAAACTGAATCCCCTTTCATTATTATAGACCTTGCCAAGCTACGATCTATTGACGTCGACATCGAAGATAATAGCGCTTGGGTTCAGGCAGGTGCCACAAATGGTGAACTTTACTACAGGATTGCTGAAAAAAGTAAGACTCATGGTTTCGCTGCTGGCCTTTGCACCAGTTTAGGCATTGGTGGGCACATCACAGGAGGTGCTTATGGTCCTATGATGAGGAAATATGGCCTTGGTGCCGACAATGTGATCGACGCCCGCATAGTCGATGCTCAGGGAAGGATTCTTGATAGGCAGGCCATGGGGGAGGAACTTTTTTGGGCAATCAGAGGTGGAGGCGGAGCTAGCTTTGGTATTATTACTGCCTGGAAAGTAAAACTGGTCCCTGTGCCAGAAATTGTGACAGTTTTTACAGTTCCTAAGACCTTGGAACAAGGTGCCACCAAGCTTCTCTATCGGTGGCAGCAGGTTGCTGACAAGCTCGACGAAGATCTCTTCATTAGAGTTATCATTCAAACAGCTGGTAAAACGGGTAATAGAACAATTAAGTCTTCCTACAATGCCTTGTTTCTCGGCGATTCCGATAGACTCCTCCAGGTGATGGAAGAAGGATTTCCAGAATTGGGTTTGACATCGAAGGATTGTATCGAAACTACATGGCTTGGATCTGTGCTCTATATTGGTGGCTACCCGAGCACTGCACCTCCTGAAGTTTTACTCCAGGCAAAGAATAACTTGAGGAGCTACTTCAAAGCCAAGTCCGATTTTGTCCAAGAACCTATCCCAGAATCGGGGCTTGAAGGGATCTGGAAAAGGTTCTTTAAAGAAGATAGTCCTTTGATGATATGGAATCCTTACGGTGGAATGATGAGCAAAATTTCTGAGTCGGAGACTCCTTTCCCCCATCGAAAGGGTGCCCTGTTCATGATCCAGTATGTAAATGCCTGGCAAAATCCTTCGGGGAATGTTGGAGGGCACATAATGTGGATGAGAGGGCTTTACAAGTACATGACACCTTATGTTTCCAAGAATCCGAGGGAAGCATACGTGAATTACAGGGATCTTGATTTGGGTACGAACAGAAATACTCGCACGAACTTTAAGAAGGCAAGAGTCTGGGGTGCTAAGTACTACAAGGACAACTTCTACAGATTGGCACTTGTGAAAAGCCTGGTTGATCCTGAAAACATTTTCAGGCATGAACAAAGCATTCCACCTCTTCCGATGCACATGAGGTAAGGAAGCTGAAGAGGAATTCGTTTCCAGGAAAAAGGGTGGTTGGATCACCATGTTCATGTGTCTGTGATGGGACCAGAATCCTGGATTTATTCTAATATTCTGGTTCAGTTGACAGCCATTGCCGTCGCAGAATAGTGTGTGATAAGCAGCTTATTCTTTCAAGTAGTGCTCAAAATATACTATAAAATTTATAAATAATTGTGGTAGTCGAAGCCCTGATGATGCTCAGATCTACATTGTGGTGTAAAATAATATTCTTGTTAGATAATTGCACTTACAAAATGCTGTCAAATTGAAACAATGCCAAAAGTAGTCTTAAAATCGATAAAAAAAATCACAAGAATACAAATTTCTTAGTAGAATTATAGAACCATCTGTCGTAGAAATCAAAGGTTACTGCCCTTAATATATTGACAAACACCCTTCCTCTCTACAGTGCATGTGAACAATAGTCACACTACTAATTGCCAAACCAAATAAAAAACGAAAGAATTCGGGAGGGATATCGTGAGTAATGACACAAGATTTGTGATCTGGAAAGTAAATCTATAACAATCAATCTATATAAATCCAAAACAATGCACCAAAACATTCTTAAACCAAAACATTCCGTTCCAATAGAAAAAACAAAGCGGTATCTGAAATGTTATTGACAATCTTGAAAGAGAAAGTCAGATAATTTACATCTCAATTTCACTACTCCTATCTCCATAGCCACAAGCTGCAATTCCAAGCCTAGATTAAATTATTCAGTAGTTGGTCATGCAAATACAAGAAATGTTTTTGTACAGTCCAAGACGAATCAAGAAAGAGTCACAAAGAGGGTTTGTGCCATAAAACATGAGAAACAAAATGTATCCCTTCCCAAAGCCCGATCAGAATTTTTGGAGTACTATATAATGTTGACGCAACTCTATATGCTAGTGAATGTTTACATTTGTAACTTCACTGATGCATATTCAAATCTTGGTAATGGACTACCCATCAATATTGGTAATGCAATCAGCTTCTCATGATGAAACAGTAATTACAAATACAGGAAAACAAAGCCATGCCCTCTTTGAAACACAAAGCATTCATGGAATTTACTAAAAGCAATATAAGCAAGGAGATTTTCTCAGAAACAAATTAATAATATAAATATATATAGAAGGAAAAAATACAGAAGCTTAATTTATACAGAACTCCCAGGGGGGAAATGGGCACGACAAAAATTGATAACGTCCATGTCAAGTCTATAACTGGTAGACAACACTTGGATTAACATAATTTAAATCAATGGGTGGCCAAAGAACGAATTTAAGAACAAAGAAAATTGAATTTCAGACCCTCCACGTTGACCCTTGCTGGATGTAATTCTATGCTTTCAATTACATTATCTACATTTTCGTTGCCATTTTTGATGGAGGAAGTGTTCCAAAAACTCTGTCCCACAACGAAGAAGTGATTCCGAATCCCTTATCTTGGACCCGGAAGTGATGGTTCATGTGGTATTTCTGCAGAACACAATTCGGAAGAACATTAGCAGGCTCATGGAGCACTGATTTTAATCAGAACCCTTTATTTGAAATTGAGAAAGAACAAAAAAGAGAAAGAAAGAAACATAGCAAAACTTCAAAATATGCTAGCTTTAATCCCAATGACAATTTTTTGTGATCACTGATCAGGTGAAACTATATCCAGTTACAAATCTTCTATGAACTGAAGGTAGTTATTTTAGGGGCTGGGGGTAACCACGTAGAACCGACAATAAGATTACCATAACCATTCTACAAGATTATATGATAGGTACTCAAAGAGTAAATAGGTGCTACGCTGCTCTTACCTTGAGATTTTTTGGTACATCATTTCCAGGATGACCATGGTGCAGATAGTAGTGAGTGCAGTCATACATCACATAGCCCAGCAAACCACCTCCGAAAAGAGCAGGAGTAATTGAAGGAGAAGCAAACAACAAGACCATATTCCAGAACTGGCGAGGAAAACTTTAAAGTAAAAACCAGTATGATCATGTATACAGATCAGCTATTATGCACAAAAACAGTACAAACAGATTAACAAAGCTCTGAAATTACTCATTTCAATAGTGAGGTTCAAATTCGTCCATGCCAGGACAGAACGAATGACAACTGCCCAACAAAAGCTTTTCTAAATCAATCATCTGCCATTCTTTTGATACAATTATAACAGGACTTGAAACCATGGCATCTGATACAAAAAGTTCAATTGTCATTTATGATTAAGGTTGGAACCACCAGTATGCTCATCTCAGCCATATGTCAGCATAAAGTAATACTCTACTTTCACAAGGTGGTCTATGTCATTCTCTTTCTCTTATTCATAATTCAACATTCTAAATTTACAGGAGGAGGCATTTCCCATCTCAGAACCCCCGCATAACCATAAGAAAGTCTGGAAAATGTGTGCACACATGATGACTGATAGCCAGTTAATCTAAAACCCATGCTTAATGCAACAAGTGAACAAGAACAGATTCCTCTTGATGAAATTCATGGAAATATCCTGAAGAATGTTCACCATTTAAAAAATTAAAGTGCTCAGCATTCAAACACAACTTTTTATCAGCTACATGACCCAGTAAAGGCAAGGAAAAATACACATACAGGCACCAAGAGAATAGCTGTCGCTGCTGGAGGAAAAACAAGGCGGAGACCATCCATGGGGTGCTTATGATGACAACCATGAAGAAGATAGTGTAATGTGTTCCCCCTAAAGCAAGTTCATGTTATCAGTATAGAAAATAATAGTTTTCAGTGCATCGGAGTAAGTAGAGAGAGGACTTACCAATAGCTTTTTGTTTTTATGTGGAAAAGGAAGCGATGCAAAGTGTATTCCAGCAATGTCCAAATGAAAATACCACTAACCACCATTAAGGCTATCTCATGAAGTGCATGCCCCATCTTTACAGACTTTAAGACGCAATAGCATACAACAGGCAGCCAAATAGAAGGAATTGCCCACCAAACAGTGCGTGTCAAGGACTGTACAAAATAGAAGTGTCAAGTGTCAAAGATGCAATCATGTATTCTCAACAAATGCATTCTAAGAACCTTAATTAAAATGCCTAAATATGAAAAATCTAACATGTATATACATGCAAGGATGAATTGTGTTCATGTTACAGGCTGGAAACAAAGCAGCAATACCTCCACAAATTCATTCTCAAAAAACCTAGGGCCTTCCCTGCTTACAATAGGCTGGTGCACCCATTCCTCATAAGCTTCTCCAAGATGGCCAACCTGCAATAAATCTCTCAAGAACTTCTAATCACTAGCAGAATTAAAAAAATGACAGTGAGGATCATCAAGCTAAAAGTGCTTCGTAAAAAAAAAATGTTACTCATATAAATCATGTGAATAAAACTGAAAGATTAAGCAGGAAGAATCAAGATTAAGAGGCTTCTGAAATCATGCTGAGGCAAAAATAGGAAGTTTAAAGCTAGCAATTTAATTGAGCAAACAGAAGAGGAAAAGGAAAGCGAGAACTAACTTATAAGTAAGATTTTCGATTCTTATTTTGAACCCCATAAGATAGAAATGAATCAAGGAGGAAAATAACATAAAAACGCAAAGTTCAGTAGAACATATCTGGCTTCGCAAATGCAGCTACCATATGATTCAGTTAAAAAAGACTTGACGGGCAACTGTACCTGGAAGACAAGGGGCTTGTCTAGATCAACAGTGAATTCCTGGGCTACCATCTTGAAACTTCGTTGTGTAGCTGAAGACATATACGAGATATATAAGGAATAGATTCAATAGAAAAAAATTAAATTAGTACAGGAAATGCGTCATGTTAACAGAAAAAAAAAGGGCTTCAAACTTTCTATAATCAAATAAGCCTCAGGGGCCCACCATTCTATACCTATCGAATTTGAACTTCACATTCACACCGTAATCTTTAGATACGAAACTTCAAAACCATTAGCCGTATCATATATACCAGACTTGTAGAGAAAAATATAGCAATACTTAAGCATTAAGTATCATAAATCCAATCAACATCATCAACCACGTATAGAATTACGACTTGCATCAACTAACCCCAACTAGAACTAGAAGGGCAAACAATTATAAATTCAATGGTCCCACATGCTATCAATTCCAGCTTTAAAAGCCAGAAATGTTCCACCCTGATTACAAACATTCAAACTCGCATTCCTCCTAAAAAATGAGCCTTCTTATTCAAGATTGGAATTTATTTATTTATTTTACTAACTGGAAAAATTTTCTATTACATAGATAAAATATACAAGTAGATGGGACCGTGGAAACAAAATCTTCAACATCTCAATCTAAGTAAACTATCAATCTTGATTACAGTATACAAAATTTCTTCCTTTTCCCCACATTTTCTCAGGAAACAAGAGGAAAATTTCACCATAATAATAAACAAACCAACAATGCAGCACAGAAATCCAATTTCAAAAACATCAAATCAACCACTCAATTCTTTCAAAACCCGTCTTTCATTAAATTATATAAATACAAAAGAACCACAAGATTTTCTCAGGAACCAATCAGAAAACAAAAACAAAACAAAGAAAAAATGCACTTATCATCCAAGCCCAACTTCAAACATAAAACCCCATAAACTTACTACAGAAAGAATTCAAACTTTCAAACACTAAAACCCAGATCCAAAAATAAATAAGTGAAAGAAAAAAGAAAAAGACGTCAACTTTACGATGAAAAACAAAAGAAGCAACGCGGGTCGGATCTAGACTCAAAAACCTTAGACTTTAATGGGTTTCTCACCTTTCTCTCTTTCAAAAAACAGAAACCACCACAACCAGACCAAAGCTGTGGTGTTTTAGCTTCTGTCTGTGTTTTGGCTAGAAAAAGAAATGAGAGGAAGATGGTGGTGGCAGTGAAAAAGAAATAAATATAGTAAAATGAAAATGTATAGCAGAGAAAGGAAAAACGTGGACCGTTGATTTTATTATGAGCATCAGAGAATCAAAATCAAATCAGTAGATTCCAACTTTGGTTTTGATTTCAAAATCAAGTTGGAATACAAAGGTTTCCAGCCTGGAAATTTATTTGCAAGGGGAAAAAATAAATTCAAAGGCCTTTTTTTCTAACTGCTAGCCTGGCTAATTCTATGTGTTTAAATGCTATTATTACAGAAATTTACGAAGAAGCAATTGCTATGCCGTAATTAATTTAGAAATGTAATTATAGTTGTTTTTTAAAATATTTTTTATTTAGAAAATTATTATAATAATATTTTTTTTATTTTAAAAAAATATATATATTTAACATCAGCATATCAAAATAATCTAAACACATCAAATAAATTTATTTAAAATAAAATATTAAAATTAAAATTAAAAAAAAAATTCTTAAGTTTGGTTTACCTGTCTTTTATTATCCAAATTACATATAGATTATGTTACCTTAAGTTTGATTTGTTTATTTTCTTATCCAATCTCATTCTTTCAAAAAAACAAAATCAAGTTTGTCATGATCTTTTTCTAAAAACAATATTTGTTTATTATTTTTATCTTGTTTTTTATTATTTAATTAAGATAAAACTAACTTAATAAAGTTGATTGGGAATTATGACTGATTTGTTTTTTTTTCTAATTTCTCTTAAATGCAATTGCAGCATTTAGATCATCATTGCATCTTCTTTTTTAATTATAATTTTGGTTTATTTTAATTCAATATTTAATTTTAATGTCTTTTTTTAAAAATAAAAATTTATACCTCAATAAATATCCCTTCTCTATGATTTTTTTTTTTTTTTGCTTATTTAGCCTTTTTTGAATAGAGGCTTTTATTAAATTATTTTTTGTACACATGAATTTTATTTTAAAAATTCAAAAAATATTTAAGTCTAGATAATATTTCTAATATGTATAGCCTTGCAAATAGTTTTTTATTTTCTTGATTTAAAAAAAAAATAGTTATCATTGATGATTGTTTTTCATTTTCTTACACAAATTACTCTTGACTTATATAATTATATGTTTGCATATTTTTTATGATTAACAATTAAAAATACTTTATATAAAATAAATCAGGAAAGCTTGTATATCAAATTTTATTTGCTAGGAAAAATACATGTTTTGTCTTGGAGCATAGATCAAATAGCTAATAATATATAAAACACATCATTATTAATAAGTTAAATTGTTGACTTGTTTTTGACTGGCCAAGAATCTCATTTGACATCTTCAATAAAAATATTAGGTGAATATAACTAAATAAAATAATATAATTATTTTAAAATCCAGCCGAATGTATTTAGAAATAACTTTTTTTATGTCAGTGGCAATTATACCACGTGTTGACTACCAGTCAGACTGAAGAACTTCTATGTTAAGATCTGTTTGGCAATAGAATAAGTAATCTCACATGGTGAGAAAGAGGTTCGCATGTATAATTAAAATTTTAAAAATAAATTGTTTTTTATTATTTTAAAATTAACTTTTGTTTTAAACAAATATCTATTTTTATTTGTTTTTAGCTAGTGTGTCAGATTAGGGAATAAAAATAGGAATGTAAAATAAATGTTTTTGAGTTTTTTTATTATTCCCTTTTCTCCATATATTCTGTCTCAATCAGTAATGCTAAACTTTATTTTTAGGAAATTTTTCACCCCGCAAAAACTCATTAATTGATCCACATTTCATGCATATAATAAATGAATATTATAAACTCAATATTAGTAATTTTCTTTAAAACTATAGTCTATTATTATTATTATTATTATTATTATTATTATGTGCAAACAAATGGGTGGTGGAGGCATGAGGGATAGGCTGGACATAGACAGGCATAATGGAGTGAATGAATCAAGCAATAAATGCATAGTTGGAAATGACAACAAAGCAAGAAGTTGACTCCTTAGATTTCCAATTTCCAATTTCCAATTTTCTTAGGTGCACCCATGTTGAATTGATTTTTTTATTTTTTTTTGACTTTTTTTATATATATAATTATCCAATTATTTTTAATGTTTGGCTGGAAATGCAACACGTGGAGTCTAGAGATGATGAATTTCCATCTCACTCCCCATCTCCACAAAATTGTACCCAAAGCCTCCAAACCCTCCTTTTTACCTTTAGAACAGATGCCCCCGAATTCTTAACAAAAGATAATTATTCTTTGAAAAAGTTTATAGAGATATATGCTCATTTGCACTGTTTATTGGAAAACACATAATAGCATCTTTACCTTTTCCTAAAAAAAGTCAAATATCTTGGTTTAGATTGTCTTTATTACTAAATCCTATCAAAACATGAACAAAATAATCATAAAATGGCTATGATATCTTCTTTTGCATTTGAAAAGATGAGAAAAAATATGATTTTTTCTTATGAAAATATGCTCAAGAAAATTTTAAGATTCGGCCGTATACATAAAAATAAAACTCTTTTTTATTATTATTTGGAAATTTCAGAGAAAATTAAGTATTTTACATTCCATGAAATCAAAAATATTTCAAAATAATCCATACAGTTTTTCTAGAATTTGTTTCTTGAATTTTCGGTCAAATCCATGTTTTTTTTAATATTGGATTTGTACATTTCAATGTAAGTTTATAACCCAATATTATAGAAAATTATTGGAAAAACTTATAAGAAAATAAAAAAAAATATTTTGAAATACCCATTTGAATTTTTTAAATCTTTCATTTTTTTACATATTATATTAGATTGGGCCTGACCCATCCAAATGGGTCGACCTCTCTCTTTCTTTCCTTTTTTAGGTTGGGCTAGACTCGACCCAACCATTTGAGATGGTTGTTGAAAGTGATGGCATTGCCAAAAGTAATGGAAAAGAAAGGGAGAAGTGGTGATTTGAAAGGAGGGAAAAAAATAGGTTGATTTTTTTTTTTTTTGGCTTTGAACTCTTTAAAGGTCTGGGTATGGAATTGACCCCTATTTAGAGATGTTATAAGAGCATAATCTCTTCATTATTGGGGCAAAATTTTAGGTCTTGATTCAACCCGAAAGCATCTCAATTGTTGGCTCAAAGTATGTACCATTTATTGTCAATTTGACAACTCATGGTTGTTTGAGTAGTCACCTTTGGGGAGGCACGTCAATAGTTGTGGTGTCAATCAATTGTAATGGACTATATTTTTGCAAATGTTAGGCTATTATTTTGTTGCAAGTTTGGTCAAAATTGGTGAATGATAGAAGCATTTAATGCACCTACAATGTAAACTCCTACATTGTCTTTTAAGAGAAAAAAATAAAGAAAACAATGAACAATAATCAGACGACATGTCATCTATCATTTTTTTAGTTCTTCAAAGTTAAATTTTGTCTTTCAATCTCTGTTTTTTTTTACCAAATTCACTTTAAAACGCCATTAAACTATTTTTCTACTCATTATCTAACATAATAATTTTTCATTCATCTATTCAAATATCTATTTTCTAGCTCAATTAACCCATGCTCAATTGAACAATATATACTTCAACAAGTTTGTTTAAGGAAATAAGACGTTTTTACAAGAATCCTTAAACCTATTCTATCCTTAGCCTTAAATGTTTTCTTCTTTATCAACCCTATTTCCTCAACCCTTATTATTTCTTTGGTCCTGTAATTTATTTAATTGGTCTCAAGATATCCATTTAAGAACTTGCATCACAATCTACTCTCACTCATTTCTTCATTTGTTTGGAAAAAGAAACAAGAACTCTGTAGATTCTTTTTTTTTTCCAAGCCATTAGTTTCTTGGCTCTTTTTTGGGGTTGATTTTTTCTTCTTAATATCCTCACACACACACAATCTTTATAAGGCTTATTACCCTTATATTTGGGAGAAAATCAGGAAAGGGTCCAAGTGTGATTGTCTTTTTACATTGGTTTTGTTGTGAATGCTAGAATCCTGAAGGGTGCTTTGGATTTTTATTCTAATTAATTAATTTTTAAATCAAATAATACTTGATAAGTGGGATGAGGTCATTACCTTATAGTAATGTGTGCAGTGTATATGAGGATACACCATGTCATTGAAAGCATCGTCTTGTCCTTTTTCACAAGAAGCGACGTGTATTGGTGATTGAATGATGATTTCTTTTGCTTTTTCATGTTTACCTTATAGTAAAGTGTGCAGTGTATATGAGGATACACCATGTCATTGAAAGCATCGTCTTGTCCTTTTTCACATGAAGCGACGTGTATTGGTGGTTTAATGATGATTTCTTTTGCTTTTTCATGTTTCTCTCTCTCTCTCGACAAAAGTGTGGATTTGTCCTTTTTTCTTTTTGTTTTTCAATTAAAATCTTTAAATTTTCATTACTTATTTTAGTCCTTGGTCCTTGAGGAAAGTTTTGATGTTTTCAATTTCCTTATTGATTTACAATTCATAATGGATCTTTGTTTCTTATTCGGTTCTTTTACTTTTGATTTCTAATTTTCCCCTTGATTTTCTTTTAAATTTTTCAATCGAAGTTTATTGTATTATATTTTTATCAATCTATCCCTCATTCTTTTACTTTTTTGTCTTTAAAAAAAAAATTCTTGTCAATTTAACACTCCAATGTTAAATTTTTTTATGTCCTCTAATTTATTTTTATTTTGATTCTCAAACTTTTGATGCCCTCTTTTATTTTATTTTTGTTTTATTTATTTTCTTCTTGGTTTTATCATTTGACATTTGATTTGTTGGGAATTAGGCTTGATTTTTCTATTTGTCGTGCTTCCAATCTAATGAAATGAGTCATACGTTTTAAGAGTTGTTACAGTTAGAAATTTCTTTTTCTTTCATTTTCTTTTACGATTTTATCATTTTGCATTATGTTGTTTTCAGAAAAATTGGTTATGTGGTTAATTTTATTTTTTTATATATCTATTTATTATGGTCTTATAGTGTTTTAAGAGTTGTATTTCATTTTTGAATGCTTTTTTTATAAGATATTTATATTATAAAAAATAATTATATTTAAAATACCATTTTTGATATGTCCAACTTTGCATAATATTTTTTTTATTCACACAGTTTCATATGTGTTTTTATTTCTATCTTTTATTGATTTTAATAAACAAATTTGGTTGGCTCAAACTGATAAATGTTTTATTTTACGAGATTAAATATTTTGATTTACATCAATTTTGTACTTTAACAGTTTCTCTGTTAATTGTTATTAATAATTGTTTTTTATTTACATTGTCATTTTATTTTATTAGATACTTTTAATTTACATTTTGAATTTTTTTGATGTAAAATAACATATCGAAAGAGCATGTTAGGCTTTCTTTAAAAAGAAAACAAATTATAGGCGGAGCGCGGATCAAATATGGTGTGTGTGCGCGCGTGTTGTAAGTTGTAACTTAGGGCCTGTTTGGAAGAACGGTTATGGTTGTTTTTGAAAGTGTTTTTTATTTAGAAATATATTAAAATAATATTTTTTTTATTTTTTAAAAATTATTTTTGACATCAGCACATCAAAATAATTTAAAAACACCAAAAAAATTTATTTAAAATGAAAAAAAAACCAAATTTGAGGAAACGACGCTTGTACCGCCATCCCAAACAGGCACTTAGTGCAATTAAAGGGAAATTAAAAATATTTATAAAGTGTTGTAACTAAATGCAATTAAAAAGAAATAAGGAAATGCTATTTTTTTTTATTTATACCAGCTTCCTAATAAATTCTGATTTTTTATTAAAATATTTTAAAAGTAATGAAGTCTCAGGATTCTCAATATTTTTTTTTTTACAATAGCGCTCCGCTGAATTTCTATCAAACGACCTTGTTCTAAAAAATCGAATTGGGCTCTTCACCTTATTAAATTTGTTTTACATTTTATTTTAATAGTGTTTTTTTAAATATTATTTTAATTTTTTTTTTTATGATTTTGGATTATTTTTATATATTAATATTAAAGATAATATTTAAAAAATTAAAAATATATTATTTTAATATATTTTTAAATAAAAATACTTTAAAAAAACAATATAAATCATAGTTGTCAATACTGTTCCGTTTCGGCTGAAACGTTTTGTACCAGTTAAAAAAACGAGACAAAATGACGTCGTTTTTATCTCGGTTTAAATTTCGGTCCGTTCCTGATTTTTCGGCCAAATATATATATATATGAACCGAAATCAAAACAATAAAAATTAAAAAAATATACACTATAAAAAAATAAAATTGTTGTCAACTTTGATTTATAAAAATAAAAATTTTATTTTTTTTTATTTTTTTTCCTTTTAAGTTTTTTCACATATATAATTAATTAATTATATATGAACAGTACAACCCCGAAACGGCATGCGGAAACGCTCCAAAACCAAAACGTTCAGTATCAATAGAAAAAACAAAATACCAACCGAAATATTATTGTCAACCTTGATATAAATCACACTTACAAACAAGCATTAATATTGTTACAAGTGTAGCATTACTCCATTAAGTAATGAAGTTGGACCTCGAAACTTGCAAAACAAATTAAAAATATAGATAGCTAATTGCACTTAATAAATACCTCAGGATATGGTTTCGCATGAATTGCCAACTGTGGTTAACAAGAACTGTTTTGCGAGATGGGAAGGTTGATAAAAAAAGAGTCATTCTACTGACGTAATATGCATGCATAGCTACGACACATATCAGCCAAGCCAAGCCATTATGGGCGCCCCTAAAATGGTTTTCTCTCGTGTTCTTAATAGTGATACGCTCTCTTTTGGTTCTTGTTTTATCCAATTCGAGCTCCTGTGGTGCAACAGAACATCAGAAAAATTGTGGGTTTGATGCGATATACAATTTTGGAACTTCAATGTCCGACACGGGAAACGCCATGCATCTAACTCCTGATGCATCAGAATTCAACGCTCCTTATGGAAGAAGCATTGGAACTTCAATCGTGGGTTTGATGGATTCCTGATAGTTGACTACCTCGGTAAGGAGTTAAAATCATATGTGTCCTTATTTTTTCTGCATAAAACTAGGAGGAATGTTTGCCTCTAAGCTGTTTGTTCTATGAACTGTAATTTGCAGCAAAAGCAGCTTGTCTTCCCCTTCTTAATCCTTACTTGAGCGATCGGTGAATTTTGCAGTTGCTGGTGCTACTGCCCTGCCACGAGAAGCCTTACAGAAATTCAATCTCCAGCCATTTATTAAATTTCTCTAGATGTCCAGCTTCAATGGTGGGACAGCTATGCAAAAACATTGTGTAATAGAACCAAAGGTCAATTACTCACACTTAACCATAGAAATCAGTTCTTATTTTGAATATTATCTATCTATCTATCTATCTATCTATCTATCTATATATATATATATATATATATATCTAACCAAAGACTAATTGGTCCATATAATTTCTTTCATGTCCAACAGATTGTGAAGAGAAACTCTCAGTGCAATGCTTAAAGGCAAAAGCATTGAGGGGCTGAAGAAGATGGATCTAGTGTCTCAAGTTATAAAAGCCAATGAAGAAGGTGTAAGAGTAAGTTAATTAACCCAGCTGCTGCATCATCGCTGTAAAATAAGTCTGTTTTGTCGTATTTATTCTCTTCTGATCAGAATATTTGATTCTTGCATTGATGTTTTTTGCTGCATTGCTGATATATCATATAGAAAATCATCGGTTATGGTGCGACTCAAGTGCTTGTCAGTGGATACTTGCAAGTAGGTTGTGCACCGAGTTTGCTTGCGATGCGCTCGAATTCTTCTTCCGATGCTCGCGATCAATTCGGTTGTCTGAAAGATCACAATGAATTCATTAAGTATCACAATGATCTTCTCCAAGAGCCCATTTCAAGATTGAGAAAGGAACAGCCTGGTGTGCATATATTGATCGGTGACTATTATACAGCCATGCAATCAGTTTTGGATAATCACCAGAAACTTGGCAAGTACACGCGCGCGCGCGCGCACACATATATATAACAATGAAGTCTTTACTTTTAAAATTTGCATTATGTAGGATTTGAATCCGTGTTGGTGGCTTGTTGTGGCACAGGAGGTAAATATAATTTTGATCACAGAAAGAAATGTTGGAACTCAGGGTGTGCAGTCATGTTCGGATCCTCGAAAGTATATCTCTTGGGATGGACTTCATCTGACCCAGGAATCACATAAACACATTGCAAAGTGGTATATTCAAGACATCTTTTCAAAGTTTCAATGCTAAAGTTGCAGTAGAATGATCACATTTCTGCTATGAAGAATAACACATATTTGTAAGCGGATCCATGAGGTTGATTAGACATATCTTTCAATCTCCTATAAAATTTAGTGGGATTGAAATTGAACTGTTTTGCATGTCAACAAAGAAATAATCATCGATCTGTTTTGACTACACGCATCTAAATAATATTTCTGCTATGAACATAGTTTTCTCTGTTAAAAAACAGAGAGAGTTGGCTATTTTTATCAAAAATAAAGATAGTGGAGATAAAATCTCTCCTTGATATGTTAAATGGTAAGAAATTACTATGGCAATTTGACCTACTAATTTTGCATCTTCTCCACAGTGCCTGTCTTTTCTAAGATTTCTTCTGCATTTTCCCAGTGGCCAAACAGTTCCATTGCTTCAACTTTAGATTAAACTAATGATAATTTTCTCTTTAGAAAATGGCCAAAAACACTAATTTAATAATCTTAGTGTACAAGAAATCCTCTCTGTTCATTTTTCCAACATCAGAAGCGGAAAAGAAGGCACCATAGCTCAACAAAACTTATGAAGACTTGGCTTTGACAGTCCCATAACAAATTTTTCCGCACTATTGTATCACACTGATAAAACTGATGCCGGGTTCCAAAAATCATTGTTCCGTAGTTAGTGAGTCTGCTTGGGGCATACCTCATGTGAAATATGTTGAAGGGGGCATGCCTCAAGTAAAGTCTGTAGAATAATCTGCCATATTCTTTCTCTCCATTTTTGCACAATTATATTTGCAGATTACCAAGGTCAAAGATACTGTGTATTTAAGATTAAATATTTGCCTTACTGATACTTTCCTTCCATGATAGAAGAGGAAGGGCGCCGTGTTTGACATTGCTTTTGCTTTTGCGATTGAGGTTGAAAAAAAACAGTTTAAAAAAAAACACTTTTACTGTGGTTCAAAAAAGCAGTGAAATGTTTGTTTAAAACTGTGGTTGAGTTGGAGGCTGAAAAAAAAGCAGTTTTGGGTGTTTGGTTACCAAACTTTTCATACTGCTTTTAACTTGTGAAATTATTTTAAAGGGTGTATATATATATATAATTTTTTTAAATATTGTAAAATTAATATTTTTTTTTTCATCAGAAAAATTCTTTTTTTTTATAAAAAAAAATATATATATTTTTTAAATTCGGACTGGGCCGCACCCAGCTAAATGGGCCGGCCCGGTTTAGCTGGACTTGGGCTGGGCCGAGAGCAGCCCAGCCCAGCACACACAGAAGACTGAAACGGTGCGCTGCACTGTTCACGTCGTCTTCACGTGAACAGTGCAGTGTTACTGTTCACCGACCACGACGAGAGCTTCAACGGACGATGCCGATGGGTAGAGAAGGACGCGGTGGTTCTTCCTGTGGTGGTGGCATTGGAGATGGTGGCCTGTGGTGGTCGTGAGGAGCATCGAAAGCTTCCTCTGTGGAGAGAGAGAGAGACAGTTGCCGCCGTGGAGAGAGAGCTTCATGCAGCTCTCTGTATGCAATTCCAACGACACGTGAACGCAGAGGAGAGGAAGGGATGAGACGCAGACGAGAGGGGTAGGGTTTATTTTTCAACGGTAATATTTTCTACAATCGTCGTTGCACAAAACACGAATCACAGATAAAAAAGCACCTCATTCATGCTTTTTTTGGAACGGTGTTTTGGCGAAAAAATGGTGTGGGTCCTAGTAGTATAACCTGCGTTCTGGTGTTATTCAAACACTAAATGAGTGTTGCTGTTTGGCAATCGTGGAACGCACCATAATGCCAAACGCCACGAAACAGAAGTTGGCTGCCAGGGGATAATAAATCCAACAGAAAAACTATGAAAAGACTTGTCGAACTAAACTCAGATTCTTTCTCACACTACAAGAAAAAGAGTTGTCTGATCAGACAACTGCTTATGTCCAAAATAAGGATACAAAACCATTACTCTATCATTAATTTTCTTATTGTTCTATAAAAGTGTAAGAATATACCGAAGTGACATTAATAATACCCGAATTATGAGGCTATTAAGAGTAAGACAACAAAATCAGGACATGGAAGAATCGAACGGTATTGGCTTGAACTAAAGGTGGCAGACTATTTCAACACATAGACCTGGACGGCAGCAGATTCCTTGGAAAACTGATTCTTTGAATTGATAAGCCCTACTGGACAGTATCTTATTCATAAGTACTCTATGTTTACTATATATATATATATATATGGGTTCTTGTAACAACAAATTTCCACCACCAAGTCCATAGGTTTTCCGTCTCTTGCTAGTAAAAACACAGGATTGTCAAATAACCATTTCATTTAAAAGTTTAAGTTGTTAGGTAAAGCTCTAGAATATGATTTATATTCTCTAACACTTTCCCTCAAGTGAAAGCCCTTTGAACTTGAAACTTGCATATGCCTATATTAACTTGTGCTTTTTTTTATCAAATAGAATGGAGGTGGTGAGATTCGAACTCGTAACTGTTAAGGAACCATCTCACCTAAAAGCTTAAGCTTTTAAGGGTGTGTTTGGCATTGCGATTGCGATTGCGATTGCGGTTGAAAAAAAACAGTTTCAAAAAAAGCGCTTTTACTATGGTGCAAAATAAGCAGTGAAGTGTTTGGTTAAAACTGTGGTTGAGTTGGAGGTTGAAAAAAAAGCAGTTTTGGGTGTTTGGTTACCAAACTTTTCATATTGCTTTTAACTTGTGAAATTACTTTAAAGGGTATATATATATATATATATTACTTTAAAGGGTATATATATATATATATATATATATATATATATATATATATATATATATATTGTAAATTTCATTTATTATAATAATATAATGTAATTAATAATTAATGAAAAAACAATAAAATGACTAATAGATTAATTATTTTTTAAATTTTGTAGATTAGTAATCATAACAATAAAATGTATTGTTATTATTTTAAACTGACTAATATATTAATTTTATACAAAATTAATAGATTATTATTATACAAAATTATAATTATTTAATTATAATTTTGTATATTAATTTTTTTATGTAATTTTGTCATATATAAATTGATATATATATATATATATATATATATATATATATATATATATATATATATATATATATATATATATATATATATATATAACTTCTAAAAACGCGACAGGAGGAGGATCAATTGTAATCTGCCGAGACAAGAGGGACGAGCAGACCAAGGAGGATCAATTGTATATTAATTCTTGTCATTCTCATTTTTGTTTCCATCTGCAAATGTTCTATCAGCTTATTAATCAACTTTCCTTCCAATAATCAACAACATCCAACTCATGTTCCCGTGAACCTGATACACAAACCCACCACGAACTAGAATCCCTCCCAGTTTTTGTCTTCGGAGAGCAAACACCACCGTCAGCCCCGTCGTTGCCACAATCCTCTCCTCCTGTCGCGTTTTTTGGGGACAAGAGAAGGCAGCCGAAGGGTGTGGTTTTTTGGGGACGAGAAGAAGAGAAGGCAGATCGAAGGGTGTGGAGAAGAAGAGAAGGCAGAAGGATAAGGGTGTGAAGACGGGAGAAGAAGAGAAGGCAGATCGTCTTGTCCACGACGATTCTTGGTGCAGACGAGAGAGAAGAAGAGAAGGCAGATCGAAGGCTGTGGAGAAGAAGATAGGCTCGGATGAGAAGATAAGATTTTCAGATGGGTGTAGATTTTCGTCCGTGTAAACCAACGGATATATTTTTAATCGGAGGTATAAACGCAAACAGTGTAAACACAAATCGGCAAGAAATAAGTACCAAAAGTGAGCTTTTTTCCAAACTCGTTTAAGATAAAAAGTGGCCGTGGGACCCACCTGAGAAACCAGCGTTTGGTACTTACCAAACACCTAAATTGTGGTGCGATCTGCAATCGCAGATCGCACCACAACGCCAAACAGCGCCTAAGTGAGGTCCCATAATATGATTTATATTATTCTCTAACACACCCCCTCAAGTGAAAGCCCTTTGGGCTTGAAACTTGCACAGGCCCACATCACCTTGTGCTTGGTTTTTATCAAATAGAATGGGGGTGGTGAGATTCGAACTCGTGACCGCTGGGTCAACAAGGCTCTGATACCATGTTAAGGAACCATCTCACCTAAAAGCTTAAGCTTTTAAGTGAGGTCCCATAATATGATTTATATTATTCTCTAACAGTAACCGCTAGGTCAACAAGGCTCTAATACCATGTCAATAATCCATCTCACCTAAAAGCTTAAACTGTTAGGTAAAGTCCCAAAATATAATTTATATTATTCTCTAATAAGAGCCAAATTTTGGTTATTGTGGGTGTTATCGCCATTGCTTGTGCTGTGGTCACTTCCAGAGAAATGGTGGCCAAGAAGTGCTTTCTCGATCTCTTCCTTGAGCAGCCAAAATACTGGTGCTCTTATCGTTGCTAATTCCCTATTTGGATCTACTCCAAGCATTACCAATGATATTCTAGCCAGGGCTTTCCAGTTGGACAAGTCTGAGAAACTTCAACCTCAATTCTAGAGTACTGTCAAGGATCCTGAACTGAAGAACATTTCCTCCTTTCTTACCAATATGTTCGTCTAGTATTCTTTTGTCTTCGTATTCAATGATTTGTATCATTTATCTGCAACATGCTTGTACTATCATTTCCATAAGTTCTCCAACGGTTATAATCTGATCAGATACTGATGTTTGGTCACTGTAATTCCACACCAACAGTACTGCTTTGTCATAGGTAGAAGATTTAAAATGCCAGGATTGTAAGAGAAGTGTTAAGGAACCATCTCATCTAAAAGCTTAAGCTGTTAGGTGAGATCCCAGAATATAATTTATATTTTTCTCTACCACATCTCCTCAAGTGAAAACATTTTGGACATGAAACTCCACTTTATCTTGTGCTTGATTTTTATCAAATAGAATAAGGATGGTGAGATTTGAAATCGTAATTGCTAGGTTAATAAGGCTCTAATACCATGTTAAGGAACCATCTCACTTAAAAACTTAAGTAGTTAGGTGAAGCTTTTGAATATAATTTATATTATTTTTTTACTGAAAGAAAGACTTGACTCAATGTCATATATAACACCTAAAACTACAAGATTCTCTCAAATTGTTAGCTGTAGAACAAGAAGAATTCCCAGCAGAGAACATTATAACCTGACAGATTAATTATTAATAATCTCTTCAGAATTAGCCAAAGCGTGCTCACAGATGATCCTCTCACTCACAGAAACGCATTGAAGTCCGAATTCAACTTGAAAGGCTTTCCATGTGGATGTGTCCGGCTCTTTCAATTGAGTCAACTTAAAAATTACAATTTTTAAGCTATGTTTAGTTAGTATTTCAAAGTCTCCAGAAGGCGTGGCGTGATGGCAAAGAGCTTGAGATCTGCGCAGCAGGTCTCGAGTTTGAGTCAGGACGTGCACCTCTTGTAAGAGCCTGGAACAACCGGGGTTTTACTCGCTCACCGGGCCCACAAAGTGTGCTTTCCGGGAGATGGGGTTTCCTTGAATAAAAAAAATATATTTCAAAGATAAAAATACAAAAATACAGAAAAAAAAAAAAAAAAAAGCTATGTTTGAGAGCAAAATCAGGTATATAAATTTGTTTATAGACAGTTTTGAATTAAATTTATATTGTTTCAGATAAAGATTAAAAAACAATAACTAAATTACTAAACCCTTTTAAGTGACTCAATTTGTATAGAATGCCAAAGTTGCTTCTGTTTCAAAAACCATACTAATTTTGGTAGATTTTATGTTTTATCCGACGATGGTATAGCCAACTTGGACCAAACATTTATTTTATTTATTTATTTGCAGGAAATGAGAATCCGAAGTGAATTATTGAACGAGCAGTGACTTTGAAAAACAAGACACCTCCACTATCTACTGTCATAATCCTGTCCCAACAACTGCAAAATAAATTTAATCACAATATCCTATCCTAATGCGCAACAATCACTTGCAAAAAAGTTATTTTGTCCCTTAACATCAAATTGATCTCACTCGAGTAGGATAGGATTGGATTTGAACCTGTGATTGGTTGATTGGATTTGAACTTGTGATCGGTGTTAAGCAACTGACTATTCTATTGTTAAGGAATTATCTCATCCAAAAATTTAAATTGTTAAATGAGGTTCCAGAATATGATTTATATTATTCTCTAATATCTATCACTGAGCTACCGAAGTAACAATGGGAGTTGAACTCTATGATTCAGTAATATTCTGTAGCCACCACTCTCAATCTCATCCCTTCCCTGATTCATTTAGCAAGACTTGTCTGTGAAAAATCTTTACCAGTAATTTTTTGATTATTTCTCTCAAACAATACTCCGAAGAATCGAAGTGGATAATCGCATTTTGAAAAATAATCGAAGTGATTATTTCCACTTTCATAGCCATCTCCTTTTCCATGGTCGCTTCCTTTGAGCGACCCAATCAATCATTCCTGGTCGAAAGGAAACTTCATTCCTGGTGGAAAGAATAAACATTGCCTTTTTGCAGTTTTGCACTCATGACACGTTTTTGAGCTAGATAAGATCAAAATTCGTTCCAAAACTATATATATATATATATATATATATATATATATATATATATATATATATATATATATATATCTTGAAATATAAATCAAACACAATGTAAATATATTGTTGCAAAAGCCGCTATATATATATATATATATATATATTTGTAGCGGCTTTTGCAACAATATATTTACATTGTGTTTGATTTATATTTCAAGATATATATATATATATATATATATATACACACACACACACACACACACACACACACACAAAAGGACATTAATATACTTGGTAGATATAAAATAAATAAATATTAAAAAGAAACTAAACCATGTGGCGTTTCCACTGTAGTCATACTCACAGTTAACTGTAGATTTCAACAGTGAAATGACTATTTTGCCCCTCGGTGCGCCTTCGTTTACACGCTGGAGACAGGGCTATTTTTGTTTTTTCAATTTCCTTGCACAGTGTAATGACCTCATTGGGTACAGATAAGACAAAATGCAAGAAAAACCGGCGGGGTTGTTACAGTAATTGCCCAATTTATGTTAACAGTGTAATGACCTCAATGGGCACAGATAAGACAAAATAGAGGCCTTGCCTGGAGGGCTATTTTTGGGTGTTGAATTTTTTGGAAAATGTGTAACTACACTTATAGCCCCACTAAAGACAAAATCGAAGAAATTGAGGCAGGGGTGCTTACGTAATTCACCTTTGTTTTTAAATATTTAATCCGGATTTCTGTACGGTGCGTCCCCTGACGCGTCAGAGCTTTTTCATCGCACGCTCCTGTTCGACGGAGCGTGCGGTGGTTATCGGTCATTGAAAAATCTTCTTCCGGCCTATCTCCGGGTGCGCCTCCATGTGTTCTGTCGCGCGGTGCTGCGCGTGTCATCGGCCGGTTGCTCGGTAGGTGGCGGTGGCCGGTTGAAATAGAATCTATGCATTTCTCTCTCTTGCATAGTAAATTACACCAAATCCCCTTTGTTTTAGCTTATTTCACAGTAGTCCCTTCTCTTTACATTGTGCATTCTGATCCTTATTGCTTTGATAGAAGTTTTGATTTGTTTCATTTGTGTCCTTAAAGTCAAATTAATTATATAATTCGTTTACATTTAAGTCCTTGGTCTTTTAATTTTTCGGTTTGGTTTGAAATCTCTTAATAATTTCGGTCCAGATGTTTTAATTTGTTCACTTTTATCCTTTGATTAAAATTGGTTATATAATTGATTTACATTTCAGTCCTTGGTCTTTTAATTTTTCGGTTTGCTTTGACATTATTGAGAATTTCGGTCCACATGTTTTAATTTGTTCAAATTTATCCTTTGATTAAAATTGATTATCTATTTTGTTTTGATTTCAACTCTTATACTAAAAATTTTAGATTTAGGTCCTTTATTATTTTCAAAAAATCTTCAATTGCCTCTATTTTTAGTTTTTATTATTTGCTCCTTTTTGTACCCAATATTTTTTAATAAAAATTTATTCTTGAACTTAGATTTTTTTTTTTATCATTGAAAAATTAATATTTCTTATTTTTTTTCTTTGTCCTTTCTATTAGTTTTTTAATTTCTTTTTTTTTGATAAAAACTAAAGTTATTTTTTTAACTAATAATATTAATTTATTTTTCTCATTTATTATATTTTATTTTTTGCTCTTTTTCTAGAGTTTGAGGTTTTTTTATTCTTTGATATAATTTTGTTTTTTCCATTATTTACACAATAATAGTAATAATTTTAGATTTTATTTATTTCTTCATCTTTTTTTAAAGTTTTGGTTTTTCTTATTCCTTAAGTAATTTTATAATCTTAATTGTTTTGGCAATAGTAGTTGCAATAATATTTAATGAAAACTAAAGTTATTTTTTTAACTAATAATATTAATCTATTTGTATCATTTATTATATTTTATTTTTTTGCTTTTTTTTTTTTAGTTTGAGGCTTTTTTATTCTTTGATTTAATTTTATTTTTTCTATTGTTTACACAGTAATAACAATAATTTTAGATTTTTTTTCTTTCACCATCTTTTTCTAAAAATTTTGGATTTTCTTATTCCTTGAAGTAATTTAATAATTTTAATTGTTTTAGCAATAGTAGTTATAATAATATTTAATGAAAAATAAAGTTATTTTTTTAACTAATAATATTAATCTATTTTTTATCATTTATTATATATATTTTTTGCTCTTTTCTTGAGTTTTTGACTTCTTTTATTTTTTGATATAATTTGGTTTTTCCCATTAATCACACAATAATAGTTATGATTTCAGATTGTTTTCTTTCTTCATCTTTTTTTATATTTTTTTATTAATACATGCAAACAGTGTTTGGGCAACACTGTAGCTCCTCACACACTACGCTGTATCTTGCTAAAATGTTTTTCAATACAGTTTTCTTTTCCCTTTTTTTTTCTTATTATTCTCTTTTTTTTTTATATAAATCTACACTAAAAACAGAAAAGTATAAATACAAACCAAAAAATTAAAACTATCTCAGAAGAATAAAAAAAAATCAAAGGATTGAGGCTAAACCAAAATCTTTAAAAATTAAAGCTTAAATACAAAATACAAGAAAAAAAAATATTTGTCCCCGTGACAGAGCTAAATTATATCAAAGATTACTGTCGTTGAGCTTCTAAAAATATATTTCAGTTTTTTATATATTCATTTTATTATGTAAAATATGTTTAAAGTAATGTCATGGTATCAGAGGTATTTTCAATTTCTTTCATTTCTGTGCATAGTACAATAATCATAATATCATCAAATAAGACAAAAACAAATATTGTAGGGGTGTCCTGGTGATTTTACTTTTCCATTGCACAGTAAAATAAGGCAAAACAGAAAAGTTACATGCAGTGGTGTTTCAAACATTTCACGTTTGACAATACATGCATAAGAAAGAGTTTCACTCTCATTTTACACCACCAAAGCTAAACTTACTATGTTTTTTAAACGCGGGTTGTATTTAATACAAATAAAAATATCAATAAAAATTAAAAATCTCAACGAAAAGCAAAGATGTATAGATACAAACAAAAAATTTAAAACTATCTTAAAAGGACCGAGAAAATCAAGGGATTGAAACTAAACTAGAGAATAAAATAATAAAAACCAAAATACAAAATAAAATATTATATATGTTAAAACTGGACAAAAAAATTTTTAATCCCTGCAGCGAAGCGAGGGTTTATGACTCGTTTTTTATCATTTCAAAATAAAAATATAAAAGGTATCCTCTGTATATCTTCTTTAAGGTTGTCTTTTGTTTTTGAGTATCAAAATTCAGACTGCTTTTGATGTGTGTTTTTATTTTCAAAATTGTACCCTCCACCATCTTTATTTATTTATTTGCTAGAAATGAGAGAATCCCAAGTGAATTATTGAAATAGCAGTGACTTAAGAAAACATGAGACACCTCCACTGATGATCCTATCCCAACAACAGCAAAAACCAATCACAATATCCTAATGTGCAACACTCAATTGCAAAAAATTCTCTTGTCTCTCAAAACAAAGACCCATAACATCAAATTTCTTGATCAAATCCTCGCCCAAACCATCACAACTGGCTTCACTTACTCCACCCCAACATGGAACTGCCTTATTAGAGCCTACTCTAGAAGCCCCACCACGCCCACCAAAGCCATCCTTGTCTACAACTACTTCATCAAAACATGCTCAACCAGACCTGATAACTACACCTACCCATGTCTACTCAAGGCCTGTTCACGTTTGTTTACTGATTCTAATGGCAAACAAGTGCATACCCATGTGATAAAAACTGGCCTAGATTCTGACATTTTTGTCCAAAATGCTCTTGTGCATCTTTATGGCACTTTCGGAAACTCAACTGATGCTTGCGTCCTGTTTGATAGAATGCCTAACAGAGATGTGGCAAGCTGGAATTCTCTGATGGGCATTTATAATGCCAATAATTCATTCAATGAAGTGATGGTTTTGTTCAAAAAACTGATGTGTGGATGTGTTAAGGCTGATAGGATCAGTTTGGTAATTGTGCTGTCAGCTTCTGCACAGGCACAAATGGAGGGTCTAGAGTATGGAAGGTTAGTCCATGGCCATGTAATAAAAGTGGGGTTTGGATGTTTTTTGGAAGTGAATAATGCGTTGTTGAATTTTTACATTAAGTGCAAAGAGATTGATGAAGCGTCGAAAATGTTTGATGAATTTGTTCACGAGGGAGATGTTGTCTCGTATACGATTTTGATCAATGCTTATGTTGAGATGGGGATGATAGATTTGGCTCGCGATGTCTTTGATGAAATTGTTGATAAAGATCGTGTTTTGTGGAACCTGATGGTGCATGCGTATGTTAAGGCACAGTGTCCGAATGAGGCATTGAACCTTTTCGAGAAAATGGATAGGGAGGGGGTGATACCAGATGAAAATACAATGGTTAGTGTTCTTTTAGCTTGTGCTAGCTTATCGGACCTGCAGTGTGCTCGGCTTGTTCATCGGTTCATTAACCGGAATAGCAATGTAAGGCAGGACGTTTTTCTTAAAACAGCGCTGATTACTATGTATTCCAAATGTGGGAGTGTGGAGGAGGCCTTGGTTACCTTTTATAAGATGGAATTCAAAGATGTTTTTACTTGGACTGCAATGATTGAAGGGCTTGCAAACAATGGGTATGGGAATGAAGCTTTGGATATGTTTAATCGGATGGAAAATCAAAGAATTAGGCCAAATGAAGCCACGCTTGTTTCAGTTTTAACAGCTTGCATCCATTCTGGGTTAGTTAATGAAGGTTGCCAATTGTTCAAAAGTATGGTCAGTGATTACAAAATGCAACTGAAGATGGAGCACTTTGGCTGTCTAATTGATCTGCTAAGTAGAGCGGGACTTTTGCATCAGGCAGAAGAGTTCATTCAGCTGCTGCTACCTGAGGAAAGGCTCATAGCTTATAAAACTTTGCTGAGCGCTTGCATTAAGTATTCAGAATTTGATTTCGGAAAGAAGGTTGCAAATGAAATGTCTAAGTTGAGCTCTAATAGCCATGAAACTCATATCCTACTATCCAACTTCTATGCCCTGGCAGGTCAATGGGCTCAGGTTGCAGAGACTAGAGAATCCATGGATGGATTTAACACAAGAAAGGAGCCTGGCATGAGTTTTGTGGATGTAAAACCGTGATGTGAAGTTGTGAATGTTTCTTGGATTGAGTGGTTGATAGATGGAAGGACAGAACTCCATTCTTCATCTGTATTTAAGCAACAGAATCATGTTTTCATCATACAGAGTGTAAAAGCCGGACATTTCGTTGAAGAAAAACTTTGTGAAAATGTGAATCATGTTTTCAACAGAATCATGATTTCATCATATAGTCAGGCCTCACCTTTTACCAGATTGCAACACATTGTGAATCAAAACGATTCTAAGGCTCAAGACGACCAAATTTGGCTGAAAGTGTCCACAGAAACGTTGAACCACCTCAAGCACATGCATTTGACAGTTCTTTTGCAGTATAGATAAGCTTAATGTACCTGCACTGAACATTTCTATTGGTCTACTAACAGTTGACAGAACTAAAAATGTAGACCTGATGAAGCTTCTTAAACTGAAATAAAACCAAGACATGTGTGAATGCAGAAAATTTCCAAAAATTAAGCACTGAAAGTATTTATGAATCTTAATTCCGTGTCTGTAAATTTACAGTTCAGGATACAACACCTCAAGTTGGAATCCCAACAAAAAGGTTGTAAATTGCTGACAAGACACAGCATTTTTGATACAGCTTTGATAGTTGAAGAACACTTTCCCCAGAAGCAAAAACTGCCAAAAAAAAATGTAAAAAACAAGGACCCTATTTGAAAAAAAGATCACAAAGATCCTAGCTTGGAATTGAAGCAGGGGAGCTATTCACAGGCTCATTTACACATCTGTATCTTCCAACCAATTTTATCATCAAACACGATGCAAGTGTAAGCACGAGAGATAGACTCCGACCTCCTACAAGTCCAGCAAGGGCAACAAAAAAGAGAATCAGGTAATCTGAACTGCCCTTTTTTTCTATTTTCCCCTTTTCAACTACAACCACTTCCATTTTAGCCTGCCATCCAGTGCTAGAACTAGAAATTCCCTGGTAAGATTCTTTTCCTTTTCTCTTATTTATTCCCTCTTCTTCTTCTTCTTCTTCTTCTAGCAACTCTGATAGCAATGCTTTGCCTTTGTTTTCAAACCCTTGTTTATCACCATCTTCTAGCCCTTCAATTCTCCCCTCATCGTCTCCCCAACAACTAGATGATTGATCACTACCAAAATCTTGTTCTTTTTCATTATTCTTCTTTGCCTTCTTTACAGCGCGCAACTTCTTGGGCAACAATTTCTCTATAATCTTTCTACTGATCCTAGAGTTTCGGCTCTTCTCTTTTTCACATACCAAAACTCCACTTCTATCTTCCTCTATCTCCACTATGCTCATCTTTTTCCCATCACAACTGAGTAAATCCATTCTTGATTCGGTTCCCCTATTTTCTTCGACTGGCACAATCATATCAAAATTAAATCCTACAGCTTGAATTTCCCCAACAGAAGACTTCATTCCAAGAGTCTCAATCAAATCACATGAATCAACCCCTCTAACATCTTCTTCTTCATCTATTTCTTGAATGATCAATCCTTTACTCGAATCTTCACATTTCCTTGCCCCTTTCAACATAAAAAATGCTGAAGAAACCCTTCCGACAAAAGGTTCTAAGACTGGAACTACATTCAAACATGGTTTCAAGAAGCACAACACATGTTTTCCAACATGTTCGAGAAAAATAAGCACAAAAGCAGACATTGTTATCCCAACAACAAACCTTTTAGTACTTAAACCCAAAACCAACACCAAAAACATCTTCAAAACAACAAATAGCAAACGTTTCTCTTTCTCATCCCAATATTTCTTATCAGTAACCATAACATTATCAACATCATCAATACCTTCAACAACAGGCGATAACTGACTCACCAATTCACAAGCATCAAAACTTTCCAAGTTCTCCAAATTCTGAATAGGCTCTGGTACATCCACCAAGTCTCGAGTAGTTGATAAAGGAATAGGATCAGAGATTACAAGTTCCTCCTCCACCTCTTGCAACTGCTGTTGTCTTCTTTTCTTCTTCTTGGCAGATGGTTTCCTTAACCTTTCACGGTTCTTGTGAAAGAGATCAATAAGAGAAGTAGGGAAACCAGTCTCGACAACAAGGGAATTCCCTCTTTTAGGTGACTGAAGATCTGCCACAAGACGTGAGAATCTTGAAACTCTGGTCTTTTTCCATGGCAAAGGCATGTTGGGGTTGGAAAAGATTGGATTTTGAAGGATGCCCAGATGGGGATTTTCTCTAAAAGTGAAGAATTTGAAGAGAATTGGTGTGATCTTGTTCCCTGACAAGCATCCTATGAGATTGTCTAGTTTTGTGCTTTCATTTTTCTGAACAAGGGAAAGAAACCGAGGGGATTATAACTACAAAGAGAGACAAAAGCACGACAGCTAAAAGGATAGTGAGAGGAAATGCCGTGGAAAATGTTAAGAAATCACTGTGCTGACGCGTGTGAACTGTTGGATTTGTTGAAAATCAAAGCTTCGTTGAACTTCAAAGGTTTGTTTCTGTTTTGCTGTCTTTTTGTGTGTAGAGAATTAAGGTTGTTATTTTGTGCTGTTTCATGAGCGGTGATTCTGGAGTTCATGAGGATTTGTACTTTGTATTCACGTGTAATTACAGGGTGAAACAGGGGAGAATATAGCTTGGCAAGAGGATCTATTATTGATTATTATTAAGAATATATGGAAATAATTTTTTATATCAATAAATTTACTTAAAGCATGAACACATGATGGGGTTTTAAATTTGAGCATAAGCGTTGGTACTTGGTAGAGAGAAGATATTTAAGAAAAAGGTGTAAAACCCATTTCTCCCGGAGCTCCGCCATGATTGGATTCCATTAAGAAAAAAAGTTAAGCATTTCATATAAAAAATTAAAAAAAAATTAACCCATCATTCTTGCAAGCCGCCTCAATAGGCGAGAAGATCTAATCCACATTTAACACGACCATCCAATCAATGGACTCAACCTGGATATTTCCTAAATGGGACCCAAATCCCATTTTGAATTCAATGCTGGGAAAACCAATCATCAAATATATATAAAAGGGGGAGTTTTTTTTTTAAATTTAATTAAATAGTTTGAAGATATCATATTGGGACCCAAATCCCATTTTGATCAGATTCAATGCTGGGAAAAGCAACCATCAAATATATATAAAAGGGGGAGTTTTTTTCTTAAATTTAATTAAATAGTTTGAATATATCACAGTGGGATAAGTTTCTGATAGAGAGACAAGGAAAATATAAAATATTCAATTTTATAGATTTTTGTTATTTATTATCATAGATATATAATCGAATTTAAAAAAGTGAGATAATACAAATATTAAAGACAATTTAGGGGACAAAAGTGGAAGAGTACATGGAGATGGGCACGCGCTTGAGCGAGAACGAGTGAAGACAGGGACATGGCATGGCCCAGTCACTTGTTAATGCAGTTTAATCATTAATGGGATATTCGTGTTTTAAAAGTTTTTTTTTTGAAAAAAGATTATTCTTTTTTTTATTTAATAGTTTTAGATTATTTTAAAATATTATTATAAAAATAATTTTTATAAAATAAAAAAAATATTATTTTATCCACCCCAAGCTAAGCACATGGGAATTATGGTCTTTTTGGTTGCCTTCTCTGTAATAAAACCCGTGGTCTTCCAATTTTGTTTCCAGCTGTGGAACACGGTTCTCTATTACAATTAAACAAATCATGAGTTCCTTTTTAATTTATTTATTTATGTATTAGCGTGTTAATCTCAGTTTATTATAAAACATCATTGTTTTGTTTAAAAAAATTCAGAAGAAAACGAATCATGTCGGTTTAATTTTCTAAACATACTTTATATCATCTTAAATTAAGAAGAAAGCTAAAGAAGATCGGCCCTCAATTGTTCACCAAGACTAAAATCATTGTAGACTGACAATTTATTCCTGTGCTTCGCACGTTAAAGTTCTATCCCCGAGGCCAGGCCTGGCCCATTGATATGCGTTCCATTGAAGAACATAAGCACAATGATCCAACATAATTTGTGTACGGGCCACTACAAACTAAGCCCAACCAAACTTTCTGAGCATGAACAACAATTATATTTCACTACCATAAAAAAAATAAGTTCTATCCAACTCCTCCTCTCATCTTGACATGAGTTTGCTCATTTGCTTTTTGGTGTTACCTTATTCAATGAAGCTTGGAAGAAATGAACTTCCCAAGCTTGATCTCATGAAACTTGGTATGGATAAATAAATATTTTTTCTATGTAGATTACACATGAAACTAGGAGTAATCTACATGATATTAAGTGTATAATTTTAAAATCTAACTCAAAAATCAACTTAAAATAAACACGAGTTATTAATAAGAATCCAAATAAATAAATAAAATAAAATATATCCAATAGATTAGATCAACTCTTTTTTTTTTTACCCTTATAAATTTAAAACAATTGCTAGTAATTGAAAAAGGAAAAGAGAATGGGATTCAAATGTCAACATTCACTTTAAAAGATTCTCTTGATCTAGCTTCTCTCTCAATATCTATTGTCTTATAGCAAATCATAATTTTCAGTATCACATGTTACTTATTTCATCAAACACATTGTAAAATTGTCTCCATGTAAACAATACCTTGATTAAATTTCTAATTGGTATTCATGGGAAATTAAATATTTATTAGACTTTGAATTTCAAAATTTAATCTAATTGCCATGAATAAGCTATGTATATACCGTCAATCATTTATTCATTTATAAATTTTGAAAGTCAGAATTCTAAGCATTACAATCAACAATCAGTCAAATTAACAATAACTAACCTTGTCTTAAAAAAAACCCTTCATTAGAATAAAGATCAAAGACAACATTATCCAAAACAGTTGATGGAATGATGTCTGAAGTTCTAGAGGGATAAACTTGGAAGACAAAACCCCCAAACATCGAAGAGATTCCACCTTCCATAAGACTCTTACATGACAACAAAGAAATGAGGTTTTTTAAAAGGTTCTCGAATAAGCGACCGATAAATCAACCCAAAAGCCAGAGACTCAAAGAACCCTCCTTTATATCCTCCTCCCACGTTCCTTCCTCTTCGATTCCCTCTCCCCTTAAGATCCACCAAGAACACCAAAAACCCATTTCTAAAACCTGAAAAAGGTCCAAACTTTGGTGCCAAAAATGAGAGAAATTCTTCACATTCAAGGAGGTCAATGTGGGAACCAAATTGGGGCCAAGTTTTGGGAGGTGATCTGTGATGAACATGGGATTGATCAGACAGGGAGATACAGCGGGGATTCAGATCTTCAATTGGAGAGAATCAATGTGTATTACAATGAAGCAAATGGTGGAAGATATGTCCCACGTGCTGTTCTTATGGATCTCGAACCTGGTACTATGGATTCAGTCAGATCTGGTCCCTTTGGACAGATTTTTAGGCCTGATAACTTTATTTTTGGCCAATCTGGTGCTGGTAACAACTGGGCTAAAGGGCATTATACTGAAGGAGCTGAATTGATTGATTCTGTTCTTGATGTTGTCAGGAAAGAAGCAGAGAATTGTGATTGCTTGCAAGGTAAATTTTTCTCTTTATTCTGTGTTTTTGTGATTTTTTTTATAAACGGGTTTTTGTTTCTCTTGATTGGATCTTAACGGGGTTTGATTGTTTTGTGAGAAAGTTGACGGGTTTTTTGATTGTATCTGACATAAGATTCAGGTTTATAGAGGTTTTTCTTGGTTTGTGAATTTTTCTGTTGATATTTTATTAAATGAAAATGGGAAAATGGGGGGCTTTTCTTTTTAATCTTCTTTAGTTTTCCTGGGAAATTTGCTGGATCTTTAATCATACTTATATTGGATATTTAGGGATGAATTTGATCATTTATGCTGGTGCCTCCTTGTCTTTTGTCCTTTCGTGGTTTTCGACGGCTTTTAAGCTTTAATGCTGGACTGAATACTGTTTTCTGCTTCAGCTCACTGTTCCATATGCTATGATAGTTCAATTTTTTTTCAGCTGGATACTTGTGTTTTCGATTTTCACTTCTGATGATAGATAACGAGAAAACTGTTTTCCGGGCTGTGAACTCAAATGTTCTTTATATACTCAAGTGTGGTCTGACACTCTCAGTTGGAAGTTTAGTTTCTGTCGTTTTCATGATTGTGTTTTTTGCTAGCGATTTCTCGTGCTCCTCTTAATGTATGGTCATTTAATTGCTGTGCAATTATTGTTATTATGGTTTCAGTTTTCCTGCCTGTTTCAAGCATCATTTAATATATTTGGCGGAACAGGATTTCAAGTTTGCCATTCATTGGGTGGAGGCACTGGTTCTGGCATGGGAACTCTTCTTATTTCTAAAATCCGGGAGGAGTATCCTGACCGCATGATGTTGACATTTTCTGTTTTCCCTTCTCCTAAGGTATCTGACACTGTTGTTGAGCCATACAACGCAACCCTTTCTGTCCACCAGCTTGTGGAAAATGCCGATGAATGCATGGTCTTGGACAATGAAGCTTTGTATGACATCTGCTTCCGCACTCTCAAGCTCGCTACCCCGACTTGTAAGTTAATTGAAAATGCTCTCTTTGAACTGAAAAACATAATTTAAAGATTTTAAATCCAGCATTGATTAAAGGAACCATTTAGCTTTTCCTCCCTAAAGATTGGGAATGAATATTGAGAAGGGAAACAATAATAAAATGCTTAGTCCGTGGTTGGCTGCTCACTAGTCGTTCTCATTGGTGGTAGCCAGAGAATTGATTGCTTGTGACTTATTTTTTATTGATAGTAACTCCACATGGTTTGCTGGTCTCTCCATATCTCAAACCTAGACAACCACCATCCATTTATGCCCCACAAATAAAGATGACAACAACTTTTATCGTATAATCCCTATCTAAAGACGATGCATTATCTTTAGCTCAATAGTTTGATTGGAGATAATACAAATTTATTACACATACACAGATACATAATCTGTACACACAAGCATATGCATGTATATTCCATTTAAGATTTTGAAGCAACATGATCTGATTCTGGCACCATGTTTTTGTTTTGCCATGTACCAGTTGGTGATCTCAACCACCTCATTTCTGCTACCATGAGTGGTGTCACATGCTGCCTTCGCTTCCCTGGACAGCTGAACTCTGACCTCCGAAAGCTTGCAGTTAACCTTATCCCATTCCCTCGCCTTCATTTCTTCATGGTTGGATTTGCACCCTTGACATCAAGAGGATCACAGCAATACCGTTCTCTGACCGTGCCTGAATTAACCCAGCAAATGTGGGATTCCAAGAACATGATGTGTGCTGCCGACCCACGTCATGGTCGCTACCTAACCGCTTCAGCCATGTTCCGTGGCAAGATGAGCACTAAAGAGGTCGATGAACAAATGATAAATGTACAGAACAAGAACTCTTCATACTTCGTTGAATGGATCCCCAACAATGTAAAGTCCAGTGTCTGTGATATCCCGCCTAGAGGTCTTAAGATGTCATCAACTTTCATTGGCAATTCAACTTCAATTCAGGAGATGTTCAGGCGTGTCAGTGAGCAATTCACAGCCATGTTCAGGCGGAAAGCTTTCTTGCACTGGTACACAGGTGAGGGTATGGATGAGATGGAATTTACCGAGGCCGAGAGTAACATGAATGATCTGGTAGCTGAGTACCAGCAATACCAGGATGCAACTGCTGATGATGAGGAGTACGAGGAGGAGGAGGAAGAGGAAGTTGATGCATAAGATAGCTCGAAATTCTTTTCGGCATGTCTGAAGTTTGTATTGTATTTACTCTATTTAAGTGAGTGAGTGATTATGTTTGTGTTGGTGGGGGGTCAAATTAGTTTGACCTGTTGATGTGAATGGGTTGTGGGATCTTTCTTGTATTAGTATTGGAGAGTGGATTTTGGTGTCTGCTTTTGTTTTTTAATTTGATTGACGAGTGTTCGGTAACAGTAGGGGTGTAGACGGACGGTTCAGATTTGGGTTGGGCCAAAAATACTATCTGGAATTTTTAATTTATAGAAATCTTGATCCGGACCAAACTGAACTAGTTTGGTTTGTTTATATTTTATCTGGTTATTTCGGTTTAATTAGTTGATCATATTTTTTAACATCTCATGATAATAAACTTGCATCTTTATGAGATAACAATATTTGGCATCGTTGATCTACTATTTTACTGCACAATTAAGCTTCCAACCCTTTAGCACCCCTTTTTTTCCTAGAGCCTCACTCGAGTTTTAGAATAGCTAGCACCCCGTTACCCTAACAACTCTCAACCTAGCATTAACATCAGGAGATAAACATTTTTTGATGAATTTTGAAAACAACAAGTAGTTTTTTTAAAGATTTTAAATCCTAATCTTTCTTCTCCAATATGGTCAAAGAGCAGCACCATCTTTAAACGTTTTTTTTAAAGATTAATTCATGAATGACAAAATCAATCTATATAATTGCAATATAGCCAACCAAACACTTTGTCTTCCCTCAATTTTCTTTGATGACTTTCTCAACATCTAAGAAAGTCATCAAAGAAAAAAAATTATAATATAGCTTGAAAAGAGAAAATTGCAAAGAGGAAAACAAAATAAACAATAATAAAAAAAATTGACACTGTTTTGTTTGTTTATTATTAAATTTAATAATAATATATTCCTAAGCCCAATTCTTCTATTATGTAGCCCAAGAATTTCCTCTTATATAGAACAAATATGAACTTGACTAATTGGTTAAAATGAATATGAATATGTATTTTTGAATATGAGAGTGTATTAAATTATCTATAAACAATAATGCATCTAATTATAATAAAAATCATAAAGATATAAATTTTAGTTCATAAAATCTTTACAACAAATACGCACTTGCGAATCAAAATGAATCGAAATAAATATCTTCAAATATGAGATCATATTAAATAATCAATAAACAATAATGCAACTAAATATAACAAGAACCATGAAGATACAAGTTGCTTTTAAATAAAATATTTTCAAATCTAGGAGTATTGTTAATAATAAATGGTTGCTCAATTCCTTAAATTGGTATACCTATTTTTTTTTTGTAGAAACTCAAG
This sequence comes from Salix purpurea, assembly GCA_027405865.1. Classification (NCBI taxonomy): domain Eukaryota; kingdom Viridiplantae; phylum Streptophyta; class Magnoliopsida; order Malpighiales; family Salicaceae; genus Salix; species Salix purpurea. The sequence continues at coordinate 29,484,401 of JAOWLH010000002.1, forward strand.
GCTAAAAACTATTTTAAATAAAAAACTAACAACTTTATATTATTTTCTAACATATGTTTTAAAAGTGAAATTTTATTGGAGTTGAAATTTCTCAAGTTTAATCTATGAAGTTAATTAGATTGAGTAGGATAATGAAATTTAAAATCGTAATTAAAGCTATAAAGTCATATCAAACAACCATATCAATCCAAAATCTTAAACTTAATTTATTAGAAACAATAATTTTATAATATTCATTAACAAAAACAAAAAAATAGGGTAATCTCGTAACCTCAGTTACTAAGGGTAAGTCTTGAAGTGGATGGTGATTTAAACCACCAACTAATTGCAAATAACCAGGGAATTCCAAACATTCAAATGGCTTCCAATATTATAAGCTTTTTATATTGTAATGTAAATTGCTCGATGAATACTTCTATAATAACAATGTCATCAGTTTTGTATGATAACTATTTATAGTATATACTAGTCAAATGCCCGCACTACGTTGCGGGCGTAGTGCTGACGGAACTAATAATTTTTACCATTATTGAAATTAAAATATAATATTTAAACATGTAAAATTTGATATAATGAAAAAGATCAACATACTCTATCATAACAACAGTAATATCGAAGTCTTAACTTCTAAAATTATCATCACTATTACTGTCAAAATAATAAACATTATTAAACAAACCTGAGAAAAAAAATGAATAAAAAAACATGTAAGAACAAAAACTAAAATTATTATTATTATTATTCTTAATATCAATATTATTATTGCTTTAATAACGTGAAAAAAAAAAATGAAATTAAATCAAAGGCTGAAAAGAAGCCTAAAAACATTAACAAAAGAGCAAATAAAAAAAAATGATAAATACAATAAAAATTATTGATTGACAAAAATAATATACCTGGGAAGAAAAAATCATGGTGCGTGTAAACTGACCCGGACACCTCGGTTAAGAAAAAAAAATATAAGTGGCAAAACAAAATAGGGAAAAAGATTTAAAAAAAAATGGATCCGGAGATTAGTCATGGTGCGCGTAAGTTGGCCCGGACACCTCAGTTATTAATTTTTTTTTGTAAAAAAAAACAACAACCAGTTATTTTAAAAAAAAAACCATTCATTTTTTTTAAAAACAAAACAGTTCTTGAAAAAAAAAAAAACAAATCAGAAACAACAACCAGTTATTAAAAAACAAAAGACCCTTAACTTCTAAAATTATCATCACTATTACTGTCAAAACAATAAACATTATTAAACAAACCTGAGAAAAAAAATCAATAAAAAAAACATGTAAGAACAAAAACTAAAATTATTATTATTATTCTTGATATTAATATTATTATTGCTTTAATAACGTGAAAAAAATGAAATTAAATCAAAGGCTGAAAAGAAGTCTAAAAACATTAAAAAAGAGAAAATAAAAAAATAAAAAAAATGATAAATACAACAAAAAATATTGATTGAAAAAAAAATATATCTGGGAAGAAAAAATCGTGGTGCGCGTAAACTGACCCGGACACCTCGGTTAAGAAAAAAAATATAAGTGGCAAAACAAAATAGGGAAAAAAATGTAAAAAAAAAAATGGATCCGGAGATTAGTCGTGGTGCGCGTAAGTTGGCCCGGACACCTCAGTTATTAAATTTTTTTTTTTGTAAAAAAAAACAACAACCAGTTATTTTTAAAAAAAAAACCATTCATTTTTTTTAAAAGAAAATGGTTCTTGAAAGAAAAAAAAACAAACCAAATCAGAAACAACAACCGGTTATTAAAAAACAAAAGACCTTTTTTTTTGAAAAAAAAAAAACAGTTCTTTATATTATAAAAAAAAAATCCAAATCAGTTTTGCGGCCGGAGCGGTTCGAACTTGTGCGCGCCAATGCTGGCAGCGTGAGGACAACTGCTCGGCCACAACCTTTGCTTTGTCTTTTCCACCATAAAAAATACAAAAAGAAGGCCTGTGTAAAAAAAAAGAAAAAAAAAAGGAAGACGAACGCACGCAAAGTACGGAGGAAAAACGGCCAGTCTACAGTGCTGACGTCATATCCTCCTTTAGTATATGTTAATGTAATTACCATTAATTATAAATTTGTATTTTTTATTTTTGAATGGTGTAATTTGTCATTGTAAAAACAATAAATATTGCAATAGCTATAGAAAAGTTACAACCTATACAACTTTTTATTGTGAGGGCCAAATTTAACTTTTAGAATTTTTTAGAGACCACCACAGGCCATAGAGACAACTTTTAAGTTAGAATATAGTTCTACATTTTTCAACCAAGTACAAAATGAATTGGAACGGATCATATCTTAGAATCAATGATAGCTCAATCTTGGGGTTCTCTTAGATATTACCATACAATAACATATCACTTAGACTTCCTTCACACTATATTGGAAATTGTTTGCCTTAGTTTATGTCCTTTTTGAAGGATTATAAAACATTTATATTCTTTGTGATATTATCATTATTAAACACTATCAACCATTTTTATATAACATACATCCATGCCTCTATATTGGACAAAACAATATTAAAAAATACCATCAACTTCTTCTTCTTTATAAATTTGTGTGATTTTTCAAAAACATTACATAATGTATTTTGAAAAACTCTACAAATTGAATTTTAAGATTGGTGCAATAAGAATTGCCTAAAGATATGCAGAATCAACTCATTTATTGATTCACACGCGTCAATATTAGTTTTTAACATCTCAAAATATTTTTTTTTCTTTTTAGAATGAGATCGAGAATCTTTATTACGGTTACGATGATAATACATAAAATCTGATTTCTTGTTCATCTTTTCTCTATAAAGAAAAGCTACAAGATATCTAGATTCTTTTAACCTACTAAACTACCCATAAAAGGCTCGACTACCCAACATACTTACAAAAAAGCCAAAAACATAAAGCGAAAGTAAATCCAGGATTTAATTTTCTTTCCACGCCAATTACTTAACCACATCTCCATAGATTCTCTGTTTTAGTTGAAGGTTTTGCTCAATATTCAGAGAGTTTGGCTTGCTTCAACATTTAAAAAATAAGAAGAAAATGAATAAGAACATACACGAAAATTGTGTGTGATTCATAAATCAAAAAAGAAATTATTAGAGTGAGAGAATTACCCCAACATAAACAACAAGTTTCTCCTTGAAATTGGCATGTTCTGCTTTGAGTTTTTGAAAAGACGCCTTGCCACTATAACATTTATGGATAAATAATTTACTATATTTTTGTTTTTACACAAAACATTATTAATGATACTTTAAAAGTTATAAAGTATTTATGAATTTTACCTTTCCATATCCCCATCACGAAATTGTTTTCTAAGTGTGCTTATTTCACCATTGATTTTTGATGCACCAATGCTACAAGAAATTTGTTATGCTTATGAAACACCATACAAAAACATAATTTTGTAATAAATCATCTAATGTATTTTTACTTACCTAGCACTACTACCTTTAAATCGATACATCATTCTCTCCATGATAGGATAATCAACTGGGCTTGTCTCCCTAAGAAAACAGAACAAAAAAGATATCATCATCACCATTTTTGTTAAGAAAGACCAGAAAATCAAAGAAACATGCATAATTTCAATTAATTAGCATTGTACTTACAAGGCCTTCTCAATAGAATCAATATATCTTGTTGAATCCCTTAAAAACAAGGTAAAAACATTTTCAATGAAATCAGGATCATCTTCATTTTCAAGAGTCTCAAGATAACTCACTTGTTCGTGATCCAGAAGTCCCTACAATAATCAACATGCAAATTTAAAACGTTAGTGTAATCTTCGTTAATTTATGGATTGAAGAAAAAAAACATAAATGAGATTTTCCTTGGTGAAGAAAGACCTCATCAAAGAGTGATTGCCTCATGATGCTAAGTTATTGGCGCAAGGGAGTGCTAGCCATTCTGAAAGTAATGAAAAGAACAAACTCAAGATTACTTAAGTGGAGGCTCTATAGAAAGGGAAAAAGGATAGAAAGCTTAATTGTGTAGTGGAATGGTAAACCAATAGGACTATATATAGGCCAAAATGAAGCAAGAAACTAACATTTGTCATCTAACATGCAAATATTGTTGCTTTTTATAGCGATAAATTACACAATTTAAAAATGGAATACATAAATTTTCAGTTGGTGGTAATCATGTATATACCATAAATAGCTATCATGCAAATCATCTGACATTGTGATTATCGAGGTGTCCGTTGAGCAATTTATACACTATATTTAACAATAACAAAAATAAATCATAAAAAGAAAGAAAAATGGTAATTAGAATAGTAGAATCAATCTCACCAACCAACCATGATGTCATAAACTCTAAAGAGCATAATGTAGATCTTATAATAATGTATGCAGAATTCAATGGATTTAAAAAAGAAAAAATAAGATCGCAATCATCACACTTTTCCCAAAAACTCAATAAGGAAAATATTTTGACAAAAAAATAATAAAATATAAATTATAGTACATTATCATTATATTTTTGTTTTTCATGAACATAAGATTGATTGGCCTAAAGACTCAAATTTAGTTCTACAATTGTTCTTAAACATTTTTAATATTAAAATCTTATAAATTTATATGGAGACAAATGAGGACTTAAGAATCCATTAAAACTAAATAAATATAAGTTGCAATGTATAAAACCTACAAAAAAGACACGCATTTAACTTACTTATCAAAATAAATCTAGATAGTTATTTTCAAATCTAAAAGTGGCAAATAATCAAAGGTATAACTCAATGCCTTTATCTTGTCATACACTTTGACTGATGCTATAACTTCTTCCACCTTAGCACATCAAGGTCTCTTGTTTCTTCAATAATAGAAATAAAAGACTTATATCTTCTGCTTAGGCTCATTAACAACTTATGCACTATCCTTATTTCAGGTACATCCTCTTCATGTGATTTCAAGTTGTTAATAGTTTCGAAAAACTTAGCCAAATACTAATCAAGGCCTTCACCATCTTCCATTCTCATGTATTCAAACTCAGCTCTTATTGCTTGCAATTTTACTGATCTCACCTTTTTATCTCCTCTGAATTTTCTTCTTAATATATTCCGTGCTTCTTTTAACAGTTTTTTCATTTCTGATTCTTGGAAATAGTTCACCAGATAATACTCCTTGTATGAGACTCAATGCCTTGGTATTTTTTATCTTGCTCTCTCTCGAAACAGTTTGTGCTTCTCCAGGTATGCTTCCAGTTTCATCTTCTTCCCTCTCAGATTCATCTACCAGTCCAGAGTTTGATTTCATACCAAACTCAATTACATCCCATAAATCATATGCTATGAGAACTATTTCCATTTTTACTGACCAAAAATCATAGTTCACACCATTAAATTGTGGTGTTCATATATCTCCACTTATCACCATTTTCTTTTCTGTAATCCACAGTTTTTAGTCCCTTGTTGATCAAGCTAATGCTCTGATACCATGTTTGTTTTTAATTGTGATTTTTTTTTATTTGCAAGTGAGTTTGATTGATTTTTAGAAGAAGAAAAGATTGCCTAAAGGATTGAAGAAGAGAGGAGGAGTAAATGCAGAAGAAGGTGAGTATTTCTTATTGCTTATAAAGTGTTTGATAAAAGTCCCCTTATATACTATTGGGGTAGGACACATGTTTTGTATGTCTGTAACAACCTGTAACTACCATGCTTAGAAATAGAAAAGAATTCAATTACATTTTCTCTTCTTTAGTTCTACGACTAGTTACAAGTAACAGAATTGTAACTAACCGTTTTCATGCTATATAACAAAAATTAATCGTATCTTCTTCTTTGCTGTCAATGCACTTTTCTTCAAGTCTTCTACATGTGTTTGTTAAGACTGGTAAGCAACTTATTTTCCAACAAAAGGGAGCATCCTCTCCCAGCTCCTAAACGTTTCATGTCCTGGCGTCCTCCATTGAAATTGTCCGGTGATTTTTCTCGCGATATAAAGTCATGCAAACCATAAGGACAATTGAATGTTTTTGTACCTGCCGATGGAGTAAATTAGTTGTTGTTGTTGTTGCTTCGAATGACAATAGTTGCACTACCACCGGAATCACCTGCAACGTGTATCGAGATCAGGGTTCATTAGGAGGATTTGTCCACGCACACCACTCTAAGAATCATTTAATCCCTAAAAAACGCATCATTTTTTGTTGATCTTGTTGTGCCCCATGTACTACATCGCTATAGGAACTTAGTTCATCCCATAGGTCTTTTAATTTTGTGTAATAGGCAGAGAAAAAGAGTTGTTCTTGTCGAAGATAGGCAATATCTCACTGAATTTTGAAGATGCGAGGTGCGTTGCTTTGAGAGAATCGCTCATGAAGGTCTTCCCAAACTTTGTTAGCGGAAGAGTAATATATAACACTATCTAAAATTTCTGGACTTAGAGTGTTGACGATCCAAGAATGAACCATATCATTACATCGAGACTAAGCCGCATAACCTTCAAGATCTATTATTTTTGAAGGTGCACTGATTGAGCAATCTACGAAACCCAGTTTGTTCTTTGAGTTTTTTGTTATTTCCAAGTAGAATAATTATCTCCTTTCAAAGGTTTAGAAATCAAAACCTAACCTGGATGATCTGAATGATGAGTGAAATAAGGATTTGAAATATTCAATCTTGAAATATCCATATTAGGGTCCGCAATTTCTTTGCTAGGAAAAGGTGTTGGTGGTAATTCATCAAAGTGCAGTGATGAACCATGATCTTAGTTATGCTCTCATACCATGAAAAGATGGAGGAGGTATTGAATTTCCCTTTATTTGGAAGACTCCGAGGCCATTTCTAAGGTTTTTTACACACCAAAAAACTCCTCTGTCTTGCAGTTCTCATTACAAAACGGTAGGTTCAAGCCATCTGCAGTCCCAAACCTCTTGGCATTGTTACAACAACACATGTATCACAGGTTCAGTCTGCCATTTATTGTTCCTGAAAACATCATTTATAATAAATTATGAAGCCTAACTCCCAATCAATCTAATGTTAAAGGACCTAAAAAGTTAACCTATTGAACCTGTAATCCTAGTCATAAGATCAAGATAACCTCATGGAAAGCAAATTAAAATAAAGTATGAATCTTAATTCTTAATGAATTCAATATCAAATGATGAGATTAAAAAAGAAATTAATTAATCCGGATTATCAAACCGAGATAACCCCATAAAAAAATAAAAAAATATCTGACTTAACTCGGTTAACTTATCAAATTCATGACTTTGATCATGAGACTAAAATAACCTCATAGAGAGCAATTCAAAATAAATTATGAAATTTTATTGTTAATTGTCAACCTAGGTTAACCATTAAGCCCTATTTAGATGTCATGAGACCAGGTTAATCTACTATTATAAGAATAAACTAAACAAATCATGGGGTCTAATTTTCATTAGAACACAATATTAAATGATGAAGTAAAAAAAATTAAAAAAATGAGTTAGACCGTAAAACCCATAACTCGGACCATAATAAACAATAAGCAAACATTATGCCATTGGTTTTTTAAGGTTCAGACACTTGAAAAGAAACACAATTGGGCAAACAAACACGTGCCCTTATTTCTCACAATAATTAATGACTAAACATGAAACATTACATGGGTAGACATTAGAGATACCCTTATTTTTTGAAGTTCACACGACAAACTTTTTTAAATAGACAAGTCCATATATATCCTTCTTTTAGCAGTTCTTTGGCAAAAAATACTTCCACCAATTAAAAATATTTGCGGCAATCCTCAGCTACTTTGAGATACCTGCAAAACCAATTCAAGCATGGCATACACATTATTATTGAGTGAAACAAAAACACTAAAAGAGAGGCATGAAATCAAGTTGAATCAGCAGCACCTCTGACTGAGCACTCGTTGAACCATTTGTTTTTCAATCAAATTTTGTGGTCAACTTTGGACATTCATCCACCGTCAACAGCATCTCCGGACGAGAGACTAAGAAATCATCACATCCAGGAATGAAGCAGACTATACTTGGTAGATTATACAGAAACAAGAATGACAAATTAGGAAGCACCATCTGCTTCTCAACATTGACAGGTGAAGCATCATCATCCTGCCCAAATACTCCCAGTAATTGAGAGGAATCTCTTACGTCAAGACTTTCGAGCTTTGGGAGACCTGAAGCCATGGCTACTGGGAAGAGACTCCTCAACTTGTTGCATCCATCGATTTCAACTTTACACAAATTAGGGAAGCATAAAGATTGGAGATCACTTCCAGACAATATCTGATCCTTTTCATCATCATTATCCTTAGCTATGATTTGCTCCAATTCCTCACAATCTGATATATGTAGAGATTGCAGTTGAACTAGACTAGCAACCATGCTGCCTGTGAATACATGTGTCAGTGTCTCACAATCACACACCACCAAAGTAGTCAAATGGCTCAGCACGAGACCCTTCCATATACACCTCATGTCAGGCAAGGAGCACAAGAGTAATTCTTCCAAACTCAAGAGTGAAAGTTCATGCCCAGTTCTTCCAACCTGCATTAATTCCTGTGCTCCTTTACAGTTTATAATATATATTTCTCTCAAATTTGTATGGCCCTGCATCAAAACAAAAGCAAATTATGATAATCTAAATATCAATTATTATTTTTATATTATTTAAGTTAAAAGCAATCATGAAAGAAATTATACTTAATAACTAGAAAAATAGTTTTTTATATTTTATTTATAATAAAAAACAAAGTATGACATTAACCAAAAAAAAACACTTTTAATTTTACTTATTACTAAAACTTCTTGTGTGTGTATATAAAATAAAAATGATTTGTTCTTGATCATTTATAATTATTTTTTTCATATGAAAAAGGTGATAACATAACCCAAGTTCTTTAACTTTTATCATAAATTGCAGCACTGAAGCAAACAATTCAATAATAGATGGAGATTTTTTTTTTACTTTCCATTAATTGGCAGAAGAGCCTCAATTTCACATATCCATTACTTTAGTTTTAGAAATCTGAAGGAAGAAATCAGAAATTATCACTATGTATTGAATTTGCCAGTTTAAATCAATCAGTGGAGAAATATAAAGGACTTACTTGGAGCTGTGCCAACAGATCACCCAATTGTTCGTGTCCTTCAATGTATAACACTTGCAAAGAAGGCAACTGGGCAGTAAAATTCTTTGGACCAAAAAAGCTGCAACCACTTGGAAGAGATAACTCTCTTAGCTTAGGGAAGTTGATGACGCCATCGCTGGTGTGTGCATCTCCTTCTCCACTGTAAAATATTTGCTTTAACTTACAACCATAAGAAATCGTAATCTCTTCTAGGTTCAGAAGACTGGGAGACACGGTGACAGGGAAGTCATATTCCAGTTCATCACATCCACTTATAGAGAGAGTTTTTAATTTTAGGAAGCCAAGAGACTTTGGAATTATTTCCCTTTCGTCATCCTTTTCTCCGATAAGATGCTTCAATCCACTGCAATCATCTATCTGTAGTGTTTTTAGATGAACAAGATTTTGGGCCAGGTGCGGTGTGAAGATAAATGTCAGCTTGTTAAGACCCCGCAACTCCAGAGTCCTCAACTTCTTGAATCCAGACAATATCTGATCCTTTTCATCATCATTATCCTTAGCTATGATATGCTCCAATTCCTCACAATTTGATATATCTAGAAATTGCAGTTGAACTAGACTAGCAACCATGCTGTCTGTGAATACATGTGTCAGTTTATGACAATCAAACACCACCAAAGTAGTCAAATGGCTCAGCACGAGACCCTTCCATATACACCTCATGTCAGGCAAGGAACTCAAGTCTAAATTTTCCAAACTCAAGAGTGAAAGTTCATGCCCAGTTCTTCCAACCTGCATTAATTCCTGTGCTCCTTTACAGTTTGTAATATGTATTTCTCTCAAATTTGTATGGCCCTGCATCAAAACAAAAACAAATTATGATAATCTAAATATCAATTATTATTTTTATATTATTTAAGTTAAAAGCAATCATGAAAGAAATTATACTTAATAACTAGAAAAATAGTTTTTTTTATATTTTATTTATAATAAAAAAACAAATTATGACATTAACCAAAAAAAAAAAACACTTTTAATTTTACTTATTACTAAAACTTCTTGTGTGTGTATATAAAATAAATATGATTTGTTCTTGATCATTTATAATTATTTTTTTCATATGAAAAAGGTGATAACATAACTCAAGTTCTTTAACTTTTATCATAAATTGCAGCACTGAAGTAAACAATTCAATAATAGATGGAGATTTTTCTTTTTTACTTTCCATTAATTGGCGGAAGAGCGCCTCAATTTCACATATCCATTACTTTAGTTTTAGAAATCTGAAGGAAGAAATCAGAAATTATCACTATGTATTGAATTTGCCAGTTTAAATTAATAAGTGGAGAAATATAAAGGACTTACTTGGAGTTGTGCCAACAGATCACCCAATTTTTTGTGTCCTTTAATGTATAACACTTGCAAAGAAGGCAACTGGGCAGTAAAATTCTTTGGACCAAAAAAGCTGCAAACACTTGAAAGAGATAACTTTCTTAGCTGAGGGAAGTTGATGACGCCATCGCTGGTGTGTGCATCTCCTTCTCCACTGTAAAATATTTGCTTTAAATTACAACCATAAGAAATCGTAATCTTTTCCAGGTTCTGAAGACTTGGAGACACGGAGACAGGGAAGACATATTCCAGTTCATCACAACCACTTATAGAGAGAGTTTTTAATTTTGGGAAGCCAAGAGACTCTGGAATTATTTCCCTTTCGTCATCCTTTTCTCCGATAAGATGCTTCAATCCACTGCAATCATCTATCTGTAGTGTTTCTAGATGAACAAGACTTTGGGCCAGGTGCGGTGTGAAGATAAATGTCAGCTTGTTAAGACCCCGCAACTCCAGATGAACAAGACTGTGGAGGCTAACATATCTGGTGGGCCCCTTCCATATGCATTTGAGCTTAGGTAACCAGGTCAGCTTTAGCCTTGTTAAAGATGACAGCAGCCGCAGCTCCTTCTCCTCGTTAATTCCTTCACCAGCCTCACCAAATTCAAATACCTCTTCCAATGATTCGCAGTCTTTAATTACCACACTTTTTAGATTATTCAAAGCTTGCCGCCATTTTGCTGGAAACAGAGTGTGAATATCCCTACAGCTTTCCACTTTGACATCTTCTAATCTTTGCAAGAAGTCCTTTTGCGACCCATGGCCATGGCTGGTCATCTGATCACTGGACAATGCTATATTTTCTAAACCCCTAACGTTGTCAAAATCAATTTGAGACACGGTAGGAAACAACTGCTCAAATGTCTTTGCATTTAAGGATGTGGCGCTGATATCCCTCAAACATAATCTTGTGGAGGTTGGTTGTTCTGTTCTTGAATACCCATCCCCCAACAGTATCTCATATTTGAGCAACCTGGGAAAAACAAAATCTCTGGGAATGCATTCAACCTTCGGTATCTTCAATGATAATACAGCTAAATGAGACAGCAAATTTAGTTCTGTTAGGCTTGCATTCATTCCTCCTGTGCTGTCACCTCCAACAACACCCCATCCCTTGAAGCTGAGACCCCCGATTAGCAGCTCTTCTAACTTCTTCAACCTTCCAATCAAATTCACAGGAATCCTTCCTAGACGTCCACAACCTGTCACATCCAACAACCTTATCTCCTTGAGCTCCCCAATTTCATCAGGTAATTCCTCAAGGGAAGAGCAACTTATAAAACCAAGAATCTTAAGTCTTTGTAGCTTTCTCAACGAAATGAGGTCATTACATTCACAGAACATCAAAAGCAACGATTGAAGGTTCGTTGAGAATTCAAGTGATTGCAATGACAAACACCCTCTCTGTAGAGACAAGACTTCAATTTCTTTCATCCCTTCAAAAAACCTCTCTGGAACATTCACGTCATAATCCAGCTCTAATAATAAAACTTTGAGTTGTGGACACACCAATCCTTGAGGAAGTTCTGCTAGTTTATTGCCCATTAATGAAATTGTTGTACAACCTTCAAAGCTTTTATTGCTCATTGGCCACTCCTTCAACCCAGTGCCAGCCTTTACCATGAAACCATGTTCTTTAGATGATGCTATCTGAATAGCAACATCACGAACCAAGTCATGCATTTTCACATGCTCTTCAGTTTTAGTGCCCAACAGCATGCAACAATCTTTGAGGGTCTTTATCGCCACATAAACTTGTTTCCTTGCATCTTCAATGGAGTCCATATCTTGATGTAACCCGTAGCCAACTGTGTATCTCGTCAAGTCCTCAATTGGAATGTCGTAATCTTCTGGAAATAAACAGCATAGCAAGAAACATAACTTGGTTTTCTCGTGCTTCAAATAATCATAGCTGAACTTAAGACATGAATATATATTTTTTTGTTCACCAATTAGTTCTGCGTGCTGAAATTGAGAGTTTTTGAGCTGTTTAGACGCTACTTCCCACTCAACAGTAGATTTATCTCTTAGAGCCCTTCCCACTGTCACAAGTGCTATTGGCAATCCTTGACATTCTCTCGCAACCTTCTTTGCCACTGTGTTCAAGTTAGAGTCCTCATCACTTAAACCTGCATTGATTTTGAATAAAGCCCATGCTTCATTTTCTGATAAGATACTTAAGAACACTTTTTGCTGGCACTCCATATAAGCACATATGTCTCTAAGACGTGTTGTTAGAAGAATTTTGCAACCCCTGTGATCATCACCAAATGGGATCCCTATCTCTTTCAAGTTAATAACTTTCCAAACATCATCCAGGATTACAAGCAACTTCTTTTTTATCTTCAGTGTCTGCCATAATCGATTTGCTCTCCCTTCTATGGTCTTTTCGTCAATTTGCAGACCTAGACTCTCTGCCATTCGATCCTGAATGTACATCACATTTGGATTCTGGGACACTGCAGCCAATAAAACCTCATCAAATAGCTGCGTCTCTTTGGCTCTCCTGCCTACTTCTTTCACCAGGGTGGTTTTACCCACCCCTCCCATGCCGTACAGTCCGATCATATTGACGTTGTCATCTTTAAGAGCTTTCATAATCTGTTCGAAAGCTTCTTTTGATGATTCTGAGGGTGTGAATTCCTTTGATGGAAGAAATTCTATGTCTTGAAGAGGTACTTTGTGGGCCACTTTTTGAAACTTTTTGCTCTCTTCTTCTAGTTTTTTGAAAGTCTCCGTCTTCTTTTCTGCTTAACTTGAATTGGCGAATCCATTTGGGACACCAAGTGAAGCATTTTCCATTTTTTCCTTTTTCTTTTTCCAAACGATTCACACCTTCCATTTCATTTTTTGCATCTTCCAGCCATTTGTTGACATCAATCTCAATTTCTTCAGCATTCTTTGTAGCAATGTTGACAGCATCTTGCAGACCATAAAGTGCCAAAGCTTTTTTGGCATCTTCCAGCCATGTGTTGACATAAATCTCAATTTTTTCAGCATTCCTTGTAGCATCGTCTACAGCAACTTGCAGATGATAAAGTGCCAAAACCAGGCTCCTCACTTGTTCATTGAATTCATGAACAAAATTGTCGAAACAGAACATGTATCAGAACTGTTTTTTTACCGGTTCTGCCAAGAGTTCTGTTATCTTAGATACAAGGGATCCACCAACACTTTCGATAGCCATTTTCCACGAGTCTGAAAAATCAGAGAAATAAGAATTCCGACGGTGAGAGTGAGTGATTACAAGTAAAATAGGCATTTAAAGGATGAGGGTAGGAATTTCATTACCTTAGTTTGTGAGAATATGCGCGAAAAGCACTGGTACTGATTGCTCAGCGAGGACCAACACGAGGAGGCCTTTAGCTCTGTATGGAATCTAGCTTCAAAAGCAACAAGGCAAGGAAGGTATAAGTGTACCAGTGAACAATTAATTCCTTGTCCCCTCATCTATATATCTATCTATGCCATTTACAAAAGTTACTTGGGGGTGTTATCTTTTTTTCAAGATTATAATATCTTTAAATTAATTTCTTATTTATTTTAAATTGTCTTAATGTTGTTAATAAAATAAAGAGTATTAAAATATTTCATTTCTTAGTTCCTTAAGACTTTTTATTCCTTTGATATCTTTATTCAATTCTAAGAGGATTTTTGCTTGGATTCAATTGCAACGACTTCATATTGGATATATATTTATTGAATAAAATTTAACTTTATAATAATTTTTAATCTGACTACAAATCGAAGACGATGAATATTGTTATGGAGTGGAGAATTAAAAGAGTAAAAACAACTTCAAATAAAAAAAAAGTTTGTTTTTTTTAAAACAAAAGACCATATAAATGTATGAAATAGCATAAGGACTTTTTACTTAGAGTATTGTAACAATTCATAATATTATTAATTTTAGCAAATGGATATATAACTCCATTCTTGTCTAGGAATATTCATAAACATGTGTGAATTGCATTACCTAAAGGAGGTTTTGAATCGAAAGAATTTATCAATAAAGTATGCAAGCAGTAAGGATCTATTTATGGATTTAAACAAGATTTTAGGAGTTGGAATATCTATTCTATTAAGATAATTAAACAATTTGGTTTCATTAAAAATATAGATTCCCCTTGTGTTTATAAAAAGATTAGTGCAAGTTGAGTGGAGAATCAAAAGAGTAAAAACAACTTCAAATAAATAAAAAGTTTGTGTTTTAAAAACAAAAGACCATATAAATGTATGAAATAGCATGGTGAGGATTTCTTGAAAATGAATTTTTTTTTGAAGAATTAGGGAAAAAATGACATACAATAAGGAAAGAAGGATAAAATGTATAGAAGTTTGATTCAATTCATTTTCAAATGACACTTTTGAATATTAGTAAAAGCCCAAAATAATAATTTGTTATAACAAAAATACTAGACATTTCCAAAATTTTAGATCCAGATAAATCAAAACAACCCAAACATAACTCAAGCACTAATATTTAATGCCCATAAAGCAATCACAAACCTAAAAAAATAAACCATAATTCACTCAAACAACCAAATTATATCGAAATTGAAACATCAATCAAAACAGATTAACAATCCAGACAATCGAAATATTATACAAAAATAATAAGCATTTGGTTCTAAAATTTTAGAAATTTAATAATTTGTCCAAAACATTATTTGAGTTTATAGATTGACCTTCCGAGGCATTTTGGATGTCTAGGAATCATGTCAAAAGGCTACTGTCAGTGGCGGCGTGTATATCGCGAGCCACCACCGATGTTGATGAAAGTTATTGTTTTTATTGGTGATGATAGAGACGAGTGGTTGGTTTGTATGGGGAAGACTATGAGCCCTGGGTGGTGGTCGAGAATATGTGGTTTTTATGAAGGTTTAGCTAGAACAAGAGAAGGGCGATGGTTTTGGTGGCTTGTTGGTTTTGGTTCAGAGTTGGTATGCCTGCCTTCAATGCATGGAAAGGCTAAAGGGGGAGGATAGCTCATGATTTTGTGGTGTTGGTTCATGGGTAGAAGGTCATAGCAGATTAACAAGCCATAGGTTTTATACCATTAAATATTTTTATTTTTTGTTTTTTTTTTAAAATATTTTCAAAATGGGGTCAAAACTAGTAGCATCAACTTCAATTGTTATATTTATAGGAACACTAAAATAATCTTTTATAATATCTTTATAATACTTGTGTGGGAAATTCTCTAGCATTTTATTGAATATGAATAATAGTCTTAATCTTTGTAAAATAAACTAGACATTCATATTTATATTAGTTCTAAAATCCTTTATTGAAAAGGATTTTTAATTAAAATTTATATGATTAATGGAGTTTATCTAGCATTAAGATTCCTAAATAATAAAACACTAATTAAATTGAAGTCGAATTAACTAAAAAAATAATTAAAATAGAAAAATAATAATTTCAGGCTTTATACAATAAGTTTCCAGGTGTCATTCCGAATTCCTTTTATCTTAGCTACATTTAACCTTTTTTTAATAAAACAAAGTAATAGGAAGATCTATTCTCACTAAGTAGTTTGTGAATTTCTGGGCTTTCAATAAAACAAAGTAAAACACAATTATGATATATATATATATATATATAAGGAATGATGATGTCAAAATCAAATTATGGTGTGGTGAAAGCCAGCCGCACACTATTATCTAGTAATTTTAAATGTTCTTCATTTTTTTTTTTATTATGAAAGAAAGATAAGGTTAGAAATTCAATGGGTTTGAGCTTTTACAAAAGTATTATTATTAGTCCATTATTATACTTTAATTCATTAAATACAGAGAAATTTTACTCTAATAAATTTATAGCTTCTACATCTGTATCAAATTTAAGGTAAAAGTTCAAAATTCTAGCTAACAAGATTAAAGTTTTAATTTAATTGTATTAATTATTAAGAATATTTTAAAACTAATTATTTTTCTAATTAACTAGATATAAAGATTGAGTGAGTCTAGTAGAAAAAAATGGGGATTGAATTGAACAAATATTTCATTTTCTTTTGTCATGGATGCAAACATTTATGAGCACATAATATATGTATCATAATATAATATAAACACAATAACAAATAACACAAGAATTAGTAGAAATACACATACCTTATAGTAGAGAAAGGAATGGAAGATTCACGATCACTTAGACACCCACAACCTCTTTACTAGCTAGTCGATTGCAACCACAAATATGATCCTTGATGTATGTAGTGGTACTATAATTATGATCTCTCAAGTCTTTTTTTTTTAAATGATAATTAGGGGAAAAACCGAAAGCACCTGAGAAGAAGACAATAATAAATTAAATGAACTCTATCCCACTTCCAAGGATAAAACTAGAGTTATATGATTGTCCCACTCAAGGAATATGATTTGCCATTCGATAATTGTCCCTATATCCCACTCAAGGAATATGATTTGCCCATAAAGATGATTGTCCCAATATCCCACTCAAAGAATATGAGGGGTGCGTCTCATTGGTTAGGTTCTGGGTTTGCTCTCTAGAGACCACCAGTTCAAGTCACACATCAGTCAGGATCACTAGAGGTTTTAAATGGTCATTAGCTTCAAGATCTGTGAGATTAGTTGAGATGCGCATAAGCTGATTTGGACATCCACTTTCTAAATAGAAAAAAACATTTGCTTCAAAATTGATTTACTTATGAAGTAAGCTAAAGACAACAACATTTCCAAGTTAAAGATAAATTCTCATATCATTTTTTTTCAAAGCATGCAGACCAATGGCTTCATGGTTAAGCCAAAACATTATTGTTGCGTATACAAAACCAATTTAAGGCATGTAATATGTCATAAAACCTTTAATTTTTTATACCATCACGTACGAGTTTTTGATACTTCTATCATATAATATTTTTTTATTAATAAATAGCAGTATCATAAAATATAACTTCACTTGACAGGTAAATTAGATAACTCATTAACTCATTGACACATAGAAAATGGTTTGTTTCATATATTATCAATTAATTAGGGATTAAAATTTTAGAAAAAAAACATATAAAATATAATTTTTTTTATGAATACACCTGTTTGGCATACTCTAAATCCAACAGAAAATGACAAAACTATCCCCGAGTTTTGCAATTCTAATGCACGCCCATAGATATTTTCATTTGCATGAAATCAAATATATATGTGTCCGGTAAATGCACGACCTGAGGGTGTGGTTGAAGATATTTTGAAAAGTATTTTTTTCATATAGAAACGTATTAAAATAATATTTTTTTATTTTAAAAAAATTATTTTTGACATCAGCATATGAAAATCATCAAAAACACTATAAATTTTTAATTTAAAGTAAAAATAAAAAAAATATTTTTTTTTCAAAAATACTTTTGAAACAGAGTGTGAAACATCCTCTTTGCATGCAACTCGTGAACTGTGTTTGAGAAATCATGGTATGGTATAAAATACAGAGGAAATAAGAAATTTAAAAACACACAAATTAATTCTTCGTACGCTTATGCATTGTTGAAGTGAACGAATTTTGATCGTTTTCATGATTGTGTTTTTTGCTAGCGATTTCACGTGCTCCTCTTAATGTATGGTCATTGAATTGCTGTGCAATTATTGTTATTATGGTTTCAGTTTTCCTGCCTGTTTCAAGCATCATTTAATATATTTGGCGGAACAGGATTTCAAGTTTGCCATTCATTGGGTGGAGGCACTGGTTCTGGCATGGGAACACTTCTTATTTCTAAAATCCGGGAGGAGTATCCTGACCGCATGATGTTGACATTTTCTGTTTTCCCTTCTTCTAAGGTATCTGACACTGTTGTACATTCCATTTAAGATTTTGAAGCAACATGATCTGATTCTGGCATCGTGTTTTTGTTTTGCCATGTACCAGTTGGTGATCTCAACCACCTCATTTCTGCTACCATGAGTGGTGTCACATGCTGCCTTCGCTTCCCTGGACAGCTGAACTCTGACCTCCGAAAGCTTGCAGTTAACCTTATCCCATTCCCTCGCCTTCATTTCTTCATGGTTGGATTTGCACCCTTGACATCAAGAGGATCACAGCAATACCGTGCTCTGACCGTGCCTGAATTAACCCAGCAAATGTGGGATTCCAAGAACATGATGTGTGCTGCCGACCCACGTCATGGTCGCTACCTAACCGCTTCAGCCATGTTCCGTGGCAAGATGAGCACTAAAGAGGTCGATGAACAAATGATAAATGTACAGAACAAGAACTCTTCATACTTCGTTGAATGGATCCCCAACAATGTAAAGTCCAGTGTCTGTGATATCCCGCCTAGAGGTCTTAAGATGTCATCAACTTTCATTGGCAATTCAACTTCAATTCAGGAGATGTTCAGGCGTGTCAGTGAGCAATTCACAGCCATGTTCAGGCGGAAAGCTTTCTTGCACTGGTACACAGGTGAGGGTATGGATGAGATGGAATTTACCGAGGCCGAGAGTAACATGAATGATCTGGTAGCTGAGTACCAGCAATACCAGGATGCAACTGCTGATGATGAGGAGTACGAGGAGGAGGAAGAAGAGGAAGTTGATGCATAAGATAGCTCGAAATTCTTTTCGGCATGTCTGAAGTTTGTATTGTATTTGCTCTATTTAAGTGAGTGAGTGATTATGTTTGTGTTGTTGGGGGGTCAAATTAGTTTGACCTGTTGATGTGAATGGGTTGTGGGTTCTTTCTTGTATTAGTATTGGAGAGTGGATTTTGGTGTCTGTTTTTGTTTTTTAATTTGATTGACGAGTGCTCGGTAACAGTAGGGGTGTAGACGGACGGTTCAGATTTGGTTTGGGCCAAAAAAACTATCTGGAATTTTTAATTTATAGAAATCTTGATCCGGACCAAACTGAACTGGTTTGGTTTGTTTATATTTTATTTGGTTATTTCGGTTTAATTAGTTGATCATATTTTTTAACATCTCATGATGGTAAACTTACATCTTCATGGTTTTAATGGATTCTCGAGTCCTCACGTCTCTCTAAACAAGTGTATAAGATTTTAATATTCAAATGTCATTCTTATCTTAAAAAAACAAAACAAAGGTATTGTCTTTTGTGAAATATTTGCAAACAAAAAAGAAAAAGCTAAAGACATTGAATCTACTACATTATCATAAGATCAACATGAAACTTGTTTAATTGCATTATGCCTTTAAGAGTTTATAACGTCATGATTTGTGAGATCGATTCTTCTTTTTGTTTTTTCTTCAGATTTTTATGATACATTTTCATCATTGATAAAGATAAATAATGTTTAAATTGCTTAATAAATACTTCTACAATAACAATATAGCCAACCAAACACTTTGTCTTCCCTCAATTTTCTTTGATGACTTTCTCAACATCTAAGAATTGAAATGTGAAAAATAAAGTAAAATATGGAACCGAAATTTAAAATAAAAGATAAACTTGAGGTAACAAATTGAGATCTTTAATGCTAAAAAAGAGAAAGCATGGAAGAGATAAAAAAAATAATCTAGCACTTAAAACAATTATAATCTAGCACTTAAAGGCGTAGTGTAATTAAACATAATTTATGTTGATCTTAAGATAATGTAGCAAAATTCAATGTCTTTAGCCTTTTTTTTTGTTTGCATATATTTCACAAAGAACAATACCCTAGACATGTTTTTTTTTTTGTTTTTTGTATATAAAAAAAGATAAGAACTTTATTTTTATAGCTAAATTGGCTTATAGCTAAATAATAATGTAACTTTTTTATTAAATATATAGAAAAAAATATGAACTTGACTTATTAGTTAAAATGAATATGAAGATATATTTTTGAATATGAGATTGTATTAAATTATTTATAAACAATAATGTAACTAATTATAATAAAAATCATAAGGATATAAAATCTTTACAACAAATACGCACTTGCGAATCAAAATGATTCTAAATAAATATCTTCAAATATGAGATCATATTAAATAATCAATAAACAATAATGCAAAATATAACAAGAACCATGAAGATACAAGTTGCTTTTAAATAAAATATTTTCAAATCTAGGAGTATTGTTAATAATAAATGGTTGCTCAATTCCTTAAATTGGTATACCTAATTTTTTTTTTGTAGAAACTCAAGGTTAAAAACTATTTTATATAAAAAATTAACAACTTTATATTATTTTTCTAACATATGTTTTAAAAGTGAAATTTTATTGGAGTTGGAATTTCTCAAGTTTAATCTATGAAGTTAATTAGATTGAGTAGGATAATGAAATTTAAAATCGTAATTAAAGCTATGAAGTCATATCAAACAACCATATCAATCCAAAATCTTAAACTTAATTTATTAGAAACAATAATTTTATAATATTCATTAACAAAAACAAAAAGAGAGGGTAATCTCATAACCTTAGTTACTAAGGGTAAGTCTTGAAGTGGATGGTGATTTAAACCACCAACTAATTGCAAATAACCAGAGAATTCCAGACATTCAAATGGCTTCCAATATTATAAGCTTTTTATATTGTAATGTAAATTGCACGATGAATACTTCTATAATAACAATGTCATTAGTTTTGTATAATAACTATTTATAGTATATATGTAAATACCATTAATTATAAATTTGTATATTTTATTTTTGAATGGTGTAATTTCATTGTAAAAACAATAAATATTGCAATAGCCATAGAAAAGCAACAACCTATACAACTTTTTATTGTGAGGGCCAAATTTCACTTTTAGAATTTTTTAGAGACCACCACAGGCCATAGAGACAACTTTTGAGTTAAATATAGTTCTACATTTTTCAACCAAGTACAAAATGAATTGGAACAGATCATATCTTAGAATCAATGATAGCTCAATCTTGGGGTTCTCTTGGATATTACCATACAATAACATATCACTTAGACTTCCTTCACACTATATTGGAAATTGTTTGCCTTAGTTTGGTCCATTTTTGAAGGATTATAGAACATTTATATTCTTTGTGATATTATCATTATTAAACACTATCAACCATTTTTATATAACATACATCCATGCCTCTATACGGGACAAAACAATATTAAAAAAATACTATCAACTTCTTCTTCTTCTTTATAAATTTGTGTGATTTTTCAAAAACATTACATAATGTATTTTGAAAAACTCTACAAATTGAATTGTAAGATTGGTGCAATAAGAATTGCCAAAAGATATGCAGAATCAACTCATTTGTTGATTCACACGCGTCAATATTAGTTTTTAACATCTCAAAATATTTTTTTTCTTTTTAGAATGAGATCGAGAATCTTTATTACGATTACGATGATAATACATAAAATCTGATTTCTTGTTCATCTTTTCTCTATAAAGAAAAGCTACAAGATATCTAGATTCTATTAACCTACTAAACTACCCATAAAAGGCTTGACTACCCAACATACTTATAAAAAAAACAAAAAACATAAAGCGAAAGTAAATC
This sequence comes from Salix purpurea, assembly GCA_027405865.1. NCBI lineage: Eukaryota > Viridiplantae > Streptophyta > Magnoliopsida > Malpighiales > Salicaceae > Salix > Salix purpurea. Next base: position 29,506,287 of record JAOWLH010000002.1, read on the forward strand.
CAGGATTTAATTTTCCTTCCACGCCAATTACTTAACCATATCTCCATAGATTCTTTGTTTTTGTTGAAGGTTTTGCTCAATATTCAGAGAGTTTGGCTTGCTTCAATATCTAAAAAATAAGAAGAAAATGAATAAGAACATACACGAAAATTGTGTGTGATTCATAAATCAAAAAACAAATTATCAGAGTGAGAGGATTACCCCAACATAAACAACAAGTTTCTCCTTGAAATTGGCATGTTCTGGTTTGAGTTTTTGAAGAGACGCCTTGCCACTATAACATTTATGGATAAATAATTTAGTATATTTTTGATTTTACATGAAACATTATCAATGATACTTTTAATTTATAAAGTATTTATGAATTTTACCTTTCCATATCCCCATCATGGAAAAATTTTCTGAGTGTGTTGGTTTCACCATTGATTTTTGATGCACCAATGCTACAAGAAATTTGTTATGCTTATGAAGCACCATAAAAAAACATAATTTTGTAATAAATCATCTAATGTATTTTTCCTTACCTAGCACTACTACCTTTAAGTCCATACATCATTCTCTCCATGATAGGATAATCAACTGGGCTTGTCTCCCTAAGAAAACAGAACAAAAAAGATATCATCATCACCATTTTTGTTAAGAAAGACCAGAAAATCAAAGAAACATGCATAATTTCAATTAATTAGCATTGTACTTACAAGGCCTTCTCAATAGAATCAATATATCTTGTTGAATCCCTTAAAAACAAGGTAAAAACATTTTCAATGAAGTCAGGATCATCTTCATTTTCAAGAGTCTCAAGATAACTCACTTGTTCGTGATCTAGAAGTCCCTACAATAATCAACATGCAAATTTAAAACGTTTGTGTAATCTTCGTTAATTTATGGATTGAAGAAAAAAAACATAAATGAAATTTTCCTCGGTGAAGAAAGACCTCATCAAAGAGTGATTGCTTCATGATGCTAAGTTGTTGGCGCAAGGGAGTGCTAGCCATTCTGAAAGTAAAGAAAAGAGCAAACTCAAAATTACTTAAGTGGAGGCTCTATAGAAAGGGAAAAAGGGTAGAAAACTTAATTGTGTAGTGGAATGGTAAACCAATAGGACTATATATAGGCCAAAATGAAGCAAGAAACTAAAATTTGTCATCTAACATGCAAATATTATTGCTTTTTATAGCGATAAATTACACAAATTGAAAATGGAATACATAAATTTTCAGTTGGTGGTAATCATGTATATACCATAAATAGCTATCATGCAAATCTTTTTTTTTGGAAAGATAAATGATATAAAAGAGGAGCGAAGATGTACAATATAAAAGCTGGAACCCAGCTAAGCAAGGGTGCAACAAGCTGCTACCCGGCCAAACAAAAACCAACACAAACAAGCCCAAAGCTAGAACATAGGCAAAGGCCTCAAGAGAAACAGGACAGCCTTCAAAAGGATGGAGGGAAGCCGATATGGCTGCAACCACCGAGGCTTAGGGAAGGCCCAAGAAGGCCCGGAGGAGACCACCCCCAGAGGGTTAGGTCTCAGAAGGCTGGAGCCCACTGGCATACGGCCTCACTTAAAGAAGACCGAACTGCAGCCCTTAGCGAGGCTCAGGCCTGCCCAAATCCTCTGGATTGCGTAGCTCAGGCTCTTGGATGTTCCATACCGATTGAATGGCCCCCGGGATGACCAAACCTTGAAAATGAAGGGAGAGCTGGGCTCTAATTTGCTGGTAGATGTCTTCCGAGAGAGCCTGAGCCGAAATGCTATGATTGTTGAAGGTTCGCCGATTCCTCTCTTGCCATAAGTGATAGACTGAAGAAGTCAGAGCAAGGGGACCAATAAGGTGGGAAATAACCTTCCTGTTAGTGTATTGAGAGGAGGCCCAAGAGAGGAGATCGTTCCATCCTAGGTTCGGCCATGCAAGGTTGGCTCGTAATTGAATTGCCTCCCAGACCTGCTTGGAATATCTGCACTGAAAAAACAAGTGATTATGGTTCTCCTGGTCAAGGTTGCAGAGCTTACAATTCCTGTCCTCCATATTTGCCCAATGCATGCGATCCTTGGTACGAAGCCTTGACTGGGCTGCCATCCACATGATGAAGGATTGCCTAGGGACATGAAGAGGGTGCCAGAGCAAGTGGAAATGCTTATGAGCAGGCCTCTTATCACGCAGGATATCCCAAGCTGAGGCAATTGTGAATTGACCAGAGCTTGTGTGAATCCATTCAGTGGAGTCCCTTTCCGTGGTATTTGGAGGAGCATTGAGGTCTGCCCACAGGTGGCTAAGATCAGGGCCCTCCCTAGGGAAATTCCAGTTGCCATCCTCTATGATCCGTGCCACTGTGGCATTCCAAGGCAGCCCTGTTGAGGACAAATTACGTTGGGAAACCATATCTATTGGCCTTTGACCTGAGGGTAACCAATAGTCATACCACAGAGAGGTGTCCAAGCCGTTCCCTATTCTGTTGCGAAACCACCCGAGGCTCCATTCCCTTGCTTGAAGGATTTTGCGCCACGACCACGAAGGGTTTGGGGGCATTGGGAGGTTCCAGAAAGGACGCTTCTTAATCAGGTGAGAGTGGATCCATTGGGACCATATGGAGCAATTGTCCGAGAGCAAAGTCCATATATGTTTTGTTGTAGCAGCCTGGTTCCAAACCTTAATCCTCTTTAAGCCCAACCCCCCTTCAGATTTTGGAAAGCAGAGGTCCTTCCACGCCACCTTAGCCCCAGTCGTTGCTAAAGAGGGCCCCTTCCATAGAAAGGCTGAGAGCAGAGACTCAATTGCTTTAGTAACTGCAACTGGAAAGATAAATTTTGTGGCCCAGTAAACCTGCATGCTAAAAAGAATTGAGGAAATAAGTTGCAATCTCCCTGCATAAGAGAGGGCTGCTATCGTCCACATCTTGACACGACTCTTCAGTCGGTCCAGGAGGGGGAGGCAATCGGTCTTTGAAAGCTTAGTCGTTATAAGAGGAACTCCAAGGTAAGTTATGGGGCCAGAAGAATGGGGAATATTCAACAAGCTAGCAATCCTGATTTTTAAGGCTTCATCCCTCCCCGAGATATGCACTGAGCTTTTATCCTTGTTGATAGTCAGCCCTGAGAGATTAGAAAATTTATTCAGGGCAGATTGAAGGATACCCACTGAAGTGGTGTCCGCATGGCAGAAAAGGATGAGATCGTCTGCAAAGCATTGGTGTGTTATATAAGGACTCTTGCATCGCCAGTGGTGCCGAAACCCTGGTTTCTTGGTTTCTTGGTTTAAAATGCCATTGAGGCCTTCCATAGCTAGGACAAAGAGGTATGGAGACAGCGGGTCGCCCTGGCGCAGCCCTCTACCTCCTTTGAAGAAACCATGATCAGCCCCATTTAAACTGACAGTGAACCATGGAGAGGTGATACAAGCCTCAACCCAAGTAACAATCATAGGGGGAATTGCAATTTGTCTGAGGGCCTCCAGAACATAATCCCATCTAACTGTGTCAAATGCCTTGCGAATGTCTACCTTCAGGGCGCATCGGGAGGGTCCCTCTTTGCGGATAATTGTGCATTAGCTCCTGCACCAGCATAATCGCCTCTGAAATGTTGCGGCCTGGAATGAAAGCTGACTGAGCCCTGCTAATAACTCCTGAGATGCTGCACTTTAATCTACCTGCAATAATCTTGGAGATACATTTGTAAATAACTGAACAACAAGAAATAGGCCGGAAATCTGACATCTGCTTCGGGTGTTCCACTTTTGGAACCAGAGTGATTCTTGTAGCATTGATGCCTCTAGGGAGAGTAGAGGTATGAAAGAAAAATTGCACTGCTTTAATGAAATCATCCCCCACAGTGTTCCAGGTCTGCTTGAAGAAGAAACTATTATAGCCGTTTGGCCCCGGCGCCTTGGTGTCCGGAATGGAAAAGAGAGCTGATTTGATCTCTTCTCTCGTAACTGGGCTTTGATATTTAGTGGAGTTAAATATCATGCAAATCATCTGACATTGTTATTATCGAGGTATTCGTTGAGCAATTTATACACTATATTTAACAATAACAAAAGTAAATCATAAAAAGAAAGAAAAATGGTAATTAGAATCAATCTCACCAACACCATGATGTCATAAACTCTAAAGAGCATAATGTAGATCTTATAATAATGTATACAGAATTCAATGGATTTAAAAAAGAAAAGAAATAAGAACACAATCATCACACTTTCATGTTTTTCCCAAAACCTCAATAAGGAAAATATTTTGACAAAAATAACGAAATATAAAATATAGTACATTATCATTATATTTTTGTTTTTCATAAATATAAGATTGATTGGCCTAAAGATACAAATTTAGTTCTACAATTGTCCTTAAACATTTTTAATATTAAAATCTTATATATTTATATGGAGACATATGAGGACTTAAGAATCCATTAAAACTAAATAAATATAAGTTGCAATGTATAAAACCTATAAAAAAAACACACTTAAATTTACTTATCAAAATACATCTAGATAGTTATTTTCAAATCTAAAAGTGGTAAATAATCAAAGGTAGCTCAATCGAGATAATCAGTTTAAAGATATATACAAACTTGAACTTAATAATTAAAGTATATAGAACCAGTACAAACTTGAACTTACTAATTAAAGTATATAGAACCAATACAAACTAATTAATATGAATCTCAAGCTATAGTTTGTATATCTATAGAACAATAGTAGCTTAATTATCTCGATTGAGCTAACCAAAGATTAAATAATTATTGTTCTAGTTTATAAAATCCAACAGGCTATAGTGCGTGTAATAAAAACCATAAAGATATAAGCTATAGTTTATAAAATCCTTAGAGCAATAAACACTTAAACTTACTAACCAAAATAAACGTGATCTCATATTTTTGAATCTAAGAGCATTGTGAATAATCAATAGTAGCTTAATGAGGTTAATTGGCTTATAGCTAAACAATAATGAACCTAATTATATACTTAAACTTACTAATCATAATTAATATGAACACATATCTTTAAATCTAAACGCATTATAAATAACCAATACTTTCTCAATCAAACAAATTGGCTTATAGATAAACAATAATGAAACTAATTATAATAATGTGGCATAATTAATATGCAAGAGAATTTTTGTAGGAATGTAGTTGCTTTTTAACAACCATATTCATTATAAACTATTTCAAAAGTAGTAATACAACAAATACTATATAAGTTACAAGGCCCAAAATTTTGGCCCGTTCTGGATTTTTCAGCCAAATACCACCCAAAATGTTCCAGTTTCGTTCCTTCCGTTCCATTTCGGTCAAATAATATTTGTTTTTAAAATAAGAAATAATTTTACAATATCAATCATATCTGTTAATCCGACCGTTAGATTGAAGTGAAATTTTACGAGGAATCTCTTGACATATTTATATATATTATGTTAAAATTTCAGAGCAATCAGAGAATGTAATGACCATGTGAGATTGATGATGACATTATCGTAATATTATACATGTTCATAATCTTTTTCAGAAAAATCATTTTATTGTGTCTTTTTTTAGATTAAATTGCACAATTCTATATAATTTTATTTTTGGATTTGAACTAATTTTTTGAATTAATATATATATATATATACACACAAATAAACAGTACAACCCTGAAACGGCATGCCGAAACACTTCGAAACCGAAATATTCCATTCCAATTGAAAAAACAAAGTACCAACCGAAACAATACTGATAACCTTGATCTCAATCACACTTCCAAAGAGTCACCATGAATTATTAACTCGCGCATCGCCATAGAGTTTATGCTTTGGTGGAAGATTTGGCTCAATATTCATAGAGTTTGGTTTGCTTCAACATCTCTGACCAAAAATAGAAAAAAAAATATGAATATGTAATAAAATTGTAATTCAAAATAAAAAATATAGTTGACTTTGAAATTGTTTCTTAATGAAAAAATACTCATAATTCCAAATTGTTGCTAAGGAGAGCTAACCATTCTAAAAGTAATCAAAGGAGCAAACTCAAAGGTACTTTAGTAAGACTTTAGGAAACACGAATACAAGGGTTGGAAGTTTAATTGTGAAGTAAAATGGCAAATCAACGAGGCCAAAATTAAACAAGAAACTAATATTTGTTACTACACATCCAATTATTAATTCTTCTACAATGACAAATTATACCATTTAAAAATAAAATAAACAAATTTAAAGATGATGGTAATCACATATATACAATAAATAACTATAGTAGAACAACCGATATTGTTATTATAAGAACATATATTGATTGAGTAACTGAAACATTATTTATATTTAATGATGGTGAAAATAATAATAAAGGAAAATTAAAATTAGAAGAGAAGAATCAATGTCACAAGCCTTAAAGTCTTAAAGGCGTAGTGTAATTAAACATAATTTATGTTGATCTTAAGATAATGTAGCAAAATTCAATGTCTTTAGCCTTTTTTTTTTTTGTTTGCACATATTTCACAAAGAACAATACCTTAGACATGTGTTTTTGTTTTTTATATATAAAAAAAGATAAAGAACTTTATTTTTATAGCTAAATAATAATGTAACTTTTTCATTAAATATATAGAACAAATATGAGCTTGACATATTAGTTAAAATGAATATGAAGATATATTTTTTAATATGAGATTGTATTAAATTATTTATAAACAATAATGCAACTAATTATAATAAAACTCATAAGGATATAAAATCTTTACAACAAATACGCACTTGCGAATCAAAATGAATCTAAATAAATATCTTCAAATATGAGATCATATTAAATAATCAATAAATAATAATGCAACTAAATATAACAAGAACCATGAAGTTACAAGTTGCTTTTTAAATAAAATATTTTCAAATCTAGGAGTATTGTTAATAATAAATAGTTGCTCAATTCCTTAAATTGGTGTACCTATTTTTAATTTTTTTTTGTAGAAACTCAAGGTTAAAAACTATTATATATAAAAAAAAATTAAGTTTAAGTTGTTGGGTGAGACACAAAGAGTAACTTTATATTACTTTCTAACATATTTTTTAAAAGTAAAAATTTTTTAAACTTGAAATTTCCATGTGTTCATCAATATCTTGAGATTAACTCCATTAAGTTAATTAGATTGAGCAGGATAATAAATTTTAAATTCATAATTAAAGCTATGATGTCTTATCAAACAACCATATCAATCCAAAATCTTAACTTAATTATTAGCAACAATAATTTTATAATATTCATTAACTAAAACAAAAAGACGGTGTAATCTCACAACCTCAGTTACTACGGGGGCAAGTCTTGAAATGGATGGTCATTTAAACCACCAACTAATTGCAAATAACCAGGGAATTCCAGACATTCAAATGGCTTCCAATATTATAAGCTTTTTATATTGTAATGTGTGATAATGGCTAGTGTAGATTTCATCTTCCTCGAAAATTCGAACTTCGAAAGATTGGGACAGGCGATGAGATTTGAAGTTTTAATTAGGCTTATACCAAGAACATAAACTACTTATATAAGAAACAAAATTCAAAGGCTTGGACATTGACTGATATAAATTGAAATAGAATATGTTAAATACTTTGACAGATAATATTTTTTATGCAGAAAAAGTCATGAAGGAAATGCTTCTTATATCAGCAGTCGATTTTTCACGCCACCTTTCTTGTGTGGCAAGTTCATTTTTTTGCCAATTTCTTGATGGAATCGAGCAACCTAGCCATGTTCACGCTCATTTCACTTGCTAAGCAAGCTATCCCCTTGGTACTATAAATAGGGATCAGTCCTTTGCAGGATTCCATACTCAGAAAACATAAGAAAAATGGCTTCTCTCAAAGCTTCAATGCTTCCATTTCTACTTGGTCTTCTCTTTTCATTTCCATGGTTAACATCAGCTCACCCTCGTGAGGATTTTCCAAAATGCCTTTCCCTTCATTTTGAAGACTCCGCAGCCATGTCAAACGTATTTTACACCCCGCACAACTCCTCGTATAGCTCTGTCCTGCAGTTCTCAATACGAAACCTCAGGTTTAGTTCTTCTGAACGAAAACCCCTTGCCATTGTTACACCAACGAATGCATCACACATCCAGGCTGCCATCCTTTGCTCCCGAAAACACAACTTACAGATCAGAATTCGGAGTGGCGGGCATGATTTTGAGGGTCTATCTTACAGGGCAGCTCTCCCGTTTGTCATCATTGATCTCATCAATCTACGAACTATAAATGTTGATGCAGAGAATAAAACTGCATGGGTTCAGGCTGGTGCAACGCTAGGGGAGCTTTATTATAGTATTTCTGAGAAAAACAGAACTCTTGCTTTCCCAGCAGGTAATTGCCCTACTGTAGGGGTTGGAGGACACTTCAGTGGCGGAGGACACGGCACCATCGTGCGCAAATACGGCCTTGCTTCAGATAATGTGATTGATGCTCAGCTAATTGATGCTAAAGGCAGGATCCTTGATAGAGCATCAATGGGAGAAGACTTGTTTTGGGCCATTCGAGGCGGAGGAGGGCAAAGCTTTGGTGTGGTTGTTGCGTGGAAAATACGTTTGGTTGAAGTTCCATCCACAGTGACAATGTTTTCTGTTTCGAAAACCTTGGAACAAAATGCAACAAAGCTTCTCCATCGGTGGCAATATGTTGCAAATAAGCTTCCTGAAGATCTCGTCATCTATGTGCTAGTATCCAGAGTTAATTCAAGTCAAGAAGGAAACAAAACAATACAAGCTGTATTCCTTTCCTTGTTTCTTGGCGAGGCTGACCAGCTTCTTCCTGTGATGCAAGAGAGCTTCCCTGAGCTTGGTTTGGTAAAAGATGATTGCTTTGAAATGAGTTGGATTGAATCGGTCTTCTACATTGGTGGATTTCCAAGTAATGCATCCTTGGATGTGCTGCTAAACAGGACTCCTCTATCCTTACCAAAATTCAAGGCAAAATCTGATTACGTGAAGGAACCTATGCCTGAAATTGCATTTCAGGGGATATGGGACAGGTTCTTCGAAGAACACATCGAGTTGTCTACACTCATCTTAATCCCTTATGGGGGGAAAATGGACGAGATTTCGGAGTCTAGCACTCCATTTCCCCACAGAGCTGGTAATCTGTACGTATTGGTCTCCACTGTGATTTGGAGTGAAGAAAGTGAGGAGGCATCCGACAGGCACATGGCTTGGATTAGAAGCCTTTACAGTTACCTGACACCATATGTTTCGAAAAACCCTCGAGAAGCTTACGTGAATTATAGAGATCTCGACCTCGGAATGAATAACCTGACAGGCAGCACAAGTTTTGAACAAGCAAGCATTTGGGGCCGGAAGTATTTCAAGAACAACTTCGACAGGTTGGTACGCGTCAAGACTGAAGTTGATCCCACCAATTTCTTTACAAACGAGCAGAGTATCCCATCTCTCTCATCTTGGTGATCAAAGGGAGCTACAAATACATCGGGTCAGGACAAGATCAATGCTATTAATAATAATATATCTCCTATGCATCATTTATCAAAAAAGTTTTTCTTTGTCATCATCGATGAGATTTCAGCACGATCCAATAGTATTTAAGCATCCAGGTTAATAGCAAGATTTCCTTTTGTAATAATGATCCAGTGTGATATTTTACATGTTTTCTTTTGTCTGCTAAAATTTCTGTTTTTCTCCCTTGTCTTCCGGAAAATCAACACCGATCAATGGTTTTGAAGGGAGGGGTTTACCCGGAGGTCTATTCTGGGTTCACTTACTCTTTTGAGCGTTGCAGAACTGCAGATTATCTGCTTGATCATTTAGAATTCAGAATCACAAAGACAAAGTCCTTGCAAGTTCAAACTTTGAATAACAAGGACATTTGAAGATTGTTAGAGAATAATATAAATCATATTCTGGGACCTCATCTAACAACTTAAATTTTTAGGTGAGATGGTTCCTTGACATGGTATCAGAGCCTTGTTGACTCAATGTTTACGAGTTCAAATCTCACCACTCCCATTTTATTTCATATAAAAATCAAGCACAAGGTAATGTGAGCATGTTCAAGTTTCAAGTTTAAAGGACTTTCACTTGAGGGGGTGTATTAGGTGTGATGGTTCCTTGAAAAAGATGTTATCGCGACAAATAAAGTATTCATTTGAAGCACCAAAAATTCAAAATCTTGAAATAGGAATTTTTTCATGACTTTGAAAGTTGTGCATATGATCTACAAAGACATGGAAGGAACTCAACATGTATTCCTTTCTTTGTCATCAAAGACCTTGCCATCTCACATATTGTTTTGTTTCTCCTTTCAGCCACTCCATTTTGCTGAGGAGAGTTTGCTATTGTCAGCTTCCTCTCCATTCCGATGCTTGAACAATAGTTCTGAAACTCATGTGAAGTATATTCACCAACTCTGTCACCTCTTAGTTTTTTTCAGTTTATATCCACTTTGCATTCAACAAATAGTTTGAACTTTTTGAATATATTTAGTGTGTCTGATTTATTTCTAAGAAAATAGACCCAACATATTCTTGAAAACTCATCAATGAATTTGATGAAATACCTATTTCCTTCTACTGAATCAATTTGCATTGGTCCACATAGGTCTGTATGTACCAGTTCCAGTGGATAATTGGCTCTCCATGTTTCCTCTTTGTCAAATCTTTTTCTATATTGCTTGCCTGTGACACATCCTTCACACACATTCTTCATTTAAGCTATCATAGGTAAGCCATACACCATCTCCTTCTGTTGCATCGTCTTCATGCTGGCAAAATTTAAATGACCAAGCCTTCTATGCCATATCCATGAGTCTTCACCTACTAATGCCTTCATAGATGTAGGTGTCATGGACTAAAGTTAAAGGAGAAAACATCTATTCCCTCCCATCACTATTTTTGCTATCACATTGTTTACATTTTCATCATCAAATATTATTATAACAAATAAAGGGTTATATTGGTAATTAGGAATATCTAGGATTTATTATGTAAAAGGTGTAAGGCTATATAAAGGCCAACTCATTAATCAATAGATAACTTTTTGCTCAATTAAAATCTTTTTGGTATCAGAGCCACCACAGATCTAGGGTTAGCCACAAAAAAAAAAAATTCTACTGTAGCGCCGCCACTGTAGCACCACCAGCCAGCGAGCGCTGCCTTCCTAGTCGCGCCACCTCCCTCTTCCTAGGCCGAGTCTTCCCTTTCTAGGCCACCACCTCTCCGTTTTGATCTTCTATTGAAGGGAGTCCGTGTGGGGGGAGGGCGATACCCCACGGATCCCAAGGAAGGGTAGAGATGAAGGGATAGAGACCTAGACATTGATGTGAGGAGAATCAAGAGAAGGGTCAAGAAGAGGAAGAAGGGCAAGGTTGTGATCTAGACATCTGAATACGAGTCGGATTAATGGAGGCTAGTAAGAATCCGATGGAAGAGATCGTGAAGAAGTTAGGTCCTGCAGACCTTGCGACCTTGATGCAGTTTATGAGGATGTCGATGGGTGAAAGTGCCACGAGGCCACCATCTGTGAAGGTGGAGCTTTCACCTATTGATCTGAAACTCGATGGGCCAGCCACATACTTGAGCTGGTCACGTCGGGTAAGGTATACTCTGAAAGGAAGAAATCTGGAGGGTTTTCTGACGGGTGACAGAGTAGAGCCGATTGAGGGTGCTACAGGGAGAGATGAGTGGAAGTCTACACACATGTTGGTGTATATCTGGCTTCTGAACTCGATGGTCCCATCTATTGCTGCCACCGTGGATGGTATTGAGAAGGTAAAGGATGTCTGGGAGAAGTTGAGGAGGACTTATGATGGGGTGGGGAATAATCTGAGGGTGTTCCAGATCAAGAGGGAAATCTATGCTGCAGTCCAGGGAGATAGGACGGTGCAGGAGTATTCCATAGAGCTGGAGCGCTTGTGGTTAGAGCATGATCATTTCTCACCTCGAGCAAGCTGCAAAGATCCTGAGTGCAAAGAGAGAGAGGCATTGGTTCAAGAGCGGACTATGTTATTTCTCCAGGGGTTGGCCCCAACGTTTGAGCAGAGGACTGCGATGTTGTTAGCCCAGACGAAGATCCCTCACTTGAGGAGGCAGTATCAGCTATGATACAGGAAGAGAGCCGCATTAAGCTACAGTGGTATCAGAGCTCCGGGAGTGAAGTCTGCTTTGGCTGTCTCCAACTTGGGAAACACAGGAGCCAGGGTTGAAACTCGTGAGTGCTACAACTGCGGCGAGGTAGGCCACCTAAAGCAGACATGCACTAAGCCTCCGAAGGAGAGGAACTCGGGTGGTCGTGGCCAGACTGGAGGTCGTGGTCGTGGGCGTGGAGGTCGCAGAGGTGGTGGAAGAGGAGGCTACCGGGCAAATCTGATGGTAGCAGATGACGAGGGAGAGGCAGATGTGGTCTTTACTGATGAAGATCACGAGTTGCTGGAGATGTTGAAGAGGAAGCAGAGAGTGGCAGTCGATGGAGACAGGAAGGGTACGAGTGAAGACGCATCCACATCCACATCATCCAGGGGTAACTTCGCTTCCTATGCTCACTCACCCAAACGTACTCACGATCACATGCTCTTGCCTCTATATCCACCTCAAGATCACCAGAATGGATAGTAGATTCTGGTGCATCTCGACATGTGACAGGTACTGCTAGTGAGTTCTCGTCTTATAGTCATCTAGCGATGCCAGAGAGCATCCAGACCGCTGATGGTACAGCACAGCCTATGGTTGGTAAGGGTACTGTGAGATGTATCGATTCGATGACTTTGTCCAATGTTTTGCATGCTCCTTCTTTTCCAGTGAATCTGTTATCCATTAGTGCCATTATTCGCCACCTAAAATGTGTTGTTATTTTTGATATTCCCAAGGTGATCTTCCTGGAGAAGGGGAGTGGCCGGAGACTTGGGACTGGCACGTGGCATAGCGGACTGTGGTACCTGGATAGAGAGGGGATGGACTCAGCCTTGACATCCATGGTTGAGAGTGCTGGAGTAGGAGGAGTTGGGCAGAGTGTGGAGGATGTGTTGCTGCTACATCACAGGCGCATGGGACATTCTTCTTTTAGTTTGTTGAGTCGTTTGTATCCGTCTTTGTATGAAAAAGCAAATAAACAAAAACTGGTGTGTGATGTTTGTGAGTTTGGCAAGCTTACTAGAAGCTCTTATGTTAGTTCTGGGAATAGGAGTTCTAGTGTTTTTGATTTAATACACTCTGATGTTTGGGGACCTTGTTTTGTTAGTTCTATGCATGATTATTGTTATTTTGTGTCTTTTATTGATTGTTTCTCTCGTGTTACTTGGTTGTATTTGATGAAACAAGAGTGATGTATTGAATTGCTTTAAAAAATTTTACAAGGCCATTCAGACTCAATATGGGACAGTAGTGAAGGTATTGAGGTCCGATAATGGGACGGAGTATACCAACAAGGCGTTTGGGGAATACTTGTCGGCTCAAGGGATACAGCACCAAACCACATGTCCATACACACCAGCACAGAACGGAGTAGCAGAGAGGAAGAATAGACACTTGCTAGAGGTAGCCCGCAGTATGATGATTTCAATGAATGTTCTAAAGCACTTGTGGGGGCAGACAATTTTGACAGCCGCTCAATTGATCAACAGGATGCCCTCAAGAGTGTTGGAGTGGAAGTCCCCTTGTGAGATGCTGAAAGGAGATAATGGTGGGATCCTTCCATTATAGGTGTTTGGGTGTTTATGCTTTGTGAAAGATAACAGACCGTCGGTAGGAAAGTTGGATCCCAGGGAAGTGAAGTGTGTTTTTGTGGGATATTCTGCTACCCAGAAAGGATACGTGTGCTGGAGCCCAGTTGAGAAGAGGTTATTTATGAGTATAGATGTGACATTTAGAGAATTCGAGCCATACTACATGCTGGAGGTGAACTCACCCTTTGGCGACTCGCCCGATACTTCAGGTATGAGGCGAGAGGGGGAGAGCAGGAGTAGCGATGGTGAGAGACAGGTACATGTACCCTGTACTGTTGTGGTGGAGGAATCGGTTGAGGAACCGGAAGATGAGGAGGAGGAGATTGAACCCCAAGGGGGTGAAACTCAAGCTCAGGGGGAGTTAAGGGTGTATACGAGGAGGAGGAGGCAGAATGATGTAGAGGTGCCAGTAGTGCCAGTTGTGCCCGCAAGTCCCTTGTCCCGGCCTACCCCAACTCCCGAGACACCTACAGCATCCACCTCAGACTCAAATTACACAGGTGATATGATTCCTCTGCCTTCTCCTAACCCCATGATTTTAAGGAGGACCTCTCGCAGCAACGCGGGACATCCTCCTGACCGTTTTGGTTTCCCACATGATATTGCTCAGTTTGTCTCATACTCTAACATTACATCACCTGTACATGGAGCATTCATTACATCATTGGACACTGTCTCTATACCCAAGTCTTGGCAGGTTGCTAAGAAAGATCCAAAGTGGAAGGCAACTATGCATGAAGAGCTTGGGGCCCTTGATAAGAACAAGACATGGGAGATAGTACCATTACCAGCAGGCAAGAAAGCGGTTGGGTGCAAATGGGTCTTCACAGTGAAGCAGACTCCAAAAGGGAAAATTGACCGCTACAAGGCACGATTGGTGGTAAAGGGGTACAGTTAGACATATGGCATCGACTATGATGAGACCGTTGCACCAGTGGTGAAGATGAGCACAGTCCGGACCCTCATCTCCCTTGCTGTGAATGGGGGATGGAAGTTACACCAGCTGGATGTGAAGAATGCATTTCTCTATGGGGACTTACTGGAGGAGGTGAACATGGAGATACCCCCAGGCTTCGGCACAAAACAAACAGTAGGCAAGGTATGTAGGTTGAGGAAGTCACTGTATGGATTGAAACAGTCTCCTCGAGCTTGGTTTGACAGGTTCAGGAGAGCTATGATAGGTGTGGGCTATCAACAGATAAATGCAGATCATACAGTATTCTTCCGACAACATGGAGGTCACACCACGATGCTCGCTGTGTATGTTGATGACATGATCATTACTGGGGATGATGAGGGAGAGATTGCTCAGCTGAAGGCGAGACTGGGCAAGGAGTTTGAGGTGAAAGATCTAGGACAGCTAAGATACTTCCTTGGGATTGAGGTAGCTCGTGGAGAAGTGGGGGTGGTTCTGTCCCAGAGAAAATATGTGTTAGACTTGCTCAAAGAGACGAGCATGCTGGGATGCAAACCAGCTACTTCTTCGATTGATCAGAAGTTCAAGCTGAGTGCAGAAGAGGGAGAGCCAGTTGATCGCGAACGGTACCAGAGGCTGGTAGGCCGGTTGATCTATCTGAGTCACACTCGTCCCGACATCTCATTTGCAGTAAGTGTGGTGAGTCGTTACATGCATGATCCGAGGAAAGGCCACATGGAAGTGGTGTACCGAATTCTGCGATATCTGAAGAGTGCACCAGGGAAGGGGCTAATCTTCAGGAAGAATGGACACTTGGGCATTGAGGGATATTGTGATGCTGACTGGGCAAGTTGTGCTGATGATAGGAGGTCTACATCGGGGTATTGCATGTTTGTAGGGGGCAACTTAGTCTCTTGGAAGAGCAAGAAGCAGTCGGTAGTTTCGAGATCGACTGCAAAGGCAAAGTACAGGGCCATGGCTTTAGGAGTTGCCGAGATGCTGTGGTTGAGAGCCCTATTGGTAGAGCTCAAGGTGGACCAAGGAGCCCAGATGAAGTTGTGGTGTGACAACTAGTCGGCAATCAACATTGCTAATAATCCGGTACAGCATGACAGGATTAAGCATGTGGAGATTGATAGATTCTTCATCAAGGAAAAATTGAATGACGGACTACTGAAGCTAAGTCATGTGACTACTGGAGATCAAGTGGCTGACTGCCTCACCAAGGGACTTAGTTCAGTAAATTTATCTAGGTTGTGTGACAAGATGGGCTTAGTGGATATCTTTTGCCCATCTTGAGGGGGAGTGTTGAGAATTATAACAAATAAAGGGTTATATTGACAATTAGGAATATCTAGGGTTTATTATGTAAAAGGTGTAAGGCTATATAAAGGCTAACTCATTAATCAATAGATAACTTTTTGCTCAATTAAAATCTTTTGTATCCATGCTCCATCATTTGACCTATGCTCAACAAATTTTCATCCAAACCTGAAACTAGTAGTACTTCATGTATAAATATCTTCCCATGCTTAGTATCCACTATAAGAGTTCCTTTTCTAGTTGCTTGCACTAGGTCTCTAGATCCAATTTTAAGTTTACAAGTTAATGTCCTGTCAATATCAATTAATTCAGCCTCTTGTGATGTCATATGATTGCTACATGACAAGAATAAAACATGGTTCATGTGGTTGTTTCTTCTTTCGTTGCACAATTTGCTAGCTGTTTGTTAGTGTAACTATCACACTCCTTTGTATTATGGCCAAATTTGTTACATCTTCAACATATTGCCTTTCCTTTGTATGTGCACACACCGAAATAGAACTTTTGACATACTTGACATTAAGGCATAATACTATCATGTTTGCTTCCACTAGTAGTGTTATTCCAACTTGAACAGTTATGATTATTCAAGTGTCTTGGATGAGGCCAATTTATGTCCCTCTTATCATGTGATTGCCATTTTTTATTAGATCTCCCTTGTGAAAACTTATTAGCAGCATATCCATGGTTATAACCAACCTTTAGACTACTAAATGCATTCTCTGTTCCTGTAATCCTATCTCTTTCATCATGTAAATCCTCTATCTTGTCTTACACTCTAACCGATACTATAACTTCTTCCACTCTTAGCACATCAAGGTCTCTTGTTTCTTCAATAATAGAAATAATAGATTATATCTCATACTTAGGCTCATTAACAGCTTTTGCACTATCCTTATTTTAGGTACATCATCTCCAACTGATTTCAAGCTGTTAATTGTTTTGAAAAACTTAGCCAAATATTGATCAAGGCCTTCACCATCTGCCATTCTCATGTGTTCAAACGCAGCTCTTACTGCTTATAATGTTACTGATCTCACCTTTTCATCTCCTTTGAATTTTCTTTTTAATATATTCCATGCTCGTTTTGTAGTTTTTCATTTATGTTCTTGGAAATAGGTCATCAGATAATGCTCCTTGTATAAGACTCAATGCCTTGGCATTTTTTATTTTGCTCTCTCTCGAAACAGTTTGTGCTTCTCCATGTATGCTTCCAGTTTCATCTTCTTCCCTCTCAGATTCATCTACCAGTCCAAAGTTTGATTTCACGCCAAACTCAATTACATCCCATAGATCATATGCAAGTGAGTTTGATTGATTTTGAGAAAAAACAAAAGATTACCTAACGGATTGAAGAAGAGAGGAAGAGTAAATGCAGAAGAAGGTAAGTATTTCTTATTGCTTACAAAGTGTTTGATAAAAGTCCCTTTATATACTATTGGGGCAGGACACATGTTTTGTATGACTCTAACAATAAAAGTCTCCTTATACTATTAGGGCAAGACACACGTTTTGTATGTCTCTAGCAATAAAAGTCCCCGTATATACTATTGGGGCAGGACATATATTTTAACTACAATACTTACAAATAGAAAAGAATTAAATTGCATTTCATCTTCCTTAGCTCTATGATTAGTTACAAATAACATAATTGTAATTAACACTTTGCATGCTATATAACAGAAATTAACTGTCTCTTCTTCTTTGTTGTCAATGCACTTTTCTTCAAGTCTTCTGTATGTGTTCATTAAGATTGGTAAGCAACTTATCTTCCAACAAAAGGGAGTATCCTTTTCCAGATCCTAAACGTTTCTTGTCTTGACATCCTCCATTGAAATTGTCTGGTGATTTTTCTGGCGATCTAAAGTCATGTGAACCATAAGAACAATTGAATGTTTTTGTACCCGCTGATAGAGTAAATTAGTTGTTGTTGTTGTTGCTTCAAATGGCAATAGCTGCGCTACCACCGGAATCACCTGCAACGTGTGTCGAGCTTAGAAGGTGTTGCTTTTATTCTTGGGAGACAGAGGAGTATGCTTGTTGAACCGAAGGAAGGGGGTTCATTATGAGGATTTGGCCTCGCACACCACTATAAGAATCATTTAATCCCATAAAAAATACATCATTTTTTGTTGATCTTGTTGTGCCCTATGTACTGCATCGCTGTAGGAGATTAGTTCATCTCATAGGTCTTTTAATTTTGTGTAATAAGCAGAGAAAGAGAGTTGTTCTTGTCGAAGATAGGCAATATCTCGCTAAATTTTGAAGATGCAAAGTGTGTTGATTTGAGAGAATCGCTAATGAAGGTATTCCCAAACTTTGTTAGCAGAAGAGTAATATATAACACTGTCTAAATTTTTGGACTGAGAGTGTTGACGATCCATGAATGGACCATATCATTACATCAAGACTAAGCCGCATAACTTTCAAGATCTGTTATTTTTTATGGTGCACCGATTGAACCATTTACGAAACCTAGTTTGTTCTTGGAGATTTTTTTTATTTCCAAGTAGAATAATTATCTCCATTCAAAGGTTTGGAAATCAAAACCAAACCTGGATGATCTGAATGATGAGTGAAATAGGGATTTAAAATATTCAATCTTGAAAAATCAATATTGGGGTCGGCAGTTTGTTTTCCAGGAACAAAAGGTGTTGGTGGTAACTCATCATTGGCCATGTTGGCTGAAAGAGAGAGAGAGAGAGATGCTTACGAGGGGTTCAAAATGCAGTGATGAACCAGGATCTTAGTCCTCCTCTGATACCATGAAAAGATGTAGGAGGTATTGAATTTGCTTGAATTGAATTGTTATTGATTCTCAATAAGTTCATGAAAAGATGAAGGAGGTATTGAATTTTCCTTTATTTGGAAGACTCCGAGGCCATTTCTAAGGTTGTTTACACACCAAAAAATTCCTCTGTCTTGAAGTTCTCATTACAAAATGGCAGGTTCAAGCCATCTGCAGTCCCAAAGCTCTTGCCATTGTTACACCAACACATGTATCACAGGTTCAGGCTGCCATTTATTGTTCCCGAAAACATCATTTATTTACAAATTAGAATGGGGAGTGGAGGCCACTGGCGCGACGCTAAGTGAACTTTATTACAGAATTGCTGAGAAAACTATAACTCTTGCCTTCCATCAGTGGCAATACACTGCAAAAAAGCTTCCTAAAGATGCTGGATCCTTTTGTAAGCCAGGTTAATTCTACTCAAGAAGGATTTTATGAGCTAAAACTAATATCTTTATGGTTTTATTAAATTAGTTGCATTATTATCTAGCTATAAGTCAATTTATCCAATTTAGCTGTCATTGATTATTTATCAATCTTAGATTGTAAAATATATCCATTTAGATTTATTTTTATTAGTAATTCAAGTGCATATCTTTCTCTCTTTTTTTTTTGTAGATTTTATGATTTTTAATAGATTCTTGAATCCTCATGTGTGTCCAGATAAGTTTATGAAATTTTAAAATTAAAAATGGTCAAGGACAAGTGTAGAACCTAAACTTTATTTAATTACATCATGCTTAAGAATTTATAACATCATGATTTGTGAGATTAATTCTTTTCTTTTAATATCCATTTCCCTTTATTATTTTCTTATGATATATTTTCATCATACTTCAAAATAGATAGTGTTTAAATTGCTCGATGAATACTTCTATAATAACAATGCCAACTGTTTTGTATGATAACTATTTATAGTATTTATGTAATTACCATTAATTATAAATTTGTATATTTTATTTTTGAAGGGTGTAATTTGTCATTGTAAAAACAATAAATATTGTAATAGCTATAGAAAAGTTACAACCTATACAACTTTTAATCGGAGGGCCAAATTTAACTTACAGAATTTTGTAGGGACAACCACAGGCCATGGGGACAACTTTTTTTTTTTTTTTGAGTTAGAATAGAGTCTTACATTTTTCAACCAAGTACGAAATGAATTTGAATGGATCATATCTTAGAATCAATAATAGCTCAATCTTGGGGTTGTCTTAGATATACCATTCAATAACATATAACTTCGACTTCCTCCACACTAAATGGAAATTGTTTGCCTTAGTTTTTGTCCTTTTTGAAGGATTATAGAACATTTATATTCTTTGTGATAGTATCATTATCAAACACTATCAACTTACCATTTTTATGTAACATACATTCATGCTTCTATATTGGATAAAACAATATTAAAAAATGCTATTAAAAAATAATATCAACTTCTTCTTCTTTAGAAATTTGTGTGATTTTTCAAAAACATTACATAATGTATTTTGAAAACCTCTACAAATTGAATTTTAAGATTGGTGCAATAAGAATTGCCAAAAGATATGCATAATCAACTCATTTGTTGATTCACACGCGTCAATATTAGTTTTTAACATCTCAAAATAATTGTTTTTCTTTTTAGAATGATATCGAGAATCTTTATTACGGATACGATGATAATACATAAAATTTGATTTCTTGTTCATCTTTTCTCTATAAAGAAAAGCTACAAGATATCTAGATTCTATTAACCTACTAAACTACCCATAAAAGGCTTGACTAGCCAACATACTTATAAAAAAGCCAAAAACATAAAGCGAAAGTAAATCCAGGATTTAATTTTCCTTCCACGCCAATTACTTAACCATTTCTCCATAGATTCTCTGTTTTTGTTGAAGGTTTTGCTCAATATTCAGAGAGTTTGGCTTGCTTCAACATCTGAAAAATAAGAAGAAAATGAATAAGAACATATAAGAAAATTGTGTGTCATTAATAAATCAAAAATGAAATTATTAGAGTGGGAGATTTACCCCAACATAAACAGCAAGTTTTTCCTTGAAATTGGCATGTTCTGCTTTGAGTTTTTGAAGAGACGCCTTGCCACTATAACATTTATGGATAAATAATTTACTATATTTTTTTATTTTACACGAAACATTATCAATGATACTTTAAAATTTATAAAGTATTTATGAATTTTACCTTTCCATATCCCCATCATGTAAAAAATTTCTGAGTGTGTTGGTTTCACCATTGATTTTTGATGCACCAAGGCTACAAGAAATTTGTTATGCTTATGAAACACCATATAAAAAGATAATTTTATAATAAATCATCTAATATATTTTTCCTAACCTAGCACTACTGCCCTTAAGTCGATACATCATTGTCTCCATGACAGGATAATCAACTGGGGTTGTTTCCCTAAGAAAACAGAACAAAAAAGATATCATCATCACCATCTTTGTCAAGGAATACCAAAAAATCAAAGAAATATGCACAATTTCAATTAATTAGCATTGTACTTACAAGGCCTTCTCAATAGAATCGATATATTTAGTTGAATCCCTTAAAAACAAGGTAAAAATATTTTCAATGAAGTCAGGATCATCTTCATTTTCAAGAGTCTCAAGATAACTCACTTGGTCGTGATCCAGAAGTCCCTACAATAATCAACATGCAAATTCAAAACGTTAGTGTAATCTTCGTTAATTTATGGATTGAAGAAAAAAACATAAATGAAATTTTTCTTGGTGAAGAAAGACCTCATCAAAGAGTGATTGCCTCATGATGCTAAGCTGTTGGCGCAATGGAGTGCTAGCCATTCTGAAAGCGAAGAAAGGAGCAAACCCAAAGTTACTTAAGTAGAGTCTCTATGGAAAGGAAAAGGGGTAGAAAGCTTAATTGTGTAGTGGAATGGAAAACCAATGGGACTTTATATAGGCCAAAATGAAGCAAGAAACTAACATTTGTCATCCAACATGCAAATATTGTTGCTTTTTATAGCGATAAATACACCATTTAAAAATGGAATACATAAATTTTCAGTTGGTGGTAATCACGCATATACCATAATTAACTATCATGCGAATCAGCTGACATTATTATTATCGAGGTATTCGTTGAGTAATATATACACTATATTTAATAATAACAAAAAAAACATAAAAAAAATAAAGAAAATGGTAATTAAAATAGTAGAATCAATCTCACCAACCAACCATGATGTCATAAACACTAAAGAGCATATTGTAGATCTTATAATAATGTATGCATAATTCAATGGATTTAGAAAAGCAAAAATAAGAACACAATCATCACACTTTCATGTTTTTCCCAAAACCTCAATAAGGAAAATATTTTGACAAAAATAGTGAAATATAAAATATAGTACATTATCATTATATTTTTATTTTTCATAAACATAAGATTGATTGGCCTAAAGACTCAAATTTAGTTCTACATTTGTCCTTAAAGATTTTTAATATTAAAATCTTATAAAATTAAACCTAAATAAATATAAGTTGCAATGCCTAAAACCTACAACAAAGACACACAGTTAAACTTTCAAAATAAATCTACATAGTTATTTTCAAATCTAAAAGTGGAAAATAATCAAAGGTAGCGCAATGAAGTAAATTACTTTAAAGATAAATACAAACTTGAACTTACTAATTAAAGTATATAGAACTAATACAAACTAATTAATATGAATTTGAAGAGATATCTTCCATCTAAGAGCATATTAAATTATCAATAAATAATAATGCAACTAATTATAATAAAAACCATAAAGATATATGCTATAAAATCCTTAAAACAATACACTTAAACTTACTAACCATAATAAACTTGAACTCGTATTTTTAAATCCAAGAGAATTGTGAATAATCAATAGTAGCTTAATTAGGTTAATTGGATTATAGCTAAAGAATAATGAACCTAATTATATACTTAAACCTACTAATCATAATTAATATGAACACATATCTTTAAATATAAACGCATTATAAATAATCAATACTTTCTCAATCAAACAAATTGGCTTATATATAAACAATAATGAAACTAATTATAATAATGTGGCATAGATAACATGCAAGATATATTTTTTTAGGAATGTAGTTGCTTTTTAACAACCATATTCATTATAAACTATTTCAAATGTAGTAATAGAACAAATACTATATGAGTTACCAGGGCTAAAATTAAAATAACACAAGGATAAAGATAAAATAATTGGGTCATAAATAAAATATTAAATTTTTGAAGGGGTCTAATTGCACAACCCAATATTATAGTGGCCAAAATAAGCTTTTGAAAAAAAAGGGACCATATTTCCCTCACCAAAAATTATAGTGATTCCTTGAGTTTAAATACAATAATAAATTTTCATTATGTAGAATAAATGTTAGAGTCTCACAAACTTATTTTGTATTTAAGAACTCATTAGAACCAAAGGGATATTTCTTACATAATCTAAGAGCATAATAAGAAACAGTCGTGATTAAGTAAAATTACAACCAATTAACTAATAATGCATAGTAAACCAACTGCAAAAGTGGCATATAAACCATTGAATGATTTAAAGAGAGGAATGAGGCGCTTGCCATGCGTTTTGCTCTAGGTAAAATCAAAAATTTTGAAATACAAAGAATGTTAAGAGTGTGAATATTTTTATAATGCTATACATTTGGCCAAAATAATCAACCTGAACATAATTTTTTGTTTAATAATATTAAAGTAATTATTTATAAGCTAACTTTTTGTGTTTAATACTAATGTGAAGTAATACAATTTTTTAAAAAATAAGATAAAAAATTAAAGACAGCTGTACCAACAAATTTATGAGTAGACAATTGATAAAATCTATTAAAGATGAGTTATTTTCTTTCTGCAGTAAACTGATTGATTGTTGGGTTTACTTCAATTGTTTGGCTAAATATTCAATGGGCAGATAATATAATTGCAATTGATAAAATCCACAAAAGATGAGTTATTTGTTTATACAACAAACTCATTGATTGTTTGGCCTGTTTTAACTGCTTGGCTAATCATTCAATCGGTATCATGTTTATATTTGCAGACAACATAGAGAATGTGCATGAAATGTATTGCGAGAGTAAAACTACAATAGATAAAATCTATTAGAGATGAGTCGTTTGCTTTTAGCAACAAACTCATTAGTTGTTTGGTTTGTTTTAACTGTTTGGCTAATTATTCAATACCAACAGCCATAAAATTTTATACTAGAAATTAACAAAACTATCATTAAAGACAATATCGAGTCACATAATTTTTTCAAACCATTAATTCGAGATAGTAGATTTGAAATAGTATATATAGAGATGTTGCAAAACTTAATATTTAATAAATACAACATCGAATGAAAAATTATTTGAATTATTACTCATTGTTATTATTATGATTGATGATAGAATAAAAAAAATATTTGCAAAATAAAAAAATATTATTTGTTTTGAAGAATAAATGAAAATGATTTAAACCAAAAACCTTTAACAAATGAGCAAATAAAAAAAAAACTAAGAGTGTAGATAAACAAAGGAAAAAAACAGAAGAAATATCAATTTTAAAATGATTATCAACATAAATTAAAATTTTAGAACTCAATTGAATAGAAATAAACCCCCAATAAAGAGAAAATGATAGAAATTAGAAACCAAAACAAATAGTATAGACATATAAACACAAACAAAAAATAGAGGTTGTCTCGGAATGACTGGAAAAATTAAAGAAATTGAAACTAAACTAAAAGAATAAAGGGTGAAAAAACAAACCAATAAAACTAAAAAACTTTAATAAAAGAGCAATAAAAAAATGACTAAACCAAAATAAATATTATTACCACTATGAATATAATTATGGTATCATTTTTGTTATTATTTATATTTTTATTACTATCTTATGAGTTATTGTAAATTTAAGCACCACAATTATTATAATAAATTATTACTCTTATTAACATTATTACTAGTAATGTCGTTGTTATTATCATGATTATAACAACTAAAGTTACAATTATTATCACTGCTTAAATTGTCCTCAAGAAGAAAAGGCAAAAACTTTAATAAAAGAGCAAACAAAAAAATAGTAAAAAAACAATCAGTAAAATTATTACTATTATTGCATAAACAATGAAAACTACAAAATTATCTTGATGAATAAAACAAAGAATCCAAAAACATTAATAAAAGAGCAAACAAAAAAATTTACAAAACTAAAATAAATATTATTAGAAAAAAAACTTTTGATTTGAAGACCAAATACAAATAATGGAAAAACCAAAAAAAAATAAGAACAAAGAGAAAATAGAAGATATCATGTTTAGAATGATTATTAACATAAATTTAAATTTTAGGATGAAATTAAAAAAAAAAAACTCCAACAAAAGACAAAATGATAAAAATAAAAAACCAAAACAAAGAGTATAGTCACATAAAAATAAACAAAAAATAGCGACTACCCTAGAAGGATTGAAAAAATTACCAAAAAATCAAAATAATAAGGGTTGAAATGAAAAATCACATATATAATCAATTTCAATTGAATGAAAAAATTCAAACATATCAAAACTTATATAGAAGAAATAAGGAAGAACAAATAAATCAAAAGTCGAAGTACTACAAGGAAAAAAAACATAAACATAGAGGAATGATATGCAGTTTTGCCTGCATAAAAGGATTAACTGACTACCGGCACGTCTCCAATCACCATTCGATGACACGCACACCACCATGTTCAAGAAGTCATGATGGCGCATCTAGTGAGATGACGGACAATATTTTTCACTACCAAATGACGGAAGACAATTGTTGGCGTGTCAATGAAACATGCTCGCAACATTTTCCAAAAAAGAATAGAACATAGATGAAAATAGGAATATACCCCTAATACTAACTCTTCAATTTTGTTGTTTTTTATGGCACATCTGTAGTTTCATTGTTCATCAAACTATACAAAACCAAAAATACCCTCATGGGAAACTCTAATGTATTGTCTCATTAAAGGGTATAGTAATCATTTCATTGTTCATCAACAAACCAATATATCTTAAATACCTTGCTAGTCAATATTGTTTTGTCTGATATTAGGGGAAGAATCGTAGTTCTACTGCTCAATTGTTTTTGGAAAAACCTCAAATACCCCTAAACAATGAGATAATGACAACATGCTAAATGGAAAAGTCTAAAATACCCTCGAGACCAAGAATTAAAATTTATGAACTGAAAGGCAAAACAATATTACATTATTACAATCAATAGTAATTCGTGTTTGCAGCTACAGTACTTTCCCCACATGTTATAACTTCTTTAATTCCAAAAACTTAACTAAAAAATGTCAACACAATATAAGGATGAATATAAAAATAAACAACTGAGCTGAATAAACCACATTTTTTGTGAAAACAAATATATTAATAAGGATACTAAGAATTAAACTAGAAATGTATTTTTTATTCAATGAGATTCAAATATATTTGATAATTGATATGTAATTAAACTTTTTAGCACACAATTAAAATTTTCTATGCTTTAACAATACTTATATATTTGAATTTAATATTGAAAAAAAATTAGATCCCACCATAGCAGAGCATGGTTAAGTTGACAAGTATATATTATAAAAAGGAACCATGGAGAGTAACTTCAAAAAATGAAAGAAAAATTAGTTGTTCTAGAACGATAAAACTGTCAACCCAAAACGCAAATAGAAAATATGGTATATATAGTTCCTTTGTATGAACCATTGGAGCTTGGCTTGCTGTATTAGAAAGTGGGTATGTCAATGGAATGGTTATGTAAGAGGAAAATGAGCTGAACAAATTCTTCAGGGAACTTCTCGTAAAGCTTATTGTGAGAGAATTCGAAGCTCATTCGCAACATGTACAAATTATGCTATTTCTTCAATTCTTTTTTAAATTGTATTGTTTTTTTTTTATTTAAAAAACATGCTAGTTTTTTGAAAAGTCATTGTATAAAGGAAAAAATAAAGTAATTTATATTAGTTTTATAATAATTTTGAAAGCAATGTGTTTTAGAGCTCCCATCGCACCACCCACCCTACCAAGAGCAGAGACTACAGAGGGAAAAAGGAAGAGGAGGAAATGTCTGACAGCCATAGCCCAATCTTGCTTTTGAAAAAGAAAGGTTTGCTTACAATTTGAATCTTCTTGGTTTGCTCTTTTTTATGTGGGTTTAATTTCCATTTCCGTTTATTGATCTTCACTGACTATAATTTTCTTCCACTGATTTCTATTCCTGTTCAAGTTTCAATAACAAAACTAGCCTTGTGCTGTCTTTCAAGTTCATTGTTATCGCTTAGTGTGATTTGTTTCCTTTACTCAGACTGTAGGAAACAACTCAAAATTTGCCCTTTGAAAGTTGTTTTCTGGGCTAATGTTTTGCTGTGCAGCATGAGGTTTACAAGTGAAATACCAATCAATTCAAGCGTCGCCCATGGACGCACACCATCTTGCAATGTTCATTTTCCTGCTGGCTCTATTTACCTACACCACAGCAATGGTGGTCGAGGTTATGCTCCGAGCTTCTGAATCAATTTACCATTCACATGTTGGCAACATCCAATTTTGCTTCTATCAGTTCTTGATCCGATTCTGGGCTGCATCAGATCCGTGATGTGGGTCTGTTTATTTGTGAAAATAGCAGTGGAAATTATTTGCCTTAGTTTGTGTCCTTTTTGAAGGATTATAGAACATTTGTATTCTTTGTGATAGTATCATTATTAAACACTGTCAATTTACCATACATTCATGCTTCTATATTGGATAAATCAATTTTAAAAATTGATATTAAAAAATAATATCAACTTCTTCTTCCTTAGAAATTTGTGTGATTTTTCAAAAACATTACATGATATATTTTTAAAAACTTTACATAATGTATTTTAAAATTGGAGCAATAAGAATTGTCAAAAGGTATTATAAATTTGTTATATGCAGTCAACTCATTTGTTGATTTAGTTTTTAACATCTTGAAATAAATTTCTTTTCTTTTTAGAATGAGATCGAGAATCTTTATTACGGATACGATGATAATACATAAAATCTGATTTCTTGTTCATCCTTTCTTTATAAAAAAAAGCAACAAGATATCTAGATTTTATTAACCTACTGAACCACCCATTAAAGGCTTGACTACCCAACATACTTAAAAAATGCCAAAAACATAAAGCAAAAGTAAATCCATGGATTTCATTTTCCTTCCATGCCAATTACTTAACCACATCTCCATTGATTCTCGATTTTTGTTGAAGGTTTTGCTCAATATTCAGAGAATTTGGAATAAGAAGAAAATGAATAAGAAAATACAAGAAAATTGTGTGGTTCATTAACCAAAAACAAAATTATTAAAGTGAGAGAATTACCCCAACATAAACAACAAGTTTTTCCTTGAAAGTGGCATGTTCTGCTTTAAGTTTTTGAAGAGACGCCTTGCCACTATAACATTTATGGATATATAATTTACTATATTTTTGTTTTTACACGAAACATTATCAATGATACTTTAAAAGTTATAAGGAATTATAAATTTTACCTTTCGATATCCCCTTCATGAAAAACTTTTCTGAGAGTGTTGGTTTCACCATTAATTTTTGATGCACCAATGCTACAAGAAAGTTGTTATGCTTATGAAGCACCATACAAAAACATAATTTTGTAAGAAATGATGTAATGTATTTTTCCTTACCAAGCACTACTACCCTTAAGTCGATACATCATTCTCTCCATGACAGGATAATCCAATGGGCTTGTCACATTAAGAAAACAGAACAAAAAGATATCATCATCACCATTTTTGTCAAAGAAGACCAAAACCTCAAAGAAACATGCACAATTTCAATTAATTAGCATTGTACTTACAAAGCCTTCTCAATTGAATCGATATATCTAGATGAATCCCTTAAAAACAAGGTAAAAACATTTTCAATGAAGTCAGGATCATCTTCATTTTCAAGAGTCTCAAGATAACTTACTTGTTCGTGATTCAGAAGTCCCTACAATAATCAACATGCAAATTCAAAATATTAGTGTAATCTTTGTAAATTTATGGATTGAAGAAAAAAAACATAAATAAAATTTTCCTTGGTGAAGAAAGACCTCATCAAATAAGGATTGCCTTATGATGCTAAGTTGTTGGGCGCAAGGAAGTGCTAGCCATTTTGAAAGCAAAAAAAGGAGCAAACTCAAAGTTACTTAAGTGGAGGCTCTATGGAAAAGAAAAGGGGTAGAAAGCTTAATTGTGTAGTAGAATGGAAACCAATGGGACTATATTGTCATAACCCAATTTCTGGGTTACTCCCTAAAATTTACCCAAAAATAACAAAAATAAAATAAATAAGGCCGACGTTGGTAGAAAAATCCATATAGGAATTTTTGTTTGTTTTCACAAGTCCGATCGTATCTCTTTTGTCCCCAAAAATAGAGAAAAATACATATCCTTATCACGATATAAAAGATAAAAGTTTCAATAAAAAATCATATCTGATATTTTATGCCAAGTAATTGCTGAGGCACGCCACATGCTGAGTAGGCTAAGTGGGAGTATGAGATGTCTTGGACAAATACATTTCATTGTCTTTTGCTTGATTTGTAAATAAGAGAATATGGGATTTACAAGAGATTGGTTTTAAAAAGTATACTTGTTCGTGTTATCTGGAAATAATATAAATTTTACCAAAATGTTTGCGTGGCCCCGAAGACTAATCACTTTAGGATAATCTAAAAATCACATTTTATATTTAAAATATTATTTATTTTGTGTATTAAAATTATTAGAATATTTTTTATTGTTTTGTTTTAAATTAATTTATTTTGTGATGTTTTTAAATTGTTTTGATATGTTGATGTTAAATATTACTTTGATGTATTTCTTACAGAAAAAACACTTTAAAAAATAAAAATTATCACAATATCAGATGGGTTGTATCTCTTATAACAAACTTAATATAAATCGGGATATGAAAAAAGAAGGTGAGATTGGGAGAGAGATTTGAATTTCACCTAATTTGGCTAATAAATAATAATTAATGAAATAATTTATAATATTATTAAGATAATGCTACAATAATGTATTTTTAAAAAGGGCAAAATTAAATGGTATTTGAGCTACCATAGGGACCACCATAGGCCATAGGGATAACTTTTGAGTTAGAATAAAGTTCTACATTTCTTAACCAAGTACGAGATGAATTTGAATGGATCATATCTTAGAATCAATGATAGCTCAATCATGGGGTTCTCTTAGATATTAACATACAATAACATATCACTTACACCTCCTTCACACCATAATGGAAATTATTTGCCTTAGTTTGTGTCCTTTTTGAAGGGTTATAGAACATTTATATTTTTTGTGATAATATCATTATTAAACACTACCAATTTACCATTTTTATATAACATACATTCATGCTTCTACATTGGAAAAAACAATATTAAAAAATGCTATTAAAAAATAATATCAACTTCTTCTTCTTTAGAAATTTGTGTGATTTTTCAAAACATTACAAGATATATTTTGAAAAACTCTACAAAATGCATTTTAAGATTGGTGCAATAAAATTGCCAAAAGATATTATAAAGTTTGTATATGCAGAATCAACTCTTTTGTTGATTCACACGCGTCAATATTAGTTTTTAACATATCCAAATAATTTCCTTTCCTTTTTAGAATGAGATCGAGAATCTTTATTAAGGATACGATGATAATACATAAAATCTGATTACTTGTTCATCTTTTCTCTATAAAGAAAAGCTACAAGATATCTAGATTCTATTAACCTACTGAACTACCCATAAAAGGCTTGACTACCCGACATACTTATAAAAAGCCAAAAACATAAAGCAAAAGTAAATCCAGGATTTAATTTTCCTTCCACGCCAATTACTTAACCACTTCTCCATAGATTCTCTGTTTTTATTGAAGGTTTTGCTCAATATTCAGAGAGTTTGGCTTCCTTCAACATCTAAAAAATAAGAAGAAAGTGAATAAGAACATACAAGAAAATTGTGTGTTATTCATAAATCAAAAAAGAAAATTATTAGAGTGAGAGAATTACCCCAACATAGACAACAAGTTTTTCCTTGAAATTAGCATGTTCTTCTTTGAGTTTTTGAAGAGACGCCTTGGCACTATAACATTTATGGATATATAATTTACTATATTTTTGTTTTTACACGAAACATTATCAATGATACTTTAAAAGTTATAAAGAATTATAAATTTTACCTTTCGATATCCCCATCATGAAAAACTTTTCTGAGAGTGTTGGTTTCACCATTAATTTTTGATGCACCAATGCTACAAGAAATTTATTTTTGCTTATGAAACACCATATAAAAAGATAATTTGGTAATAAATCGTGTAATATATTTTTCCTTACCTAGCACTACTACCCTTAAGTCGATACATCATTCTCTCCATGACAGAATAATCAACTGGGGTTGCCTCCCTAAGAAAACACAACAAATCTTTTTCAAGGAAGACCAAAAAATCAAAGAAAGATGCAAAATTTCAATTAATTAGTATTGTACTTACAAAGCCTTCTCAATAGAATCGATATATCTAGATGAATCCCTTAAAAACATGGTAAAAAGATTTTCAATGAAATCAGGATCATCTTCATTTTCAAGAGTCTCAAGATAACTCACTTGTTCGTGATCCAGAAGTCCCTACAATAATCAACATGCAAATTCAAAATGTTAGTTTAATCTTTGTTAATTTATGAATTAAAGAAAAAAACATATATGACTTCAATTTTTTTCTTAGTGAAGAAAGACCTCATCAAAGAATGATTGTCTCATGATGCTAAGTTGTTGGTGCAAGGGAGTGTTAGCCATTGTGAAAGTAAAGGAAGGAGCAAACTCAAAGCTACTTAAATGGAGGCTCTATGGAATGACCAACCAATGGCATTATATATAGGCCAAAATGAAGCAAGAAACTTACATTTGTCATTGAACATGCAAATATTGTTGCTTTTTATAGCGACAAATTACACCATCTAAATATGGAATACATAAATTTTTAGTTGGTGGTAATCACACATATACCATAAATAGCTATCATGCGAATCAGCTGGGATTGTTATTATCGAGGTATTCGTTGAGCAATTTATACACTATATTTAACA
This sequence comes from Salix purpurea, assembly GCA_027405865.1. Classification (NCBI taxonomy): domain Eukaryota; kingdom Viridiplantae; phylum Streptophyta; class Magnoliopsida; order Malpighiales; family Salicaceae; genus Salix; species Salix purpurea. The sequence goes on from JAOWLH010000002.1 coordinate 29,538,161, forward strand.
ATGACAAAAATAAATCATAAAAAATAAAGAAAAATGGTAATTAGAATAGTAGAAAATCTCACCAACCAAGATGTCATAAACACTTAAAAGCATAATATAGATCTTATGATAATGTATGCAAAATTCATTGGATTTAAAAAAAAAAAAAGAACACGATCATCACACTTTCATGTTTTTCCCAAAAACTCAATAAGGAAAATATTTTGACAAAAAATAAAAAAATATAAAATATATTGCATTACCAATATATTTTTGTTTTTCATAAACATAAGATTGATTGGCCTAGATACTCAAATGTTGTTCTACAATTGTCCTTAAACATTTTTAATATTAAAATCTTATAAATTTATATGGAGACAAATGAGACTTAAGAATCCATTAGAACTAAATAAATATAAGTTGCAATGTATAAAATCTACAAAAAAGACACGCTCTTAACCATACTTATCAAAATAAATCTAGATAGTTATTTTTAAATCTAAAAGTGTCAAATAATCAATGGTAGCTCAATCCTGTAAATTAGTTTAAAGACAAATACAAACTTAAACTTACTAATTAAATGAATTCTGAAGAGATATATTCCACCTAAGAGCATATTAAATTATCATAAATGATAATGCAACTAATTATAATAAAAAACATAAGGATATAATCTATAGTTTATAAATTTGTTAGAACAATAAACACTTAAACTTACTAACCAAAATAAACTTGAACTCGTATTTTCAAATCTAAGAGCATTGTGAATAATCAATAGTAGCTTAATTAGGTTAATTGGCTTATAGCTAAACAATAATGAACCTAATTATATACTTAAACTTACTAATCAAAATTAATATTAATACTTATCTTTAAATCTAAATGCATTATAAATAATCAATACTTTCTCAATCATACAAGTTGGCTTATAGATAAACAATAATGAAACTAAGTATAATATTGTGGCATAAATAACATGCATGAGATGTTTTTTTAGGAATGTAGTTGCTTTTTAACATACCATATTCATTATAAACTATTTCAAATGTAGTAATACAACAAATATGATATGATGTACAAGGGCTAAAATTAAAATAACACAAGGATTAAGATAAAATGAAATACATAGCTGGGTCATAAATAAAATAATAAATTTTAGAAGGGGTCTAATTGAAACAACCCAATACTATAGTGGCCAAAATAAAGTTTTAAAAAATTCAAGAGACCATATTTCCCTCACCAATAATTATAGTGATGTCTTTGAGTTTAAATACAATTATACATTTTCATTACGTAGAATTAATTTTAGAGTCTCACAAACTTATTTGGTATTTCAAAACTCATTAGAACCAAAGAGATATTTGTTACATAATCTAAGAGCATAATCAAAAGCAATTGTGATTAAGTAAAATTACAACAAATTATCTAATAATGCATAGTAAACCAATTGCAAAAATGGCATATAAACCATTGAATGAGTTAAAGAGACGAACAAGGCACTTGCCCTGCGTTTCACCCTAGGTAAGACCAAATGTTTTAAAATTTTAAGAAAAAATATTAAGAGTGTGAGTTTTTTTTATAATGTTATACATTTGGCCAAAATAATTAACATGGACATAAATTTTGTTACGTAATATTAAAGAAATTATTTATAAGATAAGTTTTTGTGTTTAATACTAATGTGAAGTAATACAATTTTACAAAAATAAGATAAAAAATTAAAGACACCTGCAACGATAAATTTATGAGCAGACAATTGATGAAATCCATTAAAGATGAGTTATTTGCTCTATACAATGATTGATTGTTGGACTTGCTTTAATTGTTTGGCTAAATATTCAATGGGCAAATAATCTGCAATTGATAAAATGCATAAAAGATGAGTTATTTGCTTTCTACAACAAACTCATTGATTTTTTGGTCTGTTTTAACTGCTTGGCTAATCATTTAAGTGGAATCATGTTTATTTTTACAGACAACATAGAGAATGTGCATGAAATGTATTATGACAGTAAAACTACAATTGATAAATTCTATTAGAGATGAGTCATATGCTTTTAGCAGTAAACTGAGTGGTTGTTGGGTCTGTTTTAACTGTTTGGCTAATTATTTAATACCAACAGCCACAAAATTTTACACCAAAAATTAGCGATGTTGCAAAACTTAATATTAAATTGGAGCTTGGCTTGTTGTATTACAAAGTGGACATGTCAATGGAATGGTTATGTAAGAGGAAACTGAGCTGAACAAATTTTCGAGGGATCTCCTTGTAAAGCTTATTGTGACAGAATTCCAAGCTCATTCGCAACATGTACAAGTTATGCTATTTCATCAATTCTTTTTTAAATTGTATTGTTTTTTTATATTGAAAAAAACATGGTAGTTTTTTGAAAAGTCATTGTATAAAGGAAAAAAATAAAGTTATTTATATTTGTTTTATAATAATTTTGAAAGCAATGTTTTAGTACGTCGTTGGGGAGAAGGTTTTTTAACGTAAAAAAAAATCAGGGTTGAAGAATTCTTTGGTATTATTATTAAACTTGAAAATATCACTACAAGAAAAAGAACCCGTTTGCAACGGAGTTTTGCAACCAAAAAACATCTGTTGCAAAAATTGGAGAAGATTGGTAACGGAATATATTTTTGCAAATGACTTATTATTTTTTTTAATCGGAATAAGTTTTGCAACGAAAAATCCGTTGCAAATGTTGTAATTTGAAAAATAATATAAATTAATAACATCGATTGGCGTGCTTCTGTTTAAACTTAATTAAATATCCTTTCTTCTTCGTCACTCTATCTCTCCCGTTCTCTTAATTCTTGCACTCTCCTCTGAACCAATTTTTGAACAGTAAATCGCCTTGTTAATTCCAGCTAAGCTTCACGATCTACTCCTCATCGGCGTCGATATTCAGTTACCCACAAGACCCATCACAACGAGAACGAAGATCTGCTTCGTCTGGTGCACGGCACGGTATGTATTTACATGTTGCTTGCATTTAATTTAATTTCCTGCATTGTGGGTAACTGAGTAGAAGGGAGACGAGTAATTTGTGTTTGAAATGTGGTGAATTTCTTAGAGGTGCTGACCTTTTTGGGTACAACGAAGATCCCATTTCTTTTGTTCCTTCATTCTCATATAATTTCTTTTGGGTACTCGATTTAGGGAAGAGGGTTTCAAGAAATTTGCAAGTCTTAGCCTTTTCTTACAAGCAAGGGAAAACCCAGAGAGACATATTCCCTCTTGAAACTCAATTCCTTGTTCTTAGACACCCCTCTGTATTATTTTTTTTCTAAAATTCCCATAATGTTCCAAACTTTATCTCTGTGATTTCACATCTTCATTTAACTTATCCTTGATTCTGTATCAAGACTTAATCTTTCTCTCTTGAGATCATGGAGAAAGTAGAGAAGTCACCGAATGAAATAGAGAGTGAAGAAACTGAAGCTATAGAGCTTGTTCTCTTTCAAGTCTCTGAATGTTATGTTTATATGGTGAATTTCTCTCTCTATGTGTATATATGTGCATGTGTTGTACTGTCTGTAGATTTATGTTTAGTTTTTTCTTATGATTTTGCAAATGGGTTTTTGAGATTTGTGGTAATTTATGATCTTTAGATTTTTTTTTTGTACATAACAACCTTGAAAGGCTGTTCCTTTTCCCAGAAACCTTGTCCTTGAAAGAAATTTAGATTTTATGTTGTATGGATAGGGGAACAGAACTTAGATTTGAGTAGTTGTAGTCAACTAAAGTGGGAATTTGGATCTGGGTTTTGCTCATTCCAGTCCGAAACATTATTGTTGAGAAATGCCTACAAATCAAGAATTGAGACGTCAGAACAAGTGGCGATCAGCAGCATTTTTTCTGATGAGTTGCAAGAAAATACCTGTATCAAATATGAGCTTGCCTTTGTAATTGTGGACTGAGTAATGATGGTGTTAATAATTGCTTGGCAAAATCTATGAAGAGACAATCTTGATTCGTGATTTTCTGTTGTTCATATGCTGATAGTGGGGGGGGGGATTAACGTTGTCTTTTGCAATAAAAAATGTGTGATAGATATTACCATGGCAGATATTATCATGGTCAAATAAGAAGTGGTATCTAAAAGTCAGAAGCTGCAGATCGTGCACGTAGAAGTAATTACTGGCTGATACTTAAAAGGACTGAGGCTGGTTTAGAGAGATCTGGCTATAGAAAATTTTAAATTGTTGGGAAGAATTAAATGCTACATGGGCATCTTAAAAACTTGCATTTCCAGTTTGATAACATGCTTGTGGATCATTATAACTAAGGGCCATGGAAAGGGCTATCTTCTCCTCTTTCCAGTATACTGCCATTGTTATTGACTGCCTTCCTTTCCCTGTTCTTTGCATTTTGTCCCTAACAGGGAGTTAACTATAGGTGGTTAAAATCCAAATATAGTCAAACTTCCTTAATTTGTTTGAATCTGAAAATTTACAATCATTTTGTTCCCTAAAGCACTGGTGCTATGACTTGGTCCTTCTGTTCGAAGTAAAAGATTCATAGTTCGTTGTCATGGTACTTCTATGTATTTGATTTCTGTTTTTCCCATTACTCTTTAATACATGTTTTAAAGTGCTGCCCTGGCATTAATTTCTTTTATGTATCTGTTTTCTTGTCTTTGTATCTATTGCAGATGTATAGAGGTTTACATGTTCAGATACCTATACAAGTGTGAGATGATTGATATGATCTTGTAGGCTTTTAATTAAACTCAAATTTATGATTTGTTAACATTTTTGCTAACTTTCTGCTCTCGGCTGTATATGTAGGAAGTCAGCTGCAAGTCCATAATGGTCCATCTTCCTCTCATCCACAACATCGTAGATCATTTCCGCCTTAAACACTTTAAAATATGTATTTTTTTTCCATATTGATTTACTTAGACATGTAAATGTAATCGAATCTCTATTGTATTATGAATTTTAATTTATAATAATTTTTATTTCCACCATATTTATTTTGTTTTCAATATTAATAATATTTCAATATGTTCTAGTATTTTTAAAATATTTATTTGTAATTAGTTAAAAATTAAATATATTTAATATTGATTTTAAAAATTAATTAGCAGTTGCAACGGAATTTCCGTTGCAACTGCTATTGCAATTTCCATCAGCTTTGCAACGGCATTTCCGTTGCAAAGCCGTTGCAAGTGAAATTTGATACGACCATTTTTCAACGGATGGCTTCCGTTGGAAATGCCGTGGCTAATATTAATTAGCAACGGCTGCCTTCATTGTTTGCAACGGAAGCCTGCGTTGCAAACAAGGCCATTTTCTTGTAGTGTATGATTGTTTTAAAAAGTCTTGTTCATCAAGAAAGATTTTCATTACAAAGTAAAATCTAATATTTATATTCAATAAAATAAATTAAGAATTATACGTGTTGATAAATGATAAGAAATATGTTGTCCAAAACCAAAGATTAAGTCAAGAAGCTGAAAATAAATATGCATATCAAGATATTTGATCTCATATCACGTGTAAGTTTTCTATTTTTTAAATCTGATTATAGAACAATAATTTTTTTTTGTTAAAAAAATAAATAAGCACAAAACAATTTTTTCTGAATACAATGTTTTTTTTCAACTAAAATAATTATTTTGTGTTAAAAAACAAGAAAGTTTAGAAGAAAAAAATTTGCCCCAATACCCCGATGTCATCAAAAGATTCATAGTGCCTTGCATTAGAATTCATTGCAATTTGCTACAAACTAGATACATAAAAAATCCTCACCTTATTTCAGCTTAAATACCATCCAAGAAGAAAATTTCAAGAGCAGTTCAGGCTTTCTAATTTGCCATTTTCATTAAAATGATTGATATGAAAGGTTGATTGACTTTGAAATATGATCAACGACTTCTATTACAATTTCAGCATGGCTTCAAAGAGACAATCAGATTGGGAAGCGAAACACGCGCTCGACCATATCCAGCAACACGCGCTCGCAGGCTCTATATATATATATAATGGGAAGAGAAACACCAAGAAGAATGCAGAGCAGAGGAACAAAAAGGAAGAAATAACAGAGAAGAGAGAACAAAACCGCAGCTACACTCCTCACTCCTCTTCTTCTCCGGCTTCCAGCAACGACAGCAGCAGTTGCACTTCTACTATTTGTTCCATTATTACGACATTCATCTTCTTCTTCTTCTTCGATTCTGTTCATTTTTCTGCTGTATTTTTGCCTTTAATGATTGTTCAATCCTCTTGGTGCATCTCTTGGTCCTCCAAAACAAGATGTAACCAATGACAACTCCCACAGGCACCCCGCATCCATATCCAACCAGAGCAAATTTCCAACTAAACGGACTACCAAGATCCGGAAGGATGCTTTCTTGCTGAGCTGCTGATGACTGATGATCTTCAACTTCATCACATTTCTTTGACAATGGGAACCCGCACAACCCTAAGTTTCCCTCATAGGAATCATTAGCGAATGTAGAAAATTGATTCCCTGTTGGAATCTTCCCCACTAACCTATTACACGAAAGGTTGAGAACCGACAGGAATGTCAAGCTTAATAGTTTCATTGGGATCTCACCTATGAACTTGTTTTTTGAGAGGTCTAAGGATTCAAGCAATGTCAACTTTGATAGAGATGCTGGGATCTCACCTACCAGATTATTTCTAGACAGATTGAGCACCTCAAGCAACTTGAGATCACCAATCACTTCAGGAATCTCTCCTTCAAAAAGATTGTTTGACAGGTCGAGGACATTGAAAATTGTTAAGATGTTTATATCATCCATTCTTTGTCCTTTGTTTGTTATTGACATCCACTCCCTGTAATAGTACGATCCCATATACATTGTTGACCCATTCAACTTGATCCTCATTGACTTCCATATTGCAATGTAACCCGATGGCAAATTTCCAGTGAAATAATTCGAGGATAGATCCAAGATTTGAAGCATTGGGAAGTCATTTGATGTTAACGGCTCGCCAATGGGACCATGCAAACTATTTGACTGTAGGATAAGAACATGCAAATTGGGAAGCATCCCTAACCAGAAAGGAAATGTGTCATTAATCTGGTTATCTCCAAGGTCTAGAACTTGAAGGCGCTTACAATGCGTCAGAGACTCTGGAATTTTCCCTGTCACCTGATTACCAAATAAGTTGAGTGTCTCGAGGCTGCATTCTTCAGTGAAATTCCAGGGCATCAATCCAAAAAATCTATTCTTCCGTAGATTCAGTACGATGAGGGTATCACCAAGGACCTCGAGACATTTTGGAATTTGGCCTGTCAAGTAATTATAACAAGTATCCAAGATTGTCAGATTGCTCATGCGGCATAACGATACTGGAATCTCTCCAGTGAGCTTGTTCTCTGCAAGTGAGAGGAAGCTGATAGAGGCTGGTAGAGTTGGAATCGATCCTTCTAATAAATTGCAGCTAAGATCAAGAAAGGACAAAGAGCTTAAAAATGGAGCAGAAGGTCACTACTAAAAAAAGGGAGTTTTGCAACGGAAGCATCCGTTGCAAATAAGTAAGGTTGCCGTTGCAAATTTGTATTTGCAACGGATTTTGCAACGGATTCATTCCGTTGCAAAACGGTGACTGCAAATTGATTTGCAACGGATTATCCGTTGCAAATTAGCAACGGAAATTCCGTTGCAAAGTTGCAACGGAATTGCCGTTGCAAACTTTGCAACGGAAATTCCATTGCTAATTTGCAACGGAATTTCCGTTGCAAATTACCAATTAAATGTTTTAATCAATTTCGAATTTATTTATTTTTTAATTAATTATGAATAAATATTTTCATAAATATTATTGATATATTATTAATATTGAGAACTAAATAAATACAGTTGAAATAAAAATTTCATAAATTAAAATTTATAATACAACAAAAATTCAGTTACAATTATATGTATAAGTACATCAACATGGAATAAAAAAATACATATTTTGAAGTATTGGCTACTCCATTTATGGAATCAAAACCATAAGCTAAAAGAACTAGCATTAGACCTCGCTGTTCTAATCTGCCAGGGCTGCAATAGCATCAAGATCAACCTCAAAGCCTTTCTCTGGGAGAAAATCAAAATGCCGAACTTCAAGACTCCTAAAAGCAGCACAAAGTTCATAAATTACACCGGCTTGTCCATCTTTATGAAATCAGCTTCATTACCCATGGCAGCAAAGCAGATACTGCAGAGATCATAATCTTCTTTCCTGCCAAAAAAAAAAAACCAAGAGAAAATAGCATCAATCCAACAGCCATTATGTTTATAAGAAAAGGCACAACATCAAAGCTCATATGATTAATTGCATGAGAGACAGAGACATGGAACTTGAGGAATTGAAAGCTGGCAAAGGAGAATCTGCTGGATTTTATATGGCTCTTGTTTTGGTGTGATTTTGCGTTGTTATCTGCATGAATGTGGCAGGAGTTCAACCATAAGACACCAAAAGATGAGTCATTCCATCGAATCCTTTGACAAATTCAAGTTGCTGAGTTTTGAAGAATGACAGTTGTGTATTTTCGAAAAAGTGAGGAATGAGGATATGAACCTTGACGCTTAGTTTGCTTTGCAGATACTTTTTGCTACTAGCTAGCTCATTGACACCCACAACAAACATGGGCGCATCTTTGCTCACGACGGTGATAACAACCTCTTGGCACCTCCCTGAACCAACAAAAGATTTTAAAAAACAAATACCATAAGTTTAGAATTCAATACATTCTGGATAATTTCGTGTTAAATTAAAGCAAAAATGAAAAAAAGCCAAGATAAGAAACCTTCAAGTGAGCAGCTGCCTTGCCCTTGTCAGTGAAAGCTCCGGTGGACTCAACAACAAACTCAGCACCCGCTTGATCAGCCCACGGGATCTCCTCTGGGTTTCTACCGAAAAGAAATAGGCATAAAAATGTTAACATTAACAGTATTATCTACCGAAAAGAAATACCCCTTACCAGCCTTTTCCATGGCTTCAATCAAAACCTTCTTCTTTGGAACAATCTACCCAAAATCACTTAATTAGTCACAAAATCAGGACAACCCACAAAATCACTTAACTGGTGCCGAGCCAAACAATCTACCTCCACAAACTCAGTTCTAGAGAATGCTCTCCAGAAACTCCACCTACCACCGTGGCTTCTTCCACCGTTCACCACCTCCTCCGGTGGTTGAGAGGATCCTCTCAACCACCACCAAGATCATGTTTTCTCTTTTTTCTCGACAGCACCACCCCCGCCCACCCCAATCTCCCTAAACAAAATTTTAAACTAAGGAATTTAAAAAATGGAAATTTGACCGTACCGTGCGTGCAGGCAACACCGGAAGCAGATCGACGCCGGCAAGGTGGAGATCGGGAAGCAGAGATGGAGAGTGTTAGCTTTTGTTGTGAATAAATGAGAGAACGAGAGAGATTTCAGAAGGTGGAGATCGGGAAGCCATCGATGGAGAGTGTTAATTTGCTTTTGTTCTCAATAAATGAGAGAACGAGAGAGAAGAAGAATGGATATATTTAGTACCCGCGGGGTGATGCGGGTACTAAATATATATTTAACTTTTTTTTTTTAAAAAAAAAAACAATTCTTGCGCGGGATGATGAAAATTAAATTTAATTTGCAACGGAAAATCCGTTGCAAATGGTTTTAAATTGCAACGGATTTTCCGTTGCAATTAAATTTGCAACGGAAAATCCGTTGCAAAGTAATTTAATTTGCAACGGATAATCCGTTGCAAATGGTTTTAAATTGCAACGGAAAATCCATTGCAAATTAAATTTGCAACGGAAATTCCGTTGCAAAGTAATTTTAATTTGCAACGGATAATCCGTTGCAAATGGTTTTAAATTGCAACGGATTTTCCGTTGCAAATTAAATTTGCAACCCATGTTTGTTTTTTTTTTTCCGAAATTTGTTTAGCAACGGAAAATCCGTTGCTAAACAAAATTTCGTTGCAAAGTTTGCAACGGATTTTTGCCGTTGCAAAAATCCGTTGCAAACAGCCCCCTTTTTTAGTAGTGGTGGTGCTTCAAATCCATTCAAAAAATTGTTAGACGCGTTTAAGTAAACTAAGCTTTCTAACAGCCAAACCCATTTAGGCACATTGCCATGGATCTTGTTGTTAGAAAGGTCAAGCTCAACCAGCCCACCTAGTTTCTCCACGAAACTCGGGATTTCTACAAGGTTACAGTTGACAAGATTCAGCCTTTCAAGGTAGGGGAGGTTAAGAAAATTGATTGAATTAACAAATAAATCTGAATAGGATTAAATATAGCAGACAATTTAATTTATTACCAATTCAATATTTAATTGATTTATATTTGAAGATAGTACAATGTCTAGCAATCTATTATGATTCTGCAAATATTATAAAATTTATAAATAGTTTGACTTAACCTTTTAATGAGTGATTTCTCAGTATAATTATTATTCCTCCATAAAATATACATTTTGATTTAAACAACATAGCATAACGTATGTTTGTTTTGTTAAATTATTTCTGTTCTCAACACTATAGTCATTGATTTTGTAAATAAAATTTGAATTCTTTTCAAATCTCATTCTACCTTGATCAATAACTTTACAATTAATATTATTTAAGAACATATGAAACATTTTTTTTATTTCACCTTATGATGAATCTTCTATTGATTACTAAAATACTTTCATACAACTTATGTTATACTCTATATATGTTTATTTGTTAGTATTGATTAGGAAAATGTGCAGTCAAATCAAAATATAATATTTTTTTTATATAAAATAATATAGTGATCACTTACACAATTTTCATATTAGACTTTTCATAATGCAGTCAAGATTAATCATCATGATCACTTACAAAACTATCATATTAGATTTTTCATAGATATCAATGATCTCTCCATATAAAATCCTCATATGTCGCAATTTAGTGCAAATGTTAACTCACAAACACTTATATATTAGTTTTTAGTATTCTTTATAACTCAACTTATGAGAAAATTGCTTCTATCCAATTTTAATAGTATACTGACCATAAACATTCATAACAATGTTCTGAAGTAATAAAAAACTTATAATTATAATAACTTTATAATTTTTTTTGCAAAATATTTTTGTTTTGTATACTTTATTTTACTCTAGAATCATCAATCAAATATTAAAAAAATAAAACATTATTAATAATAAATATATTGTATATAAATAAAATTAAATTAAATAATTAAGTCTAAGAAGTCACTTTTCAATGGACCATGACGAGTGTAAGAAATCCTAGCAAAAAAATATATTAAATAATGACACTACACGAAAGGTGTACTTTTAATATAGTATTAAGAAGTTGATTTTTTTTGGGCTCCACCACTCTATACTATAATAATGTTTTCGTCTTTGACCCGTTCTAAAATTAGAGCTCAAGTAATGCGTTCAATAATGATTCAAAGCATGATCAAGTGAATCCAAGCCGTTGTGTTAAATCACTAATGGCACATAGCTAATGGAAGTGCTTAGCTTATCTCTACAAATTATGGTAAAATACCTAACTATGAGTAGGAGATTTCCACTTGCTTATCTACTTGTTGAAGTTAATTGATTTGAAATCAAATTACTTTTTGTTTTTAGTATGGTATCCATTTATTTCCTAACTAATTAAATTTTATTAGAGAGTTAAAGTTTATAAACTTATTTCTTCAACTAGTATGTATGTCTATGTCTAAGGCAACATGCAATAGGCCTCCCCCTAGAAGAAATATTAAATTTGGCTATTACTTGATAAAATCATATGCATGAATTGAAAAAAAAGGAAAGCAACCTGCTAGGCTTCTGAAAATTATTGTTAAAAATTATGTATCATCACCTTCTTTTCATGCTTTTTTATTTTTATTTTTATTAGGAAAGAAACTTCATAGGAAGTGTTGGGAAAATCTAAGAGTTCAGGATGTTTCGTAAATTATATATAATGAAGTGAGGCCATTTTTAGGATAATTTATGTTTTTCATTAAATGATTTTGGTAGTCTTCAAGGAGTGTGATGTGATGATAGAGAGCTTGCGATCTGTGCAGCAGGTCTCGAGTTCGATGCAGGGCGTGCACCCCTTATAAGAGCCTAGGACAACCAGAGTTTTACTCGTTTATCTAGGCCCACAAATTGCGCTTTTCAAAGATGGGATTTCCTCGCATAAAAAAAAGAAGGATTTTTGGAAGATATTAAATGAAAGAATAAGTTGAGGAATAAATTAGACTATGAGGATTGAATTAACATAATGTCACACATCTAATATACAAGTCCAAGAAATTTCATGGAACCTTTTTTACAACCTAGGACAAGTAACTTCTCCTAGTCAAGTCTCTATTTCTCATAATTTGAAAGATAGAAGCAGACAAGGAAAATCCCACATGAGATATTTTTCTTCAAATCAATAGTAATCCATATTGTTGAATGATTATTGGAGGTATTCCTTACGGTGATCATGAGATTGTGTGCTAATTTCCAAGTACATATCCTGGTTTTCTACATCTAGCTAGTGCAGGAATTTTCTTTATAAATCCACTAACCCACCATCAGTTTTATCATACTAGACAATAAATTTTCTCCAAAAATGATAAGTTACTTGCGAATAGCTTGTTGCTTTTCACTCCTACCCTTCTTATCTTCAGCAAACTCTAGTTTCACACCCTTTTCACAGACTTCTTCCCACCCTTTCTTGGGCCAAAAATGCATTAGCAGTGAAAAAACAACCTTGCTCCAACTCAAAAGGGATTTATCTGCAGCCAAACCTGAATCCTCTCACCAGCCTTCCTCACGTTCTTTGCTTACTTCATGGAAGCCCAACACTGATTGTTGCTCATGGGAAGGTGTCACTTGCCATGAACTCACAACACATGTGATTGGCCTTAACCTTAGTGGTCACAACCTTTCTGGTCTTGTTAATTCAATCAATTTTCTTAGCCTCCCCTACCTTGAAAGGCTGAATCTTGTCAACTGTAACCTTGGAGAAATCCCGATTTTCGTGGAGAAACTAGGTGGGCTGGTTGAGCTTGACCTTTCTAACAACAACATCCATGGCAATTTGCCTAAATGGGTTTGGCTGTTAGAAAGCTTAGTTTACTTAAACGCGTCCAACAATTTTTGGAATGGATTTGAAGTACCACCTTCTGCTCCATTTTTAAGCTCTTTATCCTTTCTTGATCTTAGCTCCAATTTATTAGAAGGATCGATTCCAACTCTACCAGCCTCTATCAGCTTCCTCTCACTTGCAGAGAACAAGCTCACTGGAGAGATTCCAGTATCGTTATGCCGCATGAGCAATCTGACAATCTTGGATACTTGTTATAATTACTTGACAGGCCAAATTCCAAAATGTCTCGAGGTCCTTGGTGATACCCTCATCGTACTGAATCTACGGAAGAATAGATTTTTTGGATTGATGCCCTGGAATTTCACTAAAGAATGCAGCCTCGAGACACTCAACTTATTTGGTAATCAGTTGACAGGGAAAATTCCAGAGTCTCTGACGCATTGTAAGCGCCTTCAAGTTTTAGACCTTGGAGATAACCAGATTAATGACACATTTCCTTTCTGGTTAGGGATGCTTCCCAATTTGCATGTTCTTATCCTACACTCAAATAGTTTGCATGGTCCCATTGGTGAGCCGTTAACATCAAATGACTTCCCAATGCTTCAAATCTTGGATCTATCCTCAAATTATTTCACTGGAAATTTGCCATTGGGTTACATTGCAATATGGAAGTCAATGAGGATCAAGTTGAACGGGTCACCAATGTATATGGGATCGTACTATTACAGGGAGTGGATGTCAATAACAAGCAAAGGACAAAGGATGGATAATATATACATCTTAACAATTTTCCATGTCCTAGACCTGTCAAACAATCTTTTTGAAGGAGAGATTCCTGAAGTGATTGGTGATCTCAAGTTGCTTGAGGTACTCAATCTGTCTAGAAATAATCTGATAGGTGAGATCCCAGCATCTCTATCAAAGTTGACATCGCTTGAATCCTTCGACCTCTCAAAAAACAAGCTCATAGGTGAGATCCCAATGAAACTATTAAGCTTGACATTCCTATCGGTTCTCAACCTTTCGTGTAATAGGTTAGTGGGGAAGATTCCAATAGGGAATCAATTTTCTACATTCGCTAATGATTCCTATGAGGGAAACTTAGGGCTGTGCGGGTTCCCATTGTCAAAGAAATGCGATGAAGTTGAAGATCATCAGTCATCAGCAGCTCCACAAGAAAGCAACCTTTCGGATCTTGGTAGTCCATTTAGTTGGAAATTTGCTGTGGTTGGATATGGATGCGGGGTGCCTGTGGGAGTTGTCATTGGTTACATCTTGTTTTGGAGGACCAAGAGATGCACTAAGTGGATTGAACAATCATTAAAGGCAAAAATACAGCAGAAAAATGAACAGAATCGAAGAAGAAGAAGATGATGATGATGAATGTTGTAATAATGGAACAAATGGTAGAAATATGTATAATATGCTCTCTCTCTTCTTCTTTTTTGATAGCATAATTATTGAAGTTCAATATCAACTAGGACTTAGGTAAATAGGATTTAGAGTTTGTACGAGTATATTTGTCACTCCACAAAAAATATTTAAATATTATTTTAAGCAAACATCAAATTATTTCTGAAAAAAATTAAGAGTTTGTAAAACGTCTGGCCGGTGTTGGTTGAGAAAATAATAACGGGTTTGTGGTAAAACTGTGTTCTGTCTTCTCTATTATTTCTCTTGTTTCCTTCTTTCTTTCTCTTTTATTCTCTCTTTTTTGTTCTTCTTTTGTTCTGTTCTCCTCCCTTCTGTTCTTTCCTTGTTTTTCTTTTTGTTCCTCTGTTCTGTCTTCTTCTCTGTGTTTCTCTTCCCACTATATATAGAGTCTACAAGCGCGTGTTGCAGGACATGGGGAATTGTTGTGCATGAAATGGTGTGTTGCAAGTAAGGTGATTGTGTGTTGCACGGTGATGGTGGCAATTGTAGGGTATGGTTACGGGTAAGGCAATTTTTCGACAGAGTAGGTTTTAAAAAAAATAAAATAAATTAAGATGATGTTGAAAATATAAAAAATGATGCAAAAATATTAAAAATTAGAGAGTCAACAATCGAGTTATGACAATAAGGTGTTTTTCGGCTAGAAAATCAGGAAGAAAGTTGTTTTTTCTTCAATTTAGCTTTTGATTTCTACCCCCTCGGGCCATAGATTGTCTCTATTTATAGATGGAGGAAGAGGGTAATCTATTGTATATTGGAGTAAAATTTCAGCAGTTGGTTCAAAGCAGAATCATCCCAACCGTTGACTCAAAGTAGGTGTTATGAACTGTCAAATTTGACAGCTCCAATAAGCTGCCTGAGTTGTTACTTTTGGGGCTAAACCAACACTTATGTGGTGTCAATTAACCAGAACTGACCCTACGCTGGTATAGTCAAGAATCAGGGGATCATTTTCATGCAAGTTTTGTCAAATTTGATGAAGGATAAAGGCATTAAATGCGTGTGCAAAGTTGGTACCAAAGCAAAATTTATCGGCCAAAAATTGGGAAAATAAATAGTGACCAAACGACGCGTTGTCTGACCTCTTTTTTCTTCCAAAATTCAATTTGGTTCTTTATCTTATAATGACTATGATTTTATTGCAACTTTCCCCCAATTTCAACCAATTGAGTTAGTAAAAACTTAAATTTCATCTCTGAAAATTTCAATCTTCTCAATTTAACCCAAATTAGGCTCACAAACTTAATTTTTCATGAATTAAGCCCTTAATAAAATTAATTTGACCCATTTAAAGTATAATTAAGTGCTTGCACTTACTTAAATCATTCAATTAGATACTGAATTAATTCCTAAACATAATTAAATTGTAATTTGACCCCTGATTAAAACAAATTGGCATATTAAAAATTTAATTATACATTTTGACTCAATGTTTATGCAGATTTATCTAATAATCATTTATTTTAGACATGAATCTGCTTTTCCTTTCTTTACAACACTTACTATCTAAAATCTTTTACAAGACTTTAGTCGTAAGCATTGTAAAGAGGGGGGCAACTGTCGTAACCCAATTTTTGGGTTACTCCCTAAAATAAAATAAAAATAACAAAAATAAAATAAAAGGAGCTGGCGTGGGTAGAAAAATCAATCTGGAAATTTTGGCTGTTGTCGCGAGTCCAATCATATCTCTTTGGTTCCAAAAATAGAGAAAAATACAGATTTAAGACAAAAGTAATTTATCGTTGGATGAATCTGTGTAAAAACTAAGTTAAACGACATAATTATATTTTTTATGGGTTGATTCGATTTAATCGTCAACAAATTTAAAGTTTAATTATGATCGGGAATTAATTTAAGGTCCAATTGAAGGATTTAATTAAGTGCAAGGACTTAATTATACTTTAAATTGATCAAATTAATTTTATTAAGGGCTTAGTCAGTGAGAAATCAATTTCTTGAATTTAATTCGGGCTCAATTGATGAGAATGGAATTTTCAGAGATCGATTTGAATTTTTAAGTCAATAATGCGAAATCAGGGGCCAAATTGAACGAATTGAGAATTTAACAGTCAATTGAAGGTTAAATCGCGCAATTGAGGGTGAAATCGCAATCGGAAACCAGAGATCAAAATAAAAAAGGGCGCGCACATTTAAGGTTGCTGTTGAAATTTTGACGGGGATACAATTGCATAAAATTAAAAGTTTAAAACTAATTGGGGGTGCGATTGAACCAATCAAACATTGAGGGACCAAATTGTATTTTTCAAACACAAATTTGGCATGTCCCTGCACTGTTCCGACACCTGAACAGTGCAGGAACATGCCCTGTATTCCCTCAGGCCTCTGCATTTTTGCAGAGGCCACAACATTCCCTCAGGCCTCTGCATTTTTGCAGAGGCCACAGCTCACCCCTCAGGCCCTCTGCAAAACGCAGAGGGCAACAATCTCATGCAATGTGCATGACGAACGGTTGCATTTTTTCCTATAAATGCAACCGTTCGCAGCATGCACCAGGGGAGGCGAGTTTTAAGCAAAAAAAAGAGGGAAAGATTGAAGAGAAAAACTGAGAGTAAGACTAGGAGAACACTGAGAGTGGAAGAGAAAAAGAGGGAAGAAAATAGAACAAAGGTGACGAAAAAAAAACAAGCAACAGCTCCTGTTGCAGCTTTCTCTCTCCCCGATCGCTTCGCTCTCTCTCTAGGAACTGCCGTGAAACAGCCACCGTTCCTGTCCCCCAGTCAATCACCCTCACACCACCTTAGCACCACCATTAACCTCCCCTCGACGACAGAAACCCGTCCACACTCTCCGGCGAAGCAAAGGACGTGTTAACAGCAGCTGCAACGTGAACTCCGGCAACTTCGGAAGCTTCCTCCGGCCACCACAGGCCACCGTTGAAGACGCCACAACCACCAGGACAACCACCTCGACCTCAGCTACCCGACCATACCCACAGGTGCGCCATTCGCCACATTTGAAATTCCTACTATTCATCGTCTTCTACCTCCTGTCCCTGCATGCAGTGGGACGTAATTGTCCCACTGTTCATGCAGGGCTGGATTTAAATGGGTTGGGCCGGGCTTTTGTGCCCGGCCCGTGCAAGAAGATGGGCTGAAATGATGGCCCAGACCCGAATAAGTTGGGCTTCCAGCCCACGATGGAAGCCCAGCCCATATACTTTGGGCTTCCAGCCCCGATGACTGGAAGCCCAGCCCAGACCTATATGGGCTTCCAGCCCACGATGGCTGGAAGCCCAGCCCAACCCACTAAGACTGGGTTGTCAGCCCACTGTGGCTGACAGCCCAGCCCAGAAAAAAAAGAAGAAAAAAAATAAAAAATAAAAAATACAAATTGAAAAAAATATTTTTATTTTTTTTTACTACTGTTATTATTACAAAAAAATTCAAAAAAAAATATAAAAAATGTATTTGTTTTTTGTGCATACGGCCGGATTCCAAAGCTTTTCTCATTGTATTTTTCGTAAAAATAAATATGTTGCATCTTTTTCCATATTTAAAAAAAAACGAAAAATTTGGATATCGTAACCAGTTTGCGATTATCCGTTGGAAGTCGGCCAAAATGTCAAAAATAATTTAACAATTATTTTGTTTTAGCTTTCGCGGTATAAATTTACATTGTAAAGTACACCCGCAAATAAAAAAATTTACTACGGTGTAAATTTACATTGTAAAGTACACCCGTAGATAAAAATAGATTTTTACTACGGTATAAAATTACATTGTAAAGTACACCCGTAGATAAAAAAGGATTTTTACTACGGTGTAAAATTACATTGTGAAGTACATTCGTAGATAAAAAAAACTTGTAACTGCGGTGTAAAATTACATTGTAAAGTACACCTGCAGACAAAAAAAAAAATGTATTTTTGAAAATGCAGTGTAAATATTTTAACTTAGAAATACAATCAAACAACAATGCAGCTTACCTTAGGTAGGGTGCACTGGGGGTGATGCGTCTTCCCCTTGCACAACAAGTACCCTTACCCAAGACTCTCGCAGACCAATAGGTTTCCTAGTGACCATAATACTAGGTGGCGACTCCTAATAATTATAGTCGTAAATTTTACGGCTATAAACAACCCCATTTTCACCGCGCGCCGTTGTCCCCCGACACAGGGGAATGGCGGGGCGCGAAACGCGTAAAAAAATCACCGTCCCGACATATATACTAATTGATTATTGTACATGTTTTATTTGTTTCATGAATGATATCATTAGCAAATAGTAAAATTACAATCGATGAATTTTAGCACAGATGAGTGATTTGTTTTACGCATCAAACAATTTGATTGACAATTTTGTTTTAACTACTTGAGTAATAATTAAATTGTTAGATAGCAAAACCGCAATTGATCAAATTTGCTAAAGATATATTATTTGTTGTCTGCAACATACTAATTGTTTGTTGGGCATGTTTTAACTATTAGACGAATAATGTATTTGACATATAGCAAAAAATGCAACTGCTAAAATTTATCATAGATTATTTTTTCACATTTTTTTCTTTATATTATTATATTAAAAGTATTTTAGAACAATGAGATTAAATTAATGTGTATTTTATAAGGAAAAGTCATTATTTTATATTTATTTTAAGACATTAATATCAAAAGAATATCACAATATATAATTAGCCTCACCTATTGTTTAAGGAAAAAGTCCTAAAAATAATAATTATTATTATTCTAGATGTCTTATCTATAGTAAAATAAATACATATAAAAACTACATAATCATAAAATTTTTAAGTTGATTATTTAACTCATATGTATAGCATTTTTAAAATAATTAAGGACCATTAACAATTTTGTTACATGTTAAAAAAATTGGTGCTGCCTGTGTCGAAGCGCAGGGCAATTTTTTTTATTATTGTAGATAATTCGGCACAATTTTTCTAACTGTTTTGTCTAAGTGTGATTTTGTATATTTTTTTTACGTGATATGAGATCTGAAATATCATATATAAAAAAAGACGCAGAAGATATTTTTCACAAAAATAACATTGATCAATGAATTTTTGTCATAATTATTATAGCTATCATTATAAATATTATATACATAATTAATATTCTAATTATTATTGGTCATACTTGTCACGACGATGATTTTTTCGCGCTTCGCGCCCCACCATCCTCGGATTGGGGGGACAACGGCGCGTGGTGAAATGAGGTATGTTTTATAGTCGTAAATTATAACTATAATTATCAGGAATCGTAAGGTCAATAGGAACCTATTGGTCTGCGAGAGTCTGGGTAAGGAGACTTGTTGTGCAAGGGGAAGACGCATCACCCCTAGTGCAACCTAAGGCAAGCTACATTGTTGTTTGATTGTTTTTCTAAGTTTAATTTTCTTACACTGCATTTTCAAAA
Source organism: Salix purpurea (assembly GCA_027405865.1). Classification (NCBI taxonomy): domain Eukaryota; kingdom Viridiplantae; phylum Streptophyta; class Magnoliopsida; order Malpighiales; family Salicaceae; genus Salix; species Salix purpurea. The sequence continues at coordinate 29,558,012 of JAOWLH010000002.1, forward strand.
CAAACATTTTTTGTCCGCGGGTGTACTTTACAATGTAATTTTATACCGCAGTAAAAGAAAACTCTTTTTTAGTATCTCCAGGTGTACTTTACAATGTAATTTTACACCGAGATAGCTAAAACAAATTTTTTTTTTAGTTTTTTTGATATTTTGGCCAAATTTCAACGGATAATCATAAACTGGTTACGATATCCAATTTTTGTTCAAAATATGAGAAAGATACAACATATATTATTTTTACGAAAAATATGCTTGGAAAACCTTGGAATTCGGTCGTATGCACGAAAACAACATATTTTTTGTTTTTTTTAAAATGTATTTTTTTAAAAAAAATCGGGCTGGCCCTGGCCCAACTAAATGGGTCGGTCCAGCCAAGGTGGGCCAAGGGCCCAACTATGAGAGACGTGGGCTGGGCTGGGCCGAGAGCAGCCCAGCTCACCCACACAGAATATATATATAAATATACACACACACACGCTGCATGAATTAATTCATGCACGTGAACAGTAAAATGGTGGTCGGCCAACCACCACGAGAGGCTCACCTGCCACTGCCGTCAGGTAGAGGAGGTCGAGGTGGTTCTCCCTATTATGGTGGCGTCAAAAATGGTGGCCCGTGGTGGCCCGGAGAAGTGTTTGAAACGGCGGGTCTGCTGGTAAAGGAGGTCGAGGTGGTTCTCCCTATTGTGGTGGCGTCAAAAATTGTGGCCGTGGTGGCCCGGAGGAGTGTTTGAAACGGCGGGTTTGCTGCTGCTGCGCGTGGGAAGGAGAGAGAGAGAGGGCGGCTGTTGCCGGCGCCGAGGAGGAAGGCTGGGCTGTTTCAAGTGATGCCTCCGGCGTGGGGAGAAGCCGCCGTGCTCATAGTTAATGGGTAGATTATACAATTGGAATCGATAAAATTCTGTTAAAATGAGCCACGTGCTCTATGTAATATACTAATTGATTGTTGTACATGTTTTATTTGTTTCATGAATGATGTCATTAGCAAATAGTAAAATTACAATCGATGAATTTTAGCACAGATGAGTGATTTGTTTTACGCATCAAACAAATTTGATTGACAATTTTAATCATATTTTAATCATTACTGAATATATTATCACTGCCACTATCATTATCGTTATAAAAAAAAATTATTTTCCAAGATTTGTTCTTCATATTATTATATTTGAAGTATTTTAGAAAACCAAGATTAAATTAATTTGAGATTTGTTTTGAAAAAAACTTACTTCATTTAATATATATATATATATATATATATATATTAAGGTGTTAATATTAAAAAATATCAAAATATATAATTATTTTGAACATGTTTTCCGTAATAAAATGAATGTATAAAAACCTAATATACAATAATAATTATTATTATCATTGTAAATATTTTTGCTATAGTAAGAACCAAAAGTTATGTAGGCTGATTATTTTCCTTAGATATAGCATTATAAAAGCAATCTAAGACCATTAAGATTTTTTTGCATTTTAAAAAAATTGTTTATGGCTACGGCGAAGTGGAGGGCAATTGGCTTGTATATTTTTTCATTGTAGATAAGTTGCCCGAGTTTTTCGACATGTTTCATCTACATATGACTTTATATATTTTTTGTCATGTAATGTTAGATATGAAATATCATACATAAAAAAACCACAAAAGTCAACATCTAAGAAAAATAACATCAACTGATGAATTATTTCGATTATTATTGTCATTGTTATTATCATGATTGTTAAATTATCACAATTACTATAGATGTCATTATAAATATTATTATAAATAATTCATATTCTAATTATTATTCCTCATTCTATCGATGACACCATAATTATTATTATAAAAATAAATTAAATTATTTTGTATTTTATAATATTTATTCCTCATATTATTATATTAAGAGTATTTCAGAACAATGATATTATTTTTTAAAAAAAAAACCTAGTTCATTTATTTATATATATATATATATATATATATATATATATATATATATATACACACACACATTAAGGCGCTAATATTAAATAAATATCAAAATATATAATTAGTCTCATATATTTATAAGAAAACAAAACTTACAAATAATCATTATCATTATTTTGAAGGCCTTATCTACAATAATTAGAAGTTTCAACACCTAACAATATTAACAAAAAAGCAATTAAAAAAAAAATAAATAACAAAACAAAATAAATATTATTACATTTTAAAAAATTATTTGACTTGAAGAATAAATAAAAGTAAAAAAAAAAGAGAAAAAATAATAAATATCAATTTTCAAATGATCAACACCACAAATTAAAATTTAAACATCACATAAAAAAATCTTAACAACAGTGGAAATAATAAAAAATAAAAATAAAAACTAAGAGCATGTACATATAAACATAGACAAAAATAGGAACCATTTAAGGAATTTATATAAAAAAATAAATAAATAAAAATAAAATCCAAGATTAAAAGTATAAGGGCCGAAATGAAAAACACATATATAATAAATTTAATTTAAAGGACAAAACTTAAACATATCAAAACTTTGATACCAAAAATATTAAGGAATCTAACACAAAACCGGAAATTAAAAGACTGAGGACCAAAATGAAACTAAAATATATAATCAATTTGAATTTGAAGGATACAATTGAAACAAATCAAAACTCTGATATAAAAAATATTAAGGATTTCAAACCAATAGAGAAATTAAAAGATGGAGGACCGAAATGAAACTTTGATATATAATCAATTGCAATTTAAGCACCAAATCGAAACATATCAAAACTTATATAACAAAAATAAGGACCATGAAACACAATCGAAAGATGAGAGACTCTAATAAAAAATATAAAAAAATATTTGATTTAACTCAGGTTAACCTATCAAATTCATGACGTTGATTATGAGACTGAAATAACCTCATAGAGAGTAAATCAAAATAAATTATAAAATTTTATTCTTAATTGTCAACCTAGGTTAACCATTAAGCCCAATTCACATGTCATGAGACCAGGTTAATCTACTATAAGAACAAATTAAAATAAATCATGAGATCTAATTTTTAATAGAACACAATATTAAATGATAAAGAAAAAAAATTGAATCAAAAAAGTTAGACTGTAAAACATTATGCCCTTGGTTTTTTAAGGTTCGGACACTTGAAAAGAAACACAAATGAGCAAACAAACACATGCCCTTATTTCTCACAATATTTAATGACTAACCATGAAACATTGCATGGGTAGACAACATAGATACCGTTATTTTTTGAAGTTCACATGACAAACACATAGCATAGATATATAAGTCCATATCGAATTCAATGTGAAGCCGAATTGTATCCCATTGCCACTAAAATATTTGCAGCCTACAGCTCTCACCACACCATCTTCACCTCCATCTTCTTCCTTTTATCCACTTTAATTGGCTCAGAGCAACCAATCCTCAGCTATTGTGAAACAAGAAACAAAAACACTAAAAGAGAGGCATGAAATCAAGTCGAATCAGCAGCACCTCTGAAGGAGCACTCATTGAACCATTCGTTTTTCTAGGAAATTTTGTGGTCAGCTTTGGACATTCATCCACCATCGAATCCTCCAGACAAGGGAATAAGAAATCATCACATCCAAGACTGAAGCAGACTATACTTGGTAGATTATATAGCCTCAGGATTGCCAAATTAAGAAACACCATCTGCTTCTCAACATTGTTAGGTGAAGCATGATCATCCTGCCAAAATACTCCCAGTAACTGAGAGGAATGACTTACGTCAAGTGTTTCGAGCTTTGGGAGACCTGAAGCCATGGCTACTGGGAACAGACTCCTCAACTTGTTGCATCCCTTGATTTCAACTTTACACAAATTGGGGAAGCATAAAGATTGGAGATCACTTTCAGACAATATCTGATCCTTTTCATCATCATTATCCTTAGCTATGATTTGCTCCAATTCCTCACAAGCTGATATAGCTAGAAATTGCAATTGAACTAGACTAGCAACCATGCTGCTTGTGAATACATGTGTCAGTTTCTGACAATAACACACCTCCAAAATAGTCAAATGGCTCAGCACAAGACCCTTCCATATACACCTCATGTCAGGCAAGAAGCTCAAGTCTAATTTTTTCAAACTCAAGAGTGAAAATTCTTGCCCAGTTCTTTTATTAGTTACAAAACTTCCAACCTCTATTATTTCTTGTGCTCCTTCGCAGTCTGTAATATGTATTTCTCTCAAATTTGTATGCCCCTGCAACAAAAGAAACACAAATAATGATAATCTAAATATAAATTATTATTTTATATTAGTTAAGTTAAAAGCAATCATGAAAGAAATTATACTTAAACTAGAAAAATAGTTTTCTATATTTTATTTATAATAAAAAAACAAATTATGATATTAACCAAAAAAAATACTTTTAATTTTAAGTATTACTAAAACTTCTTGTATGTGTATATAAAATAAAAATGATTTGTTCTTGATCTTTTATAATTATTTTTTTCATATGAAAAAGGTGAAAAAATTGTAAAAGACAAACATGACATATAAATATAAGTATATATGTTTTTCAAACTCAATACAAATTTGTTTAGAATCTGTGATAAAATAACCCAATTTCTTTAACTTTTATCATAAATTGAACATCTCAATAATAGATGGAGATTTAATTTTTTTTACTTCCCATTAATTGGAGGCAGAGCCTCAATTTCACTTATCCATTACTTTAGTTTTAGAAATCTGAAGGAATAAATCAGAAATTATCACTATGTATTGAATTTACCAGTTTAAATTAATCATTGGAGAAATATAAAGGACTTACTTGGAACTGTGCCAACAAATCACCCAATTCTTTGTGTTCTTCAATGTATAACACTTGCAAAGAAGGCAACTGGGCAGTAAAATTCTTTGGACCAAAAAAGCAGCAACTTGAAAGAGTCAATTTTCTTAGCTGAGGGAAGTTGATGATGTCATCTCTAGTGGGTGCATCTCCTTCTCCTCTGTAAAATATCTGCTTTAAATTGTCACAAAATACAATCTCCATCTCTTCCAGGTTCAGAAGACTTGGAGACACGGAGACAGGGAAGACAAATTCCAGTTCATCACAACATCTTATAGAGAGAGTTTTTAATTTTGGGAAGCCAAGAGACTCTGGAATTATTTCACTTTCATCATCCTTGCATTTACAATGGATCAATAGCAATGATTGAAGGTTCGTTGAGAATTCAAGTGATTGCAATGACAAACACCCTCCCTCTAGAGACAAAACTTCAATTTCTTTCATCCCTTCAAAAAACCTCTCTGGAACTTTCAAGTCACGATCCAGTTCTAATAATAGAACTTTGAGCTGTGGACACACCAATCCTTCAGGAAGTTGTGCTAGTTTATTGCCCTTTAACGAAATTGTTGTACAACCTTCAAAGCTTTTATTGCTCATTGGCCACTCCTTCAACCCAATGCCAGCCTTTACCATGAAACCATGTTCTTTAGATGATGCTATCTGAATAGCAACATCACGAACCATGTCATGCATTTTCACATACTTTTCAGATTCAGTGCCTAACAGCATGCAGCAATCTTTGAGGGTCTTTATCGCCACATAAACTTGTTTCCTTGCATCTTCAATGGACTCCACATCTTGATGTAACCCGTAGCCTACTGTGTATCTCGTCAAGTCCTCAATTGGAATGTTGTAATCTTCTGGAAATAAACAACATAGCAAGAAACATAACTTGGTTTTCTCGTGCTTCAAATAATCATAGCTGAACTTAAGACATGAATATATAATATTTTTTTCATCAATTAACTTAAATTGAGAATTTTTGAGCTCTTTAGACGCTACTTCCCACTCAACAGTAGATTTATCTCTTAGAGCCCTTCCCACTGTCACAAGTGCTATTGGCAATCCTTGACATTCTCTCGCAACCTTCTTTGCCACTGTGTTCAAGTTAGAGTCCTCATCACTTAAACCTGCATTGATTTTGAATAAAGCCCATGCTTCATTTTCTGATAAGATATTTAAATACACTTTTTGCTGGCACTCCATAGAAGAACATATGTCTCTACCACGTGTTGTTAGAAGAACTTTACAGCCCCTGTGATCATCACCAAATGGGATCCCTATCTCTTTCAAGTTAATAACTTTCCAAACATCATCCAGGATTACAAGCAACTTCTTTTTTATCTTCAGTCTCTGCCATAATCGATTTGCTCTCCCTTCTATGGTCTTTTCGTCAATTTGCAGACCTAGACTCTCTGCCATTCGATCCTGAATGTACATCACATTTGGATTCTGGGACACTGCAGCCAATAAAACCTCATCAAATAGCTGCGTCTCTTTGGCTCTCCTGCCTACTTCTTTCACCAGGGTGGTTTTACCCACCCCTCCCATGCCATACAGTCCGATCATATTGACGTTGTCATCTTTGAGAGCTTTCATCATCTGTTCAAAAGCTTCTTTTGATGATTCTGAGGGTGTGAATACATTTGTTTTATTAGCGAATTTTGTGGTCAGCTTTGGACATTCATCCACCATCGAATTCCACAGACGAGGGAATAAGAAATCATCACATCCAAGACTGAAGCAGACTATACTTGGTAGATTACGTAGACTCAGGAATGACAGATTAGGAAGCACCATCTGCTTCTCAACATTGACAGGTGAAGCATCATCATCCTGCCCAAATACTCCCAGTAACTGAGAGGAATTTGCTACGTCAAGTGTTTCAAGCTTTGGGAGACCTGAAGCCATAGCTACTGGGAACAGACTCCTCAACTTGTTGCATCCCCTGATTTCAACTTTACACAAACTGGGGAAGCATAAAGATTGGAGATCACTTCCAGACAATATCTGATCCTTTTCATCATCATTATCCTTAGCTATGATTTGCTCCAATTCCGAACAAGCTGATATAGCTAGAGATTGCAGTTGAACTAGACTAGCAACCATGCTGCCTGTGAATACATGTGTCAGTTTATCACAATACCACAACTGCAAAGTAGTCAAATGGCTCAGCACGAGACCCTTCCATATACACCTCATGTCAGGCAAGGAGCTCAAGTCTAATTTTTCCAAACTCAAGAGTGAAAGTTCATGCCCAGCCAGCATTAAATCCTATGCTCCTTCGCATTTTGTAATATGTATTTCTCTCAAATTTGTATGCCCCTGCATCAAAAGAAAAACAAATTATGATAATCTAAATATAAATTATTATTTTATACTATTTAAGTTAAAAGCAATCATGAAAGAAATTATACTTAATAGCTAGAAAAATAGTTTTTTATATTTTATTTATAATAAAAAAAAATTATGACATTAACCAAAAAAATAATTTAATTTTACGTATTACTAAAACTTCTTGTGTGTGTATAAAATAAAACTGATTTTTTCTTGATCATTTATAATTATTTTTTTCTAGTTATTAAGTATAATTTCTCTAACTTTGATAAAAATAACTCAATTTCCTTAACTTTTATCATAAATTGCAGCACTGAAACAAACAACTCAATAATAATAATAGATGGAGATTTAAATTTTTTTACTTTCCATTAATTGGCGGAAGAGCCTCGATTTCACTTATCCATTACTTTAATTTTAGAAATCTGAAGGAAGAAATCAGAAATTATCGCTATGTATTCAATTTGCCAGTTTAAATTAATCAGTTTAGAAATATAAAGGACTTACTTGGAGCTGTGCCAACAAATCACCCAATTCGTCGTGTCCTCCAATGTATAACTCTTGCAAAGAAGGCAACTGGGCAGTAAAATTCTTTGGACCAAAAAAGCTGCGACCACTTGAAAGAGATAACTTTCTTAGCTGAGGGAAGTTGATGACGCCATCGCTGGTGTGTGCATCTCCTTCTCCACTGTAAAATATTTGCTTTAAATTGGCACCAAATTCAATCTCCATCTTTTCCAGGTTCAGAAGACTTGGAGACACGGAGACAGGGAAGACATATTCCAGTTGATCACAATCAGTTATAGAGAGAGTTTCTAATTTTGGGAAGCCAAGAGAGTCTGGAATTATTTCCCTTTCGTCATCCTTTTCTCTGATAAGATGCTTCAATCCACTGCAATCATCTATCTGTAGTGTTTCTAGATGAACAAGACTTTGGGCCAGGTGCGGTGTGAAGATAAATGTCAGCTTGTGAAGAGACCCCAACTCCAGATGAACAAGACTGTGGAGGCTAACATATCTGGTGGGCCCCTTCCATATGCATTTGAGCTCAGGTAACCAGGTCAGCTGTAGCCTTGTTAAAGATGACAGCAGCTGCAGCTCCTTCTCCTCGTTAATTCCTTCTTCTGCCTCACCCAATTCAAATACCTCTTCCAATGATTCACAGTTTCCAATTTCCACACTTGTTAGATTATTCAAAGCTTGCCGCCATTTTGATGGAAACAGAGTGTGAATATCCCTACATGTTCTCACTTTTACATCTTCTAATCTTTGCAAGAAGTCCTTTGGCGACCCATGGCCATGGCTGGTCATCTGATCACTGGACAATGCTATATTTTCTAAACCCTCAACGTTGCCAAAATCAATTTTAGACACGGTAGGAAACAACTGCTCAAATGTCTTTGCATTTAAGGATGCGGCGCTGATATCCCTCAAACATAATCTTGTGGAGGTTGGTTGTTCTGTTCTTAAATACCCATCCCCCAACAATATCTCATATTTGAGCAACCTGGGAAAAACAAAATCTCTGGGAATGCATTCAACCCTCGGTATCTTCAATGATAATACAGCTAAATGAGACAGCAAATTTAGTTCTGTTAGGCTTGCATTCATTCCTCCTCTGCTGTCACCTCCAACAACACCCCATCCCTTGAAGCTGTGACCCCCGATTAGCAGCTCTTCTAACTTCTTCAACCTTCCAATCAAATTCACAGGTATTCTTCCTAGACGTCTACAACCTGTCACATCCAACAACCTTATCTCCTTGAGCTCCCCAATTTCATCAGGTAATTCCTCAACGGAAGAGCACCTTATAAAACCAAGAATCTTAAGTCTTTGTAGCTTTCTCAACGAAATGAGGTCATTACATTTACAGAACATCAATAGCAACGATTGAAGGTTCGTTGAGAATTCAAGTGATTGCAATGACAAACACCCTCCCTCTAGAGACAAGACTTCAATTTCTTTCATCCCTTCAAAAAACCTCTCTGGAACATTCACGTCATAATCCAGCTCTAATAATAAAACTTTGAGCTGTGGACACACCAATCCTTGAGGAAGTTCTGCTAGTTTATTGCCCATTAATGAAATTGTTGTACAACCTTCAAAGCTTTTATTGCTCATTGGCCACTCCTTCAACCCAGTGCCAGCCTTTACCATGAAACCATGTTCTTTAGATGATGCTATCTGAATAGCAACATCACGAACCAAGTCATGCATTTTCACTTTCTTTTCAGTCTCAGTGCCCAACAGCATGCAACAATCTTTGAGGGTCTTTATCGCCACATAAACTTGTTTCCTTGCATCTTCAATGGACTCCATATCTTGATGTAACCCGTAGCCAACTGTGTATCTCGTCAAGTCCTCAATTGGAATGTCGTAATCTTCTGGAAATAAACAGCATAGCAAGAAACATAACTTGGTTTTCTCGTGCTTCAAATAATCATAGCTGAACTTAAGACATGAATATATATTTTTTTGTTCACCAATTAGTTCTGCGTGCTGAAATTGAGAGTTTTTGAGCTGTTTAGACGCTACTTCCCACTCAACAGTAGATTTATCTCTTAGAGCCCTTCCCACTGTCACAAGTGCTATTGGCAATTCTTGACATTCTCTCGCAACCTTCTTTGCCACTGTGTTCAAGTTAGAGTCCTCATCACTTAAACCTGCATTGATTTTGAATAAAGCCCATGCTTCATTTTCTGATAAGATACTTAAGAACACTTTTTGCTGGCACTCCATATAAGCACATATGTCTCTAAGACGTGTTGTTAGAAGAATTTTGCAACCCCTGTGATCATCACCAAATGGGATCCCTATCTCTTTCAAGTTAATAACTTTCCAAACATCATCCAGGATTACAAGCAACTTCTTTTTTATCTTCAGTGTCTGCCATAATCGATTTGCTCTCCCTTCTATGGTCTTTTCGTCAATTTGCAGACCTAGACTCTCTGCCATTCGATCCTGAATGTACATCACATTTGGATTCTGGGACACTGCAGCCAATAAAACCTCATCAAATAGCTGCGTCTCTTTGGCTCTCCTGCCTACTTCTTTCACCAGGGTGGTTTTACCCACCCCTCCCATGCCGTACAGTCCGATCATATTGACGTTGTCATCTTTGAGAGCTTTCATAATCTGTTCGAAAGCTTCTTTTGATGATTCTGAGGGTGTGAATTCCTTTGATGGAAGAAATTCTATGTCTTGAAGAGGTGCTTTGTGGGACACTTTTTGAAACTTTTTGCTTTTTTCTTCTAGTTTTCTCAAAGTCTCTGTCTTCTTTTCCAGTGCCTTGCTTAACTTGAATTGGCGAATCCATTTGGGACACCAAGTGAAGCATTTTCCATTTTTTCCTTTTTCTTTTTCCAAACGATTCACACCTTCCATTTCATTTTTTGCATCTTCCAGCCATTTGTTGACATCAGTCTCAATTTCTTCAGCATTCTTTGTAGCAATGTTGACAGCATCTTGCAGACCATAAAGTGCCAAAGCTTTTTTGGCATCTTCCAGCCATGTGTTGACATAAATCTCAATTTTTTCAGCATTCCTTGTAGCATCGTCTACAGCAACTTGCAGATGATAAAGTGCCAAAACTAGGCTCCTCACTTGTTCATTGAATTCATGAACAAAATTGTCGAAACAGAACATGTATCGGAACTGTTTTTTTACCGGTTCTGCCAAGAGTTCTGCTATCTTAGATACAAGGGATCCACCAACACTTTCGATAGCCATTTTCCACGAGTCTGAAAAATCAGAGAAATAAGAATTCCGACGGTGAGAGTGAGTAATTACAAGTAAAATAGGCATTTAAAGGATGAGGGTAGGAATTTCATTACCTTAGTTTGTGAAAATATGCGCGAAAAGCACTGGTACTGATTGCTCAGCGAGGACCAACACGAGGAGGCCTTTAGCTCTGTATGGAATCCAGCTTCAAAAGCAACAAGGCAAGGAAGGTATAAGTGTACCAGTGAACAATTAATTCCTTGTCCCCTCATCTATATATCTATCTATGCCATTTACAAAAGTTACTTGGGGGTGTTATCTTTTTTTCAAGATTATAATATCTTTAAATTAATTTCTTATTTATTTTAAATTGTCTTAATGTTGTTAATAAAATAAAGAGTATTAAAATATTTCATTTCTTAGTTCCTTAAGACTTTTTATTCCTTTGATATCTTTATTCAATTCTAAGAGGATTTTTGCTTGGATTCAATTGCAACGACTTCATATTGGATATATATTTATTGAATAAAATTTAACTTTATAATAATTTTTAATCTGACTACAAATCGAAGACGATGAATATTGTTATGGAGTGGAGAATCAAAAGAGTAAAAACAACTTCAAATAAAAAAAAGTTTGTTTTTTAAAAACAAAAGACCATATAAATGTATGAAATAGCATAAGGACGTTTTACTTAGAGTATCGTAACAATTCATAATATTATTAATTTTAGCAAATGGATATATAACTCCATTCTTGTCTAGGAATATTCATAAACATGTGTGAATTGCATTACCTAAAGGAGGTTTTGCATCGAAAGAATTTATCAATAAAGTATGCAAGCAGTAAGGATCTATTTATGGATTTAAACAAGATTTTAGGAGTTGGAATATCTAATCTATTAAAATAATTAAACAATTTGGTTTCATTAAAAATATAGATTCCCCTTGTGTTTATAAAAAGATTAGTGCAAGTTGAGTGGAGAATCAAAAGAGTAAAAACAACTTCAAATAAAAAAAAAGTTTGTGTTTTAAAAACAAAAGACCATATAAATGTATGAAATAGCATGGTGAGGATTTCTTGAAAATGAATATTTTTTTTGAAGAATTAGGGAAAAAATGACATACAATAAGGAAAGAAGGATAAAATGTATAGAAGTTTGATTCAATTCATTTTTTCAAATGACACTTTTGAATATTAGTAAAAGCCCAAAATAATAATTTGTTATAACAAAAATACTTGACATTTCCAAAATTTTAGATCCAGATAAATCAAAACAACCCAAACATAACTCAAGCACTAATATTTAATGCCCATAAAGCAATCACAAACCTAAAAAAATAAACCATAATTCACTCAAACAACCAAATTATATCGAAATTGAAACATCAATCAAAACAGATTAACAATCCAGACAATCGAAATATTATACAAAAATAATAAGCATTTGGTTCTAAAATTTTAGAAATTTAATAATTTGTCCAAAACATTATTTGAGTTTATAGATTGACCTTCCGAGGCATTTTGGATGTCTAGGAATCATGACAAAAGGCTACTGTCAGTGGCGGCGTGTATATCGCGAGCCACCACCGATGTTGATGAAAGTTATTGTTTTTATTGGTGATGATAGAGACGAGTGGTTGGTTTGTATGGGGAAGACTATGAGCCCTGGGTGGTGGTCGAGAGTATTTTTTTTTTTTTTTTTTTAATATTTTCAAAATGGGGTCAAAACTAGTAGCATCAACTTCAATTGTTATATTTATAGGAACACTAAAATAATCTTTTATAATATCTTTATAATACTTGTGTGGGAAATTCTCTAGCATTTTATTGAATATGAATAATAGTCTTAATCTTTGTAAAATAAACTAGACATTCATATTTATATTAGTTCTAAAATCCTTTATTGAAAAGGATTTTTAATTAAAATTTATATGATTAATGGAGTTTATCTAGCATTAAGATTCCTAAATAATAAAACACTAATTAAATTGAATTCGAATTAACTAAAAAAATAATTAAAATAGAAAAATAATAATTTCAGGCTTTATACAATAAGTTTCCAGGTGTCATTCCGAATTCCTTTTATCTTAGCTACATTTAACCTTGTTTTAATAATTAAAAGATGAGAAAATAAAAGACAAATTCAATAGGTTTGAGCTTTTACAAAAGTATTATTATTAGTCCATTATTATACTTTAATTCATTAAATACAGAGAAATTTTACTCTAATAAATTTATAGCTTTTACATCTGTATCAAATTTAAGGTAAAAGTTCAAAATTCTAGCTAACAAGATTAAAGTTTTAATTTAATTGTATTAATTATTAAGAATATTTTAAAACTAATTATTTTTCTAATTAACTAGATATAAAGATTGAGTGAGTCAAGTAGAAAAAAATGGGGATAGAATTGAACAAATATTTCATTTTCTTTTGTCATGGATGCAAACATTTATGAGCACATAATATATGTATCATAATATAATATAAACACAATAACAAATAACACAAGAATTAGTAGAAATACACATACCTTATAGTAGAGAAAGGAATGGAAGATTCACGATCACTTAGACACCCACAACCTCTTTACTAGTCGATTGCAACCACAAATATGATCCTTGATGTATGTAGTGGTACTATAATTATGATCTCTCAAGTCTTTTTTTTTTAAATGATAATTAGGGGAAAAACCGAAAGCACCTGAGAAGAAGACAATAATAAATTAAATGAACTCTATCCCACTTCCAAGGATAAAACTAGAGTTATATGATTGTCCCACTCAAGGAATATGATTTGCCATTCGATAATTGTCCCTATATCCCACTCAAGGAATATGATTTGCCCATAAAGATGATTGTCCCAATATCCCACTCAAAGAATATGAGGGGTGCGTCTCATTGGTTAGGTTCTGGGTTTGCTCTCTAGAGACCACCAGTTCAAGTCACACATCAGTCAGGATCACTAGAGGTTTTAAATGGTCATTAGCTTCAAGATCTGTGAGATTAGTTGAGATGCGCATAAGCTGATTTGGACATCCACTTTCTAAATAGAAAAAAACATTTGCTTCAAAATTGATTTACTTATGAAGTAAGCTAAAGACAACAACATTTCCAAGTTAAAGATAAATTCTCATATCATTTTTTTTCAAAGCATGCAGACCAATGGCTTCATGGTTAAGCCAAAACATTATTGTTGCGTATACAAAACCAATTTAAGGCATGTAATATGTCATAAAACCTTTAATTTTTTATACCATCACGTACGAGTTTTTGATACTTCTATCATATAATATTTTTTTATTAATAAATAGCAGTATCATAAAATATAACTTCACTTGACAGGTAAATTAGATAACTCATTAACTCATTGACACATAGAAAATGGTTTGTTTCATATATTATCAATTAATTAGGGATTAAAATTTTAGAAAAAAAACATATAAAATATAATTTTTTTTATGAATACACCTGTTTGGCATACTCTAAATCCAACAGAAAATGACAAAACTATCCCCGAGTTTTGCAATTCTAATGCACGCCCATAGATATTTTCATTTGCATGAAATCAAATATATATGTGTCCGGTAAATGCACGACCTGAGGGTGTGGTTGAAGATATTTTGAAAAGTATTTTTTTCATATAGAAACGTATTAAAATAATATTTTTTTATTTTAAAAAAATTATTTTTGACATCAGCATATGAAAATCATCAAAAACACTATAAATTTTTAATTTAAAGTAAAAATAAAAAAAATATTTTTTTTTCAAAAATACTTTTGAAACAGAGTGTGAAACATCCTCTTTGCATGCAACTCGTGAACTGTGTTTGAGAAATCATGGTATGGTATAAAATACAGAGGAAATAAGAAATTTAAAAACACACAAATTAATTCTTCGTACGCTTATGCATTGTTGAAGTGAACGAATTTTGATCGTTTTCATGATTGTGTTTTTTGCTAGCGATTTCTCGTGCTCCTCTTAATGTATGGTCATTGAATTGCTGTGCAATTATTGTTATTATGGTTTCAGTTTTCCTGCCTGTTTCAAGCATCATTTAATATATTTGGCGGAACAGGATTTCAAGTTTGCCATTCATTGGGTGGAGGCACTGGTTCTGGCATGGGAACTCTTCTTATTTCTAAAATCCGGGAGGAGTATCCTGACCGCATGATGTTGACATTTTCTGTTTTCCCTTCTCCTAAGGTATCTGACACTGTTGTACATTCCATTTAAGATTTTGAAGCAACATGATCTGATTCTGGCATCGTGTTTTTGTTTTGCCATGTACCAGTTGGTGATCTCAACCACCTCATTTCTGCTACCATGAGTGGTGTCACATGCTGCCTTCGCTTCCCTGGACAGCTGAACTCTGACCTCCGAAAGCTTGCAGTTAACCTTATCCCATTCCCTCGCCTTCATTTCTTCATGGTTGGATTTGCACCCTTGACATCAAGAGGATCACAGCAATACCGTGCTCTGACCGTGCCTGAATTAACCCAGCAAATGTGGGATTCCAAGAACATGATGTGTGCTGCCGACCCACGTCATGGTCGCTACCTAACCGCTTCAGCCATGTTCCGTGGCAAGATGAGCACTAAAGAGGTCGATGAACAAATGATAAATGTACAGAACAAGAACTCTTCATACTTCGTTGAATGGATCCCCAACAATGTAAAGTCCAGTGTCTGTGATATCCCGCCTAGAGGTCTTAAGATGTCATCAACTTTCATTGGCAATTCAACTTCAATTCAGGAGATGTTCAGGCGTGTCAGTGAGCAATTCACAGCCATGTTCAGGCGGAAAGCTTTCTTGCACTGGTACACAGGTGAGGGTATGGATGAGATGGAATTTACCGAGGCCGAGAGTAACATGAATGATCTGGTAGCTGAGTACCAGCAATACCAGGATGCAACTGCTGATGATGAGGAGTACGAGGAGGAGGAAGAAGAGGAAGTTGATGCATAAGATAGCTCGAAATTCTTTTCGGCATGTCTGAAGTTTGTATTGTATTTGCTCTATTTAAGTGAGTGAGTGATTATGTTTGTGTTGTTGGGGGGTCAAATTAGTTTGACCTGTTGATGTGAATGGGTTGTGGGTTCTTTCTTGTATTAGTATTGGAGAGTGGATTTTGGTGTCTGTTTTTGTTTTTTAATTTGATTGACGAGTGCTCGGTAACAGTAGGGGTGTAGACGGACGGTTCAGATTTGGTTTGGGCCAAAAAAACTATCTGGAATTTTTAATTTATAGAAATCTTGATCCGGACCAAACTGAACTGGTTTGGTTTGTTTATATTTTATTTGGTTATTTCGGTTTAATTAGTTGATCATATTTTTTAACATCTCATGATGGTAAACTTACATCTTCATGGTTTTAATGGATTCTCGAGTCCTCACGTCTCTCTAAACAAGTTTATAAGATTTTAATATTCAAATGTCATTCTTATCTTAAAAAACACAAAACAAAGGTATTGTATTTTGTGAAATATGTGCAAACAAAAAAGAAAAAGCTAAAAGACATTGAATCTACTACATTATCATAAGATCAACATGAAACTTGTTTAATTACATTATGCCTTTAAGAGTTTATAACATCGTGATTTGTGAGATTGATTCTTCTTCTTTTTTTTTTTTCAAATTTTTATGATACATTTTCATCATTGTTAAAGATAAATGATGTTTAAATTGCTTAATAAATACTTCTACAATAACAATATAGCCAACCAAACACTTTGTCTTCCCTTGATGACTTTCTCAACATCTAAGAATTGAAATGTGAAAAATAAAGTAAAATATGGAACCAAAATTTAAAATAATAGATAAACTTGAGGTAACAAATTGAGATCCTTAATGCTAAAAAAGAGAAAGCATGGAAGAGATAAAAAATAATCTAGCACTTAACACAATTATAATATAGCTTGAAAAGAGAAAATTGCAAAGAGGAAAACAAAATAAACAATAAAAATAAAATAAAAATTGACACTGTTTTGTTTTAGTTTATTATTAAATTTAAAAATAATGTATTCCTAAGCCCAATTCTTCTATTATGTAGCCCAAGAATTTCTTCTTATATTTAAATTATCCCCAAAACACATCCTAAGAGCTATCCTTATTTTAATAGCCCAATTTAAATTAGAGTTGAAAAAAGCCTGGGTGTTTTCAAGTTATGGGGGCTGTCTCCTGGGCGCTAGAATTCCTTTTCTTTTCTATTTTGTTTAATTTAACCTTCATTTTTTTTTATTAATTATCATGTTAAATTAACTAACATGAAAATTATCCCTCGTTATATAATTTAAAACTCTTTGAGCATTTACATGAATTTTTTAAAAATCTTTGTGCTTGCCCCATCTCTATGAGTAGCATTAGTAATGTAGAAATTTTAGAGCATTTACATCCAATTATTAACTCTTCTACAATGACATATTATACCATTTAAAAATAAAATATACAAATTTAAAGTTGATGGTAATCACATATATACTATATTAGAAAATATACCATAATAATAAAAGAAAATTAAAATTAGAAGAGAAGAATCAATCTCACAAACCATGATATTATAAAGTCTTAAAGGCATAGTGTAATTAAACATAATTTATCTTGATCTTACGATAATGTCGCAAAATTCAATGTCTTTAGCTTCTTTTTTTTTTTTTTTTTTTTTTTTTTTTTTTATTGCTTGCACATATTTCAGAAATGACAATACCTTAGACACACACACACACACACACACACACATATATATATATATATAAGAGCTTTATTTGTATAGCTAAATTGGCCTATAGCGAAATAATAATATAACTAATCATAACAAGAATAATAAAGATATTGGTTTTATATAGAACAAATATGAACTTGACTTATTGGTTAAAATGAATATGAATATGTATTTTTGAATATGAGAGTGTATTAAATTATCTATAAACAATAATGCATCTAATTATAATAAAATCATAAAGATATAAATTTTAGTTCATAAAATCTATACAACAAATACGCACTTGCGAATCAAAATGAATCAAAATAAATATCTTCAAATACGAGATTATATTAAATAATCAATAAACAATAATGCAAAATATAACAAGAACCATGAAGATACAAGTTGCTTTTAAATAAAATATTTTCAAATCTAGGAGTATTGTTAATAATAAATGGTTGCTCAATTCCTTAAATTGGTATACCTAATTTTAATTTTTTATTTTAGAAATTCAAGGTTAAAAACTATTTTATATAAAAAATTAACAGCTTTATATTATTTTCTAACATATGTTTTAAAAGTGAAATTTTATTGGAGTTGGAATTTCTCAAGTTTAATCTATGAAGTTAATTAGATTGAGTCGGATAATGAAATTTAAAATCATAATTAAAGCTATGAAGTCATATCAAACAACCATATCAATCCAAAATCTTAAACTTAATTTATTAGAAACAATAATTTTATAATATTCATTAAAACAAAAAGACAGGGTAATCTCATAACCTCAGTTACTAAGGGTAAGTCTTGAAGTGGATGGTGATTTAAACCACCAACTAATTGCAAATAACCAGGGAATTCCAGACATTCAAATGGCTTCCATTATTATAAGCTTTTTATATTGTAATGTAAATTGCTTGATGAATACTTCTATAATAACAATGTCATTAGTTTTGTATGATAACTATTTATAGTATATATGTAATTACCATTAATTATAAATTTGTATATTTTATTTTTGAATGGTGTAATTTGTCATTGTAAAAACAGTAAGTATTGCAATAGCTATAGAAAAGAAGCAACCTATACAACTTTTTATTGTGAGGGCCAAATTTAACTTTTAGAATTTTTTAGAGACCACCACAGGCCATAGAGACAACTTTTGAGTTAGAATGTAGTTCTACATTTTTCAACCAAGTACAAAATGAATTGGAACGGATCATATCGTAGAATCAATGATAGCTCAATCTTGGGGTTCTCTTAGATATTACCATACAATAACATATCACTTAGACTTCCTTCACACTATATTGGAAATTGTTTGCCTTAGTTTGGTCCTTTTTGAAGGATTATAGAACATTTATATTCTTTGTGATATTATCATTATTAAACACTATCAACCATTTTTATATAACATACATCCATGCCTCTATACTGAACAAAACAATATTAAAAAAATACTATCAACTTCTTCTTCTTTATAAATTTGTGTGATTTTTTCAAAAACATTACATAATGTATTTTGAAAAACTCTACAAATTGAATTTTAAGATTGGCACAATAAGAATTGCCAAAAGATATGCAGAATCAACTCATTTGTTGATTCACACGCGTCAATATTAGTTTTTAACATCTCAAAATATTTTTTTTTTCTTTTTAGAATGAGATCGAGAATCTTTATTACGGTTATGATGATAATACATAAAATCTAATTTCTTGTTCATCTTTTCTCTATAAAGAAAAGCTACAAGATATCTAGATTCTATTAACCTACTAAACTACCCATAAAAGGCTTGACTAGCCAACATACTTATAAAAAAAGCCAAAAACATAAAGCGAAAGTAAATCCAGGATTTAATTTTCCTTCCACACCAATTACTTAACCACATCTCCATAGATTCTCTGTTTTTGTTGAAGGTTTTGCTCAATATTCAGAGAGTTTGGCTTGCTTCAATGTCTAAAAAATAAGAAGAAAATGAATAAGAACATACACGAAAATTGTGTGTGATTCATAAATCAAAAAAGAAATTATTAGAGTGAGAGGATTACCCCAACATAAACAACAAGTTTCTCCTTGAAATTGGCATGTTCTGCTTTGAGTTTTTGAAGAGACGCCTTGCCACTATAACATTTATGGATAAATAATTTACTATATTTTTGAATGATACTTTAAAATTTATAAAGTATTTATGAATTTTACCTTTCCATATCCCCATCATGAAAAACTTTTCTGAGTGTGTTGGTTTCACCATTGATTTTTGATGCACCAACGCTACAAAAAATTTGTTTTGCTTATGAAACACCATACAAAAACATAATTTTGTAATAAATCATCTAATGTATTTTTCCTTACCTAGCACTACTACCTTTAAGTCGATACATCATTATCTCCATGATAGGATAATCAACTAGGCTTCTCGCCCTAAGAAAACAGAACAAAAAAGATATCATCATCACCATTTTTGTTAAGAAAGACCATAAAATCAAAGAAACATGCATAATTTCAATTAATTAGCATTGTACTTACGAGGCCTTCTCAATAGAATCAATATATCTTGTTGAATCCCTTAAAAACAAGGTAAAAACATTTTCAATGAAGTCAGGATCATCTTCATTTTCAAGAGTCTCAAGATAACTCACTTGTTCGTGATCCAAAAGTCCCTACAATAATCAACATGCAAATTTAAAACGTTAGTGTAATCTTCGTTAATTTATGGATTGAAGAAAAAAAAACATAAATGAAATTTTCCTTGGTGAAGAAAGACCTCATCAAAGAGTGATTGCCTCATGATGCTAAGTTGTTGGCGCAAGGGAGTGCTAGCCATTCTGAAAGTAAAGAAAAGAGCAAACTCAAAATTATGTAAGTGGAGGCTCTATAGAAAGGCAAAAAAGGTAGAAAGCTTAATTGTGTAGTGGAATGGTAAACCAATAGGACTATATATAGGCCAAAATGAAGCAAAAAACTAACATTTGTCATCTAACATGCAAATATTGTTGCTTTTTATAGCGATAAATTACACAATTTAAAAATGGAATACATAAATTTTCAGTTGGTGGTAATCATGTATATACCATAAATAGTTATCATGCAAATCATCTGACATTGTTATTATCGAGGTATTCGTTGAGCAATTTATACACTATATTTAACAATAACAAAAATAAATCATAAAAAGAAAGAAAAATGATAATTAGAATAGTAGAATCAATCTCACCAACCAACCATGATGTCATAAACTCTAAAGAGCATAATGTAGATCTTATAATAATGTATGCAAAATTTCAATGGATTTAAAAAAGAAACACAATCATCACACTTTCATGTTTTTCCCAAAACCTCAATAAAGAAAATATTTTAACAAAAATAACGAAATATAAAATATAGTACATTATCATTATATATTTTTTTTTAATAAATATAAGATTGATTGGCCTAAAGACACAAATTTAGTTCTACAATTGTCCTTAAACATTTTTAATATTAAAATCTTATATATTTATATGGAGACATATGAGGACTTAAGAATCCATTAAAACTAAATAAATATAAGTTGCAATGTATAAAACCTATAAAAAAAAACACACACTTAAATTTACTTATCAAAATACATCTGGATAGTTATTTTCAAATGTAAAAGTGGTAAATAATCAAAGGTAGCTCAATCGAGATAATCAATTTAAAGATATATACAAACTTGAACTTACTAATTAAAGTATATAGAACCAATACAAACTTGAACTTACTAATTAAAGTATATAGAACCAATACAAACTAATTAATATGAATCTCAAGCTATAGTTTGTATATATCTATAGAACAAGAATAGCTTAATTATCTCGATTGAGCTAACCAAAGATTAAATAATTATTGTTCTAGTTTATAAAATCCAACAGGCTATATTGCATGTAATAAAAACCATAAAGATATAAGCTATAGTTTATAAAATCCTTAGAGCAATACACACTTAAACTTACTAACCAAAATACACTTGATCTCGTATTTTCGAATCTAAGAGCATTGTGAAATGTGAATAATCAATAGTAGCTTAATTAGGTTAATTGGCTTATAGCTAAACAATAATGAACCTAATTATATACTTAAACTTACTAATCATAATTAATATTTAAAATATTTAAACTTACAGATTTTTCGGCCAAATACCAACCAAAATGTTTCAGTTTCGTTCCTTCCGTTTCGTTTCGGTCAAATAATATTTTTTTAAAAAATAATTTTACAATATCAATCATATCTGTTAATCCGACCGTTAGATTGAAGTGAAATTTTATGAGGGATCTCTTGACATATTTATATATATTATTTTAAAATTTCAGAGCAATCAGAGAATGTAATGACCTTGTGAGATTGATGATTGCATTATCGTAATATTATACATGTTCATAATTCTGTTCAGAAAAATCATTTTATTGTGTCTTTTTTAGATTAAATTACACAATTCTATATAATTTTATTTTTGGATTTGAACTAATTTTTTTGAATTAATATATATATATATATATATATATACACAAATAAATAGTACAACCCTGAAATGACATGCCGAAACGTCTCGAAACCAAAATATTCCATTACAATTGAAAAAACAAAATACCAACCAAAATAATATTGATAACCTTGATCTCAATCACACTTCCAAAGAGTCACCATGAATTATGAACTCGTGCATCACCATAGAGTTTCTGCTTTGGTGGAGGATTTGGCTCAATATTCATAGAGTTTGGTTTACTTCAATATCTCTGACCAAAAATAGAAAAAAAAAAAATACCTTAGACATATTTCAATGTCTTTAGCCTTTTTTTTTTGTTTGCACATATTTCACAAAGAACAATACCTTAGACATGTGTTTTTGTTTTTTATATATAAAAAAAGATAAAGAACTTTATTTTTATAGCTAAATTGGCTTATAGCTAAATAATAATGTAACTTTTTCATTAAATATATAGAACAAATATGAACTTGACTTATTAGTTAAAATGAATATGAAGATATATTTTTTAATATGAGATTGTATTAAATTATTTATAAACAATAATGCAACTAATTATAATAAAAATCATAATGATATAAAATCTTTACAAGAAATACGCACTTGCGAATCAAAATGAATCTAAATAAATATCTTCAAATATGAGATCATATTAAATAATCAATAAACAATAATGCAACTAAATATAACAAGAACCATGAAGTTACAAGTTGCTTTTTAAATAAAATATTTTCAAATCTAGGAGTATTATTAATAATAAATAGTTGCTCAATTCCTTAAATTGGTGTACCTATTTTTAATTTTTTTTTTTTGTAGAAACTCAAGGTTAAAAACTATTATATATATATATATATATATATATATATATATATATATATATATATATATATATATATAAGTTTAAGTTGTTGGGTGAGACACAGAGTAATTTTATATTACTTTCTAACATATTTTTTAAAAGTGAAAATTTTTTAAACTTGAAATTTCCATGTGTTCATTAATATCTCGAGTTTAACTTCATTAAGTTAATTAGATTGAGCAGGATAATAAATTTTAAATTCATAATTAAAGCTATGATGTCTTATCAAACAACCATATCAATCCAAAATCTTAAACTTAATTTATTAGCAACAATAATTTTATAATATTCATTAACAAAAACAAAAAGACGGTGCAATCTCACAACCTGAAATGGATGGTGATTTAAACCACCAACTAATTGCAAATAACCAGGGAATTCCAGACATTCAAATGGCTTCCAATAATATAAGCTTTTTATATTGTAATGTGTGATAATGGCTAGTGTAGATTTCATCTTCCACGAAAATTCGAACTTCGAAAGATTGGGACAGGCGATGAGATTTGAAGTTTTAATTAGGCTTATAGCAAGAAGATACACTACTTATTTGAGAAACAAAATTCAAAAGCTTGGACATTGACTGATATAAATTGAAATAGAATATGCTAAATACTTTGAAAATTATGCATTCTGAGCCCTGAGAAACTGCAGATAATATTTCTTAAGCAGAAAAAGTCATGAAGGAAATGCTTATGGTAATCTGTACGTATTTATGGGGGGAAAATGGACGAGATTTCGGAGTCTAGCACTCCATTTCCACACAGAGCTGGTAATCTGTACGTATTGGTCTCCACTGTGATTTGGAGTGAAGAAAGCGAGGAGGCATCCGACAGGCACATGGCTTGGATTAGAAGCCTTTACAGTTACCTGACACCATATGTTTCGAAAAACCCTCGAGAAGCTTACGTTAATTATAGAGATCTCGACCTCGGAATAAATAACCTGACAGGCAGCACAAGTTTTGAACAAGCAAGCATTTGGGGCCGGAAGTATTTCAAGAACAACTTCGACAGGTTGGTACGCGTCAAGACTGAAGTTGATCCCACCAATTTCTTTACAAACGAGCAGAGTATCCCATCTCTCTCATCTTGGTGATCAAAGGGAGCTACAAATACATCGGGTCAGGACAAGATCAATGCTATTAATAATAATATATCTCCTATGCATCATTTATCAAAAAAGTTTTTCTTTGTCATCATCGATGAGATTTCAGCACGATCCAATAGTATTTAAGCATGCAGGTTTATGACAAGATTTCCTTTTGTAATATGATCCAGTGTGATATTTCAACGACATGTTTTCTTTTGTTTGCCAGAATTTTTGTTTTTCTCACAGAACTAACAAATCTGATGAAACAGAGTGAAAGCAGAGTAATTTCGAGAAAATGGGCGTGCATATTTTGTTAATTTGTGCTTAACCTAAGATCCACTGAGATTTCATTTTGGTCAATGATAAAAAACAATTCATTTAGTCCGTATTTCCAAACAGAACCTAAACAAATCTTAATTTTAAACCTCTTTATTATAAAATTAAAAAATAAATCTGTAATGCAATTGATCATAATGTGATATGTTAGGGCTTATAATGAGGTATTTTCTTTATAATTTTGATTAAGAGAAACTGGTTGCCAATAGCTATAGAAAAGTAGCAACCTATACAACTTTTAATTGTGAGGGCCAAATTTAACTTTTAGAATTTTTTAGGAACCACCACAGGCCATAGGGACAACTTTTGAGTTAGAATATAGTTCTACATTTTTCAACCATGTACGAAATGAATTTGAATGGATCATATCTTAGAGTCAATGATAGCTCAATCTTGGGGTTCTCCTAGATATTACCATACAATAACATATCACTTACACTTCCTCCACACTATAATGCAAAATTGTTTGCCTTAGTTTGTGTCCTTTTTGAAGGATTATAGAACATTTATATTCTTTGTGAATGTATCATTATTAAACACTATCAACTTACCATTTTTATATAACATATGTTCATGCTTCTATATTGGACAAAACAATATTAAAAAATGCTATTAAAAAATATTATCAACTTCTTCTTCTTTAGAAATTTGTGTGATTTTTCAAAAATATTATATAATGTATTTTGAAAAACTCTACAAATTGAATTTTAAGATTGGTGCAATAAGAATTGCCAAAAGATGTTATAAAGTTTGTATATGCAGAATCAACTCATTTGTTGATTCACATGCGTCAATATTAGTTTTTAACATCTCAAAATATTTTTTTTCTTTTTAGAATGAGATCGAGAATCTTTATTACGGTTACAATGATAATACATAAAAACTGATTTCTTGTTCATCTTTTCTCTGTAAAGAAAAGCTACAAGATATCTAGATTCTATTAGCCTACTAAACTACCCATAAAAGGCTTGACTACCCAACATACTTATAAAAAAGCCAAAAGCATAAAGCAAAAGTAAATCTAGGATTTAATTTTCCTTTCACGCCAATTACTTAACCATATCTCCATAGATTCTCTATTTTTGTTGAAGGTTTTGCTCAATATTCAGAGAGTTTAGCTTGCTTCAACATCTAAAAAATAAGAAGACAATGAATAAGAACATACAAGAAAATTGTGTGTGATTCATAAATCTAAAAGAAATTATTAGAGTGGGAGAATTACTCCAATATAAACAGCAAGTTTTTCCTTGAAATTGACATTTTCTAGTTTGAGTTTTTGAAGAGACGCCTTGCCACTATAACATTTATGGATAAATAATTTACAATATTTTTGTTTTTACTCGAAACATTATCAATGATACTTTAAAAGTTATAAAGTATTTATGAATTTTACCTTTCCATATTCCCATCATGAAAATTTTTTCTTAGTGTGTTGGTTTCACCATTGATTTTTGATGCACCAAGGCTACAAGAAATTTGTTATGGCTATGAAACACCATATAAAAAGATAATTTTGTAATAAATCATCTGATATATTTTTCCTTACCTAGCACTACTGCCCTTAAGTCAATACATCATTCTCTCCATGACAGGATAATCAACTGGGGTTGTCTCCCTAAGAAAACAGAACAAAATAGATATCATCATCACCATCTTTGTCAAGGAAGACCACAAAATCAAAGAAACATGCACAATTTCAATTAATTAGCATTGTACTTACAAGGCATTCTCAATAGAATCAATATATCTAGTTGAATCCCTTAAAAACAAGGTAAAAACATTTTCAATGAAGTCAGGATCATCTTCATTTTCAAGAGTCTCAAGATAACTCACTTGTTCGTGATCCATAAGTCCCTACAATAATCAACATGCAAGTTCAAAATGTTAGTGTAATCTTCGTTAATTTATGGATTGAAAAAAAAACATAAATGAAATTTTCCTTAGTAAAGAAAGACCTCATCAAAGTGTGATTGCCTCATGATGCTAAGCTGTTGGCGCAAGGGAGTGCTAGCCATTCTGAAAGTGAAGAAATGAGCAAACTCAAAGTTACTTAAGTGGAGGCTATATGGAAAGGGAAAAGGGGTAGAAAGCTTAATTGTGCAGTGGAATGGAAAACCAATGGGACTATATATAGGCCAAAATGAAGCAAGAAACTAACATTTATCATCCAGCATGCAAATATTGTTGCTTTTTATAGCGACAAATTACACCATTTAAAAATGAAAAACATAAATTTTCAGTTGGCGATAATCAGGCATATACCATAACTAGCTATCATGCGAATCAACTGACATTGTTATTATCGAGGTATTCGTTGAGCAATTTATACATTATATTTAAAAATGACAAAAATATCATCATAACAAATAAAGAAAAAAGGTAATTAGAATAGTAGAATCAATCTCACCAAGCAACCATGATGTCATAAACACTCAAGAGCATAATGTAGATCATATGATAATGTATGCAAAATTCAATGGATTTAAAAAAGCAAAAACAAGAACACAATCATCACACTTTCATGTTTTTCCTAAAAACTCAATAAGGAAAATATTT
The DNA here is from genome assembly GCA_027405865.1 of Salix purpurea. NCBI lineage: Eukaryota > Viridiplantae > Streptophyta > Magnoliopsida > Malpighiales > Salicaceae > Salix > Salix purpurea. The sequence goes on from JAOWLH010000002.1 coordinate 29,584,936, forward strand.
TGACAAAAAAATAATAAAATATAAATTATAGTACATTATCATTATATTTTTGTTTTTCATAAACATAAGATTGATTGGCCTAAAGACTCAAATTTAGTTCTACAATTGTTCTTAAACATTTTTAATATTAAAATCTTATAAATTTATATGGAGACAAATGAGGACTTAAGAATCCATTAAAACTAAATAAATATAAGTTGCAATGTATAAAACCTATAAAAAAAACACTTAAATTTACTTATCAAAATAAATCTAGATAGTTATTTTCAAATCTAAAAGTGGTAAATAATCAAAGGTAGCTCAATCGAGATAATTAGTTTAAAGATATATACAAACTTGAACTTACTAATTAAAGTATATAGAACTAATACAAACTAATAAAAATGATTTTGAAGAGATATCTTCCATCTAAGAGCATATTAAATTATCAATAAAGAATAATGCGACTAATTATAATGAAAACCATAAAGATATAAGCTATAGTTTATAAAATTCTTAGAACAATACACACTTGAACTTACTAACCAAAATAAACTTCAACTCGATTTTTTGAATCTAATAGCATTGTGAATAATCAATAGTAGCTTAATTAGGTTAATTGGATTATAGCTAAACAATAATGAACCTAATTATATACTTAAACTTACTAATCATAATTAATATGAACACATATCTTTAAATATAAACGCATTATAAATAATCAATACTTTCTCAATCAAACAAATTGGCTTATAGATAAACAATAATGAAACTAATTATAATAATGTGGCATAAATAACATGCAAGAGATTTTTTTAGGAATGTAGTTGCTTTTTAACAACCATATTCATTATAAACTATTTCAAATGTAGTAATACAACAAATACTGAAGTTGATCCCACCAATTTCTCTAGAAATGAGCAGAGAGTATCCCATCTCTCTCATCTTGGTGATCAAGGGGAGCTACAAATACATTGGGTCAAAACAAGATTAATGCTAATAATAATAATATTTCTCCTATTCATCGTTTATCAAAAAAATTTTCTTTGTCATCATCGATGAGATTTCAGCACGATCCAATCGTATTTAAGCATGCAGGTTAATGACAAGATTTCCTTTTGTAATAATGATCCAGTGTGATCTTTCAATGACATTTTTTCTTTTGTTTGCTAAATTTTTTGTTCTTCTCCCCTGTATTCCGGAAAACCAACACCGATCGGTGGTTTTGAAGGGAGGGGTTTACCCGGAGGTCTATTCTGGGTTCACTTGCTCTTTCGAGTGTTGCAGAACTGCAGATTTTTCTTGCAAGTTCAAACTTTGTAAAGTTGTGCATTTGAAGTAACAAAAAATCAAAATCTTGAAATAGGAAATTTATCATGACTTTGAAAGTTGTGCATATGATCTGAATTAATAATATAAGTTTTACAAAGACATGGAAGGAATAGCTCCATCTGAGAAACACAAGGAAGCATTTTATCTCTATGCCTCTTCTGTATAATTGAAGAAGAAAGAGATAGAGAACAAAGCAGAGAAGACAAAAAAAAAAAAGAGAGTAAAAAGTATATAGCTTTCATTTCACACAGAACAAAACAAATCTGATGAAACAGAGTGAAAACAGAGTAATTTCGAAAAAATATGCATGCATATTTTGTTAATTTGTGCTTAACCTAAGATCCACTGAGATTTCATTTTAGTCAATGATAAAAAACAATTCATTTTAAACTTTTTATTATAAAATTAAAAAATAAATTTGGAATCCAATTGATCATAATGTGATATGTTAGGGCTTATAATGAGGTATTTTCATTATAATTTTGATTAAGAGAAACTGGTAGCCAATAACATAGTAGTCCTTATAAGATAAAAATAAAGAAAACATTGTAATTTAAAAATCAGAAACATGTATTACTTGAAAATAAAGAAATATCATTTTTTATATAAAATATCTAGGAAAATATTAATGAAAATGATGTGCAATATTTCTCTTAATACAAAATGAGTTCAATAAATTTATTTATCTGAACTTTGTTAGAAGATTAAGGTCATCATGATCCATTATTGAAATCTGGTTGGGCATCTAAAATTCCAATAGTGGGATTGTTGTCAACTTTAGAAAGGCCCTCAAACACAAGATTTATGGCAGGTCTGTTATTGTTGTCGAAATATTTTTGGCCTGAATTGTATTTTGTTTTTGGGTGCCCTGCTGAATACCCATGTAATGTGTAGCAAGTTCAGACCCAGTGACCTAATTCTCCAGTGAGTACAAAGGTGCTTGTTTTTTCATTGTGATTTGTTTTGATTTGCAGGTGCGTTTGATTGATTTTGAGAAAGAAGAAAAGATTACCCCAAGGATTGAAGAAGAGAGGAAGAGTAATTGCAGAAGAAGGTAAGTATTTCTTATTGCTCACAAAGTGTTTGATAAAAGTCCCCTTATATACTCTTGGGGCAGGACACAAGTTTTGTATGTCTCTAACAACCTGTAACTACCATACTTAGAAATAGAAAAGAATTCAATTACATTTTATCTTCTTTAGTTCTACGATTAGTTACAAATAACAAAATTGTAACTAACACTTTGCATGCTATATAAGAGAAATTAATTGTCTCTTCTTCTTTGTTGTCAATGCATTTTTCTTCAAGTCTTCTGCATGTGTTCATTAAGACTGGTAAGCAACTTATCTTCCAACATCCTCTCCTAACTTGCTTACCGGTTTAACTCTAAGATTCAATCTTAGATGGCTGAATCTGTCTTTAGATAGGGCCTTAGTGAATATGTCTGCCAATTGGTCTTTACCTCTGCAAAACTTCATATTAATCAATCCTTCTTTCAAGGATTCTCTAATAAAATGGTATCTTCTATTTATGTGTCTAGTTTTCTTATGGAAAACTGGATTTTTGGACATTGATATTGCTGACATATTGTCACAATACAATGGGATTGCCTCAACCTGCGTTTCCCCAAAATATTTTAGCCAAATGGCTTGTGCTGCTGCTTCAGAAGCTGAGACATACTCAGCTTCTGCTGTTGACAACGCCACATTATTTTGTTTTACAGAAGCCCAAGAAAAAAACACCACTTCCAAAGCTAAAGGCATAGCCAAAGGTGCTCCTGTTATCATCCTTACTACCTGTCCAATCAGCATCACAAAACCCAATTAGGGTTGTTGATTTATCCCTTATGTACTCAATTCCATAATTAAGAGTTCCTTGAACATATCTTAGAACCCTTCTTGCAATTCTCATATGCTTTTTCGTAGGGTAACTCATGAATCTTGACAATAAACTTGTTGGGTACATCAAATCTGGTCTTGTTGCTGTTAAATACAACAAACTTCCCACTATCTTTCTTTATTGACCTTCATCTGCCAGGTCACTCTCATCTTCCCTTTTTAATTTTTCACCAACAGTTAGAGGAATTGCAACTGGATTGCAGTCCTCAAGCCTAAACTTTGTAAGTAAGGATTTGACATACTTACTTTGATGAATAAAGATTCCTTGACTGGCCTGCAATACTCCAATTCCTAGAAAATGATGAAGGAGCCCAAGGTCTGACATTTCATACCTCTGCATCATTTCACTCTTGAAATCAATCATCATCTTCTCATTGTTGCCAGTATATACTATATCATGAACATATATCGATATAATGATTTGCTATCCTTCACTGTCAGTTCTTGTGTATAATATTGCCTCACTTGCACTTCTTTTGAGCTTGTAACTTGCAAGATATGCATCAATTTCACTGTAACAAGCTCTAGTGGCTTGTTTAAGTCCATATAAAGCCTTATGTAGCTTATAGACTTTATGACATGAATTTTTTACCTTAAAGCCTTTAGGATGCTCCACATATACTTCCTCATCCAGCATTCCATTTAGGAATGCTGATTTAACATCCTATTGAAATAATTTCCAACCCTTCTGAGCTGCTAAAGCATTGAGTAACCTGATGGTATCCAACCTTGCTATTGGAGTAAACGTTTCATTGTAATCAATCCTAGTTTTTTGTGCATACCTTTTGGCTACAAGTCTAGCCTTATGTTTATGTATTATCCCATTGAGATTGAGCTTAGTATTGAACACCCATATCACACCTATAACAGGTTTGTCAATAGGTTTCTCTACCAATTCCCAGGTATTCTTCTTCTCTATCATCTCCAATTCTGCCTTCATTGCTTCTTGCCAAACTTTCTCCCTTGCTGTTTCTTGATAATTTCCTGGCTATATGATACTCATGTGACACCTTGTATATATATCTTCAATACTTCTCAGTTTTACTGGAGTTGAAATAGGTGTGGACCCTTGACTGCTGATTTCATTTGTATGTTCAGTTAATTTACTAACTGTAGAAATTGATTGAGAGTTTTCACCATGATCATACTGACTGCCTTCAGATTGCTTCACTTCATCGTTATCTCTTTCTCTACTGCATTAAAAAATTGGTTGTGGTGTGATTGATTCCAATTGATTTCCCTTCCGATTTCAGAACTTATTCTCATGAAAAATAACACTTTTGAACAACACAATCTTTTTGGAATCCAGAATGTACACCCCCATATCCTTTCTCATAGCTTTCATATCCCATAAACACCCTCTTCTCTACCTTGTTGTCAAGCTTTTGTCTCAGGGTTGATGGAACATGAGAATAACATATGCACCCAAACACTCTCAAATGCTTGATTCTAGGCTTCCTTATAGTGAAGGCTTCAAATGGTGTCTTGCCTGCCATAATATTCACTACTTCTGCCCTGAACTCAATAGGTATTCCTTTCTCTGTCATCATACCTTGCCATCTCACCTATTGTTCTGTTTCTCCTTTCAGTCACTCTATTTTATTGAGGAGAGTATGCTATTGTCAACTGCCTCTCCATTCCCATGCTTGAACAATAGTTCTGAAACTCATGTGAGGTATATTCACCACCTCTGTCACTTCTCAGTTTTTTCAGTTTGTATCCACTTTGAATTTCAACAAATAGTTTGAATTTTTTGAATATATTTAGTGTGTCTGATTTGTTTCAAAGAAAATAGACCCAACACATTCTTTAAAACTCATTAATGAATATGATGAAGTACCTATTTTCTCCTACTGAATCATTTTGCATTGTTCCACATAGGTCTGTATGTACCAGTTCTAGTGGAGAATTAGCTCTCCATGTTTCCTCTTTGTCAAATCTTTCTTTATGTTGCTTGCCTATGAAACATCCTTCACACACATTCTTCATTTCAGCTATCATAGGTAAGACATACACCATCTCCTTTTGTTGCATCGTCTTCATGCTGGCAAAATTTAAATGACCAAGCCTTCTATGCCATATCCATGAGTCTTCACCTATTGATGCCTTTATAGATGTAGGTGTCATGGACTCAAGTGAGAGGGGAAAACATCTATTCCCTCCCATCACTACTTTTGCTATTACATTGTTTAAATTTTCATCATCAAATATTATTACAGTGTTTCCTCCAAATAGAATATAGTATCCATGCTCCATCATTTGACCTATGCTTAGCAAATTTTCATCCAAACATGAAACCAGTAGTACTTCATGTATAAATCTCTTCCCATGCTTAGTATCCACCACAAGAGTTCCTTTTACAGTTGCTTGCACTAGGTCTCCAGATCCCATTTTAACTTTGCAAGTCACAGTCCTATCAATATCAATTAATTTAGCCTCTTGTGATGTCATATGATTGCTACATTCACTGTCAACAAACCAAATATTTTTATCTTGCACACTAGCATAGTTACAAGCATAAAACATGGTTCCTATGGTTGTTTCTTCTTTCCTTGCACAATTTGCTAGTTATTTGTTAGTGTAACTATCACTCTCCTTTGTATTATGGACAAATCTATTACATCTTCCATATCTTGCCTTTCCTTTGTATGTGCACACACCGAAATAGAACTTTTGACATACTTGACATTGAGGCTTATTACTGTCGTGATTGCTTCCACCAGTACTATTATTCCAGCTTGAACTATTATGACTATTCAAGTGTCTTGCATGAGGCCGATTTATATCCCTCTTATCTTGTGATTGCCATTTTTGATTAGATCTCCCTTGTGAAAACTTATTAGCAGCTTATCCATGGTTATAGCCAACCTTTAGACTACTAAATGCTTTCTTTGTTCCTGTAATCCTATCTCTTTCATCATGTAAATCCTTTATCTTGTCATACACTTTGACTGATGCTATAACTTCTTCCACCTTAGCACATCAAGGTCTCTTGTTTCTTCAATAATAGAAATAAAAGACTTATATCTTCTGCTTAGGCTCATTAACAACTTCTGCACTATCCTTATTTCAGGTACATCCTCTCCATGTGATTTCAAGTTGTTAATAGTTTCGAAAAACTTAGCCAAATACTAATCAAGGCCTTCACCATCTTCCATTCTCATGTATTCAAACTCAGCTCTTATTGCTTGCAATTTTACTGATCTCACCTTTTTATCTCCTCTGAATTTTCTTCTTAATATATTCCGTGCTTCTTTTAGCAGTTTTTTCATTTCTGATTCTTGGAAATAGTTCACCAGATAATACTCCTTGTATGAGACTCAATGCCTTGGTATTTTTTATCTTGCTCTCTCTCGAAAAAGTTTGTGCTTCTCCAGGTATGCTTCCAGTTTCATCTTCTTCCCTCTCAGATTCATCTACCAGTCCAGAGTTTGATTTCATACCAAACTCAATTACATCCCATAAATCATATGCTATGAGAACTGTTTCCATTTTTACTGACCAAAAATCATAGTTCACACCATTAAATTGTGGTGTTCATATATCTCCACTTATCACCATTTTCTTTTCTGTAATCCACAGTTTTTAGTCCCTTGTTGATCAAGCTAATGCTCTGATACCATGTTTGTTTTTAATTGTGATTTTTTTTATTTGCAAGTGAGTTTGATTGATTTTTAGAAGAACAAAAGATTGCCTATAGGATTGAAGAAGAGAGGAAGAGTAAATGCAGAAGAAGGTGAGTATTTCTTATTGCTTATAAAGTGTTTGATAAAAGTCCCCTTATATACTATTGGGGTAGGACACACGTTTTGTATGTCTCTAACAACCTGTAACCACCATGCTTAGAAATAGAAAAGAATTCAATTACATTTTCTCTTCTTTATTTCTACGATTATTTACAAATAATAGAATTGTAACTAACCGTTTTCATGCTATATAACAGAAATTAATCATCTCTTCTTCTTTGCTGTCAATGCACTTTTCTTCAAGTCTTCTACATGTGTTTGTTAAGACTGGTAAGCAACTTATCTTCCAACAAAAGGGAGCATTCTCTCCCAGCTCCTAAACATTTCATGTCCTGACGTCCTCCATTGAAATTGTCCGGTGATTTTTCTCGCGATATAAAGTCATGCAAACCATAAGGACAATTGAATGTTTTTGTACCTGCCGATAGAGTAAATTAGTTGTTGTTGTTGTTGCTTCGAATGACAATAGTTGCACTACCACCGGAATCACCTGCAACGTGTATCGAGATCAGGGTTCATTAGGAGGATTTGTCCATGCACACCACTCTAAGAATCATTTAATCCCTAAAAAAACGCATCATTTTTTGTTGATCTTGTTGTGCCCCATGTACTACATCGCTATAGGAACTTAGTTCATCCCATAGGTCTTTTAATTTTGTGTAATAGGCAGAGAAAGAGAGTTGTTCTTGTCGAGGATAGGCAATATCTCGCTGAATTTCGAAGATGCGAGGTGCGTTGCTTTGAGAGAATCGCTCATGAAGGTCTTCCCAAACTTTGTTAGCGGAAGAGTAATATATAACACTATCTAAAATTTCTGGACTTAGAGTGTTGACGATCCAAGAATGAACCATATCATTACATCGAGACCAAGCCGCATAACCTTCAAGATCTATTATTTTTGAAGGTGCACTGATTGAGCAATCTACGAAACCCAGTTTGTTCTTTGAGTTTTTTGTTATTTCCAAGTAGAATAATTATCTCCTTTCAAAGGTTTAGAAATCAAAACCTAACCTGGATGATCTGAATGATGAGTGAAATAAAGAATTGAAATATTCAATCTTGAAATATCCATATTAGGGTCCACAATTTCTTTGCCAGGAAAAGGTGTTGGTGGTAATTCATCAAAGTGCAGTGATGAACCATGATCTCAGTTCTGCTCTGATACCATGAAAAGATGGAGGAGGTATTGAATTTCCCTTTATTTGGAAGACTCCGAGGCCATTTCTAAGGTTTTTTACACACCAAAAAACTCCTTTGTCTTGCAGTTCTCATTACAAAACGGCAGGTTCAAGCCATCTGCAGTCCCAAACCTCTTGCCATTGTTACAACAACACATGTATCACAGGTTCAGTCTGCCATTTATTGTTCCTGAAAACATCATTTATAATAAATTATGAAGCCTAACTCCCAATCAATCTAATGTTAAAGGACCTAAAAAGTTAACCTATTGAACCTGTAATCCTAGTCATAAGATCAAGATAACCTCATGGAAAGCAAATTAAAATAAAGTATGAATCTTAATTCTTAATGAATTCAATATCAAATGATGAGATTAAAAAAGAAATTAATTAATCCGGATTATCAAACCGAGATAACCCCATAAAAAAATAAAAAAATAAAAAAATATCTGACTTAACTCGGTTAACTTATCAAATTCATGACTTTGATCATGAGACTAAAATAACCTCATAGAGAGCAATTCAAAATAAATTATGAAATTTTATTGTTAATTGTCAACCTAGGTTAACCATTAAGCCCTATTTAGATGTCATGAGACTAGGTTAATCTACTATTATAAGAATAAACTAAATAAATCATGGGGTCTAATTTTCATTAGAACACAATATTAAACGATGAAGTAAAAAAAATTAAAAAAATGAGTTAGACCGTAAAACCCATAACCCGGACCATAATAAACAATAAGCAAACATTATGCCATTGGTTTTTTAAGGTTCAGACACTTGAAAAGAAACACAATTGGGCAAACAAACACGTGAACTTATTTCTCACAATAATTGATGACTAAACATGAAACATTACATGGGTAGACATTAGAGATACCCTTATTTTTTGAAGTTCACACGACAAACTTTTTTAAATAGACAAGTCCATATATATCCTTCTTTTAGCAGTTCTTTGGCAAAAAATACTTCCACTAATTAAAAATATTTGCGGCAATCCTCAGCTACTTTGAGATACCTGCAAAACCAATTCAAGCATGGCATACACATTATTATTGAGTGAAACAAAAACACTAAAAGAGAGGCATGAAATCAAGTCGAATCAGCAGCACCTCTGACTGAGCACTCGTTGAACCATTTGTTTTTCAATCAAATTTTGTGGTCAGCTTTGGACATTCATCCACCCTCAAATCCTCCATACGAGGGAATAAGAAATCACCACATCCAGGACTGAAGCAGACTATACTTGGTAGATTATATAGCCTCAGGAATGACAAATTAGGAAACACCATCTGCTTCTCAACATTGACAGGTGAAGCATCATCATCCTGCCCAAATACTCCCAGTAATTGAGAGGAATCTTCTACGTCAAGACTTTCGAGCTTTGGGAGACCTGAGGCCATGGCTACTGGGAATAGACTCCTCAACTTGTTGCATCGATAGATTTGAACTCTACACAAACTGGGGAAGCATAAAGATTGGAGATCCCTTCCAGACAATATCTGATCCTTTTCATCATCATTATCCTTAGCTATGATTTGCTCCAATTCCTCACAAGCTAATATTTCTAGAAATTGTAGTTGACCTAGACTAGCAACCATGCTGCATGTGAATACATGTGTCAATTTCTCACAATGCCACAACTGCAAAGTAGTCAAATGGCTCAGCACGAGACCCTTCCATATACACCTCATGTCAGGCAAGGAACTCAAGTCTAATTTTTCCAAACTCAAGAGTGAAAGTTCATGCCCAGTTCTTCCAACCTGCATTAATTCCTGTGCTCCTTTACAGTTTATAATACTTATTTCTCTCAAATTTGTATGGCCCTGCATCAAAACAAAAACAAATTATGATAATCTAAATATCAATTATTATTTTTATATTATTTAAGTTAAAAGCAATCATGAAAGAAATTATACTTAATAACTAGAAAAATAGTTTTTTATATTTTATTTATAATAAAAAAACAAATTATGACATTAACCAAAAAAAAACACTTTTAATTTTACTTATTACTAAAACTTCTTGTGTGTGTATATAAAATAAAAATTATTTGTTCTTGATCATTTATAATTATTTTTTTCATATGAAAAAGGTGATAACATAACCCAAGCTCTTTAACTTTTATCATAAATTGCAGCATTGAAGCAAACAATTTAATAATAGATGGAGATATTTTTTTTACTTTCCATTAATTGGCGGAAGAGCCTCAATTTCACATATCCATTACTTTATTTTTAGAAATCTGAAGGAAGAAATAAGAAATTATCACTATGTATTGAATTTGCCAGTTTAAATCAATCAGTGGAGAAATATAAAGGACTTACTTGGAGCTGTGCCAACAAATCACCCAATTCGTCGTGTCCTTCAATGTATAACTCTTGCAAAGAAGGCAACTGGGCAGTAAAATTCTTTGGACCAAAAAAGATGCAACCACTTGAAAGAGATAATTCTCTTAGCTGAGGGAAGTTGATGACGCCATCGCTGGTGTGTGCATCTCCTTCTCCACTGTAAAATATTTGCTTTAAATTACAACCACAAGAAATCATAATCTTTTCCAGGTTGTGAAGACTTGGAGACACGGAGACAGGGAAGACATATTCCAGTTCATCACATCCACTTATAGAGAGAGTTTTTAATTTTGGGAAGCCAAGAGAGTCTGAAATTATTTACCTTTCGTCATCCTTTTCTTTGATAAGATGCTTCAATCCACTGCAATCATCTATCTGTAGTGTTTCTAGATGAACAAGATTTTGGGCCAGGTGCGGTGTGAAGATAATTGTCAGCTTGTTAAGACCCCGCAACTCCAGAGTCCTCAACTTCTTGAATCCAGACAATATTTGATTCTTTTCATCATCATTATCCTTAGCTATGATATGCTCTAATTCCTCACAAAATGATATATCTAGAAATTGCAGTTGAACTAGACTAGCAACCATGCTGTCTGTGAATACATGTGTCAGCTTATGACAATAAGACACCTTCAAAGTAGTCAAATGGCTCAGCACGAGACCCTTCCATATACACCTCATGTCAGGCAAGGAGTACAAGTCTAATTTTTCCAAACTCAAGAGTGAAAGTTCATGCCCAGTTCTTCCAACCTGTATAAATTCCTGTGCTCCTTTGCAGTTTGTAATACATATTTCTCTCAAATTTGTATGGCCCTGCATCAAAACAAAAACAAATTATGATAATCTAAATATCAATTATTATTTTTATATTATTTAAGTTAAAAGCAATCATGAAAGAAATTATACTTAATAACTAGAAAAATAGTTTTTTATATTTTATTTATAATAAAAAAACAAATTATGACATTAACCAAAAACATAACACTTTTAATTTTACTTATTACTAAAACTTCTTGTGTGTGTATATAAAATAAAAATGATTTGTTCTTGATCATTTATAATTATTTTTTTCATATGAAAAAGGTGATAACATAACCCAAGTTCTTTAACTTTTATCATAAATTGCAGCACTGAAGAAAACAATTCAATAATAGATGGAGATTTTTTTTTTTACTTTCCATTAATTGGCGGAAGAGCCTCAATTTCACATATCCATTACTTTAGTTTTAGAAATCTGAAGGAAGAAATCAGAAATTATCACTATGTATTGAATTTGCTAGTTTAAATCAATCAGTGGAGAAATATAAAGGACTTACTTGGAGCTGTGCCAACAGATCACCCAATTTTTTGTGTCCTTCAATGTATAACACTTGCAAAGAAGGCAATTCTCTTTGTTGTGGGAAGATGATGATGCCATCTCTGGCGAGTGCATCTCCTTCTCCATAGTAAAATATCTGCTTTAAATTGGCACCAAATTCAATCCTCATATCTTCCAGGTTCAGAAGACTTGGAGACACGGAGACAGGGAAGACATATTCCAGTTCATCACAACCACTTATAGAGAGAGTTTTTAATTTTGGGAAGCCAAGAGAGTCTGAAATTATTTCCCTTTCGTCATCCTTTTCTTTGATAAGATGCTTCAATCCACTACAATAACCTATCTGTAGTGTTTCTAGATGAACAAGACTTTGGGCCAGGTGCGGTGTGAAGATAAATGTCAGCTTGTGAACATCCAACAACTCCAGATGAACAAGACTGTGGAGGCTAACATATCTTGTGGGCCCCTTCCATATGCATTTGAGCTCAGGTACCCATTTCAGCTTTAGCCTTGTTAAAGATGACAGTAGCCGCAGCTCCTTCTCCTCGTTAATTCCTTCTTCTGCCTCACCCAATTGAAATACCTCTTCTAATGATTCACAGTTTTTAATTTCCACACTTGTTAGATTATTCAAAGCTTGCCGCCATTTTGCTGGAAACAGAGTGCGAGTATCCCTACATCCATACACTTCCACATCTTCTAATCTTTGAAAGAAGTCCTTTTGCGACCCATGACCATGGCTGGTCATCTGATCACTGGACAATGCTATATTTTCTAAACCCCCAACATTGGCAAAATCAATTTGAGACACGGTAGGAAACAACCGCTCAAATGTCTTTGCATTTAAGGATGCGGCGCTGATATCCCTCAAACATAATCTTGTGGAGGTTGGTTGTTCTGTTCTTGAATACCCATCCCCCAACAGTATCTCATATTTGAGCAACCTGGGAAAAACAAAATCTCTGGGAATGCATTCAACCCTCGGTATCTTCAATGATAATACAGCTAAATGAGACAACAAATTTAGTTCTGTTAGGCTTGCATTCATTCCTCCTGTGCTGTCACCTCCAACAATACCCCATCCCTTGAAGCTGTGACCCCCGATTAGCAGCTCTTCTAACTTCTTCAACCTTCCAATCAAATTCACAGGAATCCTTCCTAGACTTTCACAACCTGTCACATCCAACAACCTTATCTCCTTGAGCTCCCCAATTTCATCAGGTAATTCCTCAAGGGAAGAGCACCATATAAAACCAAGAATCTTAATTCTTTGTAGCTTTCTCAACGAAATGAGGTCATTACATTTACATAACATCAATAGCAACGATTGAAGGTTAGTTGAGAATTCAAGTGATTGCAATGACAAACACCCTCCCTCTAGAGACAAGACTTCAATTTCTTTCATCCCTTCAAAAAACCTCTCTGGAACATTCACGTCATAATCCAGCTCTAATAATAAAACTTTGAGCTGTGGACACACCAATCCTTGAGGAAGTTCTGCTAGTTTATTGCCCATTAATGAAATTGTTGTACAACCTTCAAAGCTTTTATTGCTCATTGGCCACTCCTTCAACCCAGTGCCAGCCTTTACCATGAAACCATGTTCTTTAGATGATGCTATCTGAATAGCAACATCACAAACCAAGTCATGCATTTTCACTTTCTTTTTAGTCTCAGTGCCTAACAGCATGCAACAATCTTTGAGGGTCTCTATCGCCACATAAACTTGTTGCCTTGCATCTTCAATGGACTCCATATCTTGATGTAACCCGTAGCCAACTGCGTATCTCGTCAAGTTCTCAATTGGAATGTAGTAATCTTCTGGAAATAAACAGCATAGCAAGAAACATAACTTGGTTTCCTCGTGCTTCAAATAATCATAGCTCAACTTAAGACATGCATATGTATTTTTTTCTTCACCAATTCGTTCTAATTGAGAGTTTTTGAGTTGTCTAGACGCTACTTCCCACTCATCAACAGATTTACCTCTCAGAGCCCTTCCCACTGTCACAAGTGCTATTGGCAATCCTTGACATTCTCTCGCAACCTTCTTTGCCACTGTGTTCAAGTTAAAGTCCTCATCACGTAAACCTGCATTGGTTTTGAATAAAGCCCATGCTTCATTTTCTGATAAGATATGTAAAAACACTTGTTGCTGGCACTCCATATCAGAGCATATGCTTTTACGACGTGTTGTTAGAAGAACTTTACAACCCCTGTGAGCATCGCCAACTGGGATCCCTATCTCTTTCAAGTTAACAACTTTCCAAACATCATCCAGGATTACAAGCAACTTCTTTTCTATCTTCAGTCTCTGCCATAATCGATTTGCTCTCCCTTCTCTGGTCTTTTCGTCAAAATACAGACCTAGACTCTCTGCCATTCGATCCTGGATGTCTATCACATTTGGATTCTGGGACACTGTAGCCAATAAAACTTCATCAAACTGCTGCGTCTCTTTGGCTCTCCTGCCTACTTCTTTCACCAGGGTGGTTTTACCCACCCCTCCCATGCCATACAGTCCGATCATATTGACGTTGTCATCTTTGAGAGCTTTCATAATCTGTTCGAAAGCTACTTTTGATGATTCTGAGGTTGTGAATTCCTTTGATGGAAGAAATTCTATGTCTTGAAGAGGTACTTTGTGGGACACTTTTTGAAACTTTTTGCTCTCTTCTTCTAGTTTTTTGAAAGTCTCCGTCTTCTTTTCCAGTACCTTGCTTAACTTGAATTGGCGAATCCATTTGGGACACCAAGTGAAGCATTTTCCATTTTTTCCTTTTTCTTTTTCCAAACGATTCACACCTTCCATTTCATTTTTTGCATCTTCCAGCCATTTGTTGACATCAATCTCAATTTCTTCAGCATTCTTTGTAGCAATGTTGACAGCATCTTGCAGACCATAAAGTGCCAAAGCTTTTTTGGCATCTTCCAGCCATGTGTTGACATAAATCTCAATTTTTTCAGCATTCCTTGTAGCATCGTCTACAGCAACTTGCAGATGATAAAGTGCCAAAACCAGGCTCCTCACTTGTTCATTGAATTCATGAACAAAATTGTCGAAACAGAACATGTATCGGAACTGTTTTTTTACCGGTTCTGCCAAGAGTTCTGTTATCTTAGATACAAGGGATCCACCAACACTTTCGATAGCCATTTTCCACGAGTCTGAAAAATCAGAGAAATAAGAATTCCGACGGTGAGAGTGAGTGATTACAAGTAAAATAGGCATTTAAAGGATGAGGGTAGGAATTTCATTACCTTAGTTTGTGAGAATATGCGCGTAAAGCACTGGTACTGATTGCTCAGCGAGGACCAACACGAGGAGGCCTTTAGCTCTGTATGGAATCTAGCTTCAAAAGCAACAAGGCAAGGAAGGTATAAGTGTACCAGTGAACAATTAATTCCTTGTCCCCTCATCTATATATCTATCTATGCCATTTACAAAAGTTACTTGGGGGTGTTATCTTTTTTTCAAGATTATAATATCTTTAAATTAATTTCTTATTTATTTTAAATTGTCTTAATGTTGTTAATAAAATAAAGAGTATTAAAATATTTCATTTCTTAGTTCCTTAAGACTTTTTATTCCTTTGATATCTTTATTCAATTCTAAGAGGATTTTTGCTTGGATTCAATTGCAACGACTTCATATTGGATATATATTTATTGAATAAAATTTAACTTTATAATAATTTTTAATCTGACTACAAATCGAAGACGATGAATATTGTTATGGAGTGGAGAATCAAAAGAGTAAAAACAACTTCAAATAAAAAAAAAGTTTGTTTTTTTTAAAACAAAAGACCATATAAATGTATGAAATAGCATAAGGACTTTTTACTTAGAGTATTGTAACAATTCATAATATTATTAATTTTAGCAAATGGATATATAACTCCATTCTTGTCTAGGAATATTCATAAACATGTGTGAATTGCATTACCTAAAGGAGGTTTTGAATCGAAAGAATTTATCAATAAAGTATGCAAGCAGTAAGGATCTATTTATGGATTTAAACAAGATTTTAGGAGTTGGAATATCTATTCTATTAAGATAATTAAACAATTTGGTTTCATTAAAAATATAGATTCCCCTTGTGTTTATAAAAAGATTAGTGCAAGTTGAGTGGAGAATCAAAAGAGTAAGAACAACTTCAAATAAAAAAAAGTTTGTGTTTTAAAAACAAAAGACCATATAAATAAATGTATGAAATAGCATGGTGAGGATTTCTTGAAAATGAATTTATTTTTTTGAAGAATTAGGGAAAAAATGACATACAATAAGGAAAGAAGGATAAAATGTATAGAAGTTTGATTCAATTCATTTTCAAATGACACTTTTGAATATTAGTAAAAGCCCAAAATAATAATTTGTTATAACAAAAATACTAGACATTTGGTTCCAAAATTTTAGATCCACATAAATCAAAACAACCCAAACATAACTCAAGCACTAATACTTAATGACCATGAAGCAATCACAAACTTAAAAAAATAAACCATAATTCACTCAAATAACAAAATTATATCGAAATTGAAACATAAATCCAAATATCATACAAATATCATACAAATATCATGAGCCACCACCGATGTTGATGAAAGTTATTGTTTTTATTGGTGATGATAGAGACGAGTGGTTGGTTTGTATGGAGAAGACTATGAGCCCAGGGTGGTGGTCGAGAATATGTGGTTTTTATGAAGGTTTAGCTAAAGGCTAAAGGGGGAGGATAGCTCATGATTTTGTGGTGTTGGTTCATGGGTAGAAGGTCATAGCAGATTAACAAGCCATAGGTTTTATACCATTAAATATTTTTATTTTTTGTTTTTTTTTAAATATTTTCAAAATGGGGTCAAAACTAGTAGCATCAACTTCAATTGTTATATTTATAGGAACACTAAAATAATCTTTTATAATATCTTTATAATACTTGTGTGGGAAATTCTCTAGCATTTTATTGAATATGAATAATAGTCTTAATCTTTGTAAAATAAACTAGACATTCATATTTATATTAGTTCTAAAATCCTTTATTGAAAAGGATTTTTAATTAAAATTTATATGATTAATGGAGTTTATCTAGCATTAAGATTCCTAAATAATAAAACACTAATTAAATTGAAGTCGAATTAACTAAAAAAATAATTAAAATAGAAAAATAATAATTTCAGGCTTTATACAATAAGTTTCCAGGTGTCATTCCGAATTCCTTTTATCTTAGCTACATTTAACCTTTTTTTAATAATTAAAAGATGAGAAAATAAAAGACTTAAAAAGAAGTACAATTAAAGGAACGAGAGACCAAACGGAGGCAACTAAAAGTAATTGTCTAAGAAACTATCCCTATATCACACCCCCTAAAATTATAATTTATCCATGAAAGATATTCCTCGCTTCAAAATTGATTTTCCCATGAAGCCTCAAGCCAAAAATTTATTTGCTACATAGAAATTCCTTATTTCAAATTTGATTTACCTTCAAATTTATAGTATTAAGAATTTAACATGAACAATGAGAAAATACAAACACACTTAGATTAGAAACTAATTACACAATAGCTTTATCTAATAAAAATGATTCAAGTTAAAATGACTCTAATTTCCCTAATTAGTAAGTAATAGGAAGATCTATTCTCACTAAGTAGTTTGTGAATTTCTGGGCTTTCAATAAAACAAAGTAAAAAACAATTATGATATATATATATATATATATATATAAAGGAATGATGATGTCAAAATCAAATTATGGTGTGGTGAAAGCCAGCCGCACACTATTATCTAGTAATTTTAAATGTTCTTCATTTTTTTTTTTATTATGAAAGAAAGATAAGGTTAGAAATTCAATAGGTTTGAGCTTTTACAAAAGTATTATTATTAGTCCATTATTATACTTTAATTCATTAAATACAGAGAAATTTTACTCTAATAAATTTATAGCTTTTACATCTGTATCAAATTTAAGGTAAAAGTTCAAAATTCTAGCTAACAAGATTAAAGTTTTAATTTAATTGTATTAATTATTAAGAATATTTTAAAACTAATTATTTTTCTAATTAACTAGATATAAAGATTGAGTGAGTCTAGTAGAAAAAAATGGGGATAGAATTGAACAAATATTTCATTTTCTTTTGTCATGGATGCAAACATTTATGAGCACATAATATATGTATCATAATATAATATAAACACAATAACAAATAACACAAGAATTAGTAGAAATACACATACCTTATAGTAGAGAAAGGAATGGAAGATTCACGATCACTTAGACACCCACAACCTCTTTACTAGTCGATTGCAACCACAAATATGATCCTTGATGTATGTAGTGGTACTATAATTATGATCTCTCAAGTCTTTTTTTTAAATGATAATTAGGGGAAAAACCGAAAGCACCTGAGAAGAAGACAATAATAAATTAAATGAACTCTCTCCCACTTCCAAGGATAAAACTAGAGTTATATGATTGTCCCACTCAAGGAATATGATTTGCCATTAGCTAATTGTCCCTATATCCCACTCAAGGAATATGATTTGCCCATAAAGATGATTGTCCCAATATCCCACTCAAGGAATATGAGGGGTGCGTCTCATTGGTTAAGTTTTGGGTTTGCTCCCTAGAGATCACCAGTTCAAGTCACACATCAGTCAGGATCACTGGAGGTTTTAAATGGTCATTAGCTTCAAGATCTGTGAGATTAATTGAGATGCGCGTAAGCTGATTCAGACATCCACTTTCTAAATAGAAAAAAACATTTGCTTCAAAATTGATTTACTTATGAAGTAAGCTAAAGACAACAACATTTCCAAGTTAAAGATAAATGCTTAGTCCGTGGTTGGCTGCTCACTAGTCATTCTCATTGGTGGTAGCCAGAGAATTGATTGCTTGTGACTTATTTTTTATTGATAGTAACTCCACATGGTTTGCTGGTCTCTCCATATCTCTAACCTGGACAACCACCATCCATTTATGCCCCACAAATAAAGATGACAACAACTTTTATCGTATAATCCCTATCTAAAGACGATGCATTATCTTTAGCTCAATAATTTGATTGGAGATAATACAAATTTATTACACATACACAGATACATAATCTGTACACACAAGCCTATGCATGTACATTCCATTTAAGATTTTGAAGCAACATGATCTGATTCTGGCACCATGTTTTTGTTTTGCCATGTACCAGTTGGTGATCTCAACCACCTCATTTCTGCTACCATGAGTGGTGTCACATGCTGCCTTCGCTTCCCTGGACAGCTGAACTCTGACCTCCGAAAGCTTGCAGTTAACCTTATCCCATTCCCTCGCCTTCATTTCTTCATGGTTGGATTTGCACCCTTGACATCAAGAGGATCACAGCAATACCGTTCTCTGACCGTGCCTGAATTAACCCAGCAAATGTGTGCTGCCGACCCACGTCACGGTCGCTACCTAACCGCTTCAGCCATGTTCCGTGGCAAGATGAGCACTAAAGAGGTCGATGAACAAATGATAAATGTACAGAACAAGAACTCTTCATACTTCGTTGAATGGATCCCCAACAATGTAAAGTCCAGTGTCTGTGATATCCCACCCAGAGGTCTTAAGATGTCATCAACTTTCATTGGCAATTCGACTTCAATTCAGGAGATGTTCAGGCGTGTCAGTGAGCAATTCACAGCCATGTTCAGGCGGAAAGCTTTCTTGCACTGGTACACAGGTGAGGGTATGGATGAGATGGAATTTACTGAGGCCGAGAGTAACATGAATGATCTGGTAGCTGAGTACCAGCAATACCAGGATGCAACTGCTGATGATGAGGAGTACGAGGAGGAGGAAGAAGAGGAAGTTGATGCATAAGATAGCTCGAAATTCTTTTCGGCATGTCTGAAGTTTGTATTGTATTTGCTCTATTTAAGTGAGTGAGTGATTATGTTTGTGTTGTTGGGGGGTCAAATTAGTTTGACCTGTTGATGTGAATGGGTTGTGGGTTCTTTCTTGTATTAGTATTGGAGAGTGGATTTCGGTGTCTGCTTTTGTTTTTTAATTTGATTGACGAGTGCTCGGTAACAGTAGGGGTGTAGACGGACGGTTCAGATTTGGTTTGGGCCAAAAAAACTATCTGGAATTTTTAATTTATAGAAATCTTGATCCGGACCAAACTGAACTGGTTTGGTTTGTTTATATTTTATTTGGTTTATTTCGGTTTAATTAGTTGATCATATTTTTTAACATCTCATGATAGTAAACTTACATCTTTATGGTTTTAATGGATTCTCGAGTCCTCACGTCTCTCTAAACAAGTTTATAAGATTTTAATATTCAAATGTCATTCTCATCTTAAAAAACACAAAACAAAGGTATTGTCTTTTGTAAAATATGTGCAAACAAAAAAGAAAAAGCTAAAGACATTGAATTCTACTACATTATCATAAGATCAACATGAAACTTGTTCAATTACATTATGCCTTTAAGAGTTTATAACGTCATGATTTGTGAGATTGATTCTTCTTTTCTTTTTTTTTTTTCAAATTTTTATGATACATTTTCATCATTGTTAAAGATAAATAATGTTTAAATTGCTTAATAAATACTTCTACTATAACAATATTCGGCATCATTGATCTACTATTCTACTGCACAATTAGAGGCTGTTTGGGATGGCGGTTGTACCACCATTTCCCCAAAATTTGATTTTTTTTTATTTTAAATGAATTTTTTTATGTTTTTAAATCATTTTGATGTGCTGATGTCAAAAATGATTTTTAAAAAATAAAAAAAATATTATTTTGATGTATTTTAAAATAAAAAACATTTTCAAAAACAATCGCAACCGCCCTCCCAAATAAGCCCTTTAAGCTTTCAACCCTTTAGCACCCCTTTTTTTTCCTAGATCCTCACTTAAGTTTTAGAATAGCCAGCACCCCGTTACCCTAACAACTCTCAACCTTGCATTAACATTAGGAGATAAACATTTTTTGATGCATTTTGAAAACATCATCTTTAAACGTTTTTTTAAATAATTTAAATCCTAATCTTTATTCCCCAATATGGTCAAAGAGCAACACCATCTTTAAACGTTTTTTTAAAGATTAATTCATGAATGACAAAATCAATCTATATAATTGCAATATAGCCAACCAAACACTTTGTCTTCCCTCAATTTTCTTTGATGACTTTCTCAACATCTAAGAATTGAAATGTGAAAAATAAAGTAAAATATGGAACCGAAATTTAAAATAATAGATAAAACTTGAGGTAACAAATTGAGATCTTTAATGCTAAAAAAGAGAAAGCATGGAAGAGATAAAAAAAATAATCTAGCACTTAAAACAATTATAATATAGCTTGAAAAGAGAAAATTGCAAAGAGGAAACAAAATAAACAATAAAAAAAATTGACACTGTTTTGTTTTAGTTTATTATTAAATTTAAAAATAACATATTCCTCAGCCCAATTCTTCTATTATGTAGCCCAAGAATTTCTTCTTATATTTAAATTATCCCCAAAACACATCCTAAGAGCTATCCTTATTTTAATAGCCCAATTTAAATTAGAGTTGAAAAAAGCCTGGGTGTTTTCAAGTTATGGGGGCTGTCTCCTGGGCACTAGAATTCCTTTTCTTTTCTATTTTGTTTAATTTAACCTTCATTTTTTTTTTTATTAATTATCATGTTAAATTTAACTAACATGAAAATTATCCCTCATTATATAATTTAAAACTCTTTGAGCATTTACATGAATTTTTAAAAAATCTTTGTGCTTGCCCCATCTCTATGAGTAGCATTAGTAATGTAGAAATTTTAGAGCATTTACATCCAATTATTAACTCTTCTACAATGACAAATTATACCATTTAAAAATAAAATATACAAATTTAAAGTTGATGGTAATCACATATATACTATATTAGAAAATATACCATAATAATAAAAGAAAATTAAAATTAGAAGAGAAGAATCAATCTCACAAACCATGATATTATAAAGTCTTAAAGGCATAGTGTAATTAAACATAATTTATGTTGATCTTACGATAATGTAGCAAAATTCAATGTCTTTAGCTTCTTTTTTTATTGCTTGCACATATTTCACAAATGACAATACCTTAGACATGTTTTATATATATATATATATAAGAGCTTTATTTGTATAGCTAAATTGGCTTATAGCGAAATAATAATATAACTAATCATAACAAGAATAATAAAGATATTGGTTTTATATAGAACAAATATGAACTTGACTTATTGGTTAAAATGAATATGAATATGTATTTTTGAATATGAGAGTGTATTAAATTATCTATAAACAATAATGCATCTAATTATAATAACAATCATAAAGATAGAAATTTTAGTTCATAAAATCTTTACAACAAATACGCACTTGCGAATCAAAATGAATCGAAATAAATATCTTCAAATATGAGATCATATTAAATAGTCAATAAACAATAATGCAACTAAATATAACAAGAACCATGAAGATACAAGTTGCTTTTAAATAAAATATTTTCAAATCTAGGAGTATTGTTAACAATAAATGGTAGCTCAATTCCTTAAATTGGTATACCTAATTTTATTTTATTTTTTTTTGTAGAAACTCAAGGTTAAAAACTATTTTATATAAAAAATTAACAACTTTATATTATTTTTCTAACATATGTTTTAAAAGTGAAATTTTATTGGAGTTGGAATTTCTCAAGTTTAATCTATGAAGTCAATTAGATTGAGCAGGATAATGAAATTTAAAATCATAATTAAAGCTATGAAGTCATATCAAACAACCATATCAATCCAAAATCTTAAACTTAATTTATTAGAAACAATAATTTTATAATATTCATTAACAAAAACAAAAAGATAGGGTAATCTCATAACCTTAGTTACTAAGGGTAAGTATTGAAATGGATGGTCATTTAAACCACCAACTAATTGCAAATAACCAGGGAATTCCAGACATTCAAATGACTTCCAATATTATAAGCTTTTTATATTGTAATGTAAATTGCACGATGAATACTTCTATAATAACAATGTCATCAGTTTTGTATAATAACTATTTATAGTATATATGTAATTACCATTAATTATAAATTTGTATATTTTATTTTTGAATGGTGTAATTTGTCATTGTAAAAACAATAAATATTGCAATAGCTATAGAAAAGCAGCAACCTATACAACTTTTTATTGTGAGGGCCAAATTTAACTTTTAGAATTTTTTAGAGACCACCACAGGCCATAGAGACAACTTTTGAGTTAGAATATAGTTCTACATTTTTCAACCAAGTACAAAATGAATTGGAACGGATCATATCTTAGAATCAATGATAGCTCAATCTTGGGGTTCTCTTAGATATTACCATACGATAACATATCACTTAGACTTCCTTCACACTATATTGGAAATTGTTTGCCTTAGTTTGGTCCTTTTTGAAGGATTATAGAACATTTATATTCTTTGTGATATTATCATTATTAAACACTATCAATCATTTTTATATAACATACATCCATGCCTCTTTACTGGACAAAAAAAAATTAAAAAAATACTATCAACTTCTTCTTTATAAATTTGTGTGATTTTTCAAAAGCATTACATAATGTATTTTGAAAAACTCTACAAATTAAATTTTAAGATTGGTGCAATAAGAATTGCCAAAAGATATGCAAAATCAACTCATTTGTTGATTCACACGCGTCAATATTAGTTTTTAACATCTCAAAATATTTTTTTCTTTTTAGAATGAGATCGAGAATCTTTATTACGGTTACGATGATAATACATAAAATCTGATTTCTTGTTCATCTTTTCTATATAAAGAAAAGCTACAAGATATCTAGATTCTATTAACCTACTAAACTACCCATAAAAGGCTTGACTACCTAACATACTTATAAAAAAGCCAAAAACATAAAGTGAAAGTAAATCCAGGATTTAATTTCCCTTCCACGCCAATTACTTAACCACATCTCCATAGATTCTTTGTTTTTATTGAAGGTTTTGCTCAATATTCAGAGAGTTTGGCTTGCTTCAACATCTAAAAAATAAGAAGAAAATGAATAAGAACATACACGAAAATTATATGTGATTCATAAATCAAAAAAGAAATTATTAGAGTGAGAGGATTACCCCAACATAAACAACAAGTTTCTCCTTGAAATTGGCATGTTCTGCTTTGAGTTTTTGAAGAGACGCCTTGCCACTATAACATTTATGGATAAATAATTTACTATATTTTTGATTTTACACGAAACATTATCAATGATACTTTAAAAGGTATAAAGTATTTATGAATTTTACCTTTCCATATCCCCATCATGAAAAAAATTTCTGAGTGTGTTTGTTTCACCATTGATTTTTGATGCACCAATGCTACAAGAAATTTGTTATGCTTATGAAACACCATACAAAAACATAATTTTGTAATAAATCATCTAATGTATCTTTCCTTACCTAGCACTACTACCTTTAAGTCGATACATCATTCTCTCCATGATAGGATAATCAACTGGGCTTGTCTCCCTAAGAAAACAGAACAAAAAAGATATCATCATCACCATTTTTGTTAAGAAAGACCAGAAAATCAAAGAAACATGCATTATTTCAATTAATTAGAATTGTACTTACAAGGCCTTCTCAATAGAATCAATATATTTTGTTGAATCCCTTAAAAACAAGGTAAAAACATTTTCAATGAAGTCAGGATCATCTTCATTTTCAAGAGTCTCAAGATAACTCACTTGTTCGTGATCCAGAAGTCCCTACAATAATCAACATGCAAATTTAAAATGTTAGTGTAATCTTTGATAATTTATGGATTGAAGAAAAAAAAACAAAAATGAAATTTTCCTTGATGAAGAAAGACCTCATCAAAGAGTGATTGCCTCATGATACTAAGTTGTTGGCGCAAGGGAGTGCTAGCCATTCTGAAAGTAAAGAAAAGAGCAAACTCAAAATTACTTAAGTGGAGGCTTTATAGAAAGGGAAAAAGGGTAGAAAGCTTAATTGTGTAGTGGGATGGTAAACCAATAGGACTATATATAGGCCAAAGTGAAGCAAGAAACTAACATTTGTCATCTAACATGCAAATATTGTTGCTTTTTATAGCGATAAATTACACAATTTAAAAATGGAATACATAAATTTTCAGTTGGTGGTAATCATGTATATACCATAAATAGCTATCATGCAAATCATCTGACATTGTTATTATCGAGGTATTCGTTGAGCAATTTATACACTATATTTAACAATAACAAAAATAAATCATAAAAGAAAGAAAAATGATAATTAGAATCAATCTCACCAACCAACCATGATGTCATAAACTCTAAAGAGCATAATGTAGATCTTATAATAATGTATGCAAAATTCAATGGATTTAAAAAAGAAAAAAATAAGAACACAATCATCACACTTTCATGATTTTCCCAAAACCTCAATAAGGAAAATATTTTGACAAAAATAACGAAATATAAAATATAGTACATTATCATTATATTTTTGTTTTTCATAAATATAAGATTGATTGGCCTAAAGATACAAATTTAGTTCTACAATTGTCCTTAAACATTTTTAATATTAAAATCTTATATATTTATATGGAGACATACGAGGACTTAAGAATCCATTAAAACTAAATAAATATAAGTTGCAATGTATAAAACCTATAAAAAAAAAACACACTTAAATTTACTTATCAAAATACATCTAGATAGTTATTTTCAAATCTAAAAGTGGTAAATAATCAAAGGTAGCTCAATCGAGATAATCAGTTTAAAGATATATACAAACTTGAACTTACTAATTAAAGTATATAGAACCAATACAAACTAATTAATATGAATCTCAAGCTATAGTTTGTATATATCTATAGAACAATAGTAGCTTAATTATCTCGATTGAGCTAACCAAAGATTAAATAATTATTGTTCTAGTTTATAAAATCCAACAGGCTATAGTGCATGTAATAAAAACCATAAAGATATAAGCTATAGTTTATAAAATCCTTAGAGCAATACACACTTAAACTTACTAACCAAAATAAACTTGATCTCGTATTTTCGAATCTAAGAGCATTGTGAATAATCAATAGTAGCTTAATTAGGTTAATTGGCTTATAGCTAAAGAATAATGAACCTAATTATATACTTAAACTTACTAATCACAATTAATATGAACACATATTTTTAAATCTAAACGCATTATAAATAATCAATACTTTCTCAATCAAACAAATTGGCTTATAGATAAACAATAATGAAACTAATTATAAAAGGAGCAAACTCAAAGGTACTTTAGTAAGACTTTAGGAAACACGAATACAAGGGTTGGAAGTTTAATTGTGAAGTAAAATGGCAAATCAACGAGGCCATAATTAAACAAGAAACTAATATTTGTTACTACACATTCAATTATTAATTCTTCTGACAAATTATACCATTTAAAAATAAAATAAACAAATTTAAAGTTGATGGTAATCACATATATACAATAAATAACTATCGTAGAACAACCGATATTGTTATTATAAAAACATATATTCATTGAGTAACTTAAACATTATTTATATTTAATGATGGTGAAAATAATAATAAAGGAAAATTAAAATTAGAAGAGAAGAATCAATGTCACAAGCCTTAAAGTCTTAAAGGCGTAGTGTAATTAAACATAATTTATGTTGATCTTAAGATAATGTAGCAAAATTCAATGTCTTTAGCCTTTCTTTTTTGTTTGCATATATTTCACAAAGAACAATACCTTAGACATGTGTTTTTGTTTTTTATATATAAAAAAAGATAAGAACTTTATTTTTATAGCTAAATTGGCTTATAGCTAAATAATAATGTAACTTTTTCATTAAATATATACAACAAATATGAACTTGACTTATTAGTTAAAATGAATATGAAGATATATTTTTGAATATGAGAGTGTATTAAATTATTTATAAACAATAATGCAACTAATTATAATAAAAATCATAAGGATATAAAATCTTTGCAACAAATACGCACTTGCGAATCAAAATGAATCTAAATAAATATCTTCAAATACGAGATCATATTAAATAATCAATAAACAATAATACAACTAAATATAACAAGAACCATGAAGTTACAAGTTGCTTTTTAAATAAAATATTTTCAAATCTAGGAGTATTGTTAATAATAAATAGTTGCTCAATTCCTTAAATTGGTGTACCTATTTTTAATTTTTTTTTTTGTAGAAACTCAAGGTTAAAAACTATTATATATAAAAAAATTAAGTTTAAGTTGTTGGGTGAGATACAAAGAGTAACTTTATATTACTTTCTAACATATTTTTTAAAGTAAATATTTTTTAAACTTGAAATTTCCATGTGTTCATCAATATCTCGAGTTTAACTCCATTAAGTTAATTACATTGAGCAGGATAATAAATTTTAAATTCATAATTAAGGCTATGATGTCTTATGAAACAACCATATCAATCCAAAATCTTAAACTTAATTTATCAGAAACAATAATTTTATAATATTCATTAACAAAAACAAAAAGACGGTGTAATCTCACAACCTCAGTTACTAATGGTAAGTCTTGAAATGGATGGTCATTTAAACCACCAACTAATTGCAAATAACCAGTGAATTCCAGACATTCAAATGGCTTCCAATATTATAAGCTTTTTATATTGTAATGTGTGATAATGGCTAGTGTAGATTTCATCTTCCTCGAAAATTCGAACTTCGAAAGATTGGGACAGGCGATGAGATTTGAAGTTTTAATTAGGCTTATAGCAAGAACATAAACTACTTATATGAGAAACAAAATTCAAAGGCTTGGACATTGACTGATATAAATTGAAATAGAATATGTTAAATACTTTGACAGATAATATTTTTTATGCAGAAAATGTCATGAAGGAAATGCTTCTTATATCAGCAGTCGATTTTTCACGCCACCTTTCTTGTGTGGCAAGTTCATTTTTTTGCCAATTTCTTGATGGAATCGAGCAACCTAGCCATGCTCACGCTCATTTCACTTGCTGAGCAAGCAATCCCCTTGGTACTATAAATAGGGATCAGTCCTTTGCAGGATTCCATGCTCAGAAAACATAAGAAAAATGGCTTCTCTCAAAGCTTCAATGCTTCCATTTCTACTTGGTCTTCTCTTTTCATTTTCATGGTTAACATCAGCTCACCCTCGTGAGGATTTTCCAAAATGCCTTTCCCTTCATTTTGAAGACTCCGCAGCCATGTCAAACGTATTTTACACCCCGCACAACTCCTCGTATAGCTCTGTCCTGCAGTTCTCAATACGAAACCTCAGGTTCAGTTCTTCTGAACGAAAACCCCTTGCCATTGTTACACCAACGAATGCATCACACATCCAGGCTGCCATCCTTTGCTCCCGAAAACACAACTTACAGATCAGAATTCGGAGTGGCGGGCATGATTTTGAGGGTCTATCTTACAGGGCAGCTCTCCCGTTTGTCATCATTGATCTCATCAATCTACGAACTATAAATGTTGATGCAGCGAATAAAACTGCATGGGTTCAGGCTGGTGCAACGCTAGGGGAGCTTTATTATAGTATTTCTGAGAAAAGCAGAACTCTTGCTTTCCCAGCAGGTAATTGCCCTACTGTAGGGGTTGGAGGACACTTCAGTGGCGGAGGACACGGCACCATCGTGCGCAAATACGGCCTTGCTTCAGATAATGTGATTGATGCTCAGCTAATTGATGCTAAAGGCAGGATCCTTGATAGAGCATCAATGGGAGAAGACTTGTTTTGGGCCATTCGAGGCGGAGGAGGGCAAAGCTTTGGTGTGATTGTTGCGTGGAAAATACGTTTGGTTGAAGTTCCATCCACAGTGACAATGTTTTCTGTTTCGAAAACCTTGGAACAAAATGCAACAAAGCTTCTCCATCGGTGGCAATATGTTGCAAATAAGCTTCCTGAAGATCTCGTCATCTATGTGCTAGTATCCAGAGTTAATTCAAGTCAAGAAGGAAACAAAACAATACAAGCTGTATTCCTTTCCTTGTTTCTTGGCGAGGCTGACCAGCTTCTTCCTGTGATGCAAGAGAGCTTCCCTGAGCTTGGTTTGGTAAGAGATGATTGCTTTGAAATGAGTTGGATTGAGTCGGTCCTCTACATTGGTGGATTTCCAAGTAATGCATCCTTGGATGTGCTGCTAAACAGGACTCCTCTATCCTTGCCAAAATTCAAAGCAAAATCTGATTACGTGAAGGTGTAAATTGAATAAGAGAAGATTGAATCTGCAAAGATGTATATTATTGAACCTTTGGAGAGAAATATATACAGGGGATTACATGTTTATCTCTTCCTACAATAAAGCTATTCAATGCTACAATAATGCAGAATTCTAAGGGATTTGATTTACATTCAATGAATCATAAAAGGAAACAAATACATGAACATTAGCTGTTAAACATATTGCAGCAGATTAACCTTCCAACACTCCCCCTCAAGTTGGAGAGTGGATGTCTTGCAATCCCAACTTGCGGACCATAGGAATGAAGAATTCCTTTCCCAATGGCTTAGTCAAAATGTCGGCTAGCTGATTTTCAGAACTCACAAATCTTGTTTCTACAGAACCATCTTGAATCTTATCCCTTATAAAATGACAGTCCATTTCTATATGTCTCGTCCGTTCATGAAAAATAGGATTCGCTGCAATGTGTATTGCAGCCTTATTATCACAATACAATAATGCTGACTGTTGATGTAACACACCCAAATCTTTAAGTAAGCAACGAAGCCACGTTAATTCGCAACAAGCTCCTGTCATAGCACGATATTCTGCTTCAGCCGAAGATAGAGATACTGTCTTTTGTCGTTTTGATCGCCATGAAATCAGTGAGGGACCTAGGAATACGCAGTATCCTGTGGTCGATCTTCTCGTAAGTGGGCATCCTGCCCAATCTGAATCAGAGTAAGCTCGCAGTCTGAGATCACTGGTTGCGGAGAAGAAGAGGCCTTGACCAGGCGCAGATTTCAGATATCTCACCACCCGTAAAGCTGCTTCCCAATGATCCTTTCTGGGTTGGTGCATAAACCTGCTTAATATGTGAACAGAATATGTAATATCTGGCCTTGAAACCGTGAGGTATATCAACCTCCCAACCAATCGCCTATATCGCTCTGGATTTCTGAGTAACTCACTTTTGTCAGACAATTTTAGGCTGCGTTCCATGGGAGTATTGATGGGAGCTGCTCCCAGCAAACCTGCATCCTTAATAATTTCCAATGCGTATTTTCGTTGAGAGATAAAAGTACCAGTTTTGGATGTGGAAATCTCAATACCAAGGAAATATCTCAGTTTACCAAGATCTTTAAGATGAAATTTTCTATGCAGGAATTTCTTGATATCAGCTATGCTCACGGGATCATTACCAGTAATTAAGATATCGTCTACATATATCAAAAGAACAGTAAACGACTTGCCTTGCTTTCTGATGAAGAGAGAATAATCGGCTTTTGACTGTTCATAACCAGCTGATTGTATGGCCTCGGAGAATTTGGCAAACCATTGCCGTGATGCCTGCTTCAACCCATACAATGATTTGTGTAGACGGCAGAATAAGTGTTCCTCCCCCTGTCTCCGAAGCCCAGGCGGTGGAGACATGTAAATTTCTTCGTGAAGATCACCGTGGAGGAATGCATTATTGACGTCAAGTTGATGAAGATTCCATCCACGGGCAGCAGCCAGAGCTAATAGACACCGAACTGAGATGATCTTGGCTGTTGGGGAGAAAGTATCCTGATAATCAATGCCAGCCAATTGTGTGAAACCCTTCGCCACAAGCCGTGCCTTGAACCGTTCAATGGACCCGTCTGAGTTATGCTTGACCTTGAAAACCCAACGGCAACCAATCGGGGTCTTACCAACTGGGAGAGGGGTGAGTGACCAAGTGCCATTGGCTTGAAGGGCTTGGAGTTCGGTCTGCATGGCTTGTTGCCATTCGGGATGAACAGCTGCCTCAGAGTATGATTTCGGTTCCGTGACAGTTTCAATTTTAGCCACAAAAGAGTGATAAGCAGGGTTATATCTGTGGTATGAAACGAAATGGGAGAGTGGGTATCGTGTACCTTTGATCGGAGCTGGAACGAGGGAGGTCGATTGATCGGAGTAAGCAGCGGAGCAGAAGTAATCGGCGAGTTTAATTGGAGGAACAATTTGGCGACTGGAGCGACGTGGGGCTGCTGGAGGTGAAGTTGTAGGTACTGGAGAGGTGTGGGTTGGGTCAGGTTCAGGCGAGATGAGTGATCGGAGGGGTATTGGTTCAAGCGGTGGAGACGAAGATGGTTGAATTGGATTTGGGGAAGTTTGTGTGGATGACAGGTCGTTGGCTGGAGAGGGCGTGGACTCGGTTTGGATTAGTGGAGAGGGGCTGGGCCGAAGGTGATGATGTAATGGATCGGGAGTTGAGGCTGAGGTTAGGGGAACCGGACTGGGCCGAAGTTTATTTTGTAAGGCTTCGGGAGTTTGAGTTAGGGTGAGGGTTTCTGGGCTGGGCCGAAATTGGGGCTCAAAGGGATCATGGGGCGGTGCTGGAAGCGGGAGGGGTCCAGATTTGTGGGCTGATGAGTTTTGGGCAGAATAATGGGGCACATGGGAAGGGTTGACCGTGGCATATGGAAAAATATTTTCATGAAATTTTACATCCCGGCTAGTAAAGACCTTTTTTGTTGACAAATCAAATAACTTGTATGCCTTTTGACCGATTGGATATCCAATGAAAATAGAAGGAATGGCGCGTCGGTCAAATTTATGAGAAGTGTGGACATTAGTGGCATAAGTGAGACAACCAAAAACGCGAAGATGAGAGTATGAGGGTGGTTTGGAATAGAGAAGCTCAAAAGGTGTTTTGAAAGAGATAACCGGTGAAGGTAGCCGATTAATTATATGGACAGCCGTGAGGGCACATTCTCCCCAAAATTGTGAAGGGAGTTGAGCATGGAATTTTAAAGCACGGGCAACTTGTAAGATGTGTCGGTGTTTGCGTTCCACTACCCCATTTTGTTGAGGAGTGTAAACACAAGAAGTTTGAAAAATGACACCTTTATCTTGAAAAAAGGATCGAAGTGAGATAAATTCTCCACCATTGTCACTCCGAAAAATTTTAATGCGAGATTCAAATTGAGTGAAAATATAACTGAAGAAATGTTGTAAAATTGATTGTGCTTCAGTTTTGTGACGCATTAAAAATATCCACGTAAAACGTGTATAATCATCAACAATGGTGAGAAAATAATTAGCGCCAGAAATAGATGAATGTCAATAACGACCCCAAATGTCACAATGTATAATATCAAAAGGCTTGGTAGATGAAATAGTACTAGTACCAAAAGAGAGACGACTTTGCTTAGCCAAAGGACATATGTGGCAAGCATTTTTTGACTCAACGGAAAAATTCAAAAAAGTTTTAGCGAGAAAACTTAAACGGGAAGGTGAGACATGTCCTAGACGATTATGCCACAAGTCGGTAGAGGAGAGGGTAAGGTAGCATGCAGGATGATTTGTGGTGGAGGAAGGTTTGGTGAGGGTTTTTTTCGTCGCTAGTGCCACCAAATAGTATAGGCCGTTTCGCTGTTTACCCAAACCAATCGTCCTCCTCGTAGCCAGATCCTGCAAAATACACCAATAAGGGAGAAAAGTCACTGAACAGTTCAAACTCCTTGTCAAACGACTGACTGACATCAAGTCGACTTTGAATGTAGGCACAGATAAAACATCATGCAGATAATAGACTGAATTTAAGGGTAAAGACCCTTTCGCAATAATATCTGCCTTGTCTCCACTAGGTAACAGTACAGGTGGTAGTGAACAGTCCTTATTTTCATTCAACAATTCAGATGAAGATGTGATATGGTCAGTGGCCCCACTGTCAATAATCCAGTTATGGTTATCAAGTTCAGACAAACCTGGCTTTGTTACTGCATTGGCTTTTGAGCTAGAACTGTCCTCATGATTATTTAGGAGTGAAAAAAGTTGCTTGAGTTGAGTTTCTGACAACGAAACCGTGGGCCTTACCTCATCTTTGTGGGACATTTCAGATACCTGGTTAGCTAAGGGAAAACCATTGTGCTGATTTCCAATTGTGTGCTGATTTCCAACCGGGTACCCATTCATCCTTGCTTTAGGGTGTCTCGGTGGATACCCATTTAACTGGAAACACTTTTGTACCCAATGCCCCATTTCTCCACAATGGGTGCACTGGGGTCGTCCCCTTCCTGACCCAAAACGGCGCCGATCCTGGTCAAAACGGCGCTCTCCTCCTTGCAGTCGAGTGTCACGATGCTGAGAGAGGCGATTCACGGAGTGTTATGGGCGATCTGTCTCTGCGGAAAAATTCCTTTTTCCTTGATTATTATAACGTACTACCATGGCAGCACTCCCACCCATCTCCGTTTGTGCAACGCTGAGAAATCGTTGCTTTTCTTCTTGACATACCGAAGAATAAGCTTGGCGAATGGATGGCAGAGGATTCATCAGCAAGATTTGGCCTCGAATTGCAGAGTAAGTGTCATTTAAACCCATTAAGAACTGCATCAATCTTTGTTGGTCTGCCTGCGTTCCATGTGTTGTGTCTGTGTATGAAGCCAATTCATCCCACAAACCTTTCAATTTCGTGTAATATGAGGAGATGGAGAGCTGCTCCTGTCGAAGATATGCAATGTCCCTCTGAATTTCAAATATGCGGGGCGCATTGCTCTGTGAAAAACGTTCCTGTAAATCTTCCCAGACTTCATGTGCGGTGGGATAATAGATTACGCTATCTGCAATTTCTGGGTTCAATGTATTAATGATCCAGGAATGGACCATATCATTACATCGTGACCAGGTAGCATAGCCTTCAGGATCAGTCTGTTCTGAAGGAATTTCAATTGAGCGATTGATAAAACCGAGCTTGTTCTTAGAGTTTAGGGCGAGAGTCATAGCCCTTTTCCACCCAGAATAATTATCTCCATTCAGTGATTTGGAGACAAGGATGAGGCCTAGATGATCCGAGTGATGGGTGAAATATGGGTTTGAGATGTCAGATTTGCAAAAGCTTGATGCAAGGTCTGATTTGGACGAATCAGATGGAGCAGCGATGGTGTTGGGACTTGATAGATTGATTTCTTCATTGGCCATGATAGTGAAGGCAAAATTTCGTGAGAATGTTTATGAAGGATTTTGAATGCAGAATTTTGATTTCAGAATTTCAATTTACGTGTGCTCTGATACCATGTAAATTGAATAAGAGAAGATTGAATCTGCAAAGATGTATATTATTGAACCTTTGGAGAGAAATATATACAGGGGATTACATGTTTATCTCTTCCTACAATAAAGCTATTCAATGCTACAATAATGCAGAATTCTAAGGGATTTGATTTACATTCAATGAATCATAAAAGGAAACAAATACATGAACATTAGCTGTTAAACATATTGCAGCAGATTAACCTTCCAACAGAAGGAACCTATGCCTGAAATTGCATTTCAGGGGATATGGGACAGGTTCTTCGAAGAACACATCGAGTTGTCTACACTCATCTTAATCCCTTATGGGGGGAAAATGGAAGAGATTTCGGAGTCTAGCACTCCATTTCCACACAGAGCTGGTAATCTGTACGTCTTGGTCTCCACTGTGATTTGGAGTGAAGAAAGCAAGGAGGCATCCGACAGGCACATGGCTTGGATTAGAAGCCTTTACAGTTACCTGACACCATATGTTTCGAAAAACCCTCGAGAAGCTTACGTTAATTATAGAGATCTCGACCTCGGAATAAATAACCTGATCACAGGCAGCACAAGTTTTGAACAAGCAAGCATTTGGGGCCGGAAGTATTTCAAGAACAACTTCGACAGGTTGGTACGCGTCAAGACTGAAGTTGATCCCACCAATTTCCTTACAAACGAGCAGAGTATCCCATCTCTCTCATCTTGGTGATCAAAGGGAGCTACAAATACATCGGGTCAGGACAAGATCAATGCTATTAATAATAATATATCTCCTTTGCATCATTTATCAAAAAAGTTTTTCTTTGTCATCATCAATGAGATTTCAGCACGATCCAATGGTATTTAAGCATGCAGGTTAATGGCAAGATTTCCTTTTGTAATAAAGATCCAGTGTGATATTTGACATGTTTTCTTTTGTCTGCTAAAATTTCTGTTTTTCTCCCTTGTCTTCCGGAAAATCAACACCGATCAATGGTTTTGAAGGGAGGGGTTTACCCGGAGGTCTATTCTGGGCTCACTTACTCTTTTGAGCGTTGCAGAACTGCAGATTTTCTGCTTGATCATTTAGAATTCAGAATCACAAAGACAAAGTCCTTGCAAGTTCAAACTTTGAAAAACAAGGACATTTGAAGTACAAATCTCACCACCCCCATTTTATTTCATATAAAAATCAAGCACAAAGTAATGTGGGTATGTTCAAGTTTCAAGTCTCAAGGGCTTTCACTTGAGGGTGTGTGTTAAAGAATAATATAAATTATATTTTGAAGTCTCACCTAACAGCGTAAGCTTTTAGGTGAGATGGTTCCTTGACAAAGATGTTATCGCGACAAGTACTCATTTGAAGTAACAAAAATTCAAAATCTTGAAATAGGAAATTTTTCATGACTTTGAAAGTTGTGCATATGATCTGAGAGAATAATATATGTTTAACAAAGACATGGAAGGAACTCAACATGTATTCCTTTCTTTGTCATCAAAGACCTTGCCATCTCACCTATTGTTTTGTTTCTCCTTTTAGCCACTCCATTTTGCTGAGGAGAGTATGCTATTGTCAGCTTCCTCTCCATTCCCATGCTTGAACAATAGTTCTGAAACTCATGTGAAGTATATTCACCAGCTTTGTCACCTCTCAGTTTTTTCAGTTTATATCCACTTTGCATTCAACAAATAGTTTGAACTTTTTGAATATATTTAGTGTGTCTGATTTATTTCTAAGAAAATAGACCCAACACATTCTTGAAAACTCATCAATGAATATGATGAAATACCTATTTCCTTCTACTGAATCAATTTGCATTGGTCCACATAGGTCTGTATGTACCAGTTCCAGAGGATAATTGGCTCTCCATGTTTCCTCTTTGTCAAATCTTTCTCTATGTTGCTTGCCTGTGACACATCCTTCACACACATTCTTCATTTAAGCTATCATAGGTAAGCCATACACCATCTCCTTCTATTGCATCGTCTTCATGCTGGCAAAATTTAAATGACCAAGCCTTCTATGCCATATCCATGAGTCTTCACCTACTAATGCCTTCATAGATGTAGGTATCATGGACTCAAGTTAAAGGGGAAAACATCTATTCCCTCCCATCACTATCTTTGCTATCACATTGTTTAAATTTTCATCATCAAATATTATTGCAGTGTTTCTCCAAATAGAATATAGTATCCATGCTCCATCATTTGACCTATGCTCATCAAATTTTCATCCAAACTTGAAACCAGTAGTACTTCATGTATAAATCTCTTCCCATGCTTAGTATCCACCATAAGAGTTCCTTTTCTAGTTGCTTGCACTAGGTCTCCAGATCCAATTTTAACTTTACAAGTCACAGTCCTGTCAATATCAATTAATTCAGCCTCTTGTGATGTCATATGATTGCTATATGACAAGAATAAAACATGGTTCCTGTGGTTGTTTCTTCTTTCGTTGCATAATTTACTAACTGTTTGTTAGTGTAACTATCACACTCCTTTGTATTATGGCCAAATTTGTTACATCTTCAACATATTGCCTTTCCTTTGTATGTGCACACACCAAATAGAAATTTTGACATACTTGACATTGAGGCATAATACTGTCATGTTTGCTTCCACTAGTAGTGTTATTCCAACTTAAACAATTATGATTATTCAAGTGTCTTGCATGAGGCCAATTTATGTCCCTCTTATCATGTGATTGCCATTTTTTATTAGATCTCCCTTGTGAAAACTTATTAGCAGCATATCCATGGTTATAGCCAACCTTTACACTACCAAATGCATTCTTTGTTCCTATAATCCTATCTCTTTCATCATGTAAATCCTTTATCTTGTCATACACTTTGACCGATACTATAACTTCTTCCACCCTTAGCACATCAAGGTCTCTTGTTTCTTCAATAATAGAAATAATAAATTATATCTCATACTTAGGCTCATTAAGAGCTTTTGCACTATCCTTAGTTTAGGTACATTCTCTCCAACTGATTTCAAGTTGTTAATTGTTTTGAAAAACTTAGCCAAATATTGATCAAGGCCTTCACCATCTGCCATTCTCATGTGTTTAAACGCAACTCTTGTTGCTTATAATGTTAATGATCTCACCTTTTTATCTCCTCTGAATTTTCTTCTTAATATATTCCAGCTTGTTTTGCAGTTTTTTCATTTCTGTTCTTGGAAATAGTTCATCAGATAATGCTATTTGTATAAGACTCAATGCCTTGACATTTTTTATCTTGCTCTCTCTCGAAACAGTTTGTGCTTCTCCATGTATGCTTCAAGTTTCATCTTCTTCCTTCTCAGATTCATCTACCAGTCCAGAGTTTGATTTCATGCCAAACTCAATTACATCCCATAGATCATATGCAAGTGAGTTTGATTGATTTTGAGAAAAAGAAAAGATTACCCAAAGGATTGAAGAAGATAGGAAGAGTAAATGCAGAAGAAGGTATGTATTTCTTATTGTTTACAAAGTGTTTGATAAAAGTCCCTTTATATACTATTACGACAGGACACATGTTTTGTATGTCTCTAACAATAAAAGTCCCCTTATATACTATTGGGGCAGGACACATATTTTAACTACCATACTTACAAATAGAAAATAATTCAATTACATTTTCTCTTCTTTAGCTCTATGATTAGTTACAAATAACATAATTGTAATTAACACTTTGCATGCTATATAGCTGAAATTAACTGTCTCTTTTTCTTTGTTGTCAATGCACTTTTCTTCAAGTCTTCTGCATATGTTCATTAAGACTAATAAGCAACTTATCTTCCAACAAAAGGGAGTATCCTTTTCCAGCTCCTAAACGTTTCTTGTCTTGCCATCCTCCATTCAGATTGTCTGGTGATTTTTCTCGAGATCTAAAGTCATGTGAACTATAAGAACAATTGAATGTTTTTGTACCCGCTGATGGAGTAAATTAGTTGTTGTTGTTGTTACTGCAAATGGCAATAGTTGCGCTACCACCAGAATCACCTGCAACGTGTGTCGAGCTCAGAAAGTGTTGCTTTTATTCTTGGGAGACAAAGGAGTATGCTTCTTGAACCGAAGGAAGGGGGTTCATTAGGAGGATTTGGCCTCGCACACCACTATAAGAATCATTTAATCCTATAAAAATGCATCATTTTTTGTTGATCTTGTTGTGCCCCATGTACTGCATCCCTGTAGGAGATTAGTTCATCTCATAGGTCTTTTAATTTTGTGTAATAAGCAGAGAAAGAGAGTTGTTCTTGTTGAAGATAGGCAATATCTCGCTAAATTTCGAAGATGCAAGGTATGTTGATTTGAGAGAATCGCTCATGAAAGTATTCCCAAACTTTGTTAGCAGAAGAGTAATATATAACACTGTCTAAAATTTCTGGACTGAGAGTGTTGACGATCCATGAATGGACCATATCATTACATCAAGACTAAGCCGCATAACCTTCAAGATTTGTTATTTTTTATGGTGCACCAATTGAGCCATCTACGAAACCTAGTTTGTTCTTGGAGATTTTTATTTCATTTCCAAGTAGAATAATTATCTCCATTCAAAGGTTTGGAAATCAAAACCAAACCTGGATGATCTGAATGAAGAGTGAAATAGGGATTTAAAATATTCAATCTTGAAAAATCAATATTGGGGTCGGCAATTTGTTTGCCAGGAACTTTTGCCAGGAACAAAAGGTGTTGGTGGTAATTCATCATTGGCCATGTTGGCTGAAAGAGAGAGAGAGATGCTTACGAGGGATTCAAAGTGCAGTGATGAACCAGGATCTCAGTCCTCCTCTGATACCATGAAAAGATGAAGGAGGTATTGAATTTGCTTGAATTGAATTGTTATTGATTCTCAATCAGTTCATGAAAAGATGATGGAGGTATTGAATTTCCCTTTATTTGGAAGACTCCGAGGTCATTTCTAAAGGTTGTTTACACACCAAAAAATTCCTCTGTCTTGAAGTTCTCATTACAAAATGGCAGGTTCAAGCCATCTGCGGTCCCAAACCTCTTGCCAACACATGTATCACAGGTTCAGGCTGCCATTTATTGTTCCCGAAAACATCATTTATTTACAAATTAGAATGCGTAGTGGAGGCCACTGGCGCGACGCTAAGCGAAATTTATTACAAAATTGCTGAGAAAACTACATGTCTTGCCTTCCATTAGTGGCAATACACTGCAAAAAAGCTTCCTAAAGATGCTGGATCCATTTGTAAGAATTCTACTCAAGCAGGATTTTATGAGCTAAAACTAATATCTTTATGGTTTTATTAAATTAGTTTCATTATTATCTAGCTACAAGTCAATTTATCAAATTTAGCTGCCATTGATTATATATCAATCATAGATTGTAAAATATCTATTTAGATTTATTTTTATTAGTAAGTAGAAGTGCATATCTTTCTCTCTTTTTTGTAGATTTTATGAATTGTAACTTGTATCTATTTAGATTTATTTTAATTATTATTTTAATTTTATTAAAATTAAAAATGGTCAAGGACAAGTGTAGAGCCTAAACTTTATTTAATTACATCATGTTTTAAGAGTTTATAACATCATGGTTTGTGAGATTGATTCTTCTCTTTTAATATCCATTTCCCTTTATTATTTTCTTATGATATATTTTCATCATAGTTAAAAATAAATAGTGTTTAAATTGCTCGATGAATACTTCTCTAATAACAATGTCAGTTGTTTTGTATGATAACTATTTATAGTATATATGTAATTACCATTAATTATAAATTTGTATATTTTATTTTTGAGAGGTGTAATTTGTCATTGTAAAAACAATAAATATTGTAATAGCTATAGAAAAGCAACAACCTATACACCTTTTAGTTGTGAGGGCCAAAATTAACTTTTTAGAATTTTTTAGGGACCACCACAAGTCATAGGGACAACTTTGAGTTAATATAAAGTTCTACATTTCTCAACAAAGTACGAAATGAATTTGAACGGATCATATAGAATCAATGATTGCTTAATCTTGGGGTTCTCTTAGATATTACCATTCAATAACATATAACTTCGACTTCTTTCACACTATAATGAAAATTGTTTGCCTTAGTTTTTGTCCTGTTTGAAGGATTATAGAACATTTATATTCTTTGTGATAGTATCATTATTAAACACTATCAACTTACCATTTTTATGTAACATACATTCATGCTTCTATATTGGACAAAACAATATTAAAAAATGCTATTAAAAAATAATATCAATTTCTTCTTCTTTAGAAATTTGTGTGATTTTTCAAAAACATTACATAATGTATTTTGAAAACCTCTAAAAATTGAATGTTAAGATTGGTGCAATAAGAATTGCCAAAAGATATGTAGAATCAACTCATTTGTTAATTCACACGCGTCAATATTAGTTTTTAACATCTCAAAATAATTGTTTTTCGTTTTAGAATGATATCGAGAATCTTTATTACGGTAAAGATGATAATACATAAAATCTGATTTCTTGTTCATCTCTTCTCTATAAAGAAAAGCTACAAGATATCTAGATTCTATTAACCTACTAAACTACCCATAAAAGGCTTGACTAGCCAACATACTTATAAAAAAGCCAAAAACATAAAGTGAAAGTAAATCCAGGATTTAATTTTCCTTCCACACCAATTACTTAACCACTTCTCCATAGATTCTCTGTTTTTGTTGAAGGTTTTGCTCAATATTCAGAGAGTTTGGCTTGCTTCAACATCTGAAAAATAAGAAGAAAATGAATAAGAACATACAAGAAAATTGTTTGTCATTAATAAATCAAAAATGAAATTATTAGAGTGGGAGATTTACCCCAACATAAACAGCAAGTTTTTCCTTGAAATTGGCATGTTCTGCTTTGAGTTTTTGAAGAGACTCCTTTCCACTATAACATTTATGGATAAATAATTTACCATATTTTTGATACACGAAACATTATCAATGATACTTTAAAATTTATAAAGTATTTATGACTTTTACCTTTCCATATCCCCATCATGAAAAAAATTTCTGAGTCTGTTGGTTTCACCATTGATTTTCGATGCACCAAGGCTACAAGAAATTTGTTATGCTTATGAAACACCATATAAAAACATAATTTTATAATAAATCATCTAATATATTTTTCCTAACCTAGCACTACTGCCCTTAAGTCGATACATCATTATTTCCATGACAGGATAATCAACTGGGGTTGTTTCCCTAAGAAAACAGAACAAAAAAGATATCAGCATCACCATCTTTGTCAAGGAATACCAAAAAATCAAAGAAATATGCACAATTTCAATTAATTAGCATTGTACTTACAAGGCCTTCTCAATAGAATCAATATATCTTGTTGAATCCCTTAAAAACAAGGTAAAAATATTTTCAATGAAGTCAGGATCATCTTCATTTTCAAGAGTCTCAACATAACTCACTTGGTCGTGATCCAGAAGTCCCTACAATAATCAACATGCAAATTCAAAACGTTAGTGTAATCTTTGTTAATTTATGGATTGAAGAAAAAAACATAAATGAAATTTTCCTTGGTGAAGAAAGACCTCATCAAAGAGTGATTGCCTCATGATGCTAAGCTGTTGGCGCAATGGAGTGGTAGCCATTCTGAAAGCGAAGAAAGGAGCAACCCAAAGTTACTTAAGTACAGTCTCTATGGAAAGGAAAAGGGGTAGAAAGCTTAATTGTGTAGTGGAATGGAAAACCAATGGGACTTTATATAGGCCAAAATGAAGCAAGAAACTAACATTTGTCATCCAACATGCAAATATTGTTGCTTTTTATAGCGATAAATACACCATTTAAAAATAGAATACATAAATTTCCAGTTGGTGGTAATCACGCATATACCATAAATAACTATCATGCGAATCAGCTGACATTAATTTTATCGAGGTATTCGTTGAGCAATATATACACTATATTTCATAATAACAAAAAAAAACATAAAAAATAAAGAAAATGGTAATTAAAATAGTAGAATCAATCTCACCAACCAACCATGATGTCATAAACCCTAAAGAGCATATTGTAGATCTTATAATAATGTATGCAGAATTCAATGGATTTAGAAAAGCAAAAATAAGAACACAATCATCACACTTTCATGTTTTTCCCAAAACCTCAATAAGGAAAATATTTTGACAAAAATAATGAAATATAAAATATAGTACATTATCATTATATTTTTGTTTTTCATAAACATAAGATTGATTGGCCTAAAGACTCAAATTTAGTTTTACAATTGTCCTTAAAGATTTTTAATATTAAAATCTTATAAATTTAAACTTAAATAAATATAAGTTGCAATGTATAAAACCTACAAAAAAACACACACTTAAACTTATCAAAATAAATCTACATAGTTATTTTCAAATCTAAAAGTGGAAAATAATCAAAGGTAGATCAATCAAGTAAATTATTTTAAAGATAAATACAAACTTGAACTTACTAATTAAAGTATATAGAACTAATACAAACTAATTAATATGAATTTGAAGAGATATCTTCCATCTAAGAGCATATTAAATTATCAATAAATAATAATGCAACTAATTATAATAAAAACCATAAAGATATAAGCTATAGCTTATAAAATCCTTAGAACAATACACTTAAACTTACTAACCATAATAAACTTGAACTCGTATTTTCAAATCCAAGAGAATTGTGAAGAATCAATAGTAGCTTAATTAGTTTAATTGGCTTATAGCTAAAGAATAATAAACCTAATTATATACTTAAACCTACTAATCATAATTAATATGAACACATATCTTTAAATATAAACACATTATAAATAATCAATACTTTCTCAATCAGACAAATTGGCTTATAGATAAACAATAATGAAACTAATTATAATAATGTGGCATAGATAACATGCAAGATATTTTTTTTTGGAATGTAGTTGCTTTTTAACAACCAAATTCATTATAAACTATTTCAAATGTAGTAATAGAACAAATACTATATGAGTTACCAGGGCCAAAATTAAAATAACACAAGGATAAAGATAATATAATTGGGTCATAAATAAAATATTAAATTTTGAAGGGGTCTAATTGCACAACCCAATATTATAGTGGCCAAAATAAGCTTTTTTTAAAAAAGGACCATATTTCCCTCACCAAAAATTATAGTGATATCTTTGAGTTTAAATACAATTATAAATTTTCATTACGTAGAATTAATGTTAGAGTCTCACAAACTTATTTTGTATTTAAGAACTCATTAGAACCAAAGGGATATTTCTTACATAATCTAATAGCATAATCAAAAACAGTCGTGAGTAAAATTACAACCAATTAACTAATAATGCATAGTAAACCAACTGCAAAAGTGGCATATAAACCATTGAATGAGTTAAAGAGAGGAATGAGACGCTCGCCATGCGTTTTGCTCTAGGTAAAACCAATTTTTTAAAATTAAAAAAGAATGTTAAGAGTGTGAATATTTTTATAATGCTATATATTTGGCCAAAATAATCAACCTGAACATAATTTTTTGTTATGTAATATTAAAGTAATTATTTATAAGATAATATTTTGTGTTTAATACTAATGTGAAGTAATACAATTTTCATTAAAATTGTTTTTTTTTATTTAAAAAACATGTTAGTTTTTTGAAAAGTCATTGTATAAAGGAAAAAAATAAAGTAATTTATATTAGTTTTATAATAATTTTGAAAGCAATGTGTTTTAGAGCTCCCATCGCACCACCACCCCCACCAAGAGCAGAGATTAGAGAGGGAAAAAGGAAGAGGAGGAAATGTCTGACAGCCATAGCCCAAATCTTGCTTTTGAAAAAGAAAGGTTAGCTTACAATTTGAATCTTCTTGGTTTGCTCTTTTTTTTGTGGGTTTAATTTCCATTTCCGTTTATTGATCTTTACTGACTATAATTTGTCTTCCACTGATTTCTATTCCTGTTCAAGTTTCAATAACAAAACTAGCCTTGTGCTGTCTTTCAAGTTCATTGTTATCGCTTAGTGTGATTTGTTTCCTTTACTCAGACTGTAGGAAACGAACTCAAAATTTCCCCTTTGAAAGTTGTTTTCTGGGCTAATGTTTTGTTGTGCAGCATGAGGTTTACAAGTGAAATACCAATCAATTCAAGCGTCGCCCATGGACGCACACCATCTTGCAATGTTCATTTTCCTGCTGGCTCTATTTACCTACGCCACAGCAATGGTGGTCGAGGTTATGCTCCGAGCTTCTGAATCAATTTACCATTCACATGTTGGCAACATCCAATTTTGCTTCTATCA
Organism: Salix purpurea; assembly: GCA_027405865.1. Classification (NCBI taxonomy): domain Eukaryota; kingdom Viridiplantae; phylum Streptophyta; class Magnoliopsida; order Malpighiales; family Salicaceae; genus Salix; species Salix purpurea. The sequence continues at coordinate 29,629,206 of JAOWLH010000002.1, forward strand.
GTTCTTGATCCGATTCTAGGCTGCATCATATCCGTGATGTGGGTCTGTTTATTTGTGAAAATAGCAGTGGAAATTATTTGCCTTAGTTTGTGTCCTTTTGAAGGATTATAGAACATTTGTATTCTTTGTGATAGTATCATTATTAAACACTGTCAATTTACCATACATTCATGCTTCTATATTGGACAAATCAATATTAAAAAATGCTATTCAAAAATAATATCAACTTCTTCTTCCTTAGAAATTTGTGTGATTTTTCAAAAACATTACATGATATATTTTTAAAAACTCTACATAATGTATTTTAAAATTGGAGCAATAAGAATTGTCAAAAGGTATTATAAATTTTGTATATGCAGTCAACTCATTTGTTGATTCACACACGTCAATATTAGTTTTTAACATCTTGAAATAAATTTCTTTTCTTTTTAGAATGAGATCGAGAATCTTTATTACGGATACGATGATAATACATAAAATCTGATTTCTTTTTCATCTTTTCTTTATAAAGAAAAATAACAAGATATCTAGATTCTATTAACCTACTGAACCACCCATTAAAGGCTTGACTACCCAACATACTTAAAAAATGCCAAAAACATAAAGCAAATTAAATCCATGGATTTCATTTTCCTTCCACGCCAATTACATAACCACATCTCCATTGATTCCCGATTTTTGTTGAAGGTTTTGCTCTATATTTAGAGAGTTGGGCTTGCTTCAACATCTGAAAAATAAGAAGAAAATGAATACGAAAATACAAGAAAATTGTGTGGTTCATTAACCAAAAACAAAACTATTAAAGTGAGAGAGTTACCCCAACATAAATAGCAAGTTTTTCCTTGAAAGTGGCATGTTCTGCTTTGAGTTTTTGAAGACACGCCTTGCCACTATAACATTTATGGATAAGAAAAAGGGTAGAAAGCTTAATTGTGTAGTGGAATGGAAAACATACGGGACTATATTGTCATAACCCAATTTCTGGGTTACTCCCCAAAATTTACCCAAAAATAACAAAAATAAAATAAATAAGGCCGGCGTTGGTAGAAAAATCAATATAGGAAATTTTGTTTGCTTTTGCAAGTTCGATCGTATCTCTTTTGTCCCCAAAAATAGAGAAAAGTACAGATTTAAGGCAAAAATAATTTATCATTAGATATATTTGTGTAAAAATTAAGTCGAGAGACATAATTATATTTTTGATAGACCAATTTGATTTAATCATGGGCCAACTTAAAGACAGAATTATACTTTAAGTTGGTCAAATTAATTTTATTAAGGGTTTAATCGATGAAAAATCCAGTTCTTGAGTGTAATTTGGGTTCAATTGAGAAATTTGGAGTTTTCGGAGACTGAATTGAATTTTTTCAATCCAATTGTTCGAAGTTAGGGGCCAAATTGAAGACATCGAGAATTTAATGGTTAATTAAGGGTCGAATCGCATAAATTGGAAGCCAATGACCAAAATAAAAAAGGCGCGCAATTCTAAGGTTGCTATTGAAATTTTGACGGGATACAATTGTACAAAATTAAAAGTTTAAAACCAATTAGGGGTGCGATTGAACCAATTAAAAATTACAGGACCAAATCGTATTTACACCTGAACAGTGCAGGCACGCCACTTGCAAGTGCAGAGGTAGGCAACCCATCGCTGCACGCAATGGGCAGTCGAAGGGTTGCCTCCTTTAGCCTATAAATACATGCATGAAAATACATGTCGGGGAGGGGGACGACCAGTGGGGGACCAGAGAAAAACAAAGGAAACAAAAAGAAAAAAGAACGGGGGAAAAACTGGGAGGAACGAAGAGGGGATCACGTTACAGAGAAGCAAGAAGCCAGAGGAAAAAATGCAGAGAAAGAAAAAGGAGAAAAATTTACACAGAGAGAGGGAGACGACAAAACACGACCATCATCTCTTCATCTTCCTCATCTCCGGCAGAGCCAGTCTCCACCACAGACACAGGTGCCTCTCTCTCTCCCTCCTTGCAGTGGTTCTATCTCTCTAAAAACCAGCACGTCAAGCAGCCCTCTCCTCCACCAGCGCAGCCGATGACCACCACCTCATCTCCATCCTCAGCTCCATCGCCAGCCACAGCCTTCCTTCTCCAGCTCTGGTGACATAGTAGCGACAACAACTCCAGCACAGACCGCCACTTCAGAAGCTTCCCCCGGCCAACACAGACCACCATTTTTGATGCAACCACGATGGAGAGAACCACCTTGACCTCCTCTACCCGATAGTGTTAGCAGGTAAGCCTCTCGTCGTGGTCGACCATTTTATTGTTCATTGCCTTCTTCCTCACGCTGGGGGGAGTGAATTAATTCACTCCCCCGATGGGTCGTTTGGATCGGGTTCAGTTCCAAGCCTAGTTGCCAAAGTTGATGGGCCTCTTAGCCCATCAGGGCTGGACAATCCAGTCCAGCCCAAGTCTATCATAGGTGGGCCCTTGGCCCAACATGGCTGAGCCGTCCCATTTAGTTGGGCCCGACCCGACCCATTTTTTTTTTATTTAAAAAAATTGCTTTAAAAAAATGTGTTTTTTTCGTGCATACGACCGGATTCCAAAGTTTTCCCATCATATTTTTCATTAAAAATATATTGCACCCTTCTCACATTTTAAAAAGAAAATTGGATATCGTAATCGGTTTATGATTATTCGTTGGAATTTGGCCAAAATATTAAAAATAATTATAATTATTTTTGTTTTATCTATTAGGGTGTAAATTTACATTGTAAAGTACATCCATGGATAGAAAAAGGGGGGGTTTAACTACGGTGTAAATTTACATTGTAAAGTATATCCGTAGATAATAAAAGGGATTTTAAGATACGGTGTAAATTTATATTGTAAAGTACATCCGTAGATAAAAAAAGGTTTGTAACTGCGGTGTAAAATTACATTGTAAAGTATACCCACAGACAAAAAATAGTTTTTGAAAATGCAGTGTAAAAAAGTTTCACATAGAAGAACAATCAAGCAACAATGCAACTTATATTAGGTAGGGTGCACTGGGGGTGATGCGTCTTCTCCTTGCACAACAAGTCCCCTTACCTAAGACTCTCGCAGACCAATAGGTTCCTAGTTACCTTAATACTAGGTGGTGACTCCTGATATTTATAGTCGTAATTTTACGACTATAAAACAACCCTTATTTCACCGTGCGTTGTTGTCTCCCTAAATCCGAGGATGGGGGGGCATGAAGCACGTAAAAAATCATCGTCGCGACAAATGTTAGTGTAATATTTGTAAATTTATGGATTGAAGAAAAAAAAACATAAATAAAATTTTCCTCGATGAAGAAAGATGGAATAAGGATTGCCTCCAAGTTGTTGGCACAAGGAAGTGCTAGCCATTTTGAAAGCGAAGAAAGGAGCAAACTCAAAGTTACTTAAGTGGAGGCTCTATGGAAAAGAAAAGGGGTAGATAAAATATGTAGAACAATACACACTTAAACTAACTAACCAAAATAAACTTGAACTCGTATTTTCGAATCTAAGAGCACTGTGAATAATCAATAGTAGCTTAATTAGGTTAATTGGCTTATAGCTAAACAATAATGAACCTAATTATATACTTAAACTTACTAATCATAATTAATATGAAGACATATCTTTAAATCAAAATGCATTATAAATAGTCAATATTTTCTCAATCATACAAATTGGCTTATAGATATACAATAATGAAATTAAGTATAATAATGTGGCATAAATTAACATACCATATTCATTATAAACTATTTCAAATGTAGTAATACAACAATATTATATAGTTACAAGGTATAAAATTAAAATAACACAAGGATAAAGATAAAATGAAATACATAACCGGGTCATAAATAAAATAATAAATTTTAGAAGAGGTCTAATTGAAACAACCCAATATTATAGTGACCAACATAAAGTTTTAAAAAATTCAAGGACCATATTTCCCACACCAAATTCAAGGACCATATTTAAAGATGAGTTATTTGCTTTCTACAACAAATTGATTAGTCGTTGGGTTTGCTTTAACTGTTTGACTAAATATTCAATGAGAGGATAATAAAATTGCAATTGATAAAATTCATTAAAGATTAGTTATTTTCTTTCTGCAACAAATTGATTTATTATTGAGCCTATTTTAACTGTTTGACTAATCATTCAATTGGTTGTAGGCAACGTAGAAAATGTGCATAAAATATATTGCGACAGTAAAACTGCAGTTAATAAAATCCAAAATACATTCCCTTATTAAAGTATCTTTTTAACAATAACATATTTTATCTGAATTATATGTAGTCAACTCATTTGTTGATTCACACGTGTCAATATTAGTTTTTAACATCTCAAAATAAATTTCTTTTCTTTTTAGAATGAGATCTAGAATCTTTATTATGGATACGATGATAATACATAAAATCTGATTTCTTGTTCATCTTTTCTTTATAAAGAAAAGCAACAAGATATCTAGATTCTATTAACCTACTGAACCACCCATTAAAGGCTTAACTACCCAACATACTTAAAAAAAGCCAAAAACATATAGCAAAAGTAAATCCATGGATTTCATGTTCCTTCCATGCCAATTACTTAACCAAATCTCCATTGATTCTCGATTTTTGTAGAAGGTTTTGCTCAATATTCAGAGAGTTTGGCTTCCTTCAACATCTGAGAAATAACAAGAAAGTGAATAAGAACATACAAGAAAATTGTGTGGCATTAATAAATCAAAAATAAAATTATTAGAGTGGGAGATTTATCCCAACATAAACAGCAAGTTTTTCCTTGAAATTGGCATGTTCTGCTTTGAGTTTTTGAAGAGATGCCTTGCCACTATAACATTTATGGATAAATAATTTACTATATTTTTGATTTTATACGAAACATTATCAATGACACTTTAAAATTTATAAAGTATTTATGAATTTTACCTTTCCATATCCCCATCATGAAAAACTTTTCTGAGTGTGTTGGTTTCACCATTGATTTTTGATGCACCAAGGCTAGAAGAAATTTGTTATGCTTATGAAACACCATATAAAAAGATAATTTTGTAATAAATCATCTAATATATTTTTCCTAACCTAGCACTACTGCCCTTAAGTCGATACATCATTCTCTCCATGACAGGATAATCAACTGGGGTTGCCTCCCTAAGAAAACACAACAAATCTTTTTCAAGAAAGACCAAAAAATCAAAGAAAGATGCAAAATTTCAATTAATTAGTATTCTACTTACAAGCCTTCTCAATAGAATCGATATATCTAGATGAATCCCTTAAGAACATGGTAAAAAGATTTTCAATGAAGTCAGGATCATCTTCATTTTCAAGAGTCTCAAGATAACTCACTTGTTCATGATCCAGAAGTCCCTACAATAATCAACATGCAAATTCAAAATGTTAGTTTAATCTTTGTTAATTTATGAATTAAAGAAAAAAACATATATGACTTCATTTTTTCTTAGTGAAGAAAGACCTCATCAAAGAATGATTGTCTCATGATGCTAAGTTGTTGGTGCAAGGGAGTGTTAGCCATTGTGAAAGTAAAGAAAGGAGCAAAAATTTGAATTTGAATTTAAATTGTGCTCTTGTTGCTTTGTGCTTTTCAGCTTTCCCTCCGAGCTGGGCAAGGCGTCGTTTGGATCATTTCCTTTGGCGGGAAATTGTTGTCTTCCGTGGACTCCCTTCACTGATTTGCTTTGTGGCCTTTCTTTTTCAGCTCTTTTTCCAGGCTTTGCTGTTTGGGCTGAGTTTGGGCTTGTTAAATGGGTTGTCTCCAAGCTTTTCTTTTTGGGCTGTTCCTTGTTTGGGTTGGGCTTTTTAGGGGGGCTTTGTTGTTTTGTTGCTTTCCTAGGGCCTTTGTTTCGCGATAAAGGAGTTCGTTCCCTTTTTTTTTTTTGTTTGCTGTTCTCTCCGAGGTTTCTCGGTCTTGTACATTCTTTGTTTTTCTTTTAATATACTTACATTTTACCAAAAAAAAAATAAAAAAAAATGGAGGCTCTATGGAATGACAAACCAATGGCACTATATATAGGCCAAAATGAAGCAAGAAACTTACATTTGTCATTGAACATGCAAATATTGTTGCTTTTTATAGCGATAAATTACACCATTTAAATATGGAATACATAAATTTTTTGTTTGTGGTAATCACACATATACCATAAATAGCTATCATGCGAATCAGCTGAGATTGTTATTATCGAGGTAATCGTTGAGCAATTTATACACTATATTTTACAATGACAAAAATAAATCATAAAAAATAAAGAAAAATGGTAATTAGAATAGTAGAAAATCTCACCAACCAAGATGTCATAAACACTTAAAAGCATAATATAGATCTTATGATAATGTATGTAAAATTCATTGGATTTAAAAAAAAAAAATTAAGAACACGATCATCACACTTTCATGTTTTTCCCAAAAACTCAATAAGGAAAATATTTTGACAGAAAAATAAAAAAATATAAAATATATTGCATTACCAATATATTTTTGTTTTTCATAAACATAAGATTGATTGGCCTAAAGACTCAAATGTTGTTCTACAATTGTCCTTAAACATTTTTAATATTAAAATCTTATAAATTTATATGGAGACAAATGAGACTTAAGAATCCATTAGAGCTAAATAAATATAAGTTGCAATGTATAAAATCTACAAAAAAGACACGGTCTTAAACATACTTATCAAAATAAATGTAGATAGTTATTTTTAAATCTAAAAGTGTCAAATAATCAATGGTAGCTCAATCCAGTAAATTAAAGATAAATACAAACTTAAACTTACTAACTAAATGAATTCTGAAGAGATATCTTCCACCTAAGAACATATTAAATTATCATAAATGATAATGCAACTAATTATAATAAAAAAACATAAGGATATAAGCTATAGTTTATAAATTTGTTAGAACAATACACACTTAAACTTACTAACCAAAATAAACTTGAACTCGTATTTTCAAATCTAAGAGCATTGTGAATAATCAATAGTAGCTTAATTAGGTTAATTGGCTTATAGATAAACAATAATGAAACTAAGTATAATATTGTGGCATAAATAACATGCACGAGATGTTTTGTTTAGGAATGTAGTTGCTTTTTACATACCATATTCATTATAAACTATTTCAAATGTAGTAATACAACAAATATGATATGATGTACAAGGGCTAAAATTAAAATAACACAAGGATTAAGATAAAATGAAATACATAGCTGGGTCATAAATAAAATAATAAATTATAGAAGGGGTTTAATTGAAACAACCCAATATTATAGTGGCCAAAATAAAGTTTTAAAAAATTCAAGAGACCATATTTCCCTCACCAATAATTATAGTGATGTCTTTGAGTTTAAATACAATTATACATTTTCATTACGTAGAATTAATTTTAGAGTCTCACAAACTTATTTGGTATTTCAGAACTCATTAGAACCAAAGAGATATTTGTTACATAATCCAAGAGCATAATCAAAAGCAATTGTGTTTAAGTAAAATTACAACAAATTATCTAATAATGCGTAGTAAACCAATTGCAAAAATGGCATATAAACCATTTAATGAGTTAAAAAGACGAACAAGGCACTTGCCCAGCATTTCACCCTAGGTAGGACCAAATTTTTTAAAATTTTAAGAAAAAATATTAAGAGTGTGAGTTTTTTTTATAATGTTATACATTTGGCCAAAATAATTAACATGGACATAAATTTTGTTACGTAATATTAAAGAAATTATTTATAAGATAAGCTTTTGTGTTTAATACTAATGTGAAGTAATACAATTTTACAAAAATAAGATAAAAAATTAAAGACACCTGCACCGATAAATTTAAAAGCAGACAATTGATGAAATCCATTAAAGATGAGTTATTCGCTCTATACAGTGATTGATTGTTGGACTTGCTTTAATTGTTTGGCTAAATATTCAATGGGCATATAATCTGCAATTGATAAAATGCATAAAAGATGAGTTATTTGCTTTCTACAACAAACTCATTGATTTTTGGGTCTGTTTTAACTGCTTGGCTAATCATTTAAGTGGAATCATGTTTATTTTTACAGACAACATAGAGAATGTGCATGAAATGTATTACGACAGTAAAAATGCAATTGATAAATTCTACTAGAGATGAGTCATATGTTTTTAGCAGCAAACTGAGTGGTTGTTGGGTCTTTTTTAACTGTTTGGCTAATTATTCAATACCAATAGCCACAAAATTTTACACCAAAAATTAGCAAAACTATCATTAAAGACAATATTGAGTCACATTGTTTTATCAAACCATTATTCGAGATATTAAATTTGAAACATTACATTTAGAGATGTTGCAAAACTTCATATTAAATTGGAGCTTGGCTTGTTGTATTACAAAGTGGACATGTCAATGGAATGGTTATGTAAGAGGAAATTGAGCTGAACAAATTTTCGAGGGATCTCCTTGTAAAGCTTATTGTGACAGAATTCCAAGCTCATTCGCAACATGTACAAGTTATGCTATTTCATCAATTCTTTTTTAAATTGTATTGTTTTTTTTTATTGAAAAAAACATGGTAGTTTTTTGAAAAGTCATTGTATAAAGGAAAAAAATAAAGATATTTATATTAGTTTTATAATAATTTTGAAAGCAATGTTTTAGTACGTCATTGGGGAGAAGGTTTTTTAACGTAAAAAAATCAGGTTTGAAGAATTCTTTGGTATTGTTATTAAACTTGAAAATATGATTGTTTTAAAAAGTCTTGTTCATCAAGAAAAAATTTCATTACAAAGTAAAATCTAATATTTATATTCAATAAAATAAATTAAGAATTATACGTGTTGATAAATGATAAGAAATATGTTGTCCAAAACCAAAGATTAAGTCACGAAGCTGAAAATAAATATGCATATCACGTGTAACTTTTATATTTTTTAAATCTGATTATAGAACACTAATTTTTTTTTTGTTAAAAAAATAAATAAGCACAAAACAATTTTTTCTGAATACTATATTTTTTTTCAACTAAAATAATTCTTTTGTGTTAAAAAACAAGAAAGTTTAGAATTTTTTTTTTGTAAAGAAACTATAAGTTGACATTATTATATTCTCTAGTAATCTCATGAAACAGAAGCTAAATAGTCCTATTTATGTTAGTCTTAGACCTAAACCAAATAAGAGAAATTAAACTAAATAGAAAGAATAAAAAAATCCATAAATAATTTTTTTTCCAAAACTAAATAAGAATAAAAATATGTAAGAAAATAAATAACCTTTAAAAATCGTCCAACATTAGTATTCCAAGTCTTTTTTAGGAGATACTAGTGTTGGGCTTTGTGAAAATTCCTAACTAAATTCATTGAAGATTGGAAGTTTTAGTTTTTTTTTTTTGTGTGTATGTATTATTAGAGAGAAAATGAATTTATTACATCTCTATTTTAGCAAAAGTTGTTTTTTGAACTCTAATAAGTGTTAGATTATTTTGGTAATATGCTCTAATACCAGTTGACATAACATATAAAATGGATAGGGTTCCTCAATCCCTAAAATCTTATGGCTTTAAACTATGGAGATAGAAACTAGGGGTTAAGATTGCAAATGTTTTCCCCAATACCCCGATCTCATCAAAAGATTCATAGGAATTCATTGCAATTTGCTACAAACTAGATACATAAAAAATCCTCACCTTATTTCAGCTTAAATACCATCCAAGAAGAAAATTTCAAGAGCAGTTGAGGCTTTCTAATTTGCCATTTTCATTAAAATGATTGATATGAAAGGTTGATTGACTTTGAAATATGATCAACGACTTCTATTACAATTTCAGCATGGCTTCAAAGAGACAATCAGATTGGGAAGCGAAACACGCGCTCGACCATATCCAGCAACACGCGCTCGCAGGCTCTATATATATATATAATGGGAAGAGAAACACCAAGAAGAATGCAGAGCAGAGGAACAAAAAGGAAGAAATAACAGAGAAGAGAGAACAAAACCGCAGCTACACTCCTCACTCCTCTTCTTCTCCGGCTTCCAGCAACGACAGCAGCAGTTGCACTTCTACTATTTGTTCCATTATTACGACATTCATCTTCTTCTTCTTCTTCTTCGATTCTGTTCATTTTTCTGCTGTATTTTTGCCTTTAATGATTGTTCAATCCACTTAGTGCATCTCTTGGTCCTCCAAAACAAGATGTAACCAATGACAACTCCCACAGGCACCCCGCATCCATATCCAACCAGAGCAAATTTCCAACTAAACGGACTACCAAGATCCGAAAGGATGCTTTCTTGCTGAGCTGCTGATGACTGATGATCTTCAACTTCATCACATTTCTTTGAAAATGGGAACCCGCACAGCCCTAAGTTTCCCTCATAGGAATCATTAGCGAACGTAGAAAATTGATTCCCTATTGGAATCTTCCCCACTAACCTATTACACGAAAGGTTGAGAACCGACAGGAATGTCAAGCTTAATAGTTTCATTGGGATCTCACCTATGAACTTGTTTTTTGAGAGGTCTAAGGATTCAAGCAATGTCAACTTTGATAGAGATGCTGGGATCTCACCTACCAGATTATTTCTAGACAGATTGAGTACCTCAAGCAACTTGAGATCACCAATCACTTCAGGAATCTCTCCTTCAAAAAGATTGTTTGACAGGTCGAGGACATTGAATATTGTTAAGATGTTTATATCATCCATTCTTTGTCCTTTGTTTGTTATTGACATCCACTCCCTGTAATAGTACGATCCCATATACATTGTTGACCCATTCAACTTGATCCTCATTGACTTCCATATTGCAATGTAACCCAATGGCAAATTTCCAGTGAAATAATTCGAGGAAAGATCCAAGATTTGAAGCATTGGGAAGTCATTTGATGTTAACGGCTCACCGATGGGACCATGCAAACTATTTGACTGTAGGATAAGAACATGCAAATTGGGAAGCATCCCTAACCAGAAAGGAAATGTGTCATTAATCTGGTTATCTCCAAGGTCTAAAACTTGAAGGCGCTTACAATGCGTCAGAGACTCTGGAATTTTCCCTGTCAACTGATTACCAAATAAGTTGAGTGTCTCGAGGCTGCATTCTTCAGTGAAATTCCAGGGCATCAATCCAAAAAATCTATTCTTCCGTAGATTCAGTACGATGAGGGTATCACCAAGGACCTCGAGACATTTTGGAATTTGGCCTGTCAAGTAATTATAACAAGCATCCAAGATTGTCAGATTGCTCATGCGGCATAACGATTCTGGAATCTCTCCTGTGAGCTTGTTCTCTGCAAGTGAGAGGAAGCTGATAGAGGCTGGTAGATTTGGAATCGATCCTTCTAATAAATTGCAGCTAAGATCAAGAAAGGACAAAGAGCTTAAAAATGGAGCAGAAGGTGGTGCTTCAAATCCATTCAAAAAATTGTTAGACGCGTTTAAGTAAACTAAACTTTCTAACAGCCAAACCCATTTAGGCACATTGCCATGGATCTTGTTGTTAGAAAGGTCAAGCTCAACCAGCCCACCTAGTTTCTCCACGAAACTCGGGATTTCTCCAAGGTTACAGTTGACAAGATTCAGCCTTTCAAGGTAGGGGAGGTTAAGAAAATTGATTGAATTAACAAGACCAGAAAGGTTGTGACCACCAAGGTTAAGGCCAATCACATGTGTTGTGAGTTCATGGCAAGTGACACCTTCCCATGAACAACAATCAGTGTTGGGCTTCCATGAAGTAAGCAAAGAACGTGAGGAAGGCTGGTGAGAGGATTCAGGTTTGGCTGCAGATAAATCCCTTTTGAGTTGGAGCAAGGTTGTTTTTTCACTGCTAATGCATTTTTGGCCCAAGAAAGGGTGGGAAGAAGTCTGTGAAAAGGGTGTGAAACTAGAGTTTGCTGAAGATAAGAAGGGTAGGAGTGCAAAGCAACAAGCTATTCGCAAGTAACTTATCATTTTTGGAGAAAATTTATTGTCTAGTATGATAAAACTGATGGTGGGTTAGTGGATTTATAAAGAAAATTCCTGCACTAGCTAGATGTAGAAAACCAGGATATGTACTTGGAAATTAGCACACAATATCATGATCACCGTGAGGAATACCTCCAATCACCATTCACCAATTTGGATTACTATTGATTTGAAGAAAAATATCTCATGTGGGATTTTCCTTGTCTGCTTCTATCTTTCAAATTATGAGAAATAGAGACTTGACTAGGAGAAGTTAATTGTCCTAGGTTGTATAAAAAGGTTCCATGAAATTTCTTGGACTTGTATATTAGATGTCTCACATTATGTTAATTCAATCCTCATAGTCTAATTTATTCCTCAACTTATTCTTTCATTTAACATCTTCCAAAAATCTTTTTTTTTATACAAGGAAACTCCATCCTTGAAAAACGCATTTTGTGGGTCTAGATAAACTAGTAAAACCCTGATTGTCCCAGGCTCTTACAAGAGGTGCACGCCCTGCATCGAACTCGAGACATGCTGCATAGATCACAAGCTCTCTATCATCACATCACATCCCTTGAAGACTACCAAAAATCATTTAATGGAAAACGTAAATTATCCTAAAAATGTCATCACTTCATGATATATAATTTACGAAACATCCTGAACTCTTAGATTTTCCAAATACTTCCTATGAAGTTTCTTTCCTAATAAAAATAAAAATAAAAAGCATGAAAAGAAGGTGATGATACATAATTTTCAACAATAATTTTCAAAAGCCTAAGGTTGCTTTCCTTTTTTTTCAATTCATGCATATGATTCTATCAAGTGATAGCCAAATTTAATATTTCTTTTAGGGGGAGGCCTATTGCATGTTGCCTTAGACATAGACATACATACATACTAGTTGAAGAAATAAGTTTATAAACTTTAACTCTGTAATAAAATTTAATTAGTTAGGAAATAAATAGGATACCATACTAAAAAAAAAAGTAATTTGATTTCAAATCAATTTACTTCAACAAGAAGATAAGCAAGTGGAAATCTCCTATTCATAGTTAGGTATTTTACCATAATTTGTAAAGATAAGCTAAGCACTTCCATTAGCTTTGTGCCATTAGTGATTTAACACAACTAATGCAGGCTAAAATGTTCCTCTAATTACTTTGACTCAGAAATTTTATTGGCTTGGATTCACTTGATCATGATTTGAATCATTATTGAACGCAATTATCTCATCAAGTACTCAACTATTCTAGCTCTAATTTTAGAACGGGTCAAAGACGAAAACATTATTATAGTATAGAGTGGTGGAACCCGAAAAAAATTAACTTCTTAATACTATATTAAAAGTACACCTTTCGTGTTGTGTCATTATTAAATTTTTTTTTTTTGCTAGGATTTCTTACACTCGTCATGGTCCATTGAAAAGTGACTTCTTAGACTTAATTATTGGTTTATTAGTTATTAATTTTATTTATATACAATATATTTATTATTAATAAAGTTTTTTTTTGTTTAGTATTTGATTGATGATTCTAGAGTAAAATAAAGTATATGAAACAAAAATGTTTTGCCAAAAAAATTATAAAGTTATTATAATTATAAGATTTTTATTACTTCAAAACATTGTTATAAATATTTATGGTCAATATACTGTTAAAATTGGATAGAAGCAGTTTTCTCATAGCTTGAGTTATAAAGAATACCAGAAACTAATATATAATTGTTTGTGAGTTAAAATTTGCACTAAATTGCAACATATGAGGATTTCATATGGAGGGATCACTTATATATATGAAAAATCTAATATGATAGTTTTGAAAGTGATCATGGTAATTAATCCTGACTATATTATGGAAAGTCTAATATGAAAATTGTGTAAGTGATCACTACATTATCATATATAAAAAAAAATGTTATATTTTGATTTGACTGCACATTTTCCTAATCAATACTAACAAATAAACATATATAGAGTATAACATAAGCTGTATGAAAATATTTTAGTAATCAACGAGATAAATTGTCCGCGTGATGCGCTGAGTTTTTTTCTATGTAGAAAATTGATTGATTTTTATGTGTTGTAATTGGTTGTTTTAAGACTTAATTAGTAAGATTATAATAGATATAATTTGTTTGAAATGGTTTTTGTATTCTGCCTAAAAAGAACATTGTAATCGAAACGCAGGGGAAGTGATTCATATATTTTTTAATTGTAGATAACTTGAGCAAATTTGTCTATCCATTTTGTTTATGTGTTGTCTCTTTTTTTTACGTAATATTAGATTTGTAATATTACACATAAAAATATTGTAAGAGTATTTTTTTAACAAAAACAACCTAAAATCCAAGAATTAATTTTTTATAAGAAATAAAACCTTAATAAAAGAGGAAATAATTAGAATTAAAGACCAAAATTGAGAACCTATATATATAAACATGGACAAAAATAGGGACTATTTAGAAATATATAAAAAAAATAAAGGAATTAAAATAAAGAATTAAAAGTATATGGGCCGAAATGAAAACAAAATATGTAAATAATTTTAACGGAAGGATTAAATTAAAACAATTAAAAGTGTTGCAAGGAAGAAATCATTAATTATTTTAAGGCCTTAATATTCAACAAATATCAGAATATATAATTATTTTTAAGAGAAAAAACCTTTAAAATAATCTTTCTAATTATTTTAAATGCATTATCTATAGTAAAATGAATATATTAAAAAACTAAGTAATTGAAAGTCTTGTAGATTGATTATTCCTCTCTAATGTATAGATAGCAATAAAATTGATACCTATAAAATTGAAATAAATCCAAGCATGGATACCAATAAAATTAACTAATTTAAAACAAAACCGGAAATTAAAATAATGGGGACTCAAATGAAACTTAAATATATAATCAATTTGCATAGAAAGATAAAATTGAAAAGAATCAAAATTTTGATACCAAAAATACTAAGGATTTATAATGAATTTGTATGGAAGGATACAATTGAAACACATCAAAACTTTGATACCAAAAATACTAAGGATTTCAAACCAATCCGGAAATTAAAATACTAGAGACCGAAATGAAACTGAAATATATAATCAATTTGCATGGAAGGATAAAATTGAAAAAAATCAAAACTTTGATACCGAAAAATATTAAGGATTTATAATCAATTTGCATAAAATTTTGATACCGAAAATATTAATGATTTCGAACAAATCTAGAAATTAAAAGACTGAGACCAAAATGAAACTATAATATATAATCAATTGCAAGATAAAGCTAGAAAATCTACAAGGTAAACATAGACCAGACAAACTTAATTGACTTCCCTGTTAACTCACTAAAAGCAAACAAATCAAATTGGCCTAACACGTTCGTCTAATTACTTGACCTCCATCACTCTTGACTCAAAGAAACTTGGCTTGGATTCATTTGATGGTGTTTTGATTCGTTGAACTCGATTAGTCTTGGAACGTGTCAAAGACGAAAAACAAATACTGCAGTATATAGCAAACCATTCGTTAGAATATGATTCCTTTATTGTAGAAAATTTACTACATCCTATTACAAGGAAGCGATTATGGGTTTAGATATCAAAAACTGTTTCAGTAGTTAAGCCCTATATATTTCCAGTAACAAGTATCTTACTCTTGTTCAAACTTGGAAAACTATGTGCCGGCCTAATTAAAACTCAGTAAATTTCTTCCTGTCAGGTTGCTGCATGTATTTGCAGGTAGAAAATTAAGGCTATCAGTGATCCCTCTTTGCTCCTTGAAATCTAGAAAATACATTTTTCTACTTATTTTAAATTATTTATATCTAAAACATTTTGTTGTATTTTGTGTTTGATAGACACCGGAGATAATATGATAGACCCGAGTCCTAAATCGGCCCTGGTTTAAGAAGAAGCAAAGAAAGAAGTGACATGACCTTCTCAGTTAAAAAAGTAGGTTGACTTATGACGTGGTTGACCGGAGATAAAACATAAGTAAAAAATTTAAGTTTTAAAACTATAATAATAATTATTTATATTCTTATTATGATTGGGTCAACGGTCAACCCATCTTGTGACCTAACCCTAGTTTTAGGTAGATACTTCTGTTAATCTTAGAGCTATAATGATAATTTAAAAGTTTTAAAGTGTTTTTTTCCTCAAAAATACATCAAAGTAATATTTAACATTAACATATTAAAACAATTTAAAAACATGACAAAATAAATTAATTTAAAACAAAACAATAAAAAATATCTAAATATTCGAAAATAAAAAAATATTTTAAATATAAACTGTGATTTTTAGATTATCCTGAAGTGATTAGTCCTCTGGGCCACGCAAACCTTTTGGTAAAACTTATACTATTTCCAGATAACACGAACAAGTAGACTCTTTAAAACAGATCTCTTGTAAAACCCATATTCACTTATTTACAAATCAAGCAAAAGACAATGAAATGTATTTTATCCCATGATTTTTAAAGGACCTACGCTTGCGGCTGATCTGGGTCCTCTTCTCCAAGACATCTCACACTCCCAGTGAGCCTGCTCAGGATGTGGCGTGCCTCAGCAATTACTTGGCATAAAATTCTGTACAGCTCTTGGAAGGACTCATATGTTATTTTCACAAATAAACAGACCCACATCACGGATATGATGCAGCCCAGAATCGGATCAAGAACTGATAGAAGCAAAATTGCAGCCAAGCCACCGGCAAAGAGGAGGATGTTGCCGACATGTGTATGGTAACTTGATTCAGAAGCTCGGAGCATAACCTCGACCAACATTGCTGTGGCGTAGGTAAATAGAGCCAGCAGGAAAATGAACATGGCAAGATGGTGTGCGTCCATGGGAGATACTTGAATTGATTGGTATTTCACTTTGATATGGTCGTTTAACGTTTTGAGGAGAAGGGCAAAAACCTCATGCTGCACAATAAGGATGCTGTCATCACAGCAAAACATTAGCCCAGAAAACAACTTCCAAACGGGAAATTATGACTTCGTTTCCTACAGTATGAGCAAAGGAAACAAATCGCACTAAACGATAACAATGAACTTGAAAGACAACACAAGACTAGTTTTGTTATTGAAACTTGAACAGGAATAGAAATCAGTGGAAGACAAATTATAGTCGGTGAAGATCAATAAACGGAAATGGAAATTAAACCAACAAAAAAAAGAGCAAACCAAGAAGATTCAAAGTGTAAACTAACCTTTCTTTTTCAAAATCAAGATTTGGGCTGTGGCTGTCAGACGTTTCCTCCTCCTCTTCTTTCCCTCTCTAGTCTTTGCTCTTGGTGGGGTGGGTGGTGCGATGGGAGCTCAATTTGGTTTTGAGATGAAATAAACTAAAAGAGATAAAGAAAACACTGTAGCTTGTGAGGTAAAACACTGTGGATTGTAATAGTGTGTTTTTGGGTTGGTTCAGTTTTTGGGTCGGTCGGTTCACCAATTTATTAATTTTTTATACTTATATGTGCAGTGAAATAACATTTTTGTCCCTCGAAAAAGACAAAAAACAGGTGTAACCGGGAAGGGCTACACGGGCATTTCACATATTTTGAAAATGGCTTAATACTAATCTACCTCCTAATAAGACAAAACATACAAAGAAGGCAATACTAGGTCTTGTAAATGTGAGATACTGTAGATTTTCTACAATGCTTCGATACAAGGATGGATTATCATAAAGCATACCATCATTCTTCAATAATCGCTAATAAGGAAGACAAGGTGTAGCACACGCTTTGGCAGCTAAAATATCAGTTTTAAGAAGGAGATCCTGTATATATTTGGATTGAGACAAAAATGAGAAACTTGAACCCCTAAGAAGAAATGAAGTTCTCCCAAGTCCTTAATCTCAAATTCAGAAGCAAGAGACTGAATAACATCCTTAATGACAGCGGAATCACTACCCGTGATGATAATATCATCTACATAAACTAACAAAATGATAATTCTAGCATCAAGGTTTTTAACAAGCAATGATGAGTCAGAGTAGGTGTGAGTAAACCCCAGAATAGCTAAGAAGGATGTGAACCTGTCATTCCAAGCCCTTAGTGCCTGCCTGAGACCATAGAGAGACTTGTAAAGTTTGCAGACTAGTTAAGGATGATTGGGATCAGGAAATCCAAGAGGCTGATCCATGAAGACTTCTTCTTGAAGAGTACCATACAAAAATGCATTTTTAACATCAAGTTGTCTCAATATCCAACCAAAGTGAGCAGCAAGAGGTATGACAATCCTGACTATGGTTGGTTTAACCATAGGGTGAAGGTTTCCCCATAGTCTAGACCAAGTTCTTAACTAAATCCCTGAGCAACCAACCTAGCCTTGTGATGAGCAATAGACCCATCAGCATGTCTCTTGATCTTAAAGACCCACTTACAACCCACCAAATTTTTATGAGCAGGAAGAGACACCAAACTCCAAGTTCCCTATGATTTGAGGGGAGAAATTTCCTCTTGCATTGCATTCAGCCATACTGGTATACACAAAGCAGGTTTGTAATTGAGAGGCTCAAGTGATGACAAATCATCCATAGGGGGAGAAGTAGAAGTCAAAAAACAGACCTTCTTTATAATACCACTTGTCTCATTTCTAGAAAAAAATCCTTCTATGTCTCGGCTAAGTTTGAACCGGGTTTGTTCAAGTAAATCAAATCATTATAAGAACTTGGTCAGGTCAAACATGTATTAGTACAGGATCAAATTTGTTTCTATTAAACTTAAAACTTCATTTGAGTTATTTGAAGAAAAAAATCTACCAACGTAGTTGTAGCCTTTTCACGATATAAAAAAAAAGTTTCAATAAAAAAGTCATATCTTGATATTTTGTATGCAATTGAAGAGAAAAAAGAATATGTTATATGAGAAAATAATTATAGTAAATTTATGGTCATAAAGTTAAAAAATTACTTATTAGGCTAATAAATAATAATTAATGAAATAATTTGTAATATTATTAAGACAATGCTACAATGTGTTAGAGAATAATATAAATCATATTATGGGGCCTCACTTATAAGCATGAGCTTTTAGGTGAGATGGTTCCTTAACATGGTATCAGAGCCTTATTGACCCAGCGGTCACGAGTTCGAATCTCACCACCCCCATTTTATTTGATAAAAACCAAGCACAAGGTGATGTGGGCATGTGCAAGTTTCAAGCCCAAAGGGCTTTCACTTGAAGGGGTGTGTTAGAGAATAATATAAATCATATTATGGGGCCTCACTTATAAGGTTAAGCTTTTAGGTGAGATGGTTCCTTAACACAATGATGTTTTTTTTTAGAAGGGGAAAAATTGAATGGTATTTGATTTGGAGTGAAGAAAGCAAGGAGGCATCCGAAAGGCACATGGCTTGGATTAGAAGCCTTTACAGTTCCTGACAGCATATGTTTCGAAAAACCCTCGAAAAGCTTACGTGAATTATAGAGATCTCGACCTCGGAATAAATAACCTGACAGGGGACACAAATTATGAACAAGCAAGCATTTGGGGTCGGAAGTATTTCAAGAACAACTTCGACAGGTTGGTACTCGTCAAGACTGAAGTTGATCCCGCCAATTTCTTTACAAACAAGATTAACGCTAATAATAATATTTCTCGTATGCATCATTTATCAAAAAAGTTTTTCTTTGTCATCATCGATGAGATTTCAGCACGATCCAATAATATTTAAGCATGCAGGTTAATGACAAGATTTCCTTTTGTAATAATGATCCAGTGTGATAATTCAATGACATGTTTTCTTTTGTTTGCTAAAAGTTTTGTTTTTCTCCCTTGTCTTCCGGAAAATCAATACAGATCAATGGTTTTGAAATATTTTAGGCCTGAATTGTATTTTGTTTTTGGGTGGCCTGCTGGATAGCCATGTAATGTGTAGCAAGTTCGGATCCAATGACCCAATTCTCCACAGTGAGTACAAAGGGGGCGTCCTCTTCCAGCTCCTAAACGTTTAGTTTCTTAGCGTCCTCCATTGAAATTGTCTGGTGATTTTTCTCGTGATCTAAAGTCATGCGAACCATAAGAACAGTTGAATGTTTTTGTACATGCGGATGGAGTAAATTTGTTGTTATTGTTGCTTTGAACGGCCATAGCTGCGCTATCACCAGAATCACCTGCAGCGTGTGTCGAGCTCAGAAGGCATTGCTTTTCTTCTTGGGAGACAAAGTAGTATGCTTGTCGAATCAAAGAAAGGGGATTCATTAGGAGGATTTGGCCACCGTAAGAATCATTTAATCCCATGAAAAATTGCATCAATTTTTGTTGATCTTATTGTGCCCCATGTATTACATCGTTGTAGCAACTTAGTTCATCCCATAGGCCTTTTAATTATGTGTAATAGGCAGAGACAAAGAGTTGTTCTTGTCAAAGATAGGCAATTTCTCACTGAATTTCAAAGATGCGAGGTGTTTTGCTTTAAGAGAATCGCTCATGAAAGTCTTCCCAAACTTTGTTAGTGGAAGAGTAATATATAACACTGTCTGAAATTTCTGGATGGAGAGTGTTGATGATCTAAGAATGGACCATATCATTACATCGAGACCATGCCGCATAACCTTCAGGAAGAGTAAGAAAACCTAGTTTGTTCTTGGATTTTTTTTTATTTCCAAGTCCATTCAAAGGTTTGGAAATCAAAACCAAACCTGGATCATTTGAATGATGAGTGAAATAGGGATTTGAAATATTCAATCTTGAAAAATCCATATTAGGGTTTGCAATTTCTTTTCCAGGAACAGAAGGTATTGGTGTTAATTCATCATTGTCCATGTTGGCTGAAAGAGAGAGAGAGAGAGAGAGATGTTGTGCGAGGGATTCAAAGTGCAGTGATGAACCAGGATCTCAGTCCTGCTCTGATACCATGAAAAGATGAAGGAGGTATTGAATTTGCTTGAATTGAATTGTTATTGATTCTCAATCAGTTCATGAAAAGATGGAGGTATTGAATTTCCCTTTATTTGGAAGACTCCGAGGCCATTTCTAAGGTTGTTTACACACAAAAAATCCCTCTGTCTTGAAGCTCTCATTACAAAATGGCAGGTTCAAGCCATCTGCAGTCCCAAACCTCTTGTCATTGTTACACCAACACATGTATCACAGGTTCAGGCTACCATTTATTGTTCCCGAAAACATCATTTATTTACAAATTAGAATGCGTAGTGGAGGCCACTGGCGCGACGCTAAGCGAACTTTATTACAGAATTGCTGAGAAAACTATAGCTCTTGCCTTCCATCAGTGGCAATACACTGCAAAAAGGCTTCCTAAAGATGCTGGATCCTTTTGTAGGCCAGGTCAATTCTACTCAAGAAGGATTTTATGAGCTAAAACTAATATCTTTATGGTTTTATTAAATTAGTTGCATTATTATCTAGCTACAAGTCAATTTATCCAATTTAGCTGCCACTGATTATTTATCACTCTTAGATTGTAAAATATATCCATTTTTATTAGTAATTCAAGTGCATATCTTTCTCTTTTATTTTGTAGATTTTATGATTTTTAATAGATTCTTGAATCCTCATGTGTGTCCATATAAGTTTATGAGATTTTAAAATTAAAAATGGTCAAGGACAAGTGTAGAACCTAAACTTTATTTAATTACATCATGCTTAAGAATTTATAACATCATGATTTGTGAGATTAATTCTTTTCTTTTAATATCCATTTCCCTTTATTATTTTCTTATGATATATTTTCATCATATCTTCTATAATAACAATGTCAGCTGTTTTGTATGATAACTATTTATAGTATTTATGTAATTACCATTAATTATAAATTTGTATATTTTATTTTTGAAAAGTGTAATTTTTCATTGTAAAAACAATAAATATTGTAATAGCTATATAAAAGCAACAACCTATACACCTTTTAATTGTGAGGGCCAAATTTAACTTTTTAGAATTTTTTAAGGACCACCACAGGCCATAGGGACAACTTTGAGTTAGAATAAAGTTCTACATTTCTCAACAAAGTACGAAATGAATTTGAACGGATCATATCTTAGAATCAATGATTGCCCAATCTTGAGGTTCTTTTAGATATTACCATACAATAATATATCACTTAGACCTCCTTCACACCATAATGGAAATTATTTGTCTTAGTTTATGTCCTTTTTAAAGGATTATATAACATTTATATTCTTTGTGATACTATCATTATTAAACACTATCAATTTACCATTCTTATATAACATACATTCATGCTTCCATATTGGAGAAAACAATATTAAAAAATGCTATTAAAAAATAATATCAACTTCTTCTTCTGTAGAAATTTGTATGATTTTTCAAAAACATTACAAGATATATTTTGAAAAACTCTACAAAATGCATTTTAAGATTGGTGCAATAAAATTGCTAAAAGATATTGTAAAGTTTGTCTATGTAGAATCAACTCTTTTGTTGATTCCCACGCGTCAATATTAGTTTTTAACATCTCCAAATAATTTTCTTTCCTTTTTAGAATGAGATCGAGAATCTTTATTACGGATACGATGATAATACATAAAATCTGATTACTTGTTCATCTTTTCTCTATAAAGAAAAGCTACAAGATATCTAGATTCTATTAACCTACTGAACTACCCATAAAAGGCTTGACTACCCTACATACTTATAAAAAAGCCAAAAACATAAAGCAAAAGTAAATCCATGGATTTCATTTTCCTTCCACGCCAATTACTTAACCACATCTCCATTGATTCTCGATTTTTGTTGAAGGTTTTGCTCAATATTCAGAGAGTTTGGCTTGCTTCAACATCTGAAAAATAAGAAGAAAATGAATAGGAACATACAAGAAAATTGTGTGGTTCATAAACCAAAAACGAATTATTAGAGTGAGAGAAATACCCCAACATAAACAGCAAGTTTTTCCTTGAAAGTGGCATGTTCTGCTTTGAGTTTTTGAAGAGATGCCTTGACACTATAATATTTATGGATAAATAATTTACTATTTTTTTTGTTTTTACACAAAACATTATCAATGATACTTTAAAATTTATAAGGAATTATAAATTTTACCTTTCCATATCCCCATCATGAAAAAAAATTCTGAGAGTGTTGGTTTCCCCATTGATTTTTGATGCACCAATGCTACAAGAAATTTTGTTATGCTTATGAAGCACCATACAAAAACATAATTTTGTAAGATATCATCTAATGTATTTTTACTTACCTATCACTACTACCCTTAAGTCGATACATCATTCTCTCCATGACAGGATAATCAACTGGGCTTGTCTCCCTAAGAACACACAACAAAAAAATATCATCGTCACCATTTTTGTCGAGGAAGACCAAAAAATCAAAGAAACATGCACAATTTCAATTAATTAGCATTGTACTTACAAAGCTTTCTCAATAGAATCGATATATCTAGTTGAAACCTTTAAAAACAAGGTAAACACATTTTCAATGAAGTCAGGATCATCTTCATTTTCAAGAGTCTCAAGATAACTCACTTGTTCATGATCCAGAATTCCCTACAATAATCAACATGCAAATTCAAAATGTTAGTGTAATCTTTGTAAATTTATGGATTGAAGAAAAAAACATAAATGAAATTTTCCTTGGTGAAGAAAGACCTCATCAAAGAATGATTGCCTCATGATGCTAAGTTGTTGGCGCAAGGAAGTGCTAGCCATTCTGAAAGCGAAGAAAAGAGCAAACTCAAAGTTACTTAAATGGAGGCTCTATGGAAAGGAAAAAGGGTAGAAAGCTTAATTGTGTAGTGGAATGGAAAACCAATGGGACTATATATAGGCCAAAATGAAGCAAGAAACTAACATTTGTCATCCAACATGCAAATATTTTTGCTTTTTATAGCGAGAAATTGCACCATTTAAAAATGGAATACATAAATTTTCAGTTGGTGGTAATAACACATATACCATAAATAGTTATCATGCGAATCAGCTGACATTGTTATTATCGAGGTATTCGTTGAGCAATTTATACACTATATTTAACAATGACAAAAATATATCATAAAAAATAAATAAAAATGGTAATTAGAATAGCATAATCAATCTCACCAACCACCAATGATGTCATAAACACTAAAGAGCATAATGTAGATCTTATGATAATATATGCAGAATTCGGTGGATTTAAAAAAGAAAAAATAAGAACACAATCATCACACTTTCATGTTTTTCCCAAAAACTCAATAAGGAAATTACTTTGACAAAAAAATAACAGAATATAAAATATAGTACATTATCATTATAGTTTTGTTTTTCAAACATAAGATTAATTGGCCTAAAGACTCAAATTTAGTTCTACAATTGTCCTTCAACATTTTTAATATTAAAATCTTATAAATTTATATGGAGACAAATGAGGACTTAAGAATCCATTAAAACTAAATAAATATAAGTTGAAATGTATTAAACCTACAAAAAAGACATGCACTTAAACTTACTTATCCAAATAAATATAGATAGTTATTTTCAAATCTTAAAGTGGCAAATAATCAAAGGTAGCTCAATCGAGTAAATTAGTTAGTTATTTGTTTTCTGTAGCAAACTGAATGATTATTTGGCCTATTTTAATTTCTTGGTTAATCATTTAATTGGTATCATGTTTATTTTTGCAGACAACATAGAGAATGAGCATGAAATGTATTGCGACAGTAAAACTGCAATTAATAAAATCTATTAGAGATGAGTCATTTGCTTTTAGCAGCAAACTAATTGGTTGTTGGGTCTATTTTAACTGTTTGGCTAAATATTCAATACCAACAGCCATAAAATTTTACAACTAAAATTAACAAAACTATCATTAACGACAATATTGAGTTATATAATTTTATCAAACAATTAATTCGAGATATTAGATTTGAAACATTATATATAGAGATGTTGCAATACTTAATATTTAATAAATACAACATCGAATGAGAAATTATTTGAATTATTATTCTCATTATTATTATTATGATTGAAGGCAGAATAAAAAAAATATTTGCAGAATAAAAAAAATATTCGCAGCATAAAAAATATTATTTGATTTAAAGAGTAAATGAAAATGATTTAAGGACAAAATTGAACGACAAAAGCAAAATTAGTATTATTATCATTATGAATATAATAATAAAATTATTAAATTATTCTGAAGAATTAAAAAATCTGTAATAGAAGAACAAACAAGAAAATAATTATAAAAAACACAATATCTAAGATTATTATTATTATTATTACGCAAATAATGAAAACCATAAAACCATCTTGTAGAATAAAACAGAAAACCAAAAACCTTTAACAGATGAGAAAATAAAAACAACCAAAAGAAATGACGAACCAAAATAAATATTATTACCATTAAAAAAATCATTTCACTTGAAGAATAAAAAAAATAATCAAACAAAAAAGGATCAAAGGCAAAAAAGAAGAAATATCAATTTTAAAATGATTATCAACATAAATTAAAATTTAGAACTAAATTTAATAGAAATAAAACCCCAATAAAGAGAAAATGATAGAAATTAAATATCAAAACTAAGAGTATAGATACATAAACACAAACAAAAAATAGGGGTTGTCTTAGAATGACCGAAAAAATTAAAGGAATTGAAACTAAACAAAAAAAATTAAAAGAATAAATACCCCTAAATAATCAGATAGTGTCAATATGCTCAATGGAAAAGTCTAAAATACCCCCGAGACCAAGAGTTAAAATTTATAAACTGAAAGACAAAATAATATTACACTATTACAATCCACAATAATTTGTATCTACCGCTACAATACTTTCCCCACACGTTATAACTTCTTCTCCAATTCCAAAAACTTAACTAAAAAGTGTTAACACAATGTACGACTGAAGATAAAAATAAACAACTAGCTAAAAAAAGTACATTTTTTTGTGAAAAAAAATATTAATAAGAATACTAAGAATTACACTAGAAATGTATTTTTATTCAATGAGATTACAACAACTAATTTTATTGTCACATAATTAAATAAAATAATTTTGTTGAGCTTCTTATTGCGTGAAATCAAATATTTTAATTTGTTGTTTACCTCAGTTTTTTGACTTATATTTGATAATTGATATCTTATTAAAAAAATTAGCACACATTTAAAATTTTCTATGCTTTAACAATACTTATAAGAATTCTTTGGTATTGTTATTAACCTTGAAAATATGATTGTTTTAAAAACTCTTGTCCATCAAGAAAGATTTTTATTGCAAAGTAAAATCTAATATTTATGTTCAATAAAATAAATTAAGAAATATGTTGCCCAAAACCAAGTATTAAGTCAAGAAGCTGAGATAAATATGCAGATCAAGATCTTTGACCTCATATCGCGTGTAACTTTTCTAATTTTTAAATCTAATTACAGAACAATAATTATTTTTTGTTAATAAAGTAAATAAGCACAAAACATATTATTTTTCTGAAGCTTAGAATTAACTTTCTTGTTAATAGATCTATTGTTTATCTTAGTGAATACAATGTTTTTTCAGCTAAAATAATTATTTTGTTTGAAAAAACATTTTATGATTGATAAAGAAAGTTTAGAGAGAGAAAATGTTGTAAAGAAACTATAAGTTGAAATTATTATATTCAAGTACTATAAATGTTTATATATATTATCCTAAAAGTGTATTGATTTCATAATGGTACACGTGGCAAGTAATATGAATGGTGATTATAGATTCTTCAATAATAATTATTTGTACATAAAAAGAATATATATACTTAATTAAAATATTCATGGGTACCCAAATATTACAATTTAATTACCTCTCAATTTTGAAGACTTGATTGTTGTTTTAGTGACTGTTTGGAAGTGTAGTTGAGATTATTTTTAAATGTGATTTTTATTTAGAAATACATCAAAATAATATTTTATTTATTTATTAAAATTCACTTTTGACATCAGCACATGAAAATAATCTAAAAACACCAAAAAATCTAATTTAAAGTAAAAAAAAAAGCATTTTTTTAATGTTTTTAAAATAGAATGACAAACAATACTTTAGTCAAAGTTTGATGAGAAAAACCCCTTCAACCAGCCTCGTAGACGTCTTATTTTGTTCCAATTCGTATTAAGGTGTGTTTGGTATTACTTTTGCTTTTGTGGTTGAGGTTTTAAAAAAGCAGTTTCATGAAAAGCACTTTAGTTGCGGTTCAAAATAAGTTTTGAAGTATTTGGTTAAAAATGTGATTGAGTTTGAGGCTGAAAAAAAGCAGTTTCAAGAATAACCGCGAGACCCTAGAGAAAAAGAGAGAGATGATCGATAATTAAGCTGATTTTTATTGTTACCAAACGCCTGTGAACCTGCTTTTGGTTGAATCGGTGTTTCAACTGTAATACCAAACGGATTCTTAGACAAAACGGAGGACGTGCCCTTGACCCCGCTCTTCTTTTCACAAAGCTTCCAAGAAACCCCACCATTTATATTTATCTATATATATTTATCTATTATTACACTATAAGCTAAAACAAAATGCTCGGTCAGCCACTGTTCACGCACACTCATGTGCACTGTGGACTGGCCATTTCCTCCCCTGCTTTGCGCGCGTATGTGCTCTTTTTTTTTTTTGCACTGGCATGCTCTTTGTAATTTTTATGGTAGAAATGACAAAGGAATGGTTGTGGCCTAGCGGTTGTCCGCGCGCTGCCAGCATCGGTGCGAGCGAGTTCGAACCGCAGCAAAACTGATTTGGTTTTTTTTTTGTAAAAAAAAGGGGGGGCTTTTGTTAAAAAAAACGTGTTTTTTTTTTTAATAATTGGATGTTGTTTTTTTTTTTTTTTACAAAAAACAAGATTTTTTTTTAATAACTAAGGTGTCCAGGTCAGCTTACGCGCACCACGACTAATCTCCGGATCCACTTTTTTT
This sequence comes from Salix purpurea, assembly GCA_027405865.1. Lineage (NCBI taxonomy): Eukaryota > Viridiplantae > Streptophyta > Magnoliopsida > Malpighiales > Salicaceae > Salix > Salix purpurea. Next base: position 29,656,976 of record JAOWLH010000002.1, read on the forward strand.
GACATTTTTTTCCCTATTTTGTTTTGCCACTTATACATTTTTTTTCCTTAACCGAGGTGTCCGGGTCAGCTTACGCGCACCACGATTGTTTCTTCCCAAGTATATATTTTTTTCCCTGTTCTGAAATTTTAATTCACGTTGGTGATAATTTTAAAATTAATATTGCTCATTTTTTCTCTTTATTATTTTTTTTGTGCTTTCTGTTATTTTATCTACTTTTTGGATTATATAATTTTATTGTTTGCGCAAGAATAATGATTATTTTAATGATTATTTTTTTATGCTAAAATGTTTTCATTTTATTTTTATTTTTCAAGGCAATTGAATGATTTTAATTGTTTGGTCAGTAAAGTTGATAATAATTTTAATTGTTATAGTAATGAAAATGACAGTAACGTAGGGATAGATTTTCAATTTATGTTTTCATCTATTTGTGGATAGAAAATTAACTATTTATTTTTGTTATTTGATTATTGCAGGTCTTTTCACAATTTATATTTTATTTTTAAATGTGATTTAAATTGAATTATAAAATGAACTAATCTTAATACAATGATTTCAATAATTCAGATATCTGAATCTTCTTGTTTTTTTAATAATGATGATAATTTTATGTTGGTTATTTCGTTTAAACCTACTAAAAAAATAAATTTATATCAATTTAAAATTCATATATTTTATAGAAAACTTGCAATGCACAAGAAATATGCACAGATTTATTATTTTGACTAAATTTATATTATAAAAAAAAACAAAATTAATATTTTTTTGCGTTGAAAAAAATATGGTGCCGCCCGCGAGCACGGGGGCATTGGCTAGTATATATATAGATAGGAAAAGCCTCGCATCATCTCATAACCAAATTGAGCTCCCACCCCACCACCCACCCCACCAAGAGCAGAGACTGGAGAGGGAAAGTTGAAGAGGAGGAAATGTCTGACAGCCATAGCCCAAATCTTGCTTTTGAAAAAGAAAGGTTAGTTTACAGTTTGAATCTTCTTGGTTTGTTCTTCTTTTTTTGGGTTTAATTTCCATTTCCGTTTATTCATCTTCACTGACTATAATTTGTCTTCCAGTGATTTCTATTCTTGTTCAAGTTTCAATAACAAAACTTATTTTGTTCATGCTGTTGGAAGGTAAGTTGCTGAGCTGGATTAATGGAGGCAGAAGAGTTGATGCTGAGCTGGAAATGCAGTAGCATTAAAGGAAGAAAAAGAAGAAGCTGATGATTGATGTTATGTAATAGTTAGTTAGTTACATTTCTGTTAATTGTAACAAACTAAGAAGAGGAAAGTCAAACTGAATTCTGTTCAATAAGCTTGACTGTAACAGGCTGTCAAAGAACACACAAAACGTGTGTTCTCCCCAAGAGAGTATATAAGGGGACTTTTGTCAAACACAATGTAAGCACTACCAAGAATACAAAAGCAGAACACTTACTCTGCAAATCTTTTCTCTCCAGCACTCAAAGCTTTTCATCTCTCTCAAATATATCAACCTGCAATCAAACCACACAAAAAGCACAATCAACACATAAAAATCAACACATGCTCATTTTCAATAATAAATTTCAGCGATTTCAATTTTATTTTGCTGTGATGAGTCTGATGACAGCATCCTTATTATGCAGCATGAGGTTTCTGCCCTTCTCCTCAAAACGTTAAACGACCATATCAAAGCGAAATACCAATCAGTTCAAGCGTCTCCCATGGACGCACACCATCTTGCCATGTTCATTTTCCTGCTGGCTCTATTTACCTACGCCACAGCAATGGTGGTCGAGGTTATGCTCCGAGCTTCTGAATCAATTTACCATTCACATGTCGGCAACATCCGCCTTTTTGCCGGTGGCTTGGCTGCAATTTTGCTTCTGTCAGTTCTTGATCCGATTCTGGGCTGCATCATATCCGTGATGTGGGTCTGTTTATTTGTGAAAATAGCATATGAATCCTTCCAAGAGTTGTACAGAATTTTATGCCAAGTAATTGTTGAGGCACGCCACATCCTGAGCAGGCTAAGTGGGAGTGGGAGATATCTTGGAGAAGAGGAACCACATCAGCCGAAAGATGTTTTGTTTTAAATTAATTTACTTTTATGATGTTTTTAAATTGTTTTGATATGTTAATGTTAAATATTACTTTGATGCATTTTCAAGAAAAAAACATTTTGAATTTCACCTAATTTTGCTCATCTAAACGAGAGCTAGTTATCAAATTAGTCAAATAGGTGTTCTGCTCTTCTTGATTCAAAGTCTTGTAGTTCCAGACGTTAAAATGTGTTTGGTATGCTGGATAGAGATGGATTGGACATAACAATTTTTATGAAGTTTGTTTGGTGTATGTTTAGACAATATAAATATTATTTTTTATCTAAAAAGGATAGGACAAGTTCGCGCAATTGCATATACGTAACTTGGGATGACCTGGATCAATGTAAGAATACAAATAATTATCACAAAATTTTAAAACACGACTAGGGGGTTAACTAGGGGGCAAGACCAAAGTAATAAATTATTTTAACCATTGACACCGGTTGACATAAATAAAAAAGTGGTTATTATTATAGTCTTAAAACCCATTTCGATGGTTATTATTATATTTCTAAGATTAACAAAAGTGTCTACCTGAAACTAGGGTTGGGTAACGGGATGGGTTGACCCAATCAACATAAGAATATAAATTATTATTATTAAAGTTTAAAAACTTGAACTTCTTACTTATCTTTTATCTTCGGTCGACCAAGTCCCAAGTCAACCTGGTTTTTTGACCTTATAAGGTAAGATCACTTCTTTCTTTACTTCTTAAACCAGGGCCGATTTCGGACTCGGGTCGATCATATTATGTCTAGTGTTTGTCAAACACAAAATACAACAAATTATTTTAGAAAATATAAATAATTTAAACTAAGTAGAAAAATGTGTTTCTTTAATCTAAAATGCATTCCCTTATTAAATTATTTTTTTAATCAATAACATATTTTATCAAAATTATTGTTTTTTAAATGAAAAACCTTATCACGGTATAAAAGAAAAACTTTCAATAAAAAACCATATCTTGATATTTTGTATGCAATTGAAGAGAAAAAAGATTTGATTTATATGAGAAAATCATTTATAGTTGAATATAACTTCATTTTTATAGTAAATTTATGGTTCTAAATTTAACAAATTACTTATTAGTCTAATATATAATAATTAATGAAATAATTTATAATTTTATAAAGACAATGCTACAATAATATTTTTTTTAAAAGGGGCAAAATTTAATGGTATTTGAATTACCATAGGGACCATCACAAGCCATAAGGACAACTTTTGAGTTAGAATAAAGCTCTACATTTCTCAACCAAGTACGAAATGAATTTGAACGGATCATATCTTAGAATCCATTATAGCTCAATCTTGAGGTTCTCTTAGATATTACCATACAATAACATATCAATTAGACCTCCTTCACACCATAATGGTAAATTGCCTTAGTTTGTGTCCTTTATAGAACATTTATATTCTTTGTGATATCAATATTAAACACTATCAATTTACCATTTTTATATAACATACATTCATGCTTGTATATTGGACAAAACAATATTAAAAAATGTTATTCAAATATAATATCAACTTTTCTTCTTCTTTAGAAATTTGTGTGATTTTTCAAAAACATTACATGATATATTATGAAAAACTCTACATAATGCATTTTAAGATTGGTGCAATAAGAATTGTCAAAAGGTATTATAAATTTTGTATATGTAGTCAACTCATTTGTTGATTCACACTTGTCAATATTAGTTTTTAACATCTTGAAATAATTTTCTTTTCTTTTTAGAATGAGATCGAGAATCTTTATTAAGGATACGATGATAATACATAAAATCTGATTTCTCGTTCATCTTTTCTCTATAAAGAAAAGCTACAAGATTTCTAGATTTAATTAACTTATTAACTACCCATAAAAGGCTTGACTACCCGACATACTTATAAAAAAGCCAAAAACATAAAGCAAAAGTAAATCCATGGATTTCATTTTCCTTCCACGCCAATTACTTAACCACATCTCCATTGATTCTCGATTTTTGTTGAAGGTTTTGCTCAATATTCAGAGAGTTTGGCTTGCTTCAACATCTGAAAAATAAGCTGAAAATGAATAGGAACATACAAGAAAATTGTGTGGTTCATAAACCAGAAACGAAATTATTAAAGTGCGAGAATTACCCCAACATAAACAGCAAGTTTTTCCTTGAAAGTGGCATGTTCTGCTTTGAGTTTTTGAAGAGATGCCTTGCCACTATAATATTTACGGATAAATAATTTACTATATTTTTCTTCTTACACGAAACATTATCAATGATACTTTAAAAGTTATAAAGAATTATAAATTTTACCTTTCCATATCCCCATCATGAAAAAGTTTTCTGAGAGTGTTGGTTTCACCATTGATTTTTGATGCACCAATGCTACAAGAAATTTGTTATGCTTATGAAACACCATACAAAAACATGATTTTGTAAGAAATCGTCTAATGTAATTTTCCTTACCTAGCACTACTACCCTTAAGTTGATACATCATTCTCTCCATGACAGGATAATCAATTGGGCTTGTCTCCCTAAGAAAACAGAACAAAAAAGATATCATCATCACCATTTTTGTCAAGGAAAACCAAAAAATCAAAGAAACATGCACAATTTCAATTAATTAACATTATACTTACAAGGCCTTCTCAATAGAATCGATATATCTAGATGAATCCCTTAAAAACAAGGTAAAAACATTTTCAATGAAGTCAGGATCATCTTCATTTTCAAGAGTCTCAAGATAACTCACTTGTTCATGATCCAAAATTCCCTACAATAATTAACATGCAAATTCAAAACGTTAGTGTAATCTTTGTAAATTTATGGATTGAAGAATAAAAACATAAATAAAATTTTCCTTGGTGAAGAAAGACCTCATCAAATAATGATTGTCTCATTATGCTAAGCTGTTGGCGCAAGGAAGTGCTAGCCATTCTGAAAGCGAAGAAAAGAGCAAACTCAAAGTTACTTGAGTGGAGGCTCTATAGAAAGAAAAAGAGGTAGGAAGCTTAATTGTGTAGTGGAATGGAAAACTAATGGGACTGTATATAGGCCAAAATAAAGTTGGTGGTAATCACACCTATACCATAAATAGCTACCATGCGAATTAGCTAACATTGTTATTATCGAGGTATTCGTTGAGCAATTTATACACTATATTTAATAAAGATAAAAATATATCATAAAAAATAAAGAAAATGGTAATTAAAATAGTAGAATCAATCTCACCAACCTTGATGTCTTAAACACTAGAGCATAATGTAGATCTTATGGTAAAGTATGTAGAATTCAATGGATTTAAAAAAAATTAGAACACATTCATCACACTCTCATGTTTTCCCCAAAAACTTAATAAGGACAATATTTTGACAAAATATAAAATATATTACATTACCATTATATTTTTGTTTTTCTTCATAAACATACAGTTTGTTGGCCTAAAGACTCAAATGTAGTTCTACAATTGTCCTTAAACATTTGTAATATTAAAATCTTATAAAGTTATATGGAGACAAATGAGGACTTAAAAATCCATTAAAACTAGATAAATATAATTTGCAATGTATAAATCTACAAAAAAAGACACACACTTAAACTTACTTATCGAAATAAATCTACATAGTTATTTTCAAATTTAAAAGTGGCAAATAATCAATGGTGGCTCAATAGAGTAAATTAGTTTAAAGATAAATACAAACTTAAACTTACTAATTAAAATGAATCTAAAGAGATATCTTCCATCTAAGAGCATATTAAATTATCATAAATAATAATGCAATTAATTATAATAAAAACCATAAAGATATAAGCTATAGTTTATAAAATCTTTAGAACAGTACACACTTAAACTTACTAACCAAAATAAACTTGAACTCGTATTTTCAAATCTAAGAGCATCGTGAATAATCAGTAGTAGCTTAATTGGCTTATAACTAAACAATAATGAACCTAATTATATACTTTAACTTACTCATCATAACTAATATGAACACATATCTTTAAATCAAAACGCATTATAAATAATCAATACATTCTCAATCATACAAATTGGCTTATAGATAAACAATAATGAAACTAAGTATAATAATGTGGCATAAATAACATGCATGAGATTTTTTTTAGGAATGTAGTTGCTTTTTAACATACTATATTCATTAAAAACTATTTCAAATGTAGTAATACAACAATATTATATGAGTTACAAGGGATTAAATTAAAATAACACAAGGATAAAGATAAAATGAAATACATAACTTGGTCACAAATAAAATAATAAATTTTAGAAAATGTCAAATTGAAATAACACAATATTATAGTGACCAGCATAAAGTTTTAAAAAATTCAAGGACCATATTTCCCACACCAAAAATTATATAAAGATGAGTTATTTGTTTTTTGTGGTAAACTGACTAGTTGTTAGGTTTGCTTTAACTATTTGACTAAACTATTTGACTAAATATACAATAGGAAGATAATAAAATTGCAATTGATAAAATTCACTAAAGATGAGTTATTTGTTTTCTGTAAAAAATTGATTTATTGTTGAGCCTATTTTAACTGCTTGACTAATCATTCAATTGGTTGCAGGCAACGTAGAGAATGTGCATAAAATGTATTGTGACAGTAAAACTGCAATTGATAAAATCTATTAAAGATGAGTCATTTACTCAGCAACAAATTGATTGGTTATTGGGTTTGTTTTAACTGTATGGCTAATCATTCAATACTCACAACCACAAAATTTTACACTCAAATTAACAAAACTATCATTAAAGACAATATTGAGTCACATAATTTTCTCAAACCATTAATCTGAGATAGTAGATTTGAAATATTATATATAGAGATGTTGCAAAATATAATATTTAATAAATAAAACATCGAATGAGAAATTATTTGAATTATTATTCTCACTATTATTATTATGATTAAAGGCAAAACCAGAAGAAAAAAATACTAGCACCATACAAAAGTATTGTTTGATTTGAAGAATAAATGAAAATAATTAAAGGATAAAAATAAAATAAGTTTTATTATCATTATGAATATAATAATAAAATTATTAAATTGTTCCGAATAATAAAAAAAAACTGTAACAAAAGAGTGAGCAACAAAACAATTATAAAAAACACAATCAATAAGATTATTTTTATTATTGTGAAAACAATGAAAACCATAAAATTATCTTGAAGAATAAAACCAAAATCCAAAATAAATGACAAAACTCAAATAAATATTATTAGCATAAGAAAATAATTTGACTTGAAGAATAAATAAAAATAATAATCAAACAAAAAAAGGAACAAAGGGGAAAAAAAGAAATACCAATTTTAAAATGATTAACATAAATTAAAATTTTAGGACTAAATTGAACAAAAATAAAACTCCAACAAAAGAGAAAATGATAGAAATTACAAACTAAAACTAAGAGTATAAATACATAAATACGAACAAAAAATAAAAACTATTATTGCATAAACAATAAAAACTATAAAATTGTCTCGAAGAATAAAACAAAAATCCAAAAACTTTAATAAAAGAGCAAACAAAAAACAAGACAAAACTAAAATAAATATTATTAGAAAAAAAAACCATTTGATTTGAAGAAGAAATACAAATAATGGAAAAACAAAAAAAAAAAAAAGAACAAAGACAAAACGGAAGATATATCAATTTTAGAATGATTATTAACATAACTTAAAATTTTACAATGGAATTAAAAAAAATAAAACCCCAACAAAAGAAAAATGATAAAAATAAAAAATCAAAACTAAGAGTATAGTCACATAAAAATAAACAAAATATCGTAGAGGACCTAAAAAATTAACCAAAAATCAAAAGAATAAGAGATGAAATGAAAAATCACATATATAATCAATTTCAATTGAATGACAAAATTGAAATAAATTAAAATTTATATAGAAGAAATGAGTAAAAAACAAATCAAAAGTCGAAGTACTGAAAGGAAAAAAAACCATAAACACAAAGCAATGATATGCAGTTTCACTTACATTAGAGAGAAATGGGAAAAAAGAGATCAACCGACCATTAGCACATCTTTGACCACCATTCATTGACACACATACACCCATATTGAAGAGGTCACGATGGTGTATTTGGTGAGATAACAGATGGATATTTTTCACCATCAAATGACATCGCATGCGCTCTCTACATGGCGCGGGCCAGTCAAAAAAAATCTTTTTAAAGTTTGGATTATAAAATAAAAATTAATCTCCCTAAAGTTTAGACAAAGAATAAAAAATCCTCCACGTGAACGTTTGAGGTTCAATTGGAAGACCAATATGCCATAATCTTTAAAGTGATGATAGTTTTCCCTCCTATTAATTTATATGATTATAATTAACCCACCTATATGTATTTAATTTTCTCATCCTTATGTGGTTTTAGTTTTTTTCTTTGAGTTAATTTCACCATGATCTTAATTTCTAAGAAAAGTGTTCAAATTCATTTTGAAACTCCTCCACATTTATTTTCATGGTCTATATGCCATTGGTATGATTATAATTATTTAGTTGTTAGCTAATTTGCTTAACTATTGATTATATACTATGTTTTTTTATTCAAAGATTTTAGTTTAGATTCATTAATTGATTTTTTTTATATTTCTTTTATTTTTCTTCCTTTACATTCAATATATTTTGACAAAGATGCTGATTATGACTTACTTTATTTCATTAATTGATTTCTTGGAGCTTCTCTTAATGAAGAACAAATGTACAATAAATCAGATTTTGTTTATTATCTGTGTGTATAATAAAGATTTCTCACCTCATTCTAAAACTAACTGTTATATATAATATTAAGATCGGAACATATTAAAAATTAAAATTAAAAAATAAAATATTTTTAAAAAATTAGAAAATTTTTAATTTTTATATTATTTCCATGTATTAATGTCAAAAATATTTTTTTTTTTAAATATCATTTAAATGAAAAAAAAAAGTATTTTTAAAAACAAAAGATTTCTACCTTTTCTTTTTCCTTGCATTTGTGAGGCATAGAATCTGCATGTCACCCATTCAATTTCTATGCTCCATTCAAGGACCTGATCCAAAAGTGATTTATTTACGATTCAAAGGGTTAAAGTTACATTACAAGCCAAAACATCTGAGGGATATGACGACGTTAGATTTTTGTCAACTCAAGTGGGCTAACAATTTCGTCCCAAAAAATAATTCTATATAGAAGATCAGGTGCCTAATCGATACACTATCTTGTACTGGAAACCTGTCTGGCTTCAATATCCTGAAGTCTAAGAGTTACAGCTCTCTTGTGGGCGTCGAGCCCTTCAACTTCTGCCATGGTTGCCACGTACGGGCCAAGCTTTCTAAGACCTTCCTCTGTCAAACTCTGCACCGTCATGTATTTCTGGAAAGAGTCCAAGGATACCCCACCGTACATCCGTGCATATCCATATGTTGGAAGGACATGATTTGTCCCACTGGCATAATCCCCAACACTCTCTGGTGTCCACGGACCCAGGAACACAGAACCTGCGGTGAAAATTATTGTCCAAGGCTGTGTCATATATTTGATTTTTTTTTAAACAGATGGGGGCACTCACTTTGTTTTCAGAGGTAGAAATAGAGTATGGCATCAAAGGTGATAGTAACAATGTCAACAAAGATGGCAACAAAGATGGCGAGAAAACAATATAATGGAAATTGTTTGCCTTAGTTTGTGTCCTTTTTGAAGGGTTATAGAACATTTATATTCTTTGTGATAGTATCATTATTAAACACTATCAACTTACCATTTTTATGTAACATACATTCATGGTTCTATATTGGACAAAACAATATTAAAAAATGCTATTCAAAAATAATATCAACTTCTTCTTCTTTAGAAATTTGTGTGATTTTTCAAAAACATTACATAATGTATTTTGAAAACTCTACAAATTGCATTTTAAGATTGGTGCAATAAGAATTGCCAAAAGATATGCAGAATCAACTCATTTGTTGATTCACAAGCGTCAATATTACTTTTTTTAACATCTTGAAATAATTTCTTTTTCTTTTTAGAATGAGATCGAGAATCTTTGTTACGGTTACGATGATAACACATAAAATCTGATTCTAGAGTAGATGCAATAGAAAGATAGCATTGAAAGACCATACCTGCATTCTCAATAAAGCTCTCCCACTTTTCAGCTTCTTTTACATTAATGATCAGATGCTCAGGTGCATACAGGTTTGAAAAGGAGACAGCCTAAAATACCCAATAATCAAGTTATTAGAAAACAAAACATTTTTTTAGAAATTCCTAAAATGCCAAACAATCCATGAGAACATTTTTCGTGCTTGTACTTGGGCTTGTCAAAAACATTTTTCGTGCTTGTTATTAAACAGTAAGAACTTATCCAAGTGATTCCTATATAATTCTAGATCCCACTTTATGCAACTTTCATAGGATTGAAGCACCAAATACACAGGTATGAATTTTCAAACAGTGGACTAACCTCAACCATGTCACGAGCAAAGACAGTAAAACTGTGGCTCAGGGCTTTTGAAGCATATTCACCCCTCGGTAGGCTTTGACACTGCTTGCTTATTTCCTCTTCAATGGCTGTCATATCCACACCATCCCCAGCAACTACAAGAACAACCTGACTGTCAGGGCCATGTTCAGCCTGAAAAATTCAAAGAATTTAATAAAAACATCAGAAAAGATGATCTCTGGCACAAATGAAAGCCATAAACATATAATCCATGATACAAAATGACGGCTTTGAAAAAGGTCTTATAGGAAATTTTGATTTAATTTTTTACACTGATAATTGAAAAATGTGACCAGGTGAAAATTTTAGTATGCTGCCCTGATATGGAGCACAGATTCAACCTTCTACAAGGAGAACTAAATATACATCGTAAAAAAAAATTCATATTGCATAATGTAGTATACAACTAAGAGTACAAGACAATACATTCTGATATATCAGTTTATCCTGCTTTATATCGGGGGGGGGGAATATTTTGCTTTCCATACAAATCTATCACAAAGTAGATTTCATTAACGAGGGAGGATTGTATGCGGAGAAATGTGTTACCCACATAACATGAACATGAATACACACACACACATGGCTAAGCACCTGGGATAGTAAATCTGCAGCTATATGAACAGGACTGGCATATCTGTCAGCAATGACTAAAACTTCAGAGGGCCCAGCAGGCATGTCAATTGAAATCATTGCTTCACTGTTCTGTTATGTAAATAAAAGCTAAAACAATGAGTCAAATTGGAAAAAAGACCAGTATTTTCTGGCCAGACAGAGAAAGAGATAAAGTTACTTCGACTAATAGACTTCATTAACTTCTATTAATGAGAGTATCCATACTTGGAGAATCATTTTTGCAGCTGTCACATACTGATTTCCTGGTCCAAAAACCTTCTCAACCTACAAATTACAGCCCCAAAAAAGCTAGCTCATTACAACTAGTAAGGAATTATATCTCTAGAGTAACTAAAAAGCTTTTAAATATAGAAGCTTGCTATATCTTGTGTTATTACAAAACATGTTAAAAGTTGACCTTCTCATTTGAAAAATTATCAATAAAACTATCTTAGCAGATTTCTCAACAAGATTTTTAACACAAATTTGGGAGAATTACAGTGAGGTAAAGAGAGAAACCCAATATATGCAAGACCACCTAAAGAGCATACATTTCGCATTTGAGATGGAAAACAAAATAGCCTTTTTTGATTATCAATTCCATAGTAAACAACTTATTCTGGTTACAAACAGAAAATGCAAAACACAAGTATAAAGACCACAGAGGACCAGTAAAAGGATTATGTGCTCTTCTTATCAGCTTCAGCTACTAGCAATTGAGAAATAAGATGATGAGAAATTAATACCTTAGGGCACGATTCTGTTCCCCAGGCCATTGCAGATATGGCCTAGAAATCAAAAGTTCATAAGACCAGTAGGAACATGAAAACAATATAGATAATTGTGCCAAGTGCACAAGAGATATGATCACAAGTTTGTTTTCTAACCTGAGCTCCACCAGCTTTAAGGATGTGAGTGACACCAGCCTTCTTGGCACAATACAGTACCTCCTACAGAAGACCATCTCATTGAGTACACGCTTTGTAGGAGTATAACATGTCAAATGCAAAAGAAAAAAAAAATACATAAGTACCTTGCATATGCTTCCATCCTGAGCTGGGGGAGTGGCAAGGACAACAGTTCTACACCCAGCAATTTGTGCTGGCTGGTTTACAAAACAAACTAAACTGTCAATCAAACAAACCAAACCAGAATGTGGCAGTCATCATAAAAAATAGAACTTGAACCAGCCAAAATAATCGAAACACAATGCAATCAACTTACAATAGCAAGCATCAGGGCTGTGGATGGCAAAACTGCAGTCCCCCCTGGTACATAAAGACCTACAGAACCAATGCTCCGAGCCACACGTTTGCATCTAACACCCTAAAATATATTGAAATGTTCTAAGCTCTGTATCAACACAATATGCAGTAAAGAAAGAAGAAATTTCTAGTATTGACATACCTTCATGTTTTCAACACTTTTTTCAGCAGATTTTTGAGCAAGATGAAATGCATATATGTTGTTATATGCCACATCAAATGCTTCTTTAACAGTTGCTTCAAGCTGCAATACAGCAAAAGCCAAAAAAAGGTGTACTTGAAGTTACATTTGGACCAAATATAGCAAACCATACAAATCGCTGAATAAATAAAACAAGTGCCAGGAATTTCTTTTACTAAAAGATGTGTTTTTGGAATTCACCTCCGGATCAGGAAGCCCGGAAACACTCTCGACGATCTTGTCCAATTTGACTTTGTCAAATCTTGAAGTATAACTACAAAGAACATATAAACAATACCTCATTACTAAAAATAACTCAATGGTAAAACGATAAAGATAAAGCACTAATTAAAGTATCACTAACTCTTTAACAGCAGCATCACCTCTTTGACGAACATCATCAACAATAGGATTAACCTAAAAACCAACGAAAAAAACAATACTACCTATCAGTAATTAGCTTATCAGAACTTCAAAACAACAATCTTAAATTTAAAGAAAAAAAAAGGTACACCCTTTTCATAACAAAACAAAAGGGTCACTTACAATTCCAAAAATGGAAGAAAAATCAATACGAGGCCGAGCTTTCAAACTCTCGACCTCTGAATTGTTAAGTTCTGACAACCTATAAGACTTCATTGCACACATTACACTCATCAACTTAAACCCTTCAACAACAGAGAAGAAAAATAACCCATCAAATTAACAATAACAAGAAGAACAAAAAATACAAGCAAAATTGAAACTTTTTCAATGAAATACATACCCAATAAATTAGAAGAGGGGTTGTATCTGGGTTTTGGAGAAGCAAAGAAACCGAATTGTGGAGGCTTCGTTAAAGTGTTGTTCTTGTTAAGTAACAGAAGCTGGGAGCCCATTAATCACCTTCAATCAATCAGATTAATCAGGATAAAGGACATAATGAGAAATGAAAATTTTAGTATAAAGTTACAAACTTTATCAGAATGTAGAAATTTAGAGTATATAGTGAGAAATTAAATATGGGAACATTATAAGAGAAAAAATGGAGGAGATTGTTATAGAGTTACCTATTAGGTGAGAACGATGGTGGTGATAGATAATGAGGAGTTGTGGCGGCGGCGGCGCTGGTGGTGGTGATGGAGCTGGTATTTAGTTTAGTGGCGGAGGAAATAATTTTTATAATTATTGAAATTAAAATATAATATTTTTATATGTAAAGTTTGATATAATTAAATAGATCAATATATTCTATTATAATAAAAGTAACATCGAAATATTAACTTTTAAAATTATCATCATTATTATTGTCAAAACAATTAAATTATTAAACTAATCTGAGAAAAAAAAAACAAAAAAATTAACAAAAAAACAAGTAAGAAAAAAAACTAAAACTATAATTATTATTTTTAAAATTAATATTATTGTTGCGTTAATAACGAAAAAATAAAATTAAATCAAAGACTAAAAAAAATCTAAAAACATTAACAAAAGAGAAATAAAAAAATAAAGTAAATGATAAAACAAAAATAAAATTATTAGCTGAAAAAAAATCATTTGACTTGAAAATTAAAAAAATTGATCGCACTACGTTGCGGGTTGAACAAATATTTTTATATTTGTTGGGATTAAAGAAATTAATAGGATTTGCTGGTCAAAAATTAAAATATAATATCTATAATGCAAAATTGAATATAATAAAATATATCACCACATCCTATTATAAATATAGCAATATCAAAGCCTTAACATCTAAAATTATCATTGTTATTACTGTCAAAACAATAAAAATTATGAAATTATCCAGAGAGAAAAAAACTCAAAAACATTAAAAAAAGAGTAAGCAAGAAAAATAACTAAAATTATTATTATTATTATTATTATTATTATTATTATTATTATTATTATTATTATTATTATTATTGTGTTAATAATGAAAAAAAATAAAAATAAATGAAAGACTAAAAAAATCCTTAAAACTTCAACAAAAGATAAAAAAAAATTATCAGGTAAAACAAATTTATTTGACTTGAAAATAATAAAAAAAACCAATAAAAAAACTAAAAGAAAGAACAAAGGGAGGAAAAAAATATCACCTCAACAAATAAGAAAATAACAAAAATTAAAAATCAAAGCTAAGAGCACACTTATTCCAGAATTATAAAAAAAATAAAGGGGTTAAAATCAAAAATTAAAAGTATAAGGGCCCAAATAAAAATCAAATATATTATCAATTTTAATCAAAAGAGAAAAGTGAAAGAATTGAAACTTATGTACCGAATATATTAAGCTATTAAAACTCAATCCGGAAATTAAAAGAATGAGGACCAAAGTGAAACCTTAACATACAGAAAACATTGCAAGAAAGATGGCAACAATAAACAACACAAAACCCTGTTGAATATGATTATTACATAAAAAACTTGATTACTTTTAAAAAATAATTGATTGTTTTATTTTCAAATAATTTGTTTCTCTTTATAATTACTTAAATAAATCCATAATAATTGATCTAAGCAAGGTAGAAAACTTAAAAGTTTATATTAGAAAGGAAAAAACATTATAAGATTTCTTGATAAACTAATAAATTCAATAAAAATAAAAAATAAAAAAATTTAGGTAGTGTTCAGAATTATAATATTTTAAAAAAAAAATGTAAATCTATTAAAATATTTTTTGAATTTTTTAAAATCTATTTTTGATATTAACATATCAAAATAATCTAAAATTATAAACAAAAATCATTTGAACAAAAACAATTTTCAAATGAGCTTTTTTAACTAAAAACTAACACTCATAAATATTTTGAATCTCGACTAGTTATGATTATTACATAACAACCTTAATTTTAAAAAATAATTGTTTTGTTTTGTTTCTCTTTATAATTACTTAAATAAATCCATAATAATTTATCTAAGGAAGGTAGAAAACTTAAAAGTTTATATTAGATAAAATTGGACCAATAAAATCACTTGATGAAATATAAGTGGGAAGCAAAAGCTATTTACCTTTTCATCACCTTGGTGATCATTCTATGCAACTCAGACATTCTGGTAAACTTAGTTTAATAATACTTTCGCTCCATCAACATTTCAACAAAGTTATCTACATAGCCGAGTCATTCAAGATCCGCAGCTAGCTAACTAATTTGAACCATCTGAACAAGAGTTTTACAGATTGATGAATGGCATGGATAGCACTATACAAGAAAACAATGAAGGCAGGAAGAAAGTCTAAAAAAGACATCAGAATGCTTGATGCAACAGTACATCACCAAGCAGGAAAAAAAACAATGAGATAGAAAAAAGAATGAATAAACACTCCATATTACATGATAATGATCAGTGCAGTTCAAAACACTCAAACATCACTGAGTTATATATCCACTCCTGACGTATTTTGATTCAAGTTCATGGACTATCTGGAGTAGGAGTTATATCTCGGAAAACCTGCAGCCTGTTTTTCCTCTTTGTATTCACATCCTCTGCAGATTCGTAAGACAGTGAGCGTCGCGCTGTGGAATTCCTTGATGAAACTGCATTCATGGATGTAGCATAGCCATCTTGAAGATCAGCTGCTTCAAGTTTTTGACATATAGATCCTAGCTGGTTCTTTTGGTAAGAATTCTGATTAAATGTGTTGACATTTAGATTTTCATCACTGTATGCTTCTTCATAGTTCCAACTATGGAAACTCTGGCCAAGGTCTGTGCCCAGTTCTTCTTCTTCAACAATATCTGCCCAACTCTTGCGACGAGATTTGAGTGAGCTGTCCTTTCCAACATATTTATTTCCAACAGTTTCTGCTGATTGATCCCAGACAAAATCAGTGGTACATTTTAGACTTGTGTTACTGTCTTCTGTTGCAGATTTCCTTTGGCCGACATTTTCCTGAACATTTCCTTTCCAGCTTGTATGATTATCAGTTGAGTCTAATAGTTCTCCAGAGAGATTCCGGATTGCATTCTCTTTTTCTGCCTCAGATGTATCCTCTCCCCATCTTATTATCCTTCTCTGATCTCGTTTATCAAACCCCCAGCAAAATCTTCTTGGTTGTGTATATATGGGTGGAGATGCCAATGTCTTTTTGTGTTCTGAACTTGGTCCTGTTTCAGCAAAACTAAACCGATAATCCTTCATTTTGCTGGCAAAACCAAGCCTTTCACCTGGGCTTGAAAAACAAGGATCTCTCCTCCAGCTATTGTCAACTCCAGTTTGTGGAGAAGACTGTGGACCTCTCAGTCCAGGTGATATGCATTGAGAACTCCCATTATTGGATGCAAAGAAGCTTTTCTCATTCTCAGACTGATTCTGCCAATAAGATCTTCTATCATGTTCATCTGGCAGCACTCTATTGTCATTAAATACACCAGTGCACTTTCTTCTAGAGTCAACGAATCCCGAAACATCTCCATTCGGGGAGCTAGCAAACTCCTTCAAATTTCCGGTGGTAGGCGATCCCACAGATCTTTGGTGAGCTTTTTCATCTTGTTTGGTTTGTTTGACTATCAAATGTGACTCTAATTCAGTCAGGATTTGACAAGCACGCTCGAAAGATTTAGCATAGGAATCGTCCATTGGTTTACTTCCAGATGAAGCTTTTACATTTTGAAGCAGAGATTTTGCTTCTGGAATTCTGTTCATGTGCATCAAGCAGATAGCCAAGTTGCACTGCTTGTTCTGATCTGGCTCCAAAGATAGACCTTTCCTGAAAATCATATTTTATTTCATGAAGAAGATCGCCATTCTCATGTAATAGTTTATCTTCCAACGCAGAAAAATAGTTTACCTGTAATATTGTTCAGCCAAACCATAATCGCAATGCTGTAAGTATGCCCATGCCAAATTCCCTAATATCCTGCATCGGTTAAAATGAAATAACAACCAGAAGTATACGGTATAAATAGGAAAGAAGTAAAAAAAGTGGGATCACCTTGATCTTTCTTGCTCAACAGTTATTTGAATCTTCCTCCCTTGAGATCTTGCAGTCTTTTTCTTCTTGCCAGAAAAAGCAATACCCTCTTCTATGTTCTTCAGTTTGCGTTGAAGCATTTCAATCTCTTCTTCAATCCTTCCAGATCTCTGTAAAAAAAAAGAGAGAAATGTTGAGTTATACGCATCATGATCCAATATAATATACTGTGACAACAGCCTCAGTGAGCTAAATGGATGTGCTAACCAGATTCCTCAAAACAAACAGAAAATTATTTGTCCACACATTTTTCAATGCATGCTTCTAAGTCAACAATATTTCTTATGTCTCTTGGTGAACGTAGAAATTTTATCTTTACTATCTAAGAAAAACAGCTGAAGAAAATTTAAAATGTGGACGCCTTTGCATTCATTTAAAATCCTGGTGCAGAAGAAATTTCAGACCTTAACTAGATTCAAACTGGATGAGTTCCATTTTGTTTAAAACAACACCATTGAAACTTATGATTCCTTCAACGTTAGTGCAGAGAACTAGTAGACCTTACAAAGACGCTTTGCCAAGAAGACAACTCATGAATGATCCAAGATGGTTCTTACATAGATTTTCCTCATGAAATGTCAATATGCTAATGGACAAATCACATTACCAAATCATCAGAGTCAATTATTGCCAAATTACTACAGTTTGCAAAGATAGAAAAAGTAGCATTTCACCTTGTAGAGTTCAACTAGCACGTTGTCAATAGATTCCTGAGAATCATAGGGACAGAGATGACGAAAGGATTTGATCGCCTCAATTGCCTCATCAGCTCGATCCAATTGCTTCATCACCACTGCCATGTCTTTCAAGGCACTATCAACTCGATCCCCAGCATTGATAGCAGCCCAGAATAGGGAAACAGCCTTGCTTGGATCCTTATCTATTAACTGTAATTAAAGACTCAAATATCAAAATCACACACAAACACCATTGAAACTAATCAACCCTATCTTCATTCCCAAGGAAACTAACAAATAATCTAACAGACACTCATAGTGACTAATTGTATTACGCTTTACTACTTTAGTGCCTTAATTCCCCTTATCAAGTGACAATGTCTAATGCATGACTCTATTTGTTTCAATTCCCTTTTCCTTTTCACATTTTTTACCATGAGAAATCGAGTGATTTATCATTCTAACCTGTATTATCCAAACCCAGAAATTCACAAGACAAAGATCAATAACATTTAGCTTTCATGAATCAGAAATTTCAAAAGAAATTCTCTAAAAAAAAGAGATTAAAATGAACTTATGGGATAATTTGGCATTTAATTTTATTGATTAACAAAAAACAGACATATTTTAATCTCCTCTCTCAATTTTAACCAAACAGATAATTAGTAGGTAAACATAGAATAAAAAAAACATAAAACACAAAGAAGAACCCACAAAAATTCTTGAACCTTAAGTTACACATGTAATACTCTTTAAGGACCCAGTTATTTTCCAACTAAAACAACATATGAGACAAGGGCTGAAGCTAAACTCAAAACCTGCCAGAACTAAAACTTCTTCAAAAAACCATCAATCCAAACAACAAAAGAGACCTTAAAAGTTATTACCTGAACATGTTTGGCTCTGACATAGGGAGAATCACCGGAAGGAACTTTATGAATAACATGAAAAATATCACGTTTACAACTAGGAGAAGACACCCTTTCTTTCCTCTCTGACATTGGCATCTTGGCAACCGCCGGAGAATGTTGAGACCTCCATGAAGCCGGAGGCGTCCAGAATCCCCTTGCCGGAGAGTTTTTGTCGTTGTTGTTGTTATTAGACCACATTTTCAAGAGAGAGTACTAATCTTTAAGACCCTGAATTTTTCTTGGCTTTTTCAAGAAAGTCATGTAAGAAAAGAACTCAAAGAATGGGGTTTTTCGTGAAGGGAATAATAGGAGGTTCGTTTTTGTTTGGTTAGAGGAAAAGTGAAGGAAAAAATTTATTGAGAGAGAAGAGAGATCATAGAGAGGTGTGATGATTGAGAGAAGCAAAAGCGAAGGTGAAAATGTGAAAAAAGAAAAGACTAGCCGTTTTATAATAACTAGCCGTTGAATTCACTCGTGTGGCGTTATGCACGTGTTTGTGTAATTTTATTTTATTTTTCTAAAATCACTCTTATTTATTTATTTAGTTACACTTTCTTTTTACAGATCCTGGATTTTTTTACGCTAAGAAAAAAAAAAAAGCATGCATTTGCTTGAAAATAATATTTTAGGGTCTAACCCAAATTAGGACTCAAAATTTTTGGAAATCAACTACAATTCTGTAATTTCTGTTTTAGATTGAGCAAAATAAATCAAGATGAACTCTTTAAATCATCTAATTTTAGCTAGATTGATATCAAAAACCAATTCAACTTAAAAAAAACATGAATCAAGCTCGGGGTGGTGAATTCTCTAAAATTAATCCTCCAGACAGGATCTAGTTTAATAACTATTCTGAAAATCCCTATGATTTATCCATTTTATTTATTTATTTATTTATAAATAATCCAAAAAGATATGATTATGAATATGAATCTAATTACGCAAATAATTTATAATTCTTAAAATATAGACTATCAAAATAGACTTGTATTAATTAGGCAGGAAATCTCTAAAACCATTTCATAAATGGCATGGGGGTCTTTGAATGAGAACATGCAATCCCTTCATTTCCCTGCCAAAATATTTGGCCCAGCAGCAAGAAAAAATGCATCCTTTCTGAGCCTTCACTTGCCTAAATCTGTTAGGTACCTTCTCCTTCCTAGAAATCATGTAATATATCAGTACAGGGCTGTACTCATTAGCTAATCTCTTTGTCAGGGTGTGGTTTAGAAACGCAAAGTATTAGTTGCTTGTCGAAGAGGGTACTGATCTATCATCGCAGTTCCACTCCCATATAACTTTGCAATGCTGAGAGGAATTTTCTTGTGTTGGAAGATCATCGTCATCAAGATGGCTCTCCTGTTTAAAGACAGCAATTTGTGACGCGAAGCCTGGTTCCACATCACCAGAACCGCCAACCCCGCTGAACTCCACGCTGTAATGGTGCCTCTCGGCTAGCTTTGATGCCCAGTGGTTGAACTGCTCTCTTGTCCACTCAAACTTGTGGTCATGGTTGCGAAATTTACATGACTGTGACAGGCTTTTCTCGTCTGGATCTTCTTCTTGAGTTGTGGGACTGGATCTTTGTAGAATCACATTGTATTCGTAATTTGGGGTGGAAACTATAAGAACCTTCGGTCGAAAATAACTCAATGCAATGTCACCAAAAAGACAGGCCTGTTCCTCCTCCATATGCTCAATTACCTATAATAAGCTCAAAGACATCAGGTGAAAACAAGAAAATCAGAGGTTGTAGACTGGCACGATAATATAGCTAAAACATGTCAATGACCCCAAAAATTCTGGGAATCCAAAACATAGCACAGTCAAAGGCACGTGAATTCCCCTTCTAAAAATGCTCAAAATTATGTAATATGCAAAACATCAAAGGCCAAGCTAAACATAATTGTTGATAGATACTGCCACCATTGTATGATATCCCAGCCAAAGAGAAAATCAAACTAGCATGCTAACCCAAGAGCTCCAACCTAGCAAGAAATGTACCACAGGAGGATGGTAAATACCTCTAAGCAAGTGCCAATATCAAATCCACACAATCGAGGATCAAACTCTGTGATGGAACCATGATAAAGAATAGCGGATTTGATACCTGCATCTGACTTTGCGCTCAGTTTGGTATGCAGTATCTGCATAATTAACATAGCCAAGACATGTGACTAATTCCAGGGTGTAGTTAACAAACAAAGAAAGGGCATAGATCATAATGGAGAAACACTGCTCAGTGATAATTCAGACCTTTGCAGCACGGCTAAGACTCTTCTGTGATAAATCAGCACCAACCATCTTTTCTAGTGAAGTTGGGTAATCTAACAAAGAATCCAATAAGCTTCCAGAGCCACATCCGAAGTCAACCTGAAAATAAAAGGTTGGGGACAAAGAAGATGATAATGGTGAGTGATAAAAATTGCTTTGAGAGTAGAGGGCTGTTGTTAACTGTTAAATAACAGCAGAAATACAAAAACTGTGTACCAAAGTTGTAGCACTGGATTTTTTAATATGCTGCACAGCATATTCCACCCGTTGCTTTGAGAGTGGGGGGCTGAAAAGAGCCTGCTCCATTCTTTCTTCTGATGGTTCTGTCACTCGCAACAGGGTTACATGGTATTCCAAGCTGCAAATTTCTGCCAAAACAGGAACACAGAAGGTCGTTTCAAAATAAGTTAGATGTCAGATCCTGTTGTTAAACTAAATTTATGTCATAAACTAAGATTTTTCATTTTTAGTGAGTCAGTTCTGTTTCTAAGAATTATGGGAGAAACAAATCATGCCTGTTGTTCCCCTTCATATCATATATAGTTGTCATTATATTAAGAAATAATTAACAACAAAAGATCAATTCATCTCAAGAATTAATAAAAAGCAACAATCTCAATCTCCAAAACCAAAGATAAATAAATAAATTGATAAGATATGCTTCCTTATTTGGAAATCCAAAGTTTTAGGAAAGTAAATCAGTTTAGTCACCCCTGTCTTGATTCAGTACATTAACTTAGTTAAGCTATGTTTTGATCCAAGTTGAAAATAGAGACCGATAATTCAAAACCCAGGTTGAGAAAATCATATCAATCAGATGTCAAGAAGCACGGTTCAAGTCTTTATGCATCCACATAAAAAAGAAATGATAATTGTGTGAGTTAATTACCTGAGGATAACAATGAAACAATCCTTGCAGGATCATCAACTGCAGCTAAAATGAACTCATGAGGGGGTAAATTCATGTTGAAATGGGCACACTGGCCAACCGACATTTGTGTCACAACTCCTTCAAGAGTGGAAACCACTGTTCCATTCCCTATCTCAAACTCAAATTCATCTTTACTTTCAATAAGCTCTTTTGTATGTCCACCTTCTGTCACCAAGGACACAGAATAACTTATACACAACAAAGATCCACTGGAGGGACAGACACCAGAATATGAACCTTCAATGTTTGGTAAGCAAACATCTTGTCCTGACAAAGTATATTCCATATTAGTACTTTTTGATTCAGGTAATTTGGATCCTTGATTCCCACACTGCTGAACATTATGAAGAGATTGGCATAAAGCAAACTCTTTAAGAAAGTTTTCAGAAGTTAGTCTAATGTCGAGGGCATCAGCAGAGCAATTTAGCTTCTCCAAAGGCATGCCAAGGTCCTTAAAATATGCATTTAACCATGAGAGAACTTGCAGAGAAGCACTCTGGATAGCATCACTTTGCTTCTTATAAATCTCCTTAGGGGAACACTCTATGATCAAATCCTGACCCTTAGAAAATACTTTTACTTCACACCTAAAGCTGCTTTCCAGTCCAACTGATTCTCCATCACCAGCATTTAAACTTCCTCCATTAGTGTATTCAGTTGCTAGTTCAGCTGCCTCAGTAACCTTCAACTTCTTCTGTGATCTTGGTAACTTACATGATGCCTTTAAGGGAATGCTTGTAGGGGAGAAGATAGGTTCAGATAGCTGGTGCTGACGGCAGAATGTGCATAGGATTTCCCTTGGGTAGGAACCCCTCCAATTTGCTTTTGTAGTGAATACTGAGGGCAACTCTGCAGTAAGTATTGCTTCTCTAGACAACTTGTAATTTCCATTAGGTATCTTGCTTATAAGCATCCTGAATAAGCCAATCTAAATTGATTAAATAATGAATGGTTGAAGGCATTTATTGCCACAACAATTAATATGGAGCAATAAAATGGTCTAAATTCTAAGTAATAGACCATACAACAGTTGATTAATTAAAAAGAAGAAATCTTGGTATTCATCTTCACATTAGAAATTATGGGGAAAAAAATATCCAGCAAAAATATTATGTGAGAATGAAAAAAAAAATTGGTATTCAACTTCATGTAAGAAGCAAAAAAAAAGAACATGGATGTATTATATCAACCAAATTACATGCAATTGAAAATGCAACAATAAAATGGCATATGAGAATGAATAACTCAGAGCTTTATTTCAACAATGAAAAACCTTAACCTTTGGTGACATTATTTAGCATGAATTAAGCATTGTACTACAGAAGCACGTCAAACTTGCATCAAAACTTAGGTTTGAGCAACATTGCAGAGAGAAGATAGAAAAGACTAATGATGGTAAAATAAGAGATTCATGGAAAAGAATTCAAAAAGAGACCTGTAATATGATTGGAGGGACACATCTTCATGGAAAAGTTCTTTAGACCTCCATGTGTATCCAACAGATGCCATAATTGCATTACCATATATTTCTTGACCACAGAAGTAGCTTGCCCTTGCATTCAAAAGTCCTTTCACGTGAAAATCTTTCACATTTGCATGGTCTGACAATAGTTCCATCACAAGTGACTCAGAAGCAGCAAAATACAATCTTGTCTCAGAAGAAGCTTTACCAATTGTCCTGTTGGAAAAAAGTATGTGGTGGTTCCAAAAAAACAGTCATTCTTCTCCAGTTTGATAGGAAAAAAAGGTTTTATTTGAGAAAACAGAACATAATGCTACAAAAAGAAGAGTAAGACACCTTCCAAACAAGAAAACAACAACACATCATGTCATATCTGTAAGGAATGACGAACCCAATTTAGGTGAAAAAATACATCATCTCAGGCTTTCTGTTCTATAACAAATTCCACCTACCTTGAGAGCAGAACCTTGCTGGCATCTGTTACACCAAGTTTTTGTGCAATAACATCCAGGTAATATCCAGAAGAAGAAATATCAAGAGTCACTGACTGAATAGTCTCATCCAATGAAGCTGGGATTTGTATTGCTTTAACTAATATGCTTTCTGTGGAACATTGCTGGATATCTGATGACTCTATGATCTCAGTGGGATATGGATTTTGCTTCTGAATTGAAAGCTGCCCCTTTGATGTTACAACAAACCCTGATAATCTTGGTATAGCCCTCATAATTAATGACAAAGCCAAAAAGGGTTTTGATTCCACCTCAGTGTTGAGTAATTTACACAGATTACTTGTCTTTGGATCACAGGCAGCAATGACAGAAGCAGGTATCAGACCACAAAGACCACCTTTTCTCTGCAAAGCTGCTCTAAGGTGCCCACTCATCGGATGAAAAGATGAAAGGAACTAACAAAGACACAAAAATAAAGGAGGGCAGGTTAGAGAATGTCATTATGCACAAACCAAGTCAATGATACTTGCATATATATGACTGGAAAAAACCAAGTGACCTGCAAGTATTACATGGAGAACACAAACTGTTATACAATTCAGTTCTCTAAGAACTACCAACCTCGTCTGTAAATAGATATTTGATTCGAGCAATCAAAGCATCACAAGGATCCTTTTCAGATGGATTTTCATCTGTGGGATTGTTGCCTAGCTGCAGGATAAATAGTAAATAAACAGTCAAGTAATAAAACTACATTGCCAAAAAAAAGAAGGCAAGGACATGATGAACTACACTTTAGCAGAAGAAAAGCTGAAAACCGCATGATAAATTAATCTCAAGGAAAACATGATGAATAAAGAGCAAATGTGTAAAAATACAATTGCTTCTCTATAAGCAACTGTATTGTCCAAAGAACAACTTAATCTCCTCACATAGTCAAACAGAATAAGTATCTACATTCAGGCAGGCGACATAACCATCAAAACTTTACAATTAACAAATAATCAATTCCACATCCATCTGGATTTGTTGCACGTAATTAACAACATTGTTAAACTGAAAAAATTAGAATATTCAATCACTGAGGAAGAAAAAGAATGTATGTCATTCATTGTGAGGCTACATACTAATCCACGGCTGGCAAGTTCAATGAAATTGGAAAAAATGCTGGCAAAAATTTTAAGAAGGAAGCTGAGGCGTACCATTTTTAAAGCCAAATCAGCAGCAGACTGCTCGGCATCCTTCTTTTTTTTGCATATATCAGAAACAACAGTAAATTCTGGAAGTTCTAACCGGCATCGAAATAGAGAGGGGCCTTTCTGAGGAATTGCCAATCCTGGGCATCCATTTTGAGCTGACTCCTTTACCTCCTCGACCTTATAGCATGCCTTGTTACCAAACTTTTGGTGTATGATAGCCTTAGGTGTAATAACAGTCTTCTTCACTCCAATTTCCATGTGCAACCTGCAAAAGTTCTAATAAAAGTCACAACCACGCATATACCTGCTAATAATGAAACCAAATTCAACTACATAAAATAAAAGTTTATCATGAAATGCACAGTGCTAGAAGCCAATTTGCTCTGTCTTTATTCAGCCACCAAACAGACACGAACATAAAAATAAATAAATAAAAGACACAAACTTTAGGATAAAGAGCGTAATTAAGCAATTTCTTAAGAAAAATCAATTTGCTTCATTCCATTTTCCGTAAACAACCCACAAAGGATCTAATAAACGTTCCAAGCACACATATTATTAAAAATTTACAAGTGAAAAATAAAAAAGAATCAAACTTTTATCATAAGACGCAAACTATGAAAAGTCCCAATTTGCTACTTTTCTTTTCTCAGCAACCAGCAGGTGGTATATAATAAGGAAACCAACTTTTATCAAAATGTGAAGAAAAAAAAGACAACAATTAAGCCACTGGAATAGTAAAACACCTGTTTCTGAGTTTTCTCAGTGACCAAACAGCCCCATACATAAAAATACACGAACTTTATGCAATCAATGAAAAACAAAGCGAAGAATTAAGCTGTAATTGAAACAAAAAGCATAGAAGCACAAAAATATAAATGACCCAGAATTCAGAATTCTCCAAGGCACAAACTTTACCATCTCCCACACTCAAAAGCCACCCTATATGCGTATGTATACAAGTATTTGTACTGTATGATTGAGTATGTACAGATACTGCACAACACGCACGCATAGAGACATTCAAAAACAATAATACAAGAAAATCAGGGAGGCAAAGAGAGAGAGAGAGGGTTGTACCAGTGAAAAGGAGCAATGTATGCAAATGGGGTTGTGGGTTTGTTTGGCTTCTTGGGTTCTTTCTTTGCTAAGATGAGAGTGCTTTTGCCTTACGGGTTCTCTGGGGTTCTATAGGGAGAGGGGGGGAGGGAAAGATATGTAGTGTTTGTAGTGACTTTCGAAAATGAATGTTTGGTTTTTCGGTACATGTTTTTGAAAACAAATCAATTTTTTTTTCAAAGTCATGAGTAACTTCTTATGAAAGGAATTGCCAGGAAATTGCTGAGGTTTTCTTCTTGTAACTTGCTGGGTGGGTTACTGGGGTGGGATGAAAAAGTGGTTTCCGAGATAAATTTTGTTTTCTTTCGGATATATAGGTATTATCAGACTTGTTAATTCTGTTATGTTCCGGCCAGAATAGCGGGAATATTTCGTGCTATTAAAAAAATTGAGATGAATCAGCGTCGTTTTCGTCTTGGTTTTAATTCCAGCCCATTTATGAACAGTACAACCCCGAAACGGCATGCCGAAACGCTCTGAAACCGAAACATTCCGTTTCAATAGAAAAATCAGAACGATATTGACAACTTTTGGTATTACTGAAGCCTCGCTCTAGTTGGCTTGATAAATTTTGGGTCAGATTAAATTCATTTAATTTGATTAAGATTTTAGTAATTTAGTTAACCTTAATTAAAAAAAATGGATTCAAATATAAGAAAAGAAAAGAAAAGGGATTGTAATTTTTGGTGCCTTACTGATGCTTGTGACTTGCTCCATGAGAAAGAAAGGGAGAGAAAGAAAACAGTGAAAGGGAAATGGAAAAACTTAGACGTGTCTAACCGGATAATGGTAAACAAATTGTTGAGTTTCCTAAAGTATTTTTTATTTAAAAATATATTAAAATAATTTTGTTTTTATGTTTTTAAAATTATTTTTTATATTAACAAATAAAAATGATCTAAAAAATTAAAAATAAAATAATTAAAAATAAAAACTAAAAAATTTCTCAAAAATATTTTTAAAACGCAGCATTTAACATGGTCTAAAGCATATGAAATAGATTTTATTATTATTATTTATATATTTAAAGTAAGATAAATAGGCTTAAGGTATGATATCAGATGAATAAGATCATCAAGTAAGGTATTTGTGAAACACAATCAATACTCAAGCTGAAATTTAAGCTTTTTTAAAAAAAAAGTAAACGAACATGGAATCAAATAGATGGAGATTGGAGAATTTTTAAATGGAAATTTGATGGAAAATGAAAGTGCCAACTCTCATATATCATAGTGCATGTTTAGTAATGAGGTGCTAGATATTTTAGCAAAACTGTTTTTTAATTAAAATTATATTATTCTATATTTAACATTAAAATAATCAAAAAATATTTTAAAAAAAATATTTTAGAACTAAAAACAAACATGCCCATGATCTTCTCTTATCCCAAAGTTTAAGTCAACACACAATCCAAGATTTGCCTCTTGAGTTCATCTCGGGGATAAAAACCTAGGCTAACACTTTTCTAGGTTTTGATTGTAAGCATGCTAGAATAACATATAATAAGGTAGCTCATTATTAGAAAAGCTAAAGTAGATTGCGGTTTTCAATAGTAATGCAAAATAAAAATAATTGTTTCTCTAGATTTAGATTATTGTGAATTATAATAGTAAAATTATTATCTTATCTCTTAGTGCACAATGATTTTAGTCTTGGGTCTAGAGGTATTTTTGATTTTTTCCATATCTGTACACAGTAACATAATCATAATACTCTTATATAAGATAAAAATACACAGTTACCGTCGGGGGTATTAAAGTTATTGCACTTTTTTTAAATCTATAAATACAAATATACCCCCATATAAGACAAAACAGAACAATACATGTCAAGATTAGTAAGGTCATTGCACAATGTTTTTTAAATGAACAAATATGTATATACCCCCATATAAGATAAAATCTAAGAGTTGGTCGTAGGGGTGTGGTGGTAATTTACCATTTTTATTATTATATTTTTCATCGCGGTACTGTTTGGGCGTCATCAAACACGCCATCCATTTTCGCGCTCATGCCGATTTTAGACAACGCGCGCAGTGTTTTCCGAGATGTAAAAATGCCCAATCGGCATCTAAAATGATTCTCCTCCGTGTTCTCTTCCTCCTGGTACGGCGTATGGCTTTCCAAGGTGGTTAGAGGCATGACAGTGGTCGGTTGAAATCCCTCCCTTTTCTCTCTCCTACGTGGAAAAGAACACGTCAGACCCCGTTGTTTATTAGGTGTTCATTGTAGTCTCTGATCTTTTGAATGTTTTGTATAATCCTTATTTCTGTTATAGAAGTCTTGATGTCTTTCAATGTTGTCCTTCAATTGAAATTGATTATATATTGTAGTTTCATTTTGGTCCTCAATCTTTTAATTTTTGGATTGGTTTTAAATCCTTAATATTTTCAGTATCAAAGTTTTGATTTGTTTCACTTTTATCCTTCAATTCAAATTGATTATATATTTTAGTTTTATTTCGATCCTCAAACTTTTAATTTCCAGTTTTGTTTTTAATCCTTTAATTTTTTCGGTATCAAAGTTTAGATTGTTTCAATTTTGTCCTTTAAATGATATTTATTATATATGTGTTTTTCATTTCAGCCCTTATACTTTTAATCTTTAATTTAATTTTAATTCCTTTGTTTTTTTTATATATATTTTTGAAATGGTTCCTATTTTTGTCCATGTTTATATGTACATGCTCTTAGTTTTTGTTTTATCATTTTATCATTTCCTCTCTTATTGAGATTGTTTTTTTTTATTTAATGTTTAAATTTTAATTTGTGTTAGTGATCATTTGAAAATTGATATTTATTATTTTTTCTCTTTTTTTCATTTATTTATTCTTCAAGTCAAATAATTTTTTAAAATCTAATAATATTTATTTTTGTTTTGTCATTTATTTTGTTTTTTAATTGTTTTTTTGTTAATATTTTCAGGTGTTAAAATTTCTAATTACTATAGATAAGACATTCAAAATAATGATAATGATTATTTGTAAGTTTTTTTTCTTATAAATATGTGAGGCTGATTATATATTTTGATATTTATTTAATATTAACGCCTTAATATATATATAAATGACCTAGTTTTTTTAAAATAATAATAATTTAATATTAGTGTTCTAAAATATTTTTAACAATATGAGTAATATATATTATAAAATAAAAAATAATAATTTCTTTTTCTAACAATAATTATGATGTCATCAATAGTATGACCAATAATAATTAGAATATTAATTATTGATAATAATATTTATAATGATAACTATAATAATTGTGACAATGTATCAATTATGATAAAAACAATGACAATAATAATTGAAATAATTCAATAGTTGATGTTATTTTTCTTAAATGTTGACTTTTGCAGCTTTTTTATGTATGATATTTCATATCTAATATCACATAAATAAAAAATATACGAAGTCACACATAGACAAAACTAGTGAAAAAATTGGGGCAAATTATCTACAATAAAAAAAATATACGAGCCAATTGCCCACCACTTTGTCGTAGCCATAAACAAATTTTTTAACATGCAAATTTTTTTATTGATCTTAGATTTTTTTTTAATGCTATATATCTAAGCGAGATAATCAGCCTACAAAACTTATTTGCAACGATAGTATTACCACTGATAATTAGAATATTATTTATTTGCAATAAAATTCATAATAGCAGTGATAATAATTAGGATAATTTAGCAATCATAACAGCAACAATAAGAATAATAATTAAAATAATTCATTGATCAATGTTATTTTTGTGATAAATTAACTTTTTTAGCTTTTTTATGTAAGATATTTCAGATCTCATATCACGTAAAAAAAATATATGAAGCCACACTTAGACAAGATAGGTAGAAAAATTGTGTCAAATTATCTACAATAATAAAAAAAAATTGTCTTGCGTTTCGCCGCAACCAGCACCAAAGTTTTTCACATGTAACGAAATTGTTAATGGTTCTATTTTTTTTTATAATGTTATACATCTGAGCTAAATAATCAACTTAAAAAATTTAAGATTATGTAGTTTTTATATGTATTTGTTTTGCTATAGATAAGACATTTTGAATAATGATAATAATTATTTTTAGGACTTTTTCTTTGAAAAATATGTGAGACTAATTATATATTGTGATTTTTTTATATTAACGTCTTAAAATATATTTTAAAGAATAAATTAATATTTCCTTATAAATCTCACATTAATTTAATCTCAATGTTCTAAAATACTTTTAATATAATAATATGAAGAAAAAAATTGAAAAAGTAATCTTTAATAAATTTTAGCAGTTACATTTTTGCTATCTGTCAAATAAATTATTCGTCAAATAGTTAAAACATGCATGACAAACGATAAGTATGTTGCAGCCAACAAATAACTCATATTTAGTCAATTTGATCAATTGCAGTTTGCTATCTACCAATTAATTTTTTACTATAATAGTTAAAACAAAATCATGAATCAAATTGTTTGCTGCATAAAACAAATTACTCATCTGTGCTGAAATTCATTAATTGTAATCTTATTATTTGCTAATAAAATAATTCATCAAAAAAATAAAATATATACAACAATAAATCAGTGTGTTACATGAAGCACATGACTCATTTTCAATGAATTTTATCAATTCCAATTGTACAATTTACCGATTAAATAATTATCAAAATAATTTTAACAATAACAACATTCAATCACTTTTAGGCGGAAAAAAAACTAATTTCTAACAGCTTTTAATGAGTACAATTTTACTAATTAAATATTAAGATAACCAATTACAACATACACAAAATCAATCAGTTTTCTATATAGAAAAATTTCAGTGTAGTGCGCGGGCAAGTAACCTTGTGTTTTAGCTATATAGACTAGCAAATTCTCCACAATTTACTACAAGTTGCACTATTTTTTTTCTAATTAGGATTTGTTGAGGTATATGATAAAAAAAATATCAATTACTTAATTATGCAAAGAAAAAACTTGAGGACCAAAATAAAAATTTGTTAAAAAGACACTATTATATTTAAAATTAATAATGAGAGGGTGAACAGTAGGAGAATCTATAGTAAAAAAAAATCATATAATTTATTTTATAGACAATTTGCTACATTTTATTTATTTATTTTCTCGATCATATGATAATAGAAATAGATAAACACATTCAATTGACTAAATGAAATAAAAATATGATGCATGACTACACATATTAGAAAATTATCTTAAAATATATATTTTTTATTTTAAAAAATATAGTCCATCCATACAAATGATAAAAAGAAAAAAAATACAAATGAATTACAAAAATCTTTTTTTTTTTAAAATTAAATGCATAACCAAACAATCAACATCATTCAAAATAGGCTCTCTAGACAAAATAAAAAAGAGGGGGGTATTAATCTAAATATAATTTTCTTATATATATATAAAGCAATAACTGAAAAAATAAAGGGAAAAAGGTCATAGAGGCTCAAACGACTGGACCCATTTTCTTTTCATTGCCTATGAAAAAAATTTAGAAGTTGTGAAAAACCTATTAATGACTTAAAAAACTACTACATAAAATAAAATCAACCCAATATATATATATATATATATATATATATATATATATATATATGTTTGTGTGCACGTGGCGCATACTGCTGATGGTATGTCTGTTTGATACTATATTTTAAATGTATTTTTTATTTTTATATATTGATGTCAAAAATAATTTTTAAAAAATAAAATAAAAATATTATTTTGATATATTTTTTAACAAAATATTTTAAAAACAACCTCAATCCTCAATCACTGCTAAATATTTGTAATCAGCCTGCTGCTGTCATTTTGTGCTGCTTGTTACTACTAGTTAGAGAATCTTTGATCTTCATTTTCATCACCTTGCAGCAGTCCAGAATATTTTTGCATTCCCATTTTCAATCTTCCAAGAACAAATTTCAAGCGATGTTGCCACCATGATGCTCATTTGGATCATACCAGTCTATCTTCCAAAATGAGTCTTTCTTGCCCTTTGTCAAGGAAATGAAGTTGAACAGAGCAAAAACATGAAGCCCTTTTCAATATGAAGCATTCTGTATTGTAAAAGTTTGTGATTCACGATGAATATAGTCACCAAACTTCACAGAGGTGACAGTTTTTGTCAGCCACGATTTATTTCATACAGAAAGAGGCAATCGGTTTCACCAGCTCTAATAATGGTTCCACCTCAGGAGTTTCTGAACACCAGGGCCCTTGTTGTCTGCTACTAGAAATACCACTCTTCGGTCAGCTAAAGTTCATCCTTGCCACTGTAATAATGGCGGAAAACACAGGAGAAGTCCTCGATTTCATGTCCATCCTTGCAGAGCTCTGTGTATCTGCAAAGAATGCATTCAAGATAAAGGACAGCAGAAATCATATGCACTCAGTCCAAATTGACGAGAGACAGTTGCATGTTAGTTGAGATACGAAAAACACGATTCAAAATTGGAAATGTCGTTGTTTGTTGTACGAAGCAGAGGTAGTTACATCTCATGTGCTTGGTATGTCAGAGGACATTGAAGACCAGCTTCCTCGACTGATGTTGCCGCGAGGTTCAAGTCCTTAGCCTGCATCATACAAAAGAAAATGCTCATCAAGCTCATCATCAGGCCGAAAACTCATATATTGTAGGGACACAACAGCCATTTGGCAGGCAGGTTTCAAAATTCCTTCTCAATAATAGTTCTAGTACTAGAGAAATAGGCTAAATCACCCACCATGAGCTTCGATGCAAATCCACCAGCGTAGTTCCTCGAAGCTGGCACGCCTTCCATCACTCCAGGAACTGGATTATAACTATCACTGCACGTGGGGAATTTCATCCAGTTAATATATGTGGTTTCCAGGTAATCACTCATCACATTTCAAGATTTTAAACTGGAGATTCTTGTTTTTCGTTCTCATTTCTTAGGTATTTTGATGGTTAGTCACTCCTGCTAGCTCTCTAGCACAAACTTGAACCCAAACAAGGAACTGTCGTTGGTTTAAAAGGCTGGCTTCTTCACAATGTCACTCGAAATTGAAGCCAAGCTATCCAATGTCAGTAAAACCTGTAACAGTAGTCGAGACAGATACCTGCTCCAACACCGAGCACTTGAAGTGTTTAAAACCTTTGTCAGGGTACCAGCAGAAATTCCAAGCGACTGACCAAGAGCAAAGGCTTCTGATACCCCTAGCATGCTCACAGCCATTGCCAAGTTGTTGCAAATCTTTGCTGCCTAAACAACAAATGCAGCACCAGAGATATCAGATGCTTGAAAAATGAACTCCAGCAGATGAAGATTGAATATATTTTCCACTCATGTGCTGAAATATAGCATTCCTTTTTCATTGATTGATTTCCATTTATATATCTCAGTTGCAGGACTTAAATTGAACCCTTGTGATTTTTAATATCTGATAAATTGGAAAATAACACCCA
This sequence comes from Salix purpurea, assembly GCA_027405865.1. Classification (NCBI taxonomy): domain Eukaryota; kingdom Viridiplantae; phylum Streptophyta; class Magnoliopsida; order Malpighiales; family Salicaceae; genus Salix; species Salix purpurea. Next base: position 29,691,043 of record JAOWLH010000002.1, read on the forward strand.
TGATTAGAAATAAACTTAATAGGACTAGCTTTGAGTGCTAGCGATAGCTTACCGAACCTGTTCCTGCTCCGCCACAATAAATTGCATTTTTGCCCATTGAAAGAAATAAGGGTTTGGCAGCAAGATAAGCATCCTCAGAGCCACCAACCTGAATGAAAAAAATCTTTTGCCCTTCAAGGAAATTATAAGAAGAGCACAAGATGGTATTTATGATGTTATGTGGAATAATAGCAATTTAACCATACTCGCCCCAAGTATGGGGTCCCTGGTCTCTAATCGTGCTGCCTTAAACCCAGCCAAGTAACTCCAAACTGAATTTATGGAACTTAAAAAGAGAGAGTGGAAAGGGATTCTGAGAAAGATGAGAAACCACACCATAAAAGTTAGTGTACCAGCTTCAGCAGCAAGAACACCTCCAGAAACAGGAGCATCCAACATGACAGGTTTCTCCCAGTGATCTGCCATAAGTCACGAGACATATAATTCGTTGTTAGAACAGGAAAGGAAGAGCATCAACGATTTGTAACAGAAAATACTACAAAGTGATACCTTTCTTTTCTTTTAAAATACAATTAGATACTGCTACAGAAACCTTTCTCGATGTCCGGGGATCAATTGTAGATGAATCTATTAACAATTGTGGTCTCATGAGATTTGCACAACGAAGCACACCATTTGGTCCTGTGTACACATCCAATACCTGCATCATTTAGACTTCTGCTCTCATACTGACAGAGTAAACAAAAGAAGAAAGTGGAATCTTTCAAAAACCATTTACTAATTCAGACCAATAACATACTACTGGGACATCTGAGTTTTCAAACTATTAAAATTAAACAGCATGCAGGGAGAAATATGGATGCATCCATACACAGGATAAATTGTTATAGATTAGAGAAGTGTGTTTTATAGCTACTTTAGCGGTACACTTTTATCTCCATTGGGATTTAAGTTGCAGTTTTTCACAGGAAGTGCTATTGTTCGATGTCATCATCCAGAAGATCGGTGCTTTTTAAGCAATGGTAATGGGCTCATTGTTGTCTAAAATCTCTCATGAAAGGCTACAGCAGCATGAATGGTTTAAATTCCTCAATTTTTAGCTTTGCTATCCAGTTTCCCCATTCTTTTTTCCTTGCAAGCATGCCAAAACATTTTGTGGATGATTTTGTTTCCAGCCTCATTTCTACAAGCACGTTATCAAAGGCTTACTTTGACTCTCCATGTAAAGAAGAACCATAGAGATAATAATTACATACTAACCAGCTACTTGAAAAGGCTAATTTAGCATGTTAGGAATACTAAGACAGCATTCATCACATGCTGCGGTTCAATATTTTTTGAATGCCTTATGAAATATTTTCACTTCTTATCTCTAAGAACCAAGAGCTCTTTTCCAAGTCCCTAATGTCATCCACTGGGAATTATCTTATAGTGGGATTCAATGAGCTCATTCTCTTCCCTTATCTAAGGAACACCAGCTCTTTCGACTTTATGGGTTGCAATGCAGAGGCTTTCATATTTATATTTAAGAGATTCAGTACCATAACAGAGAGGATGAAGAAATGTCTTAACAAGTTAGTACATTATATGAAGACAACACTATGAAACCACAGAGCTGCATATGACTGAATGGAACTACAATACTTACATGAGATGAAGATGGCAGCATTGTTATAACAACATCACTTGCTTCTGCAACTTCAAATGGTGTTTCTTTTGTTGAAACTCCCATGTCAGAAAACATCTTCATGACATTACAGTTTCTGGATTAAAATCGAATTTTACCATTGATTCCAAGTGATTATATATATGTATGTAATGACTTCCAAATATTAAACTATGCAACTAAGTTTACAAGACAGACAAAACAGTTTCGATGTCAATCTGAGGCATGCAATCTCCTCTCAGCACATATATGTTACCATTTTCACCAAGTTCAACACCTCTAACAGCTAGCGGTGCCAAAAGATTATAAAACTCAACCTGTTATTTACAGAACTTTGTTTCAATCAATTTGTAGAAGCGATGACCACGACAGAAGGGAAAAGGCTTATTATGACTTACATGTCATGAACAGCCACTTTGTATCCATTCTTGATCAGGTTATTCGCCATTCTGGATCCCATATTTCCCAGCCCTATGAATCCTACACTCTGTAGTACACCAATCAATTGTAAAACAAGAAAAAAACATAAAGCAAAAATTACATTGTTTCAACTGGAATAGGCATTTCAACAGCCAATCATTCTTCTTGAAGCATAGTGCATGTGATTTAACAAGCTAATTATATACCATTTACTGTATACATAACCGGAAAAAAACCAAGAAAGAATTGAAGTCATTCTCAATTTCAAGGGTTCAGATCAGGGCTAGAAATAAACCAGTCATTCAACACTGAACTGAACTTCCCTTGAACTCGGTTTCATATAGTCAACAGAAGAATTGTCATAAAAAATGCTATTAGCATAATAAAAACTCACACCCAGTTCCATATTTGCATAACAGTACTTTTATTATGCCTCTTTTTTCACTCAAAACACCCTGCGGAACATTCAGTGAGGGAGATAAACACTCGAATTACTTCAGGCTATCGGCTCGTGAATGAATGCAAAATCCTTGCTACTTATTTGTTGAAGTTGAATAGTATTTTAGTTTTCCTTCAGTCAATTTGATCTGGAAGAAAAATCAGCAATCATTCTCCAGTAATTTTCAAACAACTGACTTTATTATTTTAAGAATTACAAGTTGTAGCCTCCCGAGAAATTTATACGCTAGAAAAGCTTAAATTTTGAATTTTAAAGCTATACACGAGAATTTAAAGCCCTCTTGAGTCTTGACACGTGGAATTCAGAACTATATTTGACAGTGACACAACTCTATATTTTTTACCAGTTCATTCTCTTAAAGATAATATGATTATCCAATCCATCTAATTAACTTGTTAGAAGCCCAGGAAGCAAGCTTTAAAATTCTTTTAGATCAAGATTTTAAATTATTCTCATCTGTTTGACCATGTTTGAATCCAAAGAACCAACCTTTTCATTGAGTTGTTTATCATCACCCAACCCAACTGAACCAGAAGTTTGATTCTACTCCAAAGCATGCCAAATCAGTGATCCCAGCAAAAAGGGTAATCACACTTTACATTATACTACTGAAAGACATGCTAGAAGGGTTACCTCAAACTGGGATGAGAATTGCGAAGAAGAGAATCCATGGAGTGGAACATACTGAAAGAATGGAGATTTGGTTTTCAATAGAGACAGGGAAGCTCTCGCTCTGCAGATTGCCATGGATAAGTGTCACGCCTTTTTTTCTTCCCTGTCAGACAAAGCTCTGACTGGTTTCTAGTGCTATTTTAGTATGAGTTTACTTTAGAGTCTTGTCGTTTTAGCATTTTGATCTGACACATTGCGTGGCTTCTGACAGTGTTTTATATGTATAAAAGATTCTTTAGAAGAGAGCATGAAATTTTCACATGGCGAATCAATCCAGTGAATCCACCATACATTCTCGCATTTTATTACTACTCCCACTACCTTCTCCTATTATATACCTCAAGCACTACACATGCATTTACGTTTAAATAAACCAATCTATCCAATTTATTCTATTTTATTTTTTAAATAAATGAGAAATTAACACACACAAAAAAAAAAACTCATAAACACACTAAAAATACACCTTTAAAATTATTGGAAAGAACTCAACAAGATAAATTCATAAATATTAAAAAAAAAAAAAAACTATCAACGATGATCGATAGAAACATTTTATTATTATCATAGAGCTTTTTCAATGATTCGGAGATTATTATTATCAAGGTCTTTATTTATTATTTTTTATAATAAATAATAATTGGGATATTTGGTTTGGGTTCAAGAGTAAAAAGCATTGATCTAAGTTTTCAGCATTATAATTTTTGTTCTGTTTTAGGGTGGTACACTTGCTCTTGGTCCATGCATCATCATGGACCCTCATTTGTGCATAAAAAAGTAATATTTATGCTCAGCTGCGCGTTAAAAAGAGAGAGAAAATGAAATGATTTGGTACAACCAGTCGAATAAATAGGTTATAACACCAGAAACTCAAATCGAATAATAAAATTAAAAATCACTAAAACCTAGACAAAATGGTAAGGGAAAAAATAGAAATTAAAAGAAGAACCAAATTGAAAAATATTATATATGACAAATCAAAATTGAAGATTAAATTGAAAATAAATAAGATTTTAACAAAATGATCAAGGATAAAAAAGAAAGAAAAAAGAAAAAAGATTGAAGTTGAAATACCAAAAATAAAAAAAAGGCTACGTTGTATTTTTCAAGTAAAAAAAAAAGAAGAAAAGTTGACCGGTAAGAAACCGCCCAACAATCATCTATATATGTTACACTAAAAGAAAAAAAATATGGTAATGGATCAAATGATATAATAAAATGATTTTTTTTTTTTTCAAGAGATGTGTATATCTTTCATACATTTATGTAATTCTTTAAATATAAAAAAACACAGATTAACCTAACAGTAACAAAACAAAATAAACAACAACGTAAAATAAGTTTCTAATGTAAAATGCACTACATAAAAGACAAAAACCAAGACTTGTGTTTTTTAGAAGATACAAATTGTTTGTTCGAAAATGTGGTTAAGTTATTTTTAAAAATATTTTTCAAAATTTATATGAAAACAACAAGAGATGTGAAAATACACAGAGCCAAGCAACCAAACATTCTGATCCAATGGACCACTTGATCATCAAGAAATAGCCTAGAACTGCAAATCTTCCATCCGTTCCTTTTATACAACAATGGTTAATCTTAGCACCTAACAACACTACAATGCAAAAGAAAAGGAGCAGAGATAGAGGCCAATGAGAGATTAAACCTCATATTTTAAGTCCAGTCAAAATGTAAATGTCTACAGACTATATCGACGAAAGATCTTCATATATGGTCTTGATGCCTGGCCTGTCAGAGACCGACCTTATACATCTTAAAGCTATTCCAAGGACCTCCTTCATTCCCTTGTCGACTGCCGGATTCACCATTTCCGGCACCAATGCAGGATCAAAGCAATCCATAGCTCTCAGCCGCACCCAATCTGTCAAATCAACACTCCCCCCTTCACCAGAAATCACATCACCAGCACACCTTCCAGTTAAAAGTTCCAACATTATCATTCCAAAGGCATAAACATCTGACTTGAAGGAGGGAAGTGGTTTCTTGGAAGCAGCCAACTCTGGTGCGCGATAACCCAAGACCCCAGCATCAAGTAATTGTTCAATGGTGCCGGACTGAGTCATGAGTCGATGGAGGCAGTAATCAGCAACACGTGCATTGAGATCAGGCCCATCCAGAAGTATGTTTGTCGCTTTGAGGTTCCCGTGTGGAACAGCACGGTCAAAATGGAGATAGTTCAGGCCACGTGCAACATCAACTGCTATCTTAAGCCTCTGAACCCAGGTTAATGGGGGGCCTTTTCTTCCCGGTCGATCTGAAAAGTCAGGTTAATAGAAATCAAAAGACAACTTTGTTCAGTGTATGAAATCCATAACATCACCAATGTTCCTATGATATGGAAACACATTGTTATTGAGTGGTGAGCAGATGATTCTCTCCATGCATGTGATTTGGGAAATAAACATGTCTGTATCGCAGGATTACTTTTGCTCTGCCATAATACAGGTTGTAATTGAACTCTAACACTCTTCAGGCAGACAAACTTCCCACTTAGATTGATGCAAGTATTGATAGCATAAACTAAAAGGCAAAATGATAATTAAGTTTCACATTCTCAAGACTTTGTCCTGGTGCCTCAAATTTTGCAGATATTGATAGCATAAAACAGTTGCACTTCACTTCAGCTGTTTTTTTCTTCTTGTGGGGGAGGGGGGGTCTTTATTTTTCTGACTATTTTACTCAGTTTCATAGAATCTGATGAAGTGCAACTATAAGGATTGAAGCTAGAAGATTAGTATCTTACCATAAAGAAAGCTTGCAAGGCTTCCAGGTGAGATGTAATCCGAAAGAATGAGTTTCTCATGCTGTGTGGGGCCCCAGTAGTATCCTCTCAAACCCACCACATTCGGATGCCTGATGTTTGCAAATTTTTTGGCCTCCTTGGCAAACTCCTTTCTCTGTTTTGCCACCCCTTCTCTCAACCATTTCACAGTAATGAAGACCCCACTATCCAGTGTTGCCCTGTAAGAAGTCCCATGACTGCTCCTACCCAACACTTCAGCTGGAGCCCTTGACAGCTCCTCTGGTGTCATCGTGATTGTATCATCGAGAAAGTACAGATCACCAACCAACCGATCCGGTGACCCTACCTCCAGTCGTGCAAGCGTTTCAGCAGCAAATGAATCCCCAGACTCTGGTGACCAAGATAAATGGCTGTGTTTTGCTGGTGAGAAGCCAGTTACTGCAGCTATTTTCTCATCAGGGCTGACAATCTCAGATGATGGTCCTTTCTTCGACGCCACAAGATCCTCGGCTGAAACAACCAAGGCACCAGCTTTGCCTGTTCCACTAGTGCCAGAGGGGTTTGTTTGGCTGTGCCTACGGGCACCTGTATTTGTAACTTGACTTGGTGGATTACTCCTTGTACGAATGTAAAGTATGAAGATGGCAAGCATGATAAGAATGAGCAGAGCAATCACACATGCAACTATGACTACCACCTTGACGATGGTGTTGATTGGTTTCCCCCCAGAATGTCCACCACGATGATTGTTTGGTCCAGGAGGACCGTTTGGAAGGCGTAATCTGTTATTTCCAGGATAGAAAGAAGAAGATGGAAACCTCCTCAGGTTTTCTGGGACACCTCCAGAAAGATCATTGTATGAAACATTAAAGCTGCCGATGTTCTCTGACAGGTTGTTTGGCAGAGGACCTGTGAAATGGTTTTCAGATAAATCTAATGAAATAAGCGAGCTCACGTCAGCCATGGAACTGGGGAGGGAACCAGATAAATTATTCCCTGCAAGATTGAGCACTTGAAGACCAGAAAGTGAATCAAACCGATCAGGAAAATAGCCATCAAGCTGATTATGAGAAAGATCAATAACTTGAAGATTGGATTTACTGTTGGAAGGGGGAGAGAATACAATAGCACCATCGAGTAAATTATTTTCAAGGTGGATTTCTTGCAGAGTAGGCGACAATAGTAAATCAGTTGACATAGATCCATCTAGCTGGTTCGAACTAAGATCTAGGACTCTAAGCTTTGGATACTGAGTGATAACTTTGGGGAGAGAGCTGGCAAGTGAATTATGAGAGAGGTTGAGATAATTCAAACGCAAAAATTGTGGAGCTATTTCAGGGATTGGCCCTGTCAAATGATTCTGGCTTAGATCAAGATACTCAATGTCCCCCCACTTCACCATTCGGGTTAGATTTCCTTCAAACCTGTTGTTTGATAGATGAAGGACAGCACAGCTTCCGGTAACCAAAGGAAGTTCCCCGACAAGCGCATTTGATGACAGATCAAGGACACGAAGTGTTGTTGACATAATCATGCTTATTGGCCCTAAAAGATGAAGCTACAATGTGAGAGGCAATCATAAAACACAATAAACGTATTATAACTGAGCACAAGTAACTCATAAAAGGCTAAAGCAGTGATTAAAGAGGTACCTGAGAGATTATTGGCACTCAAATCCAGTTCATTTAAGAGCAAAGAATCTCCTTTCAATAGGTCATTAGGAACAGACCCGGAGAACTTGTTGTTGCTGAGCCGAAGGACCTGAAGCTCATAAGCAAAATCAAATCCTGGCAATTCTCCTGACAACCGATTGTAGCTTAAATCCAACACCTTTACACTTGCAAACAATTGCACGTCACCTCCATTTAGCAGTGACCCGCTGAGCTGGTTGTGGCTAAGATTCAAAAGCTTAATGCTCCCAGACATACCCGGAAGTAATCTCTGAGAACTAGAGCTCACTAACATATTCCCGCTGATATCAACATGACTAGCATTGGTTTCGAGAAAAAACAACCCATCTAGATGACCATCAAACATATTCCCATGCAAGTCAAACACCTGTAGACTTGAAATCAGCTCAAATCCCTTTGGAATCCTCTTGGTAAACTCATTGGAAGACAGATTCAGATATACCAGGTTGTTCAGCCTTGCCAGTGACATCGGCAATGGCCCAGAAAACGAGTTGCGGCTCAAGTCCAAAGACTGGATAGATACAAACCCTGAAATTGAATCTGGAAGTGAGCCAGAGAAGTTGTTCCCAGCCAACGAGAGGTTCCTTAATCTCCCTAATTTACCAATCCCTGGTGGTAATGATGACGAAAACAGATTGTTCGACACATCCATAAACTGAAGGCTTTTAAAGTCACCTACGTTGTCTGGAATCTTGCCGGTTATAGAGTTGTTTGCCATGGAGAGTTTGACAAGCAATGTAAGATTTGCAAACACACTCAAATCTACATCAGCCGAGAGACCCAAGTTATCAAGAACAACCCCAGCAATATTTTCACCATTGCAGACAATGCCATTCCAAGAAGAAGGGCAGCCATTAAAATCAATGGACTCCTCATTCCATGACTCGAGAACATAACCAGTGGGGTCATGTTTGATACCCTTCTTGAACTCGAGCAATGCCAATATGTCCTGTGAAGGCAATTGCCCCATGGCAGAAAGGAAAAATAGGGATAACAGTAAAAGCCTTAAGAGATTCATATTCAATCTATCAAGAACTTGAAAGGGGGTTTCTAGCTTCTAACCGAACCAGCTAAATTTCAGACCTGACAAGCTCAACAACTAGACCCAACAATGGCCACTTGAATGTTACAAGAAAACAAGCCTTATAACAAGAAGAAACAAGCTCAGTCTTGTAAGGGAAAAAAGTTGTTAAGCTAAATGAGCCAGCAATTTCAACCAAATCTTGACCATTTAAAAGTACAAACAAGAGACCTGGAAAGCCTTTTCTTCAAGAAACAAGAGCAGTGACCTCTTTAGAGAGCATAAGACAGTACCACTCAACAAAAAATCACCAACTCCAGTACTGTTACCTGACAATGGAGCTCCAAGGACCCCTTACTGCTTCCAGTGACAAAAACTCAGCTTCAACAAAGAGTTTTTTTTTTTTTGTGTTCAACTGACCCCAAACATTAAATGGCGGAAATGAGCCACAACAACTTAAAATGGGGCCCTTTCTTTGAGAGATCTAGTCATCTAAGAAGAACAAAAACTTTTAGCATTCCCTCACAAGATCTCCAACTCTAGCAATGTAGGCTTAGAAGAATCCCACACTCTAGAGACTAAAACTTTAAGGCAAAAATGAAAGAAAAAACCCAACTTTCTAGCAAAGAACAGAGCTTTACAACAAAACACACATGGGTTTTATTTTATCTTAAGAAAGCCGTGAGGAAGCACTGGAAATGGGACAACAAATTAAAAACCCCCGAGAAAGTAAGAATTCATAAATATAAAGGGGCCCATAAAATATTTTGGCCTTAAACCCCTCTTTTAAGTTTTAACTGTCCATTTTAGCTTTTGCTAAAATCAGCTTTGTACTCTAAAAAGACGATCTTTTTCCATTAATTTAGAAAGCAACAAAACCCCATCTGTAGGCATGTGAGTTTTTCACTGAAACAAAAACCCCAGTTTGTTTGCATTGATTAATAATTGTTTTTTAATAAATAAATCAGCCGTTGTTTTTTGTTTTTTCGGTACTTTTTAGGGTTTTAGACTTTTAGTGTCAGAGAGTGAAAAAAATAGAGGGAAAAATGCTAGGGTTTTTTAAGGGCTACCCGCATTTTTTAGGGCAAAAATTAGGGTTTCACCCGCCAAAAAGACACGGAATCTTTCACCAACATGGTGGACTTCAAAAGATTTATCAAAAGTAGTTTTGGATTGTTTCTGCATGGAAGCACTATGAATAAAAAATAATCGGGGCCCTTTCCCTTTGACTAGGGTCTATAAAGGGTCACTTCACACTACAAATTCCAATAAATAAGAGCTCACGAGCGGTGAGGTTGGTGGCGGAATATGTTGGACTGGGTCCCATTTTTGAGCAGCCACTCATGTTGTGACACGTGGGGGATGAGTTTCCCATGCAACTCCCCATGTAATAATAATGGTATGGTACCACCTTGCTTGCGTGCATGAATCGGTATGAAGTAAGCAAATCCAGAAGAGGACCACATCAGAACAGATCGACAAAATCGAGGACCACAATGGATTTCTTTCGTCCTCTTCGGTGCACATTTATTAAACTCACCTCAACTCGGATTCACCAGCACATCAAATCAAAACAATTTAAGAATACTAAAAATAATTATTTTCAAGCATAAAGAATTTAAAAATCATGAAACAATGTTTCTAACGCAAAAAAAAAAATCCATAAGGATGTGTTTGTTTTGCACTTTAATTTGTTTTTCAAAGTATTTTTTTTGTATAAAAAACATCAAATTGATACTGTTTCAGAAGAATTTATAAGGTGAAGAAACTCTTTATTAAATTCAAATTATAATTATGAAATTCAAATTATAAGACAAGAAAAAAATAATAGAAACATAACAAACAAACGAATTATCATACATATATTTGATGTAGAGAACTGAACAAGTCCATTTAGTTAGTTCTATAAAACATGTCATTTTAATGTATTTAAAAAAAAACATTTTTCACCGCTTTTACCAAATATATATTTAGTGAATGATATTTTCTCGACATTACGATCAAGTTATTATTGGCCTTTAGCTCGTATATTCTGATGATAACAATAATATTAAAAATAGACTAATAATATGTTTGGTTGATAATATCATTAAACATGTTTTATATGAAAAATACATCAACAAACATGACAGAAGTTAAAGAAGGAAGCAGTGTCATAACTTATTTTTAGGTTATTCTCCAAAGCTATCCAGAACAAAAATAAAAGAATTGACATAGTGAAAAACAAGAAAACAAAATAAGCCAGAAATTAGACAAAGTCAAGAGTCCGATTAAACCCTCTTATGCCAAAGAATGGAGAAATAGTGCAAATTCAAGGTAAAAACAAATAATCATTGGACAAACTTGAATAAGAACTAAATACAATGGAAAAAAATAGATTTAATTATATGTAAGACTTATTATACCTTGAATGGATCAAGTCAGTTTTATTTAGGCTTAATCAATGAAAGATTAAGTTTGAAAGCCTAATTTGAGCTTAATCGAGTAAAATAGAATTTAGAGAAATCAAATTTAATTTATACCAAATCAGCTGGTTCAAATCAGGGGTAGAATTGCAAGAAAATGAAAAGTTTATGGTCAATTAAAAGTTAATTAAAGAATTTTATGGTCAATGATCATTTTATAAAAGGCGCCAAACTATGAGAGTTTAATTGATTGAAGATATGAAATTGTATTCTAGATTGTTTAAATGTTTCTTACATATATTTCATAAGTAAGTTAAATATTAATTGTCGTAATAAAAAAGATTTTTTATATTTTGATCATAAAAATAATATGAAAATTGAACTAATAACATGTTTGGTTAAAAATAAGTTTTAAACAAGGATTTCATGAATAATACATCATTAAACATAAGTCCAAGAAGAAAATAAAATGAAAACTTAAACACCTTACAAGATCGTTGTCTTTATTCTTAGAGCGAATTTATTTATGCAGTCAACAATCTTTCAAGCTGTAATTGGTTGTGGAAGAGCATCATTTGATTCTGTTTGCACTACCAACCATAGTTTGAAACGTTGTTGGTCGCATGTACAAACATACAATTAGATCAACATTATTGGCTTTAGTTGTAGGAAAACAATTCTTATAAAAATAATTCTATGATGTATCCAATGCAAACCAGTCACAAGTAGACTTGAAATTAACTCAAAGTCCTTTTGTGATCCTAATGGTAAATCCATTAGAAAACAAATACATACATACCATGTTATTTATTCTTGTTAATCATATTGATAGTGCCCTAAAACCACTTAATACACTCATTTTAACTCAAAAAATACCCTTTAAATACATAAAAACTAAAAAAAATCATACAAATTAAGAAATAACCATTTATGAGACCTAATCTACCTTTTTGAAATAGTAAAAAGACAATCACGTCAATTAAACTCTCCTTTTTCTTTTTTGTGCATCCCTATTTCCTATCTTAGAACATAATGACTGAAATATAATAAAAATAAAGTGAAGATCAAAATGAACAAATTTAAAAGTACCACGACCAAATTGAAGAACTAAAAAAATTAGGGATCAAAGTGTAGATGAAAATGATGTTAGATGACCAAAAAATTTGACTTAAAAGTAAAGGTACCAAATTAAAAAATAAATTTGAGGGATTAAACATGGATGGAAATGAAATTTGATGACAAAAATGAACGTTTTTTTAGTAAATGGACCAAATTAAAAACAAATAAAAGTTTTAAGGATCAAATAATGCATAAGTTCTGGAATGTTAGGTTTTGTTTTAATCAAAATTTAAAACAAACCAACAATTGGAATATAGTTCATGTTCGTTTTACAAGTTATTTCATCAACCATCTCTACCTTTGATTGCATTACTAATGGAAGGGATTGTACCTCTTTGTATGTTATTATGTTAAAATGATATATAATCATGAACTAGATAGGTGATTTGTGCTATGATGGAGACTAGATTAATTATATCCAAACGATGATAATATTTTTAAAAGAGTAGGAGTAGTAGAGAACCCATAATCTAATTATAAAAAAGGCCAATGACAATTAATGAAAACAATAATAACAAATGACAAACCTAATATTCATAGAAGACATCTTAAAAAAAAATTTAAAATGTTTGAATAATTTTAATTTGATAACAAAGTAAAAATTAAATGAGAACGAGAACAATACAATCTTATTAAAAGAAAAATGAGAAAAAGATTTATGAAGCCCATTCACCGGCAAAACAAAAATACAAATACAAATTGAAAAAAAATATAAGTTCAAAAAGAATTTAAAAAAGAAATACAACTTGTTAGCATGGCAAACATACAACCAACTTACCAGAATAAGATAACCTCATGCGAAAAAAATAAAAAATAATGAAGATCAACTCCAGCAAACAAATATTAAAGGTGAAACTAAAAAAAATATCAACAAAAAATTTATTAGAAAAAAAATCAACTTAGATTAACTCGATAAAATAACAAAAACAAAAACTCATAGAAGATGAAAGCCAAATAATATAAATGCTTCAATAAAAAGATTAAAAAAATGACTACAAGTTTAAGGGTTTTTTACCATCATAAATAACTTAGTTGTTTTATTTTTAACAAATAAAAATACCAAGCAACCCCCTCCATGTCAAGACAAAAGATAATCTAGCCTTTTTACCATGATTTTCCTTTCTTTTGACCCTGCCAAATAAACCTTGTAAGATAATGATTTTGCCCCCAATTCATCTTCCCTTAGTTTGTGCTATGAAAGGCAAGTACATCACTACACTATAAGTGTTTAATTTTTTTTAGTAATTAAGGGAAGAACCCTAAAAAAAAATGATCAAAGAATAATACTACACCACATAGCATAACCACCAAAAATAAACCATTCAATTCACTGACGGGTTTGAAAGCATAAAACAAAGTATAATCTAGACTATCTTTTAGAATAAAATGGAAAGCTTGCAGCACATCAATCTCAGGGCCTTGATATATTGGCTCTAAGATGTTTGCAATTACATTCCTTCATATATCGAAATATCGACTCGATGAAAGGACTACAAACAGCAAAAACAGGATACATATCTTTTTATCTTTTCATATGGTGTGGGGGCATGGCGCCTCGAGATATAACTGAGTTAACAGCATCCGATTCCATTCTAACTCCATTGCTCAATGCAGTTATGATCTTACTTCTTTCCACCCCCGGACACGTTGAACTTGAAGAATATTATGTCTCCATCTTGGACAACATATGTCTTTCCCTCCTGCTTGTACTTCCCAGCAGCCTGAGCCAATTTGCAAGGGAAATTCAGTTCGTCATAAAAAAAGGTATAGGCTAGCATATTTTAAATAAAAGGGGAACCTAGACAACAATGTGGGAGTATTTGTGGGAATTTACTATTCAAATTTCCTCAAATACCACGTTTAAACCTTAAAAGCTCGGAAAATAAATGGCCCCTGAGGCACCCAGATCAACATTGACCATATTAAGAACACCACTGCCACCAAAATGCAAGGAATCTTTTTGCAAGAGTGCTGCTACCCAACATGCATGTTTTGCACAGAATTACAGCGCAAGCAGGCGACAAATTTAAACAGCTGTTGGATTAATTGAACCCACTAATGGGTTTCACATGGGTCCGTCCCACAGAGCCATTGGCAGCAGGATATCATGAAATTTATTATTGTGGATGGTTTTAGAGCATTCAAGTCATTTTCAACCATTCGTTGTCAGTTATACAACCGCAACCATATTCTAGGACTGCTCATCATGTTGCATGCTTTTGGCTTTCTATGACAGACAATTAAATACCATTTAGCTTCCTTTTTGCTATCTTTGAATTTCCCCTTGTTATAGCTATTACTCTGTCTAATTCCAACTCCACGCAGTTACCAAGGGAAAATATTGGAGCATGGATCATTCACACACCCCAGACCCCTGAGGTTCGCCATACAAACAAACAATGTTTCATTCAGAATGCATACCTTAACAGCTGGCTCGGTACCGAGCTCTTTTAGATCATTGAATTTCATGACCTGAGTATTGCCAGAAAATCCAAAAGTTAGAAATTTCAAGGCTAAAATTTTTACAGCCACCACCAAAAACCAAATATGCATCAAGACCATTAATTGACTTTGAAATTAGTGAGGGGCAGAGACAGTTAAGATTGAAAAAGGTAAGACTGGCCAGTTTGTTAAAAACACCTCTAGGTGTGTTAAGTAAATCAAAAAACATGAACCAGGAACAAACCTCAGCACATATAAATCCTCTCTCAAAATCAGTATGGATTGCCCCAGCAGCTTGAGGGGCCTTTGTCTGTCGTCTGATTTGCCAACATTTCACCTGCAAGAGCAAACAATTCTGGACATTAGGCTAATTTATCAGAACAATGGTTATAAAAGGCTGGCTGGTAAAAGAAGTTGTGCAATAAACAGGAAGTAGAACCATTCTGATACGAGACAACCATACAAAGAGAAATAATAGCCTTGTATAAGGGATAAAAAATGGGACATTAGGAAAGTTTTTGATAAACAAAAGGTTATAAATGGCCTGCTGGTAGAAATAACTATGCCATCAATGGGAAGGGCATTAATCATAGTGGAAGAAGTGAATGTGCACAGCAATACCAGCCCTTTAGGACCCAAAAAAACAAAGTTCCAAACCAGTAGTACCAGAGTGTTGCAAACAGATTATGAAAAACTAAGGATGCTTGAAAATCACAATCAAGCAGGAAATATACAATAATAATTGCTACTGATGTTGAAATAAACTCTCAAGTACTGGTACAATCTGCTAGGACCTAAGAATTCATCTCATAGGTATATCCCAGTTTGAAATGTTTCTCAAGAGAAAGCACACTTTTCTAAGGTCATAAATCCGAGTCTGAGCATAACTTCCTAAATGATAGCCAGCACTTGCAGCAATATTGTTTCTCAGGCAAATTTCAATTAATTAACTAGGACATTGTAATGTGATCAGTTGAATAAAAATTAACATGAAATTGCATATAAAAGGACAATATGCTTTTTTTTATTGTAAGACGGCATACCCATCAAACATGTTACAAGGACAAGACAACATATAAGTACAAACAATACATAACCCCTGTATCATACTCAATTCAAATTGCAATAAATTTCTAGCTGTCGTTTCCATAACAGATCAGAGAAAACAAATGGGAAAAAAAATAAAAAATGGTATAGGTATTTTTTACCTCGTCAGGGCCAGCAGTGAAAAAGTATATGAGATTAATTGATGAAAATCCAGTCTTTATGATCTTCGAAAGGGCGCTGCATCAAAGTGAGATTTGGTCAACATAGCATAATGTTACAAGAAAAAGAAAAAAGAAAGTACATCACTTGTAAAAAACTATATTCTGCACAACTCAACTTCAAGTAAAACACAAGGGGAAGGAAAATGGGGATTAGTTTTTTTATTGCCAATTGCTTTTGTGTAGGTTTTAAAAGCACAATTGTTTTTCTCTCATATGAGCATAAGGATCTACAAAGGAAAAAATAGTTAAGGATACAATTACAAGCCACTGTCTCCTCAATACTAACCTTTGTACCTTGTTCTCCTCACAATATTTATCTGCTTCAGGTGGTAGCATATCAGCAAGATTTCTCTCTAAGACACAGCTGAAAGGAATAATGGTTTCACCCCCATGTTCCTGCACCCTAGGAAAGAAAGCAATTGACTTATTTCTTTCGTAGACAAACAACTAGAAGAGATATATTTTTGACAAGTTGATGGCTAGCATAGAATGATGGTGCTGGAATGCACTGTTGAAAGTTATATCATTATCAAGAAAAAAAATAGGGGTGATGTGCATATAAACATGCTTTCTTTTCTTTAAATATGAGAAAACAGTTAGTGTTATTGATGTAAATTGTTAAGGTTCAAGAACACCATTTAAACATATAAGAAAAATGTTATGGACAATTACATAAATGTGTGACCATCAAAATGTTATGAGTGACAATGTAGTTTTGTGAATCATTAAATGTTGAAAGCAGCAATAAGTTGTTGCAAATGTTGTCAAGCAGGGCAAAAGGCATACAAAGACTGACACAGTGAATGGGGTGATAAGAGTTCATAGAAAAATAGGTAAAGTTGAAGAAACAAATGGACATACCATGTGTGAATCTTGGGCAAAAATTTGTTCTTTTTTCTTTGGTAATCCCTTTCGTTCATGTTAACCTGCAAAATGAATGCATGTTTCATCCAGGAAGATCATCAAAACTGTCTATGAAGAGCCTAACAAGGGCAGGAGGGTAAAAAACTTACCAGGTAAACGACAGGCTTGGCAGTAAGCAGCTGAAAAGTATTCAATATCTCAACATCAGCAGCTTTCCAGTCTCCTAAACGTACATCTTTCTCGTCCTCAAGCCATGCCTTGACCTAACATGCACCGTCATTGCTTGACATCAGTCACAAGAACAAGCGAGTAATTGTCAAAAAAGGAAGCCAAGTCCCTTATTGACCATTACAAATGAAGAACAAACCCGTAGCTGGATTTTTCAAACCAACATGATTGGATGAAGACTCAAGCTCAGAAATTATCCAAAGCTCCACCACAAAAATACATACCCTTTGACACATCTCCAATTCTATTTTCAACTGCTTATCATTGCTCCTCTTCATGCTCTTTTCAACATCCTCTATCCTCCTTTCAATGAACTCTATATCCTAAAATAATGTCACAAAGAATATAACAAACTGCTTCACCTCAACTAAAAAATTTCACAATAAATGGCCAAAAATATGTTACAGAATGTTATCCCACACTATGTTAAAAAAAAGTATTAAGGAGCATACTTAAAAATCAACAAACATTCTAAAATGGATATCTTAATATTCAATTCAAGAATTACAGACAATATTTGATTTCCAAACAGCATCAATATATCCATAACATACCTTGAGTCTGAGCTCTGCACTAATAACCTCGAGATCTCTAACTGGATCTACAATGTCATCAACATGGATAATATCTGGATCCTCAAATGCTCCTATTATACATGCATAGATACAACAAGTTAATTCCACTTCAAGTGTACTTTTAACATCAAGTACAAAAAGCAGAAAAAAAGACTCAAGTTTTAGGTTCCAATCCTATTTTTAATTTCTAATATAACTCCGACAACATTGAACAGTTAACTCTATACATGGAAAAGTTTTATAAAGCTCTCCCCATAGAAAGCAAAGCACCATGTTTCTTACTCCACTCTTTAACACGTGCAATAGTGGTTCTGCTATCAAAACCAGACATTAACTGCATTATTGAAGTGATGGGTCTAATTCTCATATGAAAAATTAGAAACCTTACGCAAAACATGAAAAATTCCATCAACAGCACGAATGTGAGACAAGAAACTGTTTCCCAGTCCTTGACCTGCATGTGCACCTCTAACCAATCCAGCAATATCATGGATTTCCAAGAACGCTGAAACCTGACCATTAAAACATTTCAATAAATATTGCATTAAGTACTTCAACAATAAAGAAAAACAATACATAACTATTCATCACACTCAATCAAAGATACTGAATAATAATTCTAAACAAACAAAAAATGCATTTAAAGGAACCCCTTGATAAACTGTCATTTCCTTCACTTCCCCCTTGTATTTTCAATCAACTCGATGTGTTTCTTTATTTACTTCGTCAGCAAATGAAACCATGTTAAATCCAACAAATTAATAACAGCCAGCTCAAATTGAATTTCTGTTTGCACCGGTTAAATTAGTACATAAAACCCACGAATAACATTCATAGAATTAAAACCCTTTAAGTATATTGAATATAAACTGCTTAAATAAAAGAACAGCACAATGTAACTAATAAACAGCATCCAAAAACACAGAGACTTCTAAATATATAATTTTATCTTTTTAAAGAAACCCCGCTAATAAATTCTCACTCTTTTCACTTCTACCCATATTTCAACCAACTATACATTTTCATTTCATGATTTGACTATTAAAATATGCCTAATCAGTCAAATACATAAAAAAAACAACTAAAAATTTAGGTTCCACACTCGGAGGTAGCCGGTAACATCATCAGTACGAAAAAACCCAGAAATAATATTCATCAAATTTAACTTGAAGTCCACAAACCTCGCTTTTCGGTTTGAACAGCTGGCAAAGCCACTCAAATCTCTCGTCAGGAATATTAACTCTAGCCTCATTGGGTTCAATAGTGCAAAAGGGGAAATTTTCAGCCGGTATTGACATCTTCGTCAGCGTATTAAAAAGGGTCGATTTCCCTACATTAGGCAATCCAACCTGACAAGAAAAAACAACTTTAAACATAAAAACACGAAAAAAAAGGATCAAATTATGGAGAGATAGAGGGGGAATATAGTAATTACAATGCCGATCTTGAGGTGAGAGGAGAATCGGCCGAGAATCGGTCTCTCAGATGGTGCTTCTTTCGATTTTGATGCTTTTGGTGGCATTTTTTGGGAGAGAGATTTGATTTAGGGTTTTAGAGAGCTGTAACAGTGAAGGAGTGGCAGTGGTGATGCTGGGGTGAAGAAGGAGCAGAAATGGGACTTAATTGGGCTTTTGTTAGATTAATGTGGGCCTTTTGGAATAAGGCCGGTTAATAATATTTAAATAAAGTTATTAAATTTGGTCATAATATGTGCTATACATTTAAGCTTTTATCAATTTAAAATAACCACAATTTAATTTATTTATTTATTGAATAAAAACTTAAAGCAATGTTTTTTTAAAAAAAATAGCTTACCATTTTTTTCAGCTGGATCGTGGATTGAAGTGTTATAGTTATTAAGATTCCATCAAGTGAATTTTCATTTAATTTAGTTTACACTAGTTGGATTACCTACACTACGTTGCGGGCATGGTACGGGCGGAACAAATAATCTTTATAACGGTTGAAATTAAAATATAATATTACAGTATGTAAAATTTGATATAATAAAAAAAATCAACATCCTTTATAATAATAATAGTAAATTAAAGTCTTAACTTCTTAAATTATCATCACCATCATTGTCAAAACAATAAACATTATTCAACAAATCTCAGAGAAAAAAAATATTAATAAAAAAGCACGTAAGAACAAAAACTAAAATTATTATTATTATTCTTAATATTAATATTAATATTATTATTGTTTTAATAACGGGAAGAAAACAAAATTAAATCAAGGGCTTAAAAAAAACCTAAAAACATTAACAAAAGAGCAAATGAAAAAAATAAAATAAATGAAAAAAACAATAAAAATTATTGACTGGAAAAAAATTATTTGACCTGAAAATTTATAAAAAAATATCACACTACGTTGCGGACTGAGTAAAAAGTTTGTATAACTGTTAAAAGAATAAAAATTATCAAATTATCCCGAGAGAAAAAAAAACCTAAAAAACATTAACAAAAGAGTAAGTAAGAGAAAAACATTAAATTATTATTATTATTATTATGAAAAAAAAATAAAAGACTAAAAAAATCATAAAAAACTTTAACAAAAGATCAAATTAAAAAATAAAATAAAACTTATTAGGTAAAAAAAGTCATATGACGTAAAAATTAAAAAAAAAAACGAAAAAAAAGCTAAAAGAAATAACAAAAAAAATACAAATATCAATTTCCAAATGATCATATATATAAAATAAAATTTAAAAACTATTTTTTTTGAAAAAAATATACCAGCCCAACAAATAAGAAAATAACAAAATTAAAAATCAAAGCTAAGCACACTTATATATATATATGGACAAAAGTAAGGATTATTCTTGAAATAAAAAGAAATAAATGGATTAAAATAAAAAAATGAAAAGTAATAGGGCTGAAATGAACATTAAATATAAAGGGATTAAAATCCAAAATTAAAAGTATAAGGGCCAAAATGAAAACATCGAAATCTTAACATCTAAGAATATTATTACCATTACAACTAAAACAATAAAAATTATTAAATTATTACGATGAAAAAAATAAAAAACATAAAAAAAAGAAGCAAGAAAAAAAATATAATATTATTATTCTTATTGAGTTAATAATGGGGAAAAATTCAATCAAAGAAAAAAAATGTCAATAATTTTTTTTTAAAAAAACAAAACATAAGTGAAAAAAAAACAATTAACGTCAAAATAAATAAATAAAAAGGTCAAAATAAATAAACAAATAAAAAAAATCAAAATAAAAATAAAAAAAATCATAAGTGAAAAAAAAATCAAAAAAAAAACAAAAAATGAAAAACAAATTATAAGCAGAAAATTCGCGCTAGGCAAGGGTCGAACCCCCGCCCTCTTAAGACACAGGCGCGTCTATTTGCCAGTGAGTTACATGCCTTTCTTTGTTTCTTTCTGTGAAAGAATATATAAATAGTATGAAAACAGCGAATCAAACTGACATGAATTCACTGTTCAAAAAGGAAAAAAAAACACTATTGAAATCCACAGTGTTTTCACTCACAGTCCACAGTGTTTTCCTGATCTCTTTTAGTTATATTTATAATAATAAATCCCATAAATTACAAAAATTATCTGACTATTTGGTGAAATTTAACAACAATTATTTATTTTTTAAAACCTTGTGAATATTTTATATATATATATATATATATATATATATATAGTTTTAATATTTAATGATGGAGTTAAAAATGATTTTATCCATATCTAACTTAGTTAAAATCCTTATTCAAAAACATTTTATTAGGTGATCCAGTGTTAGAGTATGGAATTAAAAGATTTGTTTATTTGATTGTCTCAAGTTCGAGTCCTGTGGTTACTAATATAATGGTGACCAGAGAATTATATAATTGTTAATTTAAGGGCCCGTGAAATTAGTCAAGGTGTACATGAGATGACCAAAACATTCATATTAATAAAAATAAATCCCTATTCATAATTTAAATAACGCACATGTCTATGTAATACATGATTTCTATTTTCTCTCTCTCATTTTGTTACCCGATAATCTAACTAAAAGGGTGGAAAATGGAAACTAATAATTAATTATAGATTATCGATAAAGTTTAGAACCTTAAGAATTTTTTTATTATTCACCGAAGAATCTCTTAAGTGCTTGAGGGTATTTGCAGTTGTTTTTAAAAATAATTTTCATTCAAAAATATATTAAAATGATATTTATTTATTTTTTAAAAATCATTTTTGACATCAATATATGAAAATGATCTAAAAATATCAAAAAATAATTTAAAATAAAAGATGAAAATAATTAAAAAAAAACAAAATGTCAAAAACCTCAAAATCAATTTATTATGATTTTCAAGCTAGGAATTAAATATCAAAATCCCGTGCAAAAACATCTTAATCAATCCAAATTTCAAGTAAAGAGAAAATGCCAAAATCTCATGTCGTTAGACTTTTTCTAGACAACAGCCAAGTGGACCAACCAAAACCCATTAAAAGGAATACTAGTCTTCTACACCCACCTCATGATTTTTTTTTTATTTGGAAATAAAAGGAAGACTAAATTTTGAATAAATACCACTCCATGTACTTCTGAATAAGTTTCACTTCAGTCCCTGCCTTTAAATTCCCAATGAAATCCACTTTTTCCTCCCCTATATTTATACATGCTACAAAAATTAACAAGGGGCTCCAGTTTTATTCTTTTTTCTCATATATATCATTTCATTTATCACATATTTTTATCTCTTTAAGGGATGATGAATGGTATTAAAATAGTTTCAAGCATTAATGTCCAAACTTTCGTATAATAATAATAATAATAATAATAATAATAATAATAATTTATCTAAGGATTTAGAATTCATTTATCCATGTGGTATGATACAATTTAAATTGTAGTTTTTTAGATGTCTGAAATTAAAATCTTATTTGTCCACGTGGTATGTCATATTCAACCGTGATTGAAATAAAAAATAAAAATAAATTTATATCTTTTCATTTTAGTCAAAATTTAATTGGTGACCTAATAGATAAACAAAACCACTTTTCTTAGAGTAAGTGCCTTTTTAGGAATGTGACTATCGTTGATTTTGAAAGTATTTTTTGTATAAAAAA
The DNA here is from genome assembly GCA_027405865.1 of Salix purpurea. Taxonomy (NCBI): domain Eukaryota; kingdom Viridiplantae; phylum Streptophyta; class Magnoliopsida; order Malpighiales; family Salicaceae; genus Salix; species Salix purpurea. Next base: position 29,713,724 of record JAOWLH010000002.1, read on the forward strand.
TTTATTAAATAATATATTTTTTATAAAAAATATTTTTGATATCAGCACATGAATATCAACACATAAAAATGATCTAAAAACACTACATTTTTTAAATTTTAAGTAAAAAATAAAAAATATTTAATTTTATTCAATTTTTTTTTTTTAAAACTTGGTTCTAAATCTATTGCTACTCGAGCTTACAGTTTTATAATATAATGTTTTTTCAAAGGCCAAAAAATCCAAAAGAAAAATACACGAAAGACTATCATGACCAAACAAGGCATCTAAAAACATCAAGGGTGCAAATCGAATTTGTACAACTACAGTAACCAAGACGCACTTTTAATTCCCCCCTCGCTATTATAATAAGAATAAGGAAATACCTAAAACTAATCAGGTGTGGGGGCAAGTGATAGAAGGATCTAGAAACCCTAGCAATATATAAACTCTCCTTAACCCCTTCATGTGCTGCCTCACTCTTTGCTCCTTCGTCCCTCTTTTCCCCTCTCTCATTTGTTCTCTGAAAGAAATCAGAGCTAGGGTTTATATTAACAGCGATGTCGGATGTTGAGACGTTTGCTTTCCAGGCTGAGATCAACCAGCTTCTGAGTTTGATCATCAATACTTTCTACAGCAACAAGGAGATCTTTCTCCGTGAGCTTATCAGCAATGCCTCTGATGTACGTTATAACTTCCCTCTCTATATCCTCTGTCGTTTACGCTGTTTTTTATCCTGTCAAGATTATGATTCCCTGTTTGTCTGTTGTTGCTGATTTTTGATTTTACGGTTTAAGAGATTTTAGATTTATGCAGATGATTTTTTTTTGCTCTTTGCCTCTGGTGTACGTTAAAACTTCCCTCTCTATGTGCTAGCATATTGCTGATTATCGATTAGCTAATAAAGTTGTGCTTTAGCTACTCTTGAATTTTGCTTGTGTGAATTCGAGTGATCCGTGGGGGAAGAAGCGTCGGTTAAAAATGAGATTAATGTGTCAATGGACACGGGTTTGAATTGGTATTAGCTCTTGTTGCTGTGTGATGGCTTGTTTGACGTGCTCGAGTCTTGGAGGGGCTCAATAAGTTGATGGGAAATATATAGTTTGTGGTTTTGATAGTAGAACATTGATTGAAATTAAATGGGTTGTTGATTGATAGTATTATTTGTTGATTTGTTTCAGGCATTGGACAAAATTAGGTTTGAGAGCTTGACAGACAAGAGCAAGCTCGATGCTCAGCCTGAGCTTTTCATCCACATCATTCCTGACAAGACCAACAACACACTGACTATCATTGATAGTGGTGTCGGCATGACCAAGGCTGGTTAGTGTTTTTCCAATGAGATTGTTTATTTCATGTTATTGATTGATTGCTTGGCTAATGCTTATTTTTCTGTTCACAGATTTGGTTAACAATCTTGGTACCATTGCACGGTCTGGAACCAAAGAGTTCATGGAGGCATTAGCTGCTGGAGCTGATGTGAGCATGATTGGACAATTTGGTGTTGGTTTCTACTCAGCTTATTTGGTTGCAGAGAAGGTGATTGTGACCTCAAAGCACAATGATGATGAACAGTATGTGTGGGAGTCTCAAGCTGGTGGATCATTCACCGTCACTAGAGACACCTCTGGGGAGCCCCTTGGTAGGGGTACAAAGATTGTCCTTTATCTTAAGGAGGACCAGCTTGAGTATCTTGAGGAGCGCCGCCTCAAGGACTTGGTCAAGAAGCACTCTGAGTTCATCAGCTATCCAATCTCCCTCTGGATTGAAAAGACTACTGAGAAGGAGATTTCTGATGATGAGGATGAAGAAGAGAAAAAGGATGAGGAAGGAAAGGTCGAGGATGTAGACGAGGAGAAGGAGAAGGAAGAGAAGAAAAAGAAGACAATCAAGGAGGTATCCCATGAGTGGTCTTTGGTCAACAAGCAGAAACCCATCTGGATGAGGAAGCCTGATGAGATTACCAAGGAGGAGTATGCTGCTTTTTACAAGAGCCTTACCAATGACTGGGAGGAGCACTTGAATGTCAAGCACTTTTCAGTTGAAGGACAGCTCGAGTTCAAGGCCATTCTCTTTGTTCCTAAGAGGGCTCCTTTTGATCTATTTGACACAAAGAAGAAGCCCAACAATATCAAGCTCTATGTCCGTCGTGTATTCATCATGGACAACTGTGAGGATTTGATTCCTGAGTACCTTAGCTTTGTCAAGGGTATTGTGGATTCGGAGGATCTTCCTCTCAACATCTCCAGAGAAATGTTGCAGCAAAACAAGATCCTCAAAGTCATCCGCAAGAACTTGGTGAAGAAGTGCCTTGAGCTCTTCTTTGAGATTGCTGAAAACAAGGAAGATTACAACAAGTTTTATGAGGCCTTCTCCAAGAACCTCAAGCTTGGTATCCATGAGGATTCCCAAAACAAGTCAAAGCTTGCTGAATTGCTCAGATATCACTCCACCAAGAGTGGTGATGAGCTGACTAGCTTGAAGGACTATGTGACAAGGATGAAGGAGGGCCAGAGTGACATCTTTTACATCACTGGTGAGAGCAAGAAGGCTGTTGAGAACTCCCCGTTCCTCGAGAAGCTGAAGAAGAAGGGCTATGAGGTGCTCTACATGGTTGATGCCATTGACGAGTATGCTATCGGCCAACTGAAGGAATTCGAGGGCAAGAAGCTTGTCTCTGCTACCAAGGAGGGGTTGAAGCTTGAAGAGACTGAAGATGAGAAGCAAAAGCAGGAGGAATTGAAGACGAAGTTTGAGGGTCTCTGCAAGGTTATCAAGGATGTGTTGGGAGACAAGGTCGAGAAGGTTGTGGTGTCTGACCGCGTGGTGGATTCTCCGTGCTGTTTGGTGACCGGTGAGTATGGGTGGACCGCAAACATGGAGAGAATCATGAGGGCTCAAGCCTTGAGAGACAGCAGCATGGCTGGGTACATGTCAAGCAAGAAGACCATGGAGATCAACCCAGAGAACTCCATCATGGAGGAGCTCAGGAAAAGAGCTGATGCGGACAAGAACGACAAGTCTGTGAAGGACCTCGTCCTCCTCCTCTTCGAGACTGCCCTCCTCACCTCTGGTTTCAGCCTAGATGAACCAAACACTTTCGGCAACAGAATCCACAGAATGCTGAAACTGGGCCTGAGCATCGACGAGGATGCCGTTGAAGCTGACGCTGAAATGCCCCCATTGGAAGACGCCGATGCTGACGCCGAGGGCAGCAAGATGGAGGAAGTCGATTAAGAGGCGGCATAAATTAGCTGTTAGTTTTATTTTAATGTTGGTGGTCCTCTAGTTATATTTTTCTCTCAGCCTCCTCTTGAGGGGGGTTCTGGATGATTTTTGGAAACTCGTTGAAGTATGTTTTTCGGCATGTTATAAATGTTTTTTATGCAGTGAGGTTCTAAAGAATTTGTCAATTACTGTGCCTCGATCATCTCTCTGCAACTTGGATTATGACATCATGCATCGCTTAGGTTTTGTTTGTGATTCCTTTTTTTATTTCAAAGTTTTATTTTTAGAATATATTAAAATAATTTTTTCCTCTTTTAAATCTTGTATGTAATCACACATTTTTTTTATATATAAATACTTTGAAAGTGTTTTTTGAATGTAAAAGAAACGCACTGTCTTTGCGTTTAAACTATGGTTTTGAAAAGTTTTTAATCAATTAATTTTTACTTTTAAAAATATAAAACGACAGCCCGATTGATTGGGTGAGTAAATGTAGTTAAAATTGTTTAAAGTTATTTTTTGTTCTGAAACAATCTCTTTTATATTAGCATAAAAATTATCTAAAAAATTTAATTTTTTTTATAGAAATAAAAATGTTTTTAAAACGTATAAGAGTTGAATGAAAAACCACGACGATAATGCTCGATTTGACCAGTTTCCGGGAAGGCCATTTTCAGCTAAGTAAGAATGACAAGCTCAAACTCAACATGGGACACCCTTTTTTGTCCACTTCGGCTGGGCACAAGGTAAAATACTCGTTCATCAAAGTTCTTTCAACAAATTTCAATCATGATTCATATTACCAGTAGTCCCCACAAGAACAAGTTCCTCCCTTGAAGTGATGGAACCGGTTGGAATCCCTCACAATAATTTCCCTCTCAGTAATTATGGATATAAATTTAGTCACAGTGTGGCAATCACCACAGACCCTCATGTTCTTGAAGATCCGGATAGGAGTTTTAGGAGAGGTGCTGATAATTCCATAAGCGATCGCCAGCCTCTCACTATGGCCCATGAGGATGTGCTCCTTCTCATCCTCCTCAACATCTTGCAACACAAAACTGAAGTCTGGAACATAACCAATGGTCTTTATTTTTGCAGTCAAACCCCTCAACTCTCTGTATATCTCCACACATTTTGGATGAGTTTGGTTGCCAGTGTAGAAGACATCGACCTTGTTGTTCAATATGATCGAGCTCCACCCAGGATTCTTCCTCAATCCCCTGTCTCTAGCTAGTGATCTCACATCATCCACCCCGTCCCATTTCCCAACGTTTGCATAAATATTTGACAGCAATACATAGTAGCCAACGTTCTCTGAATCAACTTCAAACAGACGCTCAGAAGCATGTTTACCCAACTCGATATTTCCATGTATTCTGCAAGCACTGAGAAGGGCACCCCATGCAGAAGCATCGGGCTGGATTGGCATTTTTTTTATAAAATTGAATGCCATTTCCAATTCCCCAGCTCTACCAAATAAATCTACCATGCAACCATAGTGCTTCAAACCAGGCTTGATTCCATACTCTTCCTCCATCATGTTAAAGCACCACTGAGCATCACTGACCAAACCTGAATGACTACAAGCTGACAAAAGCGATACAAATGTTATATGATCTGGCTTCACTCTCTCAGCTCTCATCTCTCTAAAAAGCTCAAGAGCTTTCTCACCATCCCCATGCACTCCATAGCAGGATATCATAGCATTCCAAGGTACTGAACTTTTTCTAGGAACTTGGTAGAATAATGATATTGCATCATCTACTTTTCCACATTTGCCGTACATGTCGATGAGGCATGTGCCAACAAAGACATCTGAGTAGAGACAATTTTTAATAACTCGTCCATGAATTCTCATCCCTTGCTGCAATGCTCCCACATGGGAATAGGCTGGTAGAATGCTTACCCATGTCCCTTGATTTGGGGTTATCTCTTTGTGTTCTTCCATCAAACGATATACTTCAATCGCCTCACTTGCAAGGCCATTTTGAGCATAACCAGTGATCAAAGTATTCCAAGAAACCACATCTTTAATGGGGAGTCCTCCAAAAACTGCACGTGCAGAATCTAAGATGCCAATTTTGGCATACATATCTACAACCGCATTCCCAATGATAATATATTCCATGAACCAACCTTTCCTCATGACAAATCCATGAATAGACCTGCCATTTCGATTATCATTTAGTTGAGCAACAATGGAAGCTAAACTGACTATAGTCAACAAATCAGGTTGAACTCTCGCTTGTTGCATCTTATGAAAGAATAAAAGAGCAGTAACTGGATTGTTGTTTTGCTCATATGCTGCAATTATTGAGTTCCATGATACAATATCTCTTACCACCATCTGACCAAAAACTTTTTGCGCTTGCCCCAAGCTACCAAATTTGGCATACATGTTAATCAAAGCATTAGACACAAACAGTTCGAATTCCAATCCATGCTTTATAACATACAGATGGATTAACTTGCCACTTAAAATATCACCCACTTGTGCACAAACAGGAAGAACACTGGCAACAGTGATAGCATCCATTTTTACCCCTTCCAATCTCATCTCATCTGCGACATCCAACGCCTCTGCAGCATTCCCATTCTGACAATAACCAGAAATCATTGCATTCCATGAACCTCTATCGCGAGCTGGCAAATCATCAAACAATTTTTTCGCATCTCCCACAAGCCCAAATCGTGAATACATATGTACCAGGGATGCAGCTACAAATACATCCCGTTCAAAACCCAACTTTAAAACCAAGCAATGTATCCTTTTCCCATCTGGCAGATCTCTACAAGCTTTAACCACAGGAGGAAAAGTGTAAAAATCAGGTCGAAGACCAGAGGTTGTAAAGAACTGATTGAAAGAACCCAAGGCTTCACGGAAACGACCGTGGCTAGCATAAGCAAATGCCATAGAATTCCAGGTATAAACATCTTTATTTGGTAGGTGGTGAAAAGTCCACCAAGCCAGCGAAACATCACCATGCTGAGAATACAAATTTACAATCTTAGAGGAAAGGAAGTTGTCTTTAAATCTCCCTGACACCACAACAAGTGTATGAGCACATTTAACCTGCTGCAACTTTGTGCAAGATTTGAATAGAGCATTGAAATCAATCCCCTTCCTCTCACTTTCAAGATCATCTGATGTAACTTGCAAGTAATCTGTGACGGTTGCCGCATGTAATGTTCGATGGGATTGAAACACTGAGAAAAGTTTGGAAAGATGCCTTCTTTTGAAGTTTTGCACCGATCTGAGACACCAAAAGATGCAAGAAATAAGTATTTCATTAAAATCTCACATGATCAACCACCCACCAAATCATTAACAAATTTCACAACCATAACAGATGACAAGAAACTAACAACACAATAAAAGAGACCCTTTAAGAGATAGACCTTCAAGAAACTAAAATGATTATAATAACGATCCACCAGGCCATTAACAAATGCTTAACCATCCAGAACCAGAAGAAATCAATTGTAGAAATCCTTCAATGAGACCCATTAAAGGAAATCCTTCAGATCACGAGAAACTAATAGCACAATTTAACAAGACTCTTTAAAGGACAAACCCCTTAAGAGAGGAAAGGATCATAATTTCAACATAGAAAGTTCAATTGTTTTGCTTTGAAGTACCAATCTTTGCTGGTGTTTTGGGTTATTGGGTTTGTGGGTATTAAACAGTATCAAGCACAAATTCGCAATCACAAATTTTTGGCCACAGAGAAAGAAGGAAGTCTCATTGCTTTATATTTTGCTTACCTTGAGCCTTTCATGTGCTTCTTTCTTTGACTCTCATTTCATTCTGTATTCCCTTCCTGATAACACTAAAGCCATTAAGAATTACTAGACATGCAAGGGGGAGAATTTCTATTACTAAATTACAAAACAGAAATCAAAACCATAACTTTTCGTCACATAAAGAAGAATTACTCACCTTGAACGAGGGGGCTTCTTCGGAGAAGAAGGCCAGGGGTTTTTGGTTTCTCTTGTGAGGTTTAAGATTGTATTGTACAAGCACAGAAGCCGACATGTCGTTTTGGTATGGTCTCTAGTTAACTGTCGTTTTGGTATTAAAAAATCCTTAAAATAAAATAAAAAATCCTGCAAAATGTTCCCCTCTAAACATCTATATAAATTCTTGTTTAGGTTATTTCTTAAATTAAATTATAAGAGAATCAATTTGGAATGATTTAAAACCAACTCAAATCACGGGTAAAAATATGTTTGATTTAAGAAAAATATTTTTTAAAAATATTTGAAATGATAATATATATAAATCCGAGTCAACCTAACAAGCATGCGACCCGGGTCATGAGCCTAGCTAGTTTTAAGAACTTTATTTTTTAAAAAACTATTTGTTACTTAATTAGACAATAATAAAAATAGGTGTTCATGGTAAAAACTACTTAATAAAATTTGAAAGAAAATTTTTATAATAGAATATAAGAAACAAATCATGTTGATATTTTAAAAAAGATATACTATTTTATTTGAAAATAAAGATATTCTTCATTAATTTAAGATTTTTTTCTTAAAAAAATGTATATAATATAGTTTAATTGGTAAACAAGCACAATGTAGAAACTAATTCACACACACACACGGATATTATTGTTGATGCATGAATTGTTTTAATTAGGTATGTTCATGCATGGACATTATTAAGACAATTCATGCATCAACAATATACACACACACACACACTATGAACATACCTAATTAAAACAATTCATGCATCAACAATAATACACATGCTGGCCTGAATATGATTCACATTTGAAATCTTATTTCCATTATTAGTCCCGCAACCTCGCCTATATATATATATATATAACATTATAATGGGTGAGAGCCTATCCTTATTCACTGCCATTTACATATCTCCAAGGTATTTTCATAGCACAAAAAGAGAGATGGAAAAGTCTTCGTTCAAGCTAACTTCCATGGTCGTTGTTGCCCTCTTAATCATTGCTTCTTGTCAGTCCCTCTCCCTCTCCCTCCCCCTCCCCCTCTCTCCCCCTCCCTCTCTCTCTCATACAATTATATATTTGATGATCAGGTTCGCATGGAGGAGAAGCGAGAGGCCCCGTGATTACATTTCGTTGCAACACAGATGCAGACTGTGTGGGCGAGAAATGCCTCTGTGATTATTGCTATTGCCAGTCCACTAAGAGGTGTGCCTGTAAGCTTCAATCCTCCTTGAGCGACGCCATCGCTGGATCTACGGTAGGAAAACCAGGACGGTTTTGAATGCAAAGCATGCGCCGACGCCACAAACAAGCAAATAAAAATAGTTTCTCGACCATCACTGAATTTGGTTCCTTTTATCTAATTCAAGATTTTCATATTTCACATGATGTGATATAGAATATTCAAACACCAACACCTTAAACATTCTATTTTTATTCATCGAAATTTTCACTTGCCAAAACTATTATATAGAAAAAACTATAATACTAAATAGAAAAGGGAATGTTTTCTTATAATAGAAAAGCCTAATATACTAAATAGAAAATAAAAATATTTATTTTCAAGAAAAAACTCATGCACCACGTTGACTTGACAATACTAGCCATGCCCCCGCGCCTCGTCGCAGGCTGCACCATATTTTTTTAATATAAAAAAATATTAATTGTATGTATTTTTTTGTTATAATATAAATTTAGTAAAAATACTAAATCTGTGCAGAATTCTTGTGAGGTGCAAGTTTTCTATAAAATATATTAATTTTAAATCGATATAAAGTTATATGTTTAGTAGGTTTTAACGAAATAGCCAGCATAAAATTATCATCATCATTAAAAAAGCAAGAATATTCGGATATTTGAACTATTGAATTCATTGTATTCAAATTAGTTCATTTTATAATTCAATTTAAATCACATTTAAAAAAAAAATATAAATTGTGAAAAGACCTGCAATAATCAAATAACAAATAAGTAAATTTTCTATCCACAAAAGATGAAAACATAAATTGAAAATTCATCCCTATGTTACCGTCATTTTCATTACTATAACAGTTCAAATTATTATCAACATTACTGCCCAAACAATTAAAATCATTAAATTACCTTGAAAAATAAAAAAAATCAAAACATTTTAACAATAAAACAATAAAAAAAATAATCACTAAAATTATCATTATTATTGCGCAAACAATAAAATCATGAAATCATCTAATCTGAAAAATAGATAAAATAACAGAAAACACACAAAAAAAAGAACAAAGAGAAAAAATCAGCAATATTAATTTTAAAATTATCACCAACATAAATTAAAATTTCAAAAAGAAACCAAATAAAAATAAAACCCCGATAAAAAATGAATTGAAAAAAATAATAATCTAAAAGCATAAATGAATAAATACGGACATAAAACAAACACTGTCCAAACATTGTATTTTTTAATGTTTTTAGATCATTTTCATGTGTTGATGTTAAAAATAATTTTAAAAAAAAATTATCATTTTAATATATTTCTAACAATTTTTTTTTTTTATAAAAATCAATCACATTTCCATGCAAAATAAAAATTATTTTAAAGCAAAATCAGAAGCTGCCGAGAGTGGGATTCGAACCTACGCACGCGCCTTAGCCAACTCGGCTACCTGAATATCTTGTTCATTGTTAACGACAATATATGTTAATAGTAAGTTTAATATATTACTGTTGCAATGAACAGTAATATATGTCTGCATGAACAATACCATTATCTACCATGACAATGGCACACGGTTTATCTTTTAGTTAATATCATAATAATGGGAGAGCCTCTCCCTATTCAGTGCATAAGCTAATCATGCTCTCTCTCTCTCTCTCCCTCCAGTGCCCTAGCTCCTTAAGCGATGCTATCATCGGAGCTCAAGTAAGAAAACTAGAAGGAACCCCCTCTAGATATGCCGGTACTGCAATATTTTTCAAACAAATTGTCCGATACTAATTATAAAAACTGGATTAAATCTCATCCGTCGTTATCCAATATTTTCAGCCTCGGAGGCTGGAAAATTTGCCTATAAAATACAAAAAACACCCCATCAGAGCAAATCCACTCCTCATTTTATCTCCTAGCTAGCTAGCCAAGAAAGTAGTCATTCATGGGACCATTTACCAACCAATAAATCAACGTTTTCCCATCATCTTTTTGTCTACGATGAGATTTGTTGATAAGTTCGAGATATTAATACAAGCTAGCTAATTCCCACACCATTCACCACCCTTCCTTCAGCCAATTCGTCTTCTTGCATTCTGTTTTCCACTCTCCCTTGGGATTTACTACCTTATCGCAACCATGTTAGCTTCCTCAGTCAAGTTTGAAGATCTCATCGATTTTGTGGAGAATCCAGATGGCTCGCTCACTAGAAACAGCCCTTTTCCTGACGTGCCACCATCAGAACAAATAGCTCCGGGCTCCAATCAAACCTCTCTCTCGAAAGACATCCCTTTAAACCCCACCAACAAAACATTTCTTCGTTTATTTCGCCCTCTGAATCCCCCTCAAAACTCCAAACTCCCCCTCATCATTTACTTCCATGGAGGTTGCTTTGTTCTTTGCAGCGCCGCAACTCTTGTTTTCCATCAAACATGCTGCGACATGGCTTCTCATCTCCCCGCTCTCATCCTGTCTGTTGAGTATCGTCTCGCTCCTGAACACCGCCTTCCTGCTGCATATGAAGATGCCATGGAGTCTATCAGGTGGGTCCAGAAACAGGCTCTGGGCATCGACGGCCCTTCTTGCGAACCCTGGTTTAAGGAATACCTTGATTTTTCAAGGTGTTTCTTGATGGGAATGAGCGCCGGTGGCAATATTGCTTACCATGCGAACTTGCACGCCTTGAATATTGATATCAAACCCTTGAGAATCATTGGTTTGATATTGAATGTCCCTTATTTTTCCGCCGTCACCAGGACTGAATCGGAGAAAAGGCTGGTCAACGATCCGGTTTTGCCACTGGCTAGTAGTGATAAGCTGTGGGACCTGTCTCTGCCTGAGGGCACCGATCGTGATCATGGCTACTGCAATCCGATTGTTGGCGCCGGGGCTTTTGAAAAGAACGAAATCGAGCGGCTGCCGAGGTGTTTCTTTAGAGGATACCACGGGGATCCACTTGTTGACAAGCAGAAGGAAGTGGTGAAGATGTTAGAGTCGCGAGGAGTGGACGTGGTGGCGAAGTTTGACGAGGATGGCTTCCATGCGGTGGAGTTTTTTGATCCTTCAAAAGCGAAGGCTTTGTACGACTATGTCAAAGAGTTTGTCAACCCAATTTCTTGTTGATCGTGTTGGCTACATGATCAACCGGAAGTAAGGTGTCATAAATCCCAGTGATACAGGTCGATCGCTGGATAGGTTTCTAATATATATGATATCTACGCTGTAATAATTAAATGGTCATAAGTAAAAATTAAATATAATATGAGTATGGATAAGTTTTTTTTAGAATATCTCATTCTTTTATCCAATCAAAATTAACTAATAACACAAGATTAATACAGCATAATATGTGTCATGTGAAAGTATTTAAGTTGAAATGGTTTTTTTTATATAAATAATACATGGCAAGTAAAATTTTCCATATCTTTTAAGCACTATTTTGGGTTTTTTTTGTAATAATTTAAGCATTCTTTATTATATATATATATATATATAAGATTAAATCAGAGTAGAGTGGTACAAATGAATGTCCAATCATAAATACAGAACATAATATAGATGTGACCAAGTTTTTTAATCTTTTAAAAAATTATGATGAATTATTATAGAATAGTTCCAAATAATGATTTTCTTTGCATGCAGACATGCATAACAATTTGTAATAATTCAGTGAACTGATCAAAAGAACAACACAATTTATATAGTAATTTGAATTTTAGCAATCAAACAAACTTTTGCTTACTTCGATTAGCAAGTAACGAGTTGGCTGGCCTGCGTGTTGCGCTGAGTTTTTTTATGTAGCAAACTGAATAACTATTTGGTTTGAAAAGAATTATTTAGTTGGTAGATAGAAAATTGTAATTGTTAAATTTTATTGTAGATTTTTTTGTTGTTTTATGTATTGAATTAGTTGATTGTTGTCATCAATTTAAGTGCTCCAATAATAATTTAATTGACAACTCTCAAAATTGCAATAGATAAAATCTATTAAAGATGAGTGGATTGTATTTTATATCCAATTTATTAATGGGTGAAATTTTTTAAATATTTGATTGATTTAAGTAATTTGCATATTGAAAAATTATAACTAATTAATTGTTGGGTGTGTTTTAATTGTTTTGATGGTTATTTAATTGGTGGACGTAAATTTGCAATTAATAAAATGAATAAAAGATGAATTAATTGTTTCTTGTATCGAATTTATTGATAGTTGAGTTTGTTTTAATGGCAACGAATGATTTGACCTGCAGAGAGAAAAATTGCAACCGCTAGAATGTATTAAAAATAGATTATTTCTTGTCTGCATCGATCCGATTGACTCCTATCATTATTTTTTTGGCTTGAATAATAATTTAGTCGCAGTTTGCATTGAGTGTTGGTTAATTTAATTTATAGATTGTAACACTACAATAAAAAGAGGGTGTTTGCAATGGATTTTTGTAACTGAAACAATCCGTTGAAAAAATTGGAAACAGATTAGCAACGGAATATGTTTTGCAACGGATTTTCCGTTGCAAAATTCGTTCTAAAAAAATAACATGGTTCGCAACGGATTTGCGGTTGCAATTTTAAATTTGCAAGCTTTCTCGCAACGCACCATTTTAACTTTGAAATTAATTATCTTCCTCTCGTTCATCTGCGCCCTCATTTGTATCATTTATGCTGAAAAATTAAAACAAACACAGCACGCTCTCTCCTAAAAAATTAACTGCTGCCGTGAACAATGGTTTTTTAATTTCCGCTCCACTCTTGTTCCTGATCTCCGGCCACCTTGCCAACGTCGAGCTTCAGTTACCTAGTAGACCCATCACCACCACAACGAAGATCTACTTCAGGTACGATCAACATTTCCAACTATATCTACTTTTGATTTGTTTAGCATTTGAGTTAATTTCTGGGGATAGATTGTAGCTTGAGAGCTTGAGCTTGGGAGGGATGATCACATGGAGTTGTAAGGGATTTGATTAGTGCATATTGATGTAGAAATTTGAGTGATGGGTAAAAAAATTAACACTCCTGGACATTAAGTAAAAAAAACTATAAACATGATTTTACAAGAATTATCACTTATTAACGATATTACTGACAAAGATCACCCGTTCTTCATATGCCCATCCTTAAAATAGAAATGGAAAAAATAGTAACATAATTTCAGTCTTTTAACTTGATTGGAGTTGGTAGTTTTGGATTTTTTTTGATATGGTTAAATCAGAGGGTGTTTTGTGGAGGAGAGGGTCTCGGTTGTGATTTTGGGACTTGGTGCTTTCGGGCACTAGCGAATTGAGTTTCCAAAGTGCTTTTCTATGGTTTCTCAATCTGTACAATCATCTGGAGGTTTGTGCTATGAAATTTAATGAGATTTGGAATTTCAACTTGTCTTTAGATTTTTCTTTTCTCTCATTCAAGGTTTAAAGTTTGATGATATTTTTGGGGATTGGCTTATGGTGTGCAGGACCTAATCTAATAAAAATGACGAAGATGAGTCTAGAAATTGAGGAAAATATGGAGGGAGAAGTATATTCCGTTGCTAAACATACTCTTCCAATTGCAAAATTTCCAGTGAATTTTTGAGAGGTGCTGACCCATTTCTTTTGTTTCTTCACATCTTTAATTACTATGTTTATGGACTTGAGAAGCTAATTGTGGGTTTAGACTGGAAGATTAAAATCCCATGTGGGTTTTGTTTTGTCTTTTAAGTTTCTGTTTTGTTTCTTGAACTAAATTTTGATCTTTAATTAAAATATTTATGGGATAGAGAAGATGATTGCGAGTTTAGACTAATAAATTAAGACAGTGGGTTTGGCTCTGCTCATTGCAAAGTTTGAATCTTGAAGAACTATGTTTGTTGATGAAATTAGGAAATTAGGGAGATGATTGCTGTTTTAGAGAAGAGCACAAAAACCCCTTGTGGCTTTCATTTTGTATGAGGGTATCTCTTGAATCCTTAACAAGGAGTTTGATTTTTGAATTGCTGTTGTTATTGAGAAAATTAGGAAAATAAGAATGACCCCAAACGGCTTTTGTTTTATCGTGTTTTCTCTATGAGGAAGTTTGAGTTTTGAAGAACCGTTTTTGCTTAGGAATTTTTTTTTCGTTGTTCTTTTTGTGTTTTTAGAATGAAAGGTGTGCAGATCTTCTGGGATTTGAACTGCTTAAATTATCAGTATTTTATCAGCATTTCATTCAAACTTCTTGAATGCAGGAAATCATCCCGGATAAATACAACTTTAGCTGTTAATGGCTTGACACCTCTGCTCATCGCAAGACTAGATCATCAAGATGCCATAGCTTGTCTTAATCTGCTCAAACTAATAAAGGTGAAATTTTGCAACCCCTTACTGTCCTGTCTTTACTTTTACCTCTGCACTGAGGAATTATAAGCTATAGATCAATGTTGCTTTCATTGTTGATTCTGCTTATGTCTCTTCTCATGCTAGATAGACACCTTGTTAATCTCAATTAGGTCTTGCTTAAGAAAAAAAATTATAGTGTATTTTTTTGTATCCAGTATTTTTTTTCCATTATTTTTTTCAATGTATGCAATTCATCTGCTGATTGATTACTCCGTGCTCCAATGACCAATCTTTTAGGATATCTTCCTAACTATCAATGTAAACCTTGTTTAGTAGTAACTCCTCCACAACTAAATTTATGTATACTATCTCATGTGGCTCTTACTTGAATCACATCTTCATTATTTTGTCTTCCTTTGGATTCTCATCTCTCAATACAATTGTCTTTCACGTTGGATAAATTTATGATTGCCTAGTAATTGCCATTTTAAACATGACTTCTTTTTTGTTTTTCAGGTTTGTAGTAACTGCCGTTTGAGGAGATCATGTGAAAGTGAATATCTACTAACAAACAAAGAGGATGAGGCATAAACTATTGATCTTATGCGAGTTCTTTTAGCTTATGGTTTTGATTCCATAAATGGATCAGTAGCCAATACTTCAAAATATGTATTTTTTTATTCCATGTTGATTTACTTATACACGTAATTGTAACTGAATCTTTGTTGTATTATAAATTTTTATTTATGAAATTTTTATTTCAACTATATTTATTTAGTTCTCAATATTAATAATATATCAATAATATTTATGAAAATATTTATTCATAATTAATTAAAAAATAAATAAATTCGAAATTGATTAAAAAAATTAATTGCTAATTTGCAACGGATAATCCGTTACAAATGAATTTGCTATCACAGGATTGCAATGGAACACGTCCGATGCAAATTCCGTTGCTAATTAATATTAGCAACAAATTGCTTTTGTGTTTGCAACAGATCCGTCTGTTGCAAACACCCCTATTTTTCTGTAGTGTAAAACTACAATTGATTGATTGTGTGATGTATCTTAATTGTTCTGATAATTATATAATCGGCTGATGAATAAAAATGTAATTGTGAAATCAATTAGAGATGAATTATTGTTTTTTTAGTCCATTGAGAATTAGTGAAGGTTGGTTATGCCGTAATTGTTCGGCATATTATTTAATTGTTCATTATTTAGATGCATTGTTTGGTTGTTGCAATTTTTTTTTCTGTATAGTGAATGGATTGTTTGTCTGGCTTGTATTTTTTTTTGTTGATTGATGAATGGGTGAATGTGTTTTAATTGGTTGTCTGTAAATTTAATTTGTTGAGAGTGAAAATTGTAATTGTTAATTGTTATTGGAAATGAGTTTTTTTTCTTTTTCTTTGGAAATCGATTCACTGTGTAGTTTGTTCTAATTTTTTGATAACCGTTAAATGACGAAGCAAAGCTTTAATGTGGAAAATTTGATATCCCATTCCAGACCTGTTTTGTCGTCCATTTCATTTTTTTGTTTTTGCTGATTGTATCATGGTTGGGGTAATTTAAAGCCGATTGTGGTGGCAGCCGTTGGTGTTTAGAGATTAATTTGGAAGGAGAAATGAATGGTGGAATGAATCTGGGGTGAAGAGAAAGTAGTGTTTGTGTTTGGATTTAGAGGATTATCTGGACTTTAGAAATATGTTAATTTCATTTTGTTCTCCAAAGGAACCATCATATGAGTGCAGAACTGATATGCACATTCATTGTTTGATGAAGGATCACTATGAGTCAGCCTCTATAGAATCTCATGAATTTTTTTTTGTTGCTATTAAAGTGCAGAACTGAGCCAACAATGGCACACATGTATCATCAATCGAATCATTCTTCGCGATCAACAATTCAATTTATCACCAATTCACTCACAGTTCTTGAATTTTTTTAACTTCCGCCACCCCTCAATTACTCTGCCACTCTCTCCTTATAAATCCCTGCTGTCATCAATTGACAGGGAAAAAATAAAATGAACTGGACCATTATTGCTCGTAACAAAACAAAGTTTTTTGCTCTGCTTTGCAATAAAATAAACACAAGCAAAACAATAACAAATAGCAAAAGTTTAACAAAATCTTGCATCTATTTGGTGTCGTTGGCAGACCTTTGCGAAAAGTATGAAAAGAAAGTTGTGCTTGATAAATGTTTCTTTAAACACTGATACGGGAGATATGTTGTGTGTAATTGCTATTTGTGGGGTATACGGGGGTCTTTGATGGCCATGTTGCTGGATTAAAGGGAAAAGCATAAAAAACATGAAACATCATACATCTTGTGTGTAATTGTTAATAAGGCATGGGGATCAACATGCGAGCTGTTAGAGGAATGGTTTCTTATTATCATGTGAATGTCAATGATTGTGTCTTAAATTTGTTATATCCAGAAACTGTCTTCACCAACTATCAGAGAGAAGATTTAAATCTAATTAAAGCTACCGAACTGGATCATGATTTTTTTTCTTTCTGATCAAGCACAGGCTGTCATAAGGTTTTTTTTTTTGAATTATGTGATGTCAAGGTGGGCTGGCTGTGTAACATTTGTTATTCCAGATTCTAAAATGATCACAAAAGGGAGCTTCACACACACGAACTCATCAATTATTGTATACTTCCAATGACATGACATTGTATGCATGATATTTCCACGCTCCCTACATGGCTGTTTAGTGACTTGTATGAATTTGACATGTGAATTGAATGTGCAAACAATCACTATGTGTTGATATTTTGAAGATTGGTTGTTTAGTGAACCAAGTTTAGCGATCCAATCAGCCTGAATTGGACAGAAGACACTCTAACTTGGAGAGGATTGTTTCAAATTAACTAATCTGAAGATGGGCATGTAAAGGAATCAAAGTACATCCTGCATATACATGTCTATGGAAACAAAGCTTCCTTAATTTACAGAGCACTGAAATGGAAGGATATGCACACGCTTGGAAACAAAAAATTTCTGGCAATAAAGCAACATGTCAAATATATATCAAGAAATGATTTTTCACTCCAATTGAATTGTATTAAATGAAATCATTAATCGGTTATTTTTTTAAGAACAATCATTTTCAAAGTGTATAGATCATATTTTACATCCAAAAAGTAAATAGATTAGCCTACCAGTTTAAGAGTTGAAAGCATAACAAAATGAACATATTAAGTTATAATAACAAAATGATGCCATCACAATGCTAAAAAGTATCATTGTTTTTCAAGAGAGGATAGATACCTTGAAACAATGCAAGGAGGCATTCAAAATTAGAATAGACGAAGCTCCTCGGGAGATTCTGCCAATGAAAAAGCCACATACATTGATTGTGATGCTTATTATAAAAAATATGACATCGATAATTGAGAGTGATTTTGTTGGCATAAGAATTGATTTTATGATTTTAGATACATTTTTCTGATATTGTCTATGTGGAAAGTTTATTTTTGGTTTGCACAAAATTTACAATAAATGCAAGAATCAAGATTGCAAGGTTTGTGTATTTGAAGTGTCTGGTAGAATAGTTGTAAGCGATGTTGCATGAAACAGTATAGCATAAATTGTTTGTATGTGAGATGAAAAGGCATTGAAAAATAAAATATAGTTTATGAAATGGCATAAGTGAAGAGTAAGTCGAAAGAACCTAATCATCATGTGATTTTGATGGGAAATGATGTTTTTTTGGTGGGTCATCCTCCTTAGACATGGTTGATGCATTGGGATCGAGCAATGGGATGATGCTTGGAGGTTCGGCTGCAGTATTTGTTGTAGAGCTGTGAATTCAAAAAAGACCAGCACATTGTGAATTTAGCATTGATAAAGCAAACATATATAAGTGATATTGTTAAAATTTAAAGGTAAAAGGTATCAAGAGAGAAAGAAACATGTTACCTTTGCAGAGGTGTGTCATCTTCAAATAGTAAATGCCTCATAGTTTGTGATTGTGGAGGAGTACCGAAGTCAACTCCAGATGGTGGAATAGGTGTTGGAGTTATTGGATCTAACAGAAGTGGTTTTCACAGAATGTTGTTCTGTTAAAGAAACATTAATATCATGAAGTTCTGGTTCAACATGCTGTTGTGGAGATTCAACTTCTATAATGTCATCAAAAACATTGGCAACAATGATATCACACCGATTCATAACTGAGTGAAAAGTTTCGAATCGCAGCCGAAAATTTTTGGGTTTTTGTAATTTGTCTATCATAGAAGTTGGAATGGAATCAATGAACCCTTTATCATAGACATAATTGTGGGCAGAGGAGCCAAAAAAGTTTTCAGCAGTTTTTCCGACCATTAGAAATGTTGTCACATCAGTGCCGTCAGTCACAATACAATAAACTCTAAACCTAAAATGTTAGCAATGAGATAATTAAATATAAGATGCAATGTAAAGGATGTGAAAAATATGTATAATGTAGCTATGGACATGAGAAGTAATGTAAAAATTTTGCTGACCATGGAATCGGCGTTACTTCATTGTGTTCAATGCATTTAAAACCCGTGCCTTTGTCAGATATTGATTTTGTGCATACTGAGCAGCTATGACACCACCATCCCCGATGGAGATCATAGTCAGCTATTGATGCCTTACATGTAAATCTTTCGCTCTGTATTTTTTGGAATAATAAATAAACAAACATATATTTTTGAATTGTTGACAGAAAAACTAATTAAGGCTAATGTGTCAAATGAGAAGTGTAAATCATTGTTGACATACTTTGTATTGGTATGGATCCATACAAAGGATTTCCTTGATTGTCTTTCTATTCTCTTTTAGCTATTGATCAATGGTTTGAGTGTTCATTGTAGAAGGGAATTGTTGATGCACCTCGACGGGAATATCCTTATAGCTTATCATCAAAGATGTTTGTTATAAATAGATTTAAAAAAGTATTATTCTATAAAGATAAACAAAGAAATAGAAAGCTCACTAATGTTTGTAGGGAAGAATTTCTTGGAGTTCTGGGTTGAAATACCATAAGGAAGCAACAGTGCTAGTGAGATTTGGTTTCCCTGGGAGTAAAAAGAAGAGTGTATATATTGGGATTATTTGATATTGAGTTGAATAAGACAAAAAACATATAAAAGTATCAAGATCAATGAATGATTGAATCATTAGAAATTAAAGGGACTAACATAAATCGATCGCTAAGCCAACAAATCAGCTATCAAATAAACAATTAAAATCAGAAATTGAAAATAAACCTTAAAGACACTAATAGCAAAATAACAATCGAATTGACAATTGAAATAAAAAACCGAAAGGAACATCATAAAATCAAACATTATTTTTTTTTAAGACAATCTAAGCGAAATTGTTTCTGACCTAAACAAAGTAGTAATCTAATTGGTTGCCGGGAAAAAAATGAAAGCAGCAACACAACCGAATCAAGAATCATCACCAAAAAAAATGAAGATAATAAAAGCGAATAGAAAGGCATCAACAACAAAACAGTCATCCAATCGCTAATTGAAACTACAAACATCAACATCTCAACCTAAAGCATCAACATAAATCTGAACCAACCAATTATTGCGTGAAAAATGAAGACATTCAAACAAAAAGTGCTCTTCAACCCAACGAAGTAGCAAAAAAACAGAAAATTAAAGAAGAAATTGAAAGCAGTAACATGAACCTAAATTAGCATTTTTTGTAGGAACAAACCTAGCACAATCAAAGCAATGTCAAAAGATCCAATAACAAATCAGCAATCTAATTGGCAATTGAAATGAGGAATTGAAAACAGCAACACAAAACCAAAGTAACAATCACTGAAAAAAACATTTAAAATAATCATATCGAAATCGATCGTTAAGCCAACAAATCAGGTATCAAATAAGCAATTGAAATTAAAAATTGAAAATAAACTTCAAAGGCACCAACAACAAAATAGCAATCGAATTGTGTATTGAAATAAAAAATCAAAAGTAGCAACATAAAATCAAACAATAAATTTTTTGTAAGACAATCAAAGTGAAATTATTCCTAACTAAACAAAGTAGTCTTCTAATTGGGTACTGGAAAAAAAATGAAAGCAGGGACACAATCGAATCAACAATTATTCCAAAAAACAATTTGAGATTATTAAAGCAAATGGAAAGGCATCACCAACAAAGCAGCCATCCAATCGCTAATTGAAACCACAAACATCAACACCTCTACCAAAAGCATCAACATAAATTAACATTTTTTGCAGGAACAAATCTAACACAATCAAAGCACCGTCAAAAGCACCAATAACAAAACAACAATCTAATTGGCAATTGAAATCATGAACTGAAAACAATAACTTAAAACCAAAACAACAATAACTGCAAGAAACATTTAAAATAATCACACCGAAATCGATCGCTAAGCCAACAAATCAGCTATCAAATAAACAATTGAAATCAGAAATTGAAAATAAATTTTAAAGGCACTAACAGCAAAATAGCAATTGAATTGAGTATTGACATAAAAAATCGAAAGTAGCAACATAAAATCAAACAGTAAATTTTTTTCAGACAATCAAAGAGAAATTGTTCCTTACCTAAACAAAGTAGTCATCTAATCTGGTACTGGAAAAAAAATGAAAGCAGCAACACAACTGAATCAACAATTATTCGAAGAAACAATTCGAGATAATAAAAGCAAATGGAAAGGCATCACTAACAAAGCAATCATCCAATCGCTAATTGAAACCACAAACATCAACACCTCCACTGAAAGCATCAACATAAATCTGAACCAACCAATTGTTGCGTGAAACATTCAAGACATTTAAAAAAAAGTGCTCTTCAACCCAACAAAGTAGCAATCAAATAAAAAAATTAAAGCAGAAAGTAAAAACAATAACATAAACCCCAATTAGCATTTTTTGCAGAAACAAATCTAGGATAAACAAAGCAACAACAAAAGCACAAATAACAAAACAACTATCTAATTGGCAATAGAAATCAAGAATTGAAAACAACAACATAAAACCATAGAAACAATCATTGCAGAAAACAATTTAAACAATCACATCGAAATGATTGTTTGACCCAACAAATTAGCTTTAAAATAAGCAATTTAAATTAGAAAGTAAAAATAAACTTCAAAGGCTTCAACAACAGAATAGCAATCGAATCGATGATTGAAATCAGGAACTGAAAGTAGCAAATATAACCCAAGCAACAATCATGGGAAAATGTTTTTTGAAATAATCGCACCAAATTTTCTCTCTAACCCAACAAATCCATCATGAAATCAGCAATTGGGAAAGAAATTGAAAACACCAATTGACAACCGACAAACCATGTTTTTGGGGGCTAAATCAAAGACAACGAAAGCAACCGAAAGGCATTAATAGCAAACTGAAAATGTATAGTAGCCTAACAAATGAGCCATCAAATTCGCAAAAAGAAAAAAAGTAGATTTAATTATTTGCAGAGATAGTTAAAACAATTTAAATTTGGATGGCAGCACGATAGAAGACAAAGAACATAGCAAAAATAAATTTCCAAGCAAGTTACTATGAACCAATTTATTCAATGGCTGCCAAAAACCAAACACAATCGTAATAAAAGAAGAAAACATACCAATTATAGTAGCAGTGAGAAACGACCAATGGATGAAGGCAATACGAGCCAACACAGAGCACCCCAAAACTGTGCAATGAGAAATTAGGAACCAATCAAACATTTGTTAATAAATAATGGCAAATGAAATTGAGGCATGGAAGCCCAACAAACCATATAAGCTAAAGATGCGATAGAGGCAAAAGAAAGAACTGGCTATCAATGAAGAAATCATTGGCTGAAAATCGGTGAAGAGCCAAGCTCGAGACATAGAGAGAAAATGAGAAATGAGTAGAACGAAGGAAGAGCAAATATGTGAGGAACGGTAATTTGCAGCCAAAACAGAAGAATAAAGTGTATGGCAACCAAAGCTTACGTCCATTTTACCAACGGCTGCGTAAAAGTTTTTTTTTGAAATTGCATGTGCTGATTTGAATTTCCAGGTGGCAAGGATTTTAGCCACCGTCTATTGCACTTCACGACAAACCACATTAAAGATTAGCTGTTGTTTTTTATCTCGAAGACTCAATTGATGATGAGATACATTAAATAACCCACTGGCGCAGTGGAAGTCTGTTTTGAATGTGTAACCCGCGTAACCATTGAATCCCTTAAAGAAGCAGCGCATGCTGTCGCGTGTAGCAGCGCACTTTATTTTAATTAGCGTAACACTTGTGTGAAATTTGAAAAGAATCAGTGCACCGTCGCGTGTAGTAATTGTAGAAGAAGCAGCACACTCTGTTCGACATCACATCTGAAATTAGCAATTTATGAAAAGTCAGTGAACCAGCATGAAGTGAAAGACACGCAGTGTGAAATTTTGTTTTATTTTAAACTGCAATTAACGCAGCGTGTGTCTCTGTTTTTAAGGTATTGAATTTGCAACGTCAAATGTGGAAATTTTAAATGGCAGTGCACTATCTTAAATTGCAAATGACGCAGGTTTTTTTTCTTTCATTTGACAGTGTACTTAACGCAGCGTGAGCCTCTATTCTTGAGCTTTTGAATTTGCAGACGTTACACTTGAAATTATAAAACCCGAGTCATGAAAAGCCAGCGCACCGGTATGAAGTGGAAGACACACAGCGTGAAATGTTGTTTTATTTTGAACTGCAATTCACGCAGCGTGTGCCTTTGTTTTTTGAGGTTTTGATGGCTCTGTTTTTTAAGGTTTTGAATTTGAAGTGTCAAATGTGGAGATTTAAAATGGCAGTGCACTGTCTTAAATTGCAAATAACGCAGCTTTAATATTTTTTTTGTTTTTTGAATTTGCAGCGTCAAATGTGGAGATTTAAAATGGCAGTGCACTGCCTTAAATTGTAAATAACATAGCTTTAATATTTTATTCGTTTGACAGTGCACTTCACGCAGCGTGAGCCTTTGTTTTGAGATTTTGAATTGCAGAAGCAGAGGTTTTGAATTTGCAGAAACAATAGTCCATGCATCAGGTCGGCGTCAAATTTGAAAATTTAATAAGGCAGTGCACTGTCTTAAATTGCAAATCACACAGCTTTAATTTTTGTTTTGTTTGACAGTGCACTTCACGCAGCGTGAGACTCTTTTTTTGAGGTTTTGAATCTGCAGAAACAGCAGTGCATGCACCATGCCCGCGTGAAATGTTAAAATTAGCAAAGGCAGCGCACTGTCTTAAATTGAAATACACGCAGCGTTAAATTGTTTTTCGTTTTACAATGTAATTTATGCAGCGTTTAAGTCGTTGAAAATAACAGTCTACTCAGCAATGTAATTTCCACGCAGCAGCGTCAACCATTCCTCTACTCTCACAACCACAATAAAATACATGGTCTGCTGCAATTGCAATCGACACAGCAGCGTCAACCATTCCTCTATTTTCACAATCACAACTGCATACATTGGTTAACAGCAGATCACGCACCCCAGTCCATAGTGGAACTGGGTGTGCATGAGCAGTAAATGAACAGGGATTCAACGATGTAATTTAGGTTCTTTTGTAATGGTTTACACATTTAATATATTGCAAGTAGATGGTCACCCATGATTGGCTTTAAAAGGAAATCTACAAATCATAATTAAGTGTATTTCGCGATAAGGATTGTCGCATGACGTGATATGATGGCAAAAAGATTGCAATTTGTATAATAGATTTCGAGTTCGAGTCAAGATGTGCATTCTTTATAAGAATTTGAGACAATCAGAATTTTACTCGGTCACCTAGCCTTATAAAATGTGCTTTCTGGGAAGTGAAGTTTCATCGCTTTCAAAAAATAATTGACTCACATATATCATGATCATGGAATTTCCAATTTAATTATAGCCAGAAACAAAAGGTAACAAAGACAAAACTAGCAGTAATTGATTACTTTATTTTTATTAATTTCCAATCAAAATTATGAATGATCTCTTCACCAGGTCACGACAGTCCCGATTAGAAGCTCCACATTTTCCTTAGGCTCACCAACCAGCACATACCAGGAAAGATCTTCAATGTTTTGCGCTTGATTGAAGATGAATTCACACACACACACACACACATACATGGATATTATTTTTGATACATGAATTGTTTTTATTAGGTATGTTCATGCATGGATATTATTAAGACAATTCAATGCATCAACAATATATATATATATATATTGTTGATGCATTGAATTGTCTTAATAATATCCATGCATGAACATATCTATATCTATATATATATATATTGATATTGATATAGATATAGATATGTTCATGCATGGATATTATTAAGACAATTCATGCATCAACAATACACACACACACACACACACACACACACTATGAACATACCTAATTAAAACAATTCATGCATCAACAATAATATACATGCTGGCCTGAATATGATTCACATTTGAAATCTTATTTCCATTATTAGTCCCGCAACCTCGTCTATATATATATAACATTATAATGGGAGAGAGCCTATCCTTATTCACTGCCATTTGCACATCTCCAAGTCCAAGGTTTTTCGTAGCAAAGAAAGAGAGATGGAAAAGTCTTCGTTCAAGCTAACTTCCATGGTCGTTGTTGCCCTCTTAATCATTGCTTCCTTTCAGTCTCTCTCCCTCTCCCTCTCTCTCTCTCTCTCTCTCTCTCTCTCTCTCATACAATTATATATTTGATGATCAGGCTCGCATGGAGGAGAAGCGAGAGGCCCTGTGATTACATTTCGTTACAATGCAGATGCAGACTGTGTGGGCGAGAAATGTTTCTGTGATTATTGCTATTGCCAGTCCACTAAGAGGTGTGCCTGTAAGCTTCAATCCTCCTTAAGCGACGCCATCATCGGAGCTCTAGTAGGAAAACCAGGACGGTTTTGAATGCAAAGTTGTTAGAAATGTAGAATCAAATGGAAGAATGTGATATTGTATTGAATCAATGTAATTTTGTACACTGTAGTGTGCTTGCTTTATACAATGTAAAATAGCCTATACTAGGTAAGATAATCAATTACAATTAATTACAACGGTCAAATATTAATTACAATAATGGTAACATGATTTCTTTCCTTTAATACTCCCCCTCAAGTTGGAGTGTGAATGTCGATTACGCCCAACTTGCAAAGATGGGTTTGGAATAGGGGTGCGGGTAGCGGTTTGGTAAAGATATCAGCAACTTGAAACTGTGTCTGCACATGAGCTGTCTTGATCTCGCCATTTTTAATCTTCTCATGGACTGTGTGGCAATCCAATTCGATATGTTTAGTGCGTTCATGGTAAACTGGATTGGCTGCGATGTAGAGTGCTGCTTTGTTGTCGCATAGCAAGGTGGCCGGTTGAGGGTGTGCCACTTGTAGATCTTGTAAGAGGTATCTCAACCAAGTAAGTTCACATGCGGTGACTGCCATGGATCTGTATTCTGCTTCTGCGGACGACCTTGAAACGGTGACTTGTTTCTTGCTTTTCCATGATATGAGGGACCTGCCAAGAAAAATACAATAACCAGTAACGGAATGCCTTGTAAAAGGACATCGTGCCCAGTCTGCATCACAATATGCAGTCAAGTGTAGTGGTCCTTTTGAGGAGAATAACAACCCTTGACCAGGAGCTCCTTTGAGATAATGGAGGAGTCGACGTGCTGTGTCAAAATGATACTTCTATGGTCCGTGCATGAACTGGCTGAGTGTGTTCACTGCATATGTGATTTCTGGTCTTGTTATCGTTAGGTAGATCAATCGTCCGACAAGTCTTCGATAACGAGTGGGGTCTTTGAGGGGGTCACTCCCAGTGGGCATAAAAGCAATATTTGCTTCCATAGGGATTTGTTTTCTGGTTTGGCACCGAGTAAGCCTGCGTCTTCCAGGATGTCTAGTGTATATTTTTGCTGACAAAATGAAATGCCAGTTTTGGACCTTGCAATCTCAACTCCAAGGAAGTATTTTAAAGGTCCAAGGTCCTTTATTTTGAAACTGTTGCTGAGAAACTGTTTAAGATCTTGTATGGCAACATCATCATTTCCAGTAATTATCATATCATCAACATATAATAAAATAACAGTGAATGATTGATTGCGTGTTTGTGTGAACATAGAATAGTCAGCTTTTGAATGGAGAAACCCAATATTTTGTATGGCAGATGAAAACTTACAGAACCAGCTCCGTGATGCCTGTTTGAGTTCGTATAAGGATTTGTTGAGGCGGCAAACAGTGTGCTCCCCCTGGGGCCGATATCCCGGTGGTGGAAGCATATAGACTTCCTCATAGAGATCACCATGGAGAAAGGCATTGTGTACATTCATTTGATGTAGCGGCCAATTACAGACAGCAGCAACAGTGAAAAGACATCGCACAGTGATGAGTTTAGCAACAGGGGCAAATGTGTCAGTATAATCGATGCCTTCACGCTATGTGTAGCCTTTAGCAACCAAACGGGCTTTGTATCTTTCAACAGAACCATCGGATTGGTATTTAATTTTAAAAACCCATTTGCATCCAATTGGACGGTGACCTGCAGGTAAGGTAGTGAGGGACCAAGTGTTGTTCTCCTCTAGGGCCTTGATTTCTGTATTCATAGCAGCGACCCAGTGGGGTTGGTGTCGTGCTGCCTCATAAGAACTAGGTTCAACCAACTGAGAGATATTATTAGTAAAGGTGCGATGAGATAAAGAAAAATTAGAGTGAGATACATACCGCGTGATGGGATAACGAGTGCTAGACGTGATGGAGGAAGAGTTGCCGGGCGCAAGCAGAGTTGCATGGTGGGCCTGATAATCTTTGAAGTGTGAGGGTGGTTTGGTAGGGCGGGTGGATTGTCGGATGGGTGGTGGTTGTGTAGCCATGAGAGGTGGGGGGTTTGTAGGTGGAGGAGTGGGTGTGGTGTTATCAATGTTTATATGAGTTGGATCTGGTGGAGCTGATGGATGTGTGGAATCATGTGAAGGTATGAGTTCTGGTAGGGGTAATGGGTTGGTAGAGGGAATGGGCAGGACAGGTGAGTCATCTTGGTTTTCGGGAGGTGATGAAGAAAATGGAAATATTTGTTCATGGAAAATCACATCGCGGGAGGAAAAGAATTTTTGTGTGGTAAGGTCATAAAGGCAATAACCTTTTTGACCAAGGAGGTAACCAAAAAACACACATCTACGGGCTCATGCATCAAACTTGTGTTTAGGTAAGAGATTGGTGGCGTAGCACAAACAACCAAATATGCGTAAGATGGAGTAATCGAGAATTTTGTGGTGTAAAATTTCATATGGTGATTTTTGGTGGAGTAAGGGTGTAGGGAGGCGATTTATAAGGTAACATGCAGTTTGTAAGCTTTCCCCCCAAAAACATAAAGGGATGTTGGCCTAAAAACGTAAAGCCCTACCAACATTTAAGAGATGGCGATGTTTTCGCTCAACAATGCCATTTTGCTGAGGTGTGTATGGACATGAGTGTTGAAAAACAGTGCCTTTGGTTTTAAAAAAAGTTTGGAGGGACATAAATTCACTCCCATTATCGGCACGTAATGTTTTGATGGGAAGCTTAAATTGTGTTTGGACCCAAGAAAAAAATGTTTGAATCACCCCTTGTGTTTCTGATTTAAAATTAAGGAGATGAATCCATGTAAATCGAGTGAAATCATCTACAATGGTGAGAAAATATCGAGCCCCGGTATGAGTAAGAATTTTGTGGGGCCCCCAAATGTCACAATGTATTAAATCAAAAGGTGCATTAGATGATGTGGAAATATATGAAGAAAATTTTAAACGAGTTTGTTTTGCTAAAGGACAAACATCACAAACATTATTTGGATCACAAACAATTTCTGAAATTTTATTTGAAAGTAATTGAGTGGGTGCATTGGATGGGTGGCCCAGACGTTTGTGCCAGAGAGTGGAGGCAAGATTAATGTGGTGGGCTAGATGTGGGTTTTGGGTAGCTTTGAGGTAGTAGAGCCCATTAAATTGCTTGCCCAGGCCAATCGTCTTCCTCGTGATCACGTCCTGCACAACACAAAATTTATCAAAGAAAATCACAATGCAATTCAATCCTCGTGTCAATTTGCTTACAGATAGCAAGTTCACGTTGAATTGGGGTACATGGAGAACCCCATTAATGGTTAATGTTTCATATATTTTAATTGATCCAACATTTTTAATTTCTGCCTTTTCTCCATTGGGTAACCCAACAAAATCATGGTGGGTGTTGGTCATGTCATGTGTAGGTTCAAAACATGAAATATGATCTGATGCTCCACTGTCCATTATCCAAAATATGCTTGAATATGGGTCATGTTGTGAGAGATTGCAAGTAGGTGTAACAATACCTGTTGTATTTGAACGTGAAAAATTACCGGATTGGTTCCGTAAGAGTGCAATTAACTGATTGTACTCTTCGGTGGTGGAAGTTGGGCTTTCATTCTGGTTGTTGTGATGCGCTGGAATGGTATCCCGGTCAGCAAGGTAAGCAGTGTGCCTTTTATTTCTTGGCTTAATATTCTTTCCATGTAATTTGTGACCAACTGGAAACCCATTTATATAATAGCAATTCTCCACCGTATGTGTATCTCCATCACAGTAAGAGCAAGATTTCTTATACGAACCGTGCCTATCATCCCCGTTCTTATTATAAGAACCGTGCCTGTCATCCCTGTAATTACCCATTTTAAACTTTCCATCCCCATAGCCCGCACCAGAGGGCTTCATCATCTGTGGGTTCCCGATACCGGAGGCCCTCGCCATCAATGGATTCCCCGATCTCGTGTTCCCCCTGTTATAACGGCTGACTTGCATAGCATGGGTTCCAGTCTGTCTCGACGCTACGTCCATTTGTTGCTCGTGTTGGATGATTAAACCATGGACACGCCTTGTATCAGGGATCGACGACATCATCAAGATCGACCCACGGACTGTCGAGTAATTTCGTTTAGACCCATTAGGAACTGCATAACTTTCTCCTTCTCTTCTCTTGATCCCTGTGCCTTGGCACCTTCACAGGTGCAGATGATGGGTTCGTGGTATGAATCTAATTCATCCCATAGAGCCTTGAGTTTAGTGTAGTATTCTGAAATTGAGAGGTTTCCCTGTCGGTGCTCTGCAATTTCTTGACGAATTTGAAAAATTCTCAAGTCATTGCTCTGTGAGAATCGATCCTTGAGATCGTTCCATACCATGGATGCACTGGTGCAGTATAATACACTGCTTGCAATGTCTGGGCTTAGTGATTGTAAAATCCATGAGAGCACCATGTCATTGCATCTCTGCCAAATGGGAAAATTGGTGCTGGTGTTTGCCGGGGATGAGATTGTTCCATCTATGAACCCTAGCTTGTTCTTGGCACTCAATGCAATTCGCATTGATCGGCTCCATTGGCCATAGTTGTGCCCGTCAAGGGGCTTGGAAACGAGAACAAGGCCAGGTGAATCTGAGTTGTGCAGGGTGAGTGAGTCGGGTTGATTGGTCGGTTGATTGCTCTCTGTCATGTTCTCCGTATCTGTCATGTTCTCTGTTGATTGATTGTGTGTTGGTGTATGTTTGTTGCTGTTGTAGGATGGATTTTGTGTGTGGAATGGGATTTGTTGGATTCAATTTCAATGCTGGAAATTTGAATCGGAATTGCTGAGAAACAGAGAGTATGTCTGTTGGATTGTGTTTGCGGAAGGTATGTGGGTAAATTCACCAATATTGGTGCTCTGATACCATGTTAGAAATGTAGAATCAAATGGAAGAATGTGATATTGTATTGAATCAATGTAATTCTGTACACTGTAGTGTGCTTGCTTTATACAATGTAAAATAGCCTATACTAGGTAAGATAATCAATTACAATTAATTACAACGGTCAAATATTAATTACAATAACGGTAACATGATTTCTTTCCTTTAATAAAAGTATGCGTCGGCGCCACAAGCAAGCAAATAAAAATAGTTTCTCGACCATCACTGAATTAGGCTTATTATCTAAAAGGAATTTATTGGTTCAAATAAATTTATTCCTTTTATCTAATTTAAAATTTTCATATTTCACATGATGTGATCGATGCAAGGCAACATAAATACTATATATTAAAATTAATCTCGCTTTGTTCTAAGTTTTTTCAATAAAACCTTCACTCTTCTCGTCCAATCCCTCAGTCATATCCCTTTATTTCTCCTCCTATGATACTATGGACATGCACATTACTATGAAATCATCGAGCTATAATACATATTTCTACGATGTACAATTAATATCATCACTATTTTTTTAAAAAATTCGAGAAAACCACCCGAAAAACACAATTTGTAATACAATTAATATCATCATAGAGCCTAGCAATTCCAATATAATTAATTGACATGTCAAAGTCAACATTCTAATTTTATTCATCGAAATTTTCACTTGCCAAAACTATTATATAGAAAAACTATAATACTAAACAGAAAAAGAAATGTTTTCTTATAATAGAAAAGCCTAATATATTAAATAGAAAATAAAAATATTTATTTTCAAGAAAAAACTCATGCACCACGTTGACTCGACAATATATCATAATAATGGGAGAGCCTATCCCTATTCAGTGCATAAGGAAACAAGATCTCGAAAGTTTTCATTCAAGCTAATCATGGTGTCTCTCTCTCTCTCTCTCTCTCCTGTCTCTCTATTCAGTGCTTGTAAGCTTCAACCCTAGCTCCTAAGCGATGCTTTCATCGGAGCTCAAGTAAGAAAACTAGAAGGAACCCCCTCTAGATATGCCAGTACTGCAATATTTTGCAAACAAATTGTCGTGGGAAATTTTTCATTTGAAAAACAGTCATTCGGTTGCTAAGAAGATTTAAAGAGGAACAATAGAATCATTCTCTTTTAAAATCTTGCAATGAATTATCCGATACTAATTATAAAAACTGGATTAAATCTCATCCGTCGAAGCTATGTACACAAGATCCCTGATAATCTCTTTCTTTAATAATTTTGCAGGAACGTCAATACTAAAAAAATCCTATTGGAGATATTATCCAATATTTTCAGCCTCGGAGGCTGGAAAATTTGCCTATAAAATACAAAAAACACCCCATCAGAGCAAATCCACTCCTCATTTTATCTCCTATAGCCAAAAGAAAAAAAATAGTCTTTCATGGGACCATTTACCAGCCAATAAATCAACGTTTTCCCATCATCTTTTTGTCTACGATGAGATTTGTTGATAAGTTCGAGATATTAATACAAGCTAGCTAATTCCCACCCATTCACCACCCTTCCTTCAACCAATTCCTCTTCTTGCATTCTGTTTTTCACTCTCCCTTGGGATCTACTACCTTATCTCAACCATGTTAGCTTCCTCAGTCAAGTTTGAAGATCTCCTCGATTTTGTGGAGAATCCAGATGGCTCGCTCACTAGAAACAGCCCTTTTCCTGAAGTGCCACCATCAGAACAAATAGCTCCGGACTCCAATCAAACCTCTCTCTCGAAAGACATCCCTTTAAACCCCACCAACAAAACATTTCTTCGTTTATTTCGCCCTCTGAATCCCCCTCAAAACACCAAACTCCCCCTCGTCATTTACTTCCATGGAGGTGGCTTTGTTCTTTACAGCGCCGCAACTCTTGTTTTCCATCAAACTTGCTGCGACATGGCTTCTCATCTCCCCGCTCTCATCCTGTCTGTTGAGTATCGTCTCGCTCCTGAACACCGCCTTCCTGCTGCATATGAAGATGCTATGGAGTCTATCAGGTGGGTCCAGAAACAGGCTCTGGGCATCGACGGCCCTTCTTGCGAACCCTGGTTTAAGGAATACCTTGATTTTTCAAGGTGTTTCTTGATGGGAATGAGCGCCGGTGGCAATATTGCTTACCATGCGAACTTGCACGCCTTGAATATTGATATCAAACCCTTGAGAATCATTGGTTTGATATTGAATGTCCCTTATTTTTCCGCCGTCACCAGGACTGAATCGGAGAAAAGGCTGGTCAACGATCCGGTTTTGCCACTGGCTAGTAGTGATAAGCTGTGGGACCTGTCTCTGCCTGAGGGCACCGATCGTGATCATGGCTACTGCAATCCGATTGTTGGCGCCGGGGCTTTTGAAAAGAACGAAATCGAGCGGCTGCCGAGGTGTTTCTTTAGAGGATACCACGGGGATCCACTTGTTGACAAGCAGAAGGAAGTGGTGAAGATGTTAGAGTCGCGAGGAGTGGACGTGGTGGCGAAGTTTGACGAGGATGGCTTCCATGCGGTGGAGGTTTTTGATCCTTCAAAAGCGAAGGCTTTGTACGACTATGTCAAAGAGTTTGTCAACCCAACTTCTTGTTGATCGTGTTGGCCACATCAACCGGAAGTAAGGTGTCATAAATCCCAGTGATACAGGTCGATCGCTGGATAGGTTTTTAATATATATGATATCTACGCTTTAATAATTAAATGGTCATAAGTAAAAATTAAATATAATATGAGTATGGATAAGTTTATTTTAGAATATCTCATTCTTTTATCCAATCAAAATTAACTAATAACACAAGATTAATACAGCATAATATGTGTCATGTGAAAGTATTTAAGTTGAAATGGTTTTTTTTATATAAATAATACATGGCAGGTAAAATTTTCCATATCTTTCAAGCACTATTTTGGGTTTTTTTATAATAATTTAAGCATTCTTTATATATATATATATATATATATATAAGATTAAATCAGAGTAGAGTGGTACAAATGAATGTCCAATCATAAATAAAGAGCATAATACAGATGTGATCAAATTTTTTAATCTTTCAAAAAATTATGATGAATTATTATAGAATAGTTCCAAATAATAATTTTCTTTGCATGCAGACATACATAACAATTTGTAATAATTCAGTGAACTGATAAAAAGAACAACACAATTTATATAGTAACTAGGTTTTGAACCTAAGATGTCATCAACTCATAATAAAATAAGGAGATTATTTTATCCAGTAATTGTTTCAATAGTACATGATTGATACTAAATGATTTGCTATCCGGAGTTTCAGGTTCAAGCTTTATGTTATTAATATAATAATTATTAAAGATTTATATTATTATTATATTCAAGATTTATAAAATTAATTTAGATATATATAAGTTAGTTTGGATATCCATATTAATAAAATACAATAAAATGATTAGGAAGTCACAAAGTAGAACCGGAAAAGTAAAGGAATCCTTACTTGTAAAATACGAAAGCCTGTCGTGCATTTTTTTTTGTTTAATCGCTAATTTCGAAGGAAAGCCTAATGATTATTCTGTAAGAATATTTCCCGTAGAGTGGCCGATGTATTAACGGTCCGATCATTAAAGTTCAAGTTCTTTGTAAAGTCTACGGATTCTAATACGTTAAAGCGAAACCGTGATGGATCGGTCTCAATAAACAAGTATTAGAATGGGTACGTTGAGACCCTCTCATCTAACCATAAATTAACATATATTTTCATAAGGTTGTATACATATATATATTGATGGTTTTAAATATATGTATGTGTATAAAATAAAGTTATAGAATTAAAGCAATGTCTTTAATTTAATTTAATTAAAAGACACAAACCCTCCTTCCTATTGAGACACACCCATTCGATGGGTATAAATAGAAGGGGTGGTTATTCATTTGTGTGATATAACAAGAACAATAAAAACAAAGAGAATAAAAAATAAAAAACCGAAAGGAAATCCCTCTCCATCAAAGGGATTGAGAAAAGAAGGTGTAGAGGAGAAGATCAACAAAGTGATTATCAAAGGATTCTATGCAACAGTTCAAGTGCAAAATGGATAACGGTAAGTTCTAAATTCTCCATTGTTCTAGTTTTTGAAGGTTTTCATCATCAATATATAAGACTTGTGGGATTAAATGGTCTATTGATTTAGGGATAGATTTCATAAATAGAAATCATTAAAGAGTTTAGATTTACATGTGGTATCAGAGCCAAATAGAACCCATTAATCTCCCATTAAAGGATTGGTGATAAAATCCATTTTTTTTTATTTAATCTTATCAAACATTGATAAATTGAGATGTATGAAAAACAATTATATCAATGTGTAGAGGCTGAGATTATCTTTCCAACGGTATATTATATGTTAAAATCCATTAAGTAGATCAAAAGTTATGATTTCTTAAAGATTACTGGTTTTAATGGTGGTTTTCGTCATAGATGACGATGAATAAAAAAAGAAGAAGTGGTCGACCGGTTCACTTGGTAAAATCCAAGTGGTCGACCGGTTAACTTGGTAAAAAACAAGCGGTCGACCGGTTCACTTGGTAAAAACCAAGCGGTCGACCGGTTCAATTCGAAAGGCAATTTGTCTTCCAAGTGGTCGACCGGTTTACTTGGTAACCCAAGCGGTCGACCGGTTCATGCAGAAACCCTATTTTGACAAATTATTTTTTCTGAATTTCTTGAACCGATTGATTATGACTTAAACCTATAATCATCAAACCCTTTTAATGCATGCAATGTGAAGTGTGTGAGTTCATTTTAATTTGTGCTATCAAGTTAGAAATTGAGATTTACATAAAGCATTAAAAGGAGTTCATATTATGTATAACTTGTTAATCACCACAGTAATATGGTTATATTTAATGTGACAGTAAAGTAAAGATTCATAATTGATCATGATTAAATGATGCTTAAATGACATGAAAGGTTTCAATTGATCAATTAATTACTTAATATATCCTAGGAGATCACCCACAGGTGGATCATTGGGTGTAATAAGTAACGCCTAAAGTATTAATCATTTATGTTATGGTCAATAATGTGTATACCCACAGGTAGCATTGTTATCGGTTGTATATATGACTTGATTAATTATTAAAGAAAATCTAAACAAGCATCATGTACAGTGTATGTATTTATGTATTGCCCATAGGTTGCTTAAATACATACAAGTAAAGTGTTTAGATTTTATTGGTTGATGAATCTATTAAAGTTTCAAAGCACTAACGGTAAGCACGTTGGAAATCTTGCAGCTTCACCAAGTTTGTTTGTTTCTGCAAATTCTGTGATAAAGTTTAATGGACTCAACTATGAGGAATGGTCTGAACAGATAAGGTTTTCTTTGGGTGTAATGTCCCTAGACCAAGCCATACTCACGGATGAGGAGCCAGCAGCCATTACGGATGAGAGCTCAGAATTGGAAAAGTCTCGTTATGAGACGTGGGAGTGCTCTAATCGGCTGTGCCTGAACTTACTGAGGATGTCGATGGCGGAAAGTATAAAGCCATATATGCCTAAAACAGAGAAAGCAAGGGAATTCATTCAGAAAATAAAGGAACAATCCCAATCGGATGTGGCTGACAAATCGATTGTAGGCAGCCTAATGAGCGAGCTGACTACGAAGAGGTTCGATTGGTCTCAGACAATCCATGAACATGTCACGCACATGTCTAATCTGGCATCACGGTTAACGTCCATGGGGATGAAGGTGCATGAATCTTTCTTGGTTCAGTTTATCATTAACTCTCTGCCTCCAGAGTATGGCCATTTCCAGGTGAATTACAACACCATAAAGGATAAATGGAACTTTCAGGAATTGAAGGCCATGCTCATACAGGAGGAGGCGAGGTTAAAGAAGCTGAAAAATCAAGTTGCACTCATCGCTGAACTAAACAAAGCCGGTAGCAGCTTTAAGAAACCAAGTATGAAGGACAAAAGGAAGGATAAGGGTATCTTCAAAAGACCTGAAAGTAAAATCCATAAAGTGGTCAAATGTTTCTTCTGCAAGAAGGAGGGACACATAAAGAAAGACTGTCCTAGAAGGAAGGCATGGTTTGACAAGAAAGGTACACAACATTTATTTATTTGTTCCGAATTAAATCTTGTAGAAGTGCCTAGAAATACTTGGTGGCTTGATTCTGGTGCATCTACTCATGTATCTCATATTGAACAGGGATTCAGTACGATCCAGCCTTTAAAAGGAACTGAAAGTTATTTGTTCATGGGAAACAGGATGAAGGCGCGGATAGTAGGCATCGGGACGTACAAATTGATCTTTGACACTGGTTGTTTTATAGATCTTGAAAATTGTCTCTTTGTACCTGAATGTGCTAGAAATCTTGTTTCAGTAAGTAGGTTGGACGATTTAGGATTTGACTTTAAGATTGGACATGGTGTATTTTCTTTGTACCGAAAAGACTACTTTTATGGTAATGGTACTTTGGTTGATTCACTGTACAGGTTTAATCTCGATAAAAGTTTTTCTGAATCTTTGTTTAATGTTGAGAATCAAGGAATTAAACGTAGTGCATCAAACGAAAAATCAGCACTCTTGTGGC
Organism: Salix purpurea; assembly: GCA_027405865.1. Lineage (NCBI taxonomy): Eukaryota > Viridiplantae > Streptophyta > Magnoliopsida > Malpighiales > Salicaceae > Salix > Salix purpurea. The sequence goes on from JAOWLH010000002.1 coordinate 29,750,661, forward strand.
ATAAAAGATTAGGTCACATATCTAAAGAAAGGATGACGAGGTTAATAAAGAAAGAATTATTACCTCCATTAGATTTTAGTGACTTAGATGTGTGTATAGAAGGCATTAAAGGAAAGCAAACCAAACACATCACAAAGAAACCCGCCACAAGAAGTAGTCAACTTTTAGAGTTGATACACACGGATATTTGTGGCCCATTCGATGCTCCGTCATGGAGTGGTGAAAAATACTTTATCACTTTTATTGACGATTACTCACGTTATGGATACACTTATTTATTGCATGATAAAGCTGAGTCGGTGAATGTACTGAAATTATTCATTGATGAAGTGGAAAGGCAATTAGAAAAGAAAGTGAAAGTAGTGAGATCGGATAGAGGTGGTGAGTTTTACGGTAGATTCACAGAAAGTGGACAATGTCCAGGTCCATTTGCAAAACTTCTAGAAAGTAAAGGCATTTGTGCGCAATACACAATGCCGGGAACACCTCAGCAAAATGGTGTAGCTGAAAGGCGTAACCGTATATTAATGGAAATGGTTAGGAGTATGTTAAGTAATTGCAAACTTCCTATGTCGTTGTGGATATACGCATTAAAGACTGCGACATATATATTAAACTGGGTCCCTAGTAAAGCGGTTCCAATGACACCATTTGAACTATTTAAAGGAAGGAAACCTAGTTTAAGACATTTACGTGTTTGGGGATGTCCAGCAGAAGTAAAGCCGTATAACCCACATGAAAAGGAATTAGACTCAAGGACGGTCAGTGGATATTTTATTGGCTATCCGGAAAAGTCTAAGGGATTTGTCTTTTACTGTCCTAGTCATAGTACGAGAATTGTCGAGACGGGTAATGCTAGGTTCATTGAAAATAGTGAAACTAGTGGGAGTTCAGAATCTAGGGGCGTGAACATAAAAGAAATTCGGGTAGAAGATTCTTCACCCGTAGTTCCGACCTAAGTTGTTATTCCTGTTGTTGGTGTACAACCAAATACCAAAATAGAACAACAGAATGAGGAACATACGGTCCCACTAAACCAGGAAATCGAAAATGAACCTATCGCAATTCAAGAACAGAACATCGTGCCACAAGTACCATTGAGGCGATCTATAAGGGAAAGAAGATCTGCCATTACAAATGACTATGTGGTTTACGATGTTGAAAGTGAATGTGACCTTAGTCTTAATGAAGAACCGAAAACATTCAGAAAAGCCATGGAAAGCGAAAATTCTGAAAAGTGGTCTAATGCTGCAGAAGAAGAAATTTCTTCTATGAACGTCAACAAAGTGTGGGACCTAGTAGAGTTGCCTGATGGTTTCAAAACTGTTGGATGTAAATGGATCTTTACGACCAAACAGGATTCTAAAGGTAACTTAGAAAGGTACAAGGCTCGCCTTGTTGCTAAAGGTTTCACTCAAAAGGATGGCATTGACTATACGGAAACCTTCTCTCCAGTTTCAAATAAGGATTCCTTAAGAATTGTTTTGGCATTGGTGGCTCATTATGATTTAGAGCTTCACCAAATGGATGTTAAAACCGCCTTTCTGAATGGAGAGCTTGAGGAAGAAATTTATATGGACCAACCTGAGGGTTTTGTGGCCACAGGAACGGAAAATCTTATGTGTAGGCTTAGGAAGTCAATATATAGACTGAAACAAGCTTCCAGACAATGGTATATAAAATTTAATGATACCATATTGTCGTATGGTTTTGTAGAGATCATTGTTGATCGATGTATCTACATGAAGGTTAGTGGGAGCAAGTTTGCCATTCTGGTATTATATGTTGATGACATATTAATAGCTACGAATGACATGGGAATGTTAAGTGACGTAAAGAAATATCTCTCTATTAACTTCGAAATGAAGGATATGGGTGAGGTATTTTATGTGATAGGGATAGAAATAGTCCGTGATAGATCACAAGGACTGTTAAGTTTGTCTCAAAAAGGATACATAAATAAAGTTCTAAAGAGATATGGGATGGATAAATGTTCCATTGGAAAGGCTCCAATTCAGAAAGGGGATCAATTCAGCAAAATACAATGCCTGAAAAATGAATTGGAACGTAAAGAGATGGAAAGAATTCTGTATGCTTCAGTGGTTGGGAGTTTGAACTATGTTCAAACATGTACTCGGCCAGATATCAGTTTTGCTGTTGGTATGTTGGGCCGGTATCAAAGTAATCCCGGAATGGATCACTGGAAAGCTGCAAAGAAAGTTCTCAGGTACTTGCAAGGCACCAAAGAGTACATGCTTACATACAGGAGATCCGACAATATACAAATCGTCGGATACTCAGATTCAAACTATGCTGGCTGCGTCGACAATAGAAAGTCGACGTTTGGCTATCTGTTCCTATTAGCTGGGGGAGCAGTCTCATGGAAGTGTGGAAAACAGTCTGTCATTGCTACTTCCACCATGGAGACTGAATTCGTGGCATGCTTTGAAGCCACGGTTCACGCATTGTGGCTGCGGAACCTTATCTCAGGGCTTAGAATCGTTGACAGTATAGCCAAGCCGCTGAGAATTTACTATGATAATTCCGCAGCAGTCTTCTTCTCAAAGAATGACAAGTATTCGAAAGGTGCTAAGCACATGGAAATTAAATACTTGTCTGTAAAGGAAGAAGTGCAGAAACGCAAAGTGACTTTTGAGCATATAAGGACAAACATGATGTTGGCAGATCCGTTGACAAAAGGATTACCGCCCAGTATATTTATTGGCCATGTAGAGAAAATGGGCATAATAGATAAGACCTTGCTACGATTGTTTGTGCTCATGTAAAATTGTTACTCAAAGATGATGTCATTAAAGTTTGTGTTTTTCTGTATTTAAAGAATGTTATCATAATAGTTATGCATGTAAAGTTTTTTTTTTAGTAGATAACATATAAAGTTGAGAATTATGGTTTCTCTCAATATAAAGGTTTTTGAGAATTATAGTGAAATCTCAATAGAAAAGAAGTAGTAAAGTTGGAGTTGGTGTGTGGTACTTGGAAGGGACCCCATCGCAGTAAATGATGGGCAACCGCCATGACTCGGCTAACTCTTGTTTTATGGCACTTATGATATATTGAACTTGATGTAAAGATGCGCATGAAAGGGAATTGGACTATAAAGTTAACACAACGGCCGAGTGGGAGAATGTAAGAATATTTCCCGTAGAGTGGCTGATGTATTAACGGTTCGATCATTAAAGTTCAAGTTCTTTGTAAAGTCTACGGATTCTAATACGTTAAAGCGAAACCGTGATGGATCGGTTTCAATAAACGAGTATTAGAATGGGTATGTTGAGACCCTCTCCTCTAACTATAAATTAACATATATTTTCATAAGGTTGTATACATATATATATATTGATGGTTTTAAATATATGTATGTGTATAAAATAAAGTTATAGAATTAAAGCAATGTCTTTAATTTCATTTAATTAAAAGACACAAACCCTCCTTCCTATTGAGAGACACCCATTCGATGGGTATAAATAGAAGGGATGTTTATTCATTTGTGTGATATAACAAGAACAATAAAAACAAAGAGAATAAAAAAGAGAAAACCGAAAGGAAATCCCTCTCCATCAAATGGATTGAGAAAAGAAGAAGGTGTAGAGGAGAAGATCAACAAAGTGATTATCAAAGGATTCTATGAACAGTTCAAGTGCAAAATGGATAACGGTAAGTTCTAAATTCTCCATTGCTCTAGTTTTTGAAGGTTTTCATCATCAATATATAAGACTTGTGGGATTAAATGGTCTATTGATTTAGGGATAGATTTCATAAATAGAAATCATTAAAGAGTTTAGATTTACATATTCTCTAATCCAGGAATCCCACTACGTAGGTTTTTTTTCTATAAGTCAAATAGTTTTTAAGGTACATCTATACTTCAGAGATCTGTCATGTTCTTTTTCTTATATTTTTTTTCTCCGGAGAGGAATAGGAAATTTGGAATACTTCAAATATTCTTCTTATTAGCTATATTGCTCACGCGGTGCCACGATTATTCTTGTGTATATAATTTAATATAAATAAATCCACAATAATAAATTTATATGATATAACTAAATAAAAATTAAAAATTAGGAGATAAAATGTATAAATTTTTAGGTATAGTTTGTTGCGTAAGCATAGAATATATCTTTTAGAATGTAGGTATTGTGCCATAAAAGATCAAAAAAAAGAGCGAACCAATATTAAAAAAGCAAAATATTTTTATAAGAAAAAAATAAAAAAGTAAAAACTAAAATCATCGTCATTATTATGTAGATAGTAAAATTATAAAAATCATTTAATACAAAGAGCAAATAAAAATAATAATAATGAATAAAATAATGGGGAAAAGGAAGCAATATTAATTTAAAATATTATCACAATAGCAACATCGGAGTCTTAACATCTAAAATTATTATTGTTGTTACTATCAAAACAATAAAAATTATCAAATTATACTGAGGAAAAAAAAAGCATGAACAAAATAGCAAGCAAGAAAAACAATTAAAATATTATTATTATTATTATTATTATTATTATTATTATTATTATTATTATTATTATTATTATTATTATTATTATTATTATCATCATCATCATCATCATCATCATCATGAAAGAATAAACGAATGAATTAAAGATGAAAAAAATTGTAAAAAGTACAAAAAATATCAAACAAAAAAACTACAATGAAAAATAAAAATTATCATTGTTATCATTGTGAACACAATAAAAATTATCAAATTCTTCTGAGGAAAAAAAAACCCTAAAAAACATTAACAAAAGAGTAAGCAAGAAAAATAATTAAATTATTATTATTATTATTATTATTATTATTATTATTATTATTATTATTATTATTGTCGCACCCCAAAAATGAGCGCGGCATCGTGACGACTCTTCACCATATGCCGGGGGGATTCAATGTCAGGGGGGATTATCCTTATTTTTAGAAAACGGAGTCGCCACCTAGTATTATGGTTACTAGGAAACCTAAAACTGGTCTTTTAGAGATTCTAGGGTAAGGGACTGGTTGCGTAAAGGGAAGGTTTTAGCACCCCTAGTACGCCCTACCTAAGGTAAGTTGCTTGGTGTTCTTGTTTGGTTATGATTTGTTATGATTTTGATCTTTCAAAGAATATGTTGGTTAAATGATGAATGGGATATTACTCCGCCGAATATTTAGGATATTAACCCCTTAGGATTTATTTATCCAAACACCAACAGTGAATAATAGCATATCATTCCCATTGAATATTTTGGATACCAACCCCTTAGGATTTAGTTATCCAAATATCAACAGTGAATAATAGCATACCATTCCCGTCGAAGATTTTGGATACTAACCCCTTAGGATTTAGTTATCCAAATACCAACAGTGAATAATAGCATATCATTCCCGTCGAATATTTTGGATACTAACCCCTTAGAATTTAGTTATCCAGATACCGACAGTGAATAATAGCATATCATTCCTATCGAATATTTTGGATACTAACCCCTTTTAGGATTTATTTATCCAAATACCAACAGTGAATAATAAATTCAAAAAATAAGATTTTTATATTTTTTGAAATATTGGCCAATACCCTTTGGATTTTACAAACATGTTGTAAAATCTCAAGATGCAAGAAATGATTTTTCTTCTTTGCAAAATCCATGCTAAAACTCATTTTCTCTTAAAAACCCAAGATAATATATATTTTTTTTAAAGAAAAACAATTTTAAAAATATGCTAGTGTATTGGCCGTATGCAAGAAAACAACATATATTTTTTATAAAAATATCTTTTTTTTTGCAAATTATATATATATATATATATTATTATTTTCCTTTTTTATTATTATATTTTTTTATTTATTTATGGGTGGGCTGGCTGCCAGCCCACCTACATGGGGCTGGGCTGCCAGCCCACCTACATGGGGGCTGGGCTACCAGCCCGCCCAGTGTGGCTGGGCTGCCAGCCCGCCCACTGTGGCTGGGCTCGCGGCCCAGACCACATGGATCTGGTATTGGGCCTCGGTCCACTTATTCTAAGGATGGGCTTAGGCCCTTTTATTCTCGGACTGGGCTTTCAGTCCATATGGGCCAGAAGCCCGTTTTTTTCCCTCGGGCTGGGCTTCCAGCTCAAATGGGCTGGAAGCCCATCCTCTTCAGTGGTCAGGCCGGGCCCAAAGCCCGGCCTAACTGACCGCGCGGGGAGTGAATTTCACTCCCCGCTCATGCAAAATGGAGAAGATGAACAGTGATATGGTAAATTTCCGAGTGTGATGAAAGGCTTACCTGTTAACACCTTTGGGTAGAGGACGTCGAGGTGGTTCTTCCAGTCGTGGTGGCGTCGGAAATGGTGGCCTGTGGTGGCCGGAAACGGGGTCGGAAGGCGACGGGCTGTGCTTGCTGGCGTCGGGGCTGCTCGGTTTTCTTCGCCGGAGAAGGTGGCTGAGCTGCTGGGGTTGATGGAGGAGACGAAGGTAATGCCTAGGTGGTGCTGAGGGGGGATGTGGATGGTCGACGGTGATGGAGGCTGGCTGGCCGAGAGGAAGAGAGAGAGAGCTTCGGGTCTGTTGCGTTTTTTAAAGAGAGAGAGAGAGAGAGAGAAGAGGAAAAACGAAGGTAGAGAGGGAGAGTAAAGGAGAGCAGATGAGAGGGAATAAAAGATTCAAAGTTTACGTGAAATTTTCCTTTGTCTTTCTCCAGCCTTTTTCGTCGCCCCCTTCCTGGATCCTAGTCATCGGTTTTTATAGCGCTCAGCCGGGGTTACCGTTGCACATGGTGGGCTGCTTTCGGCTTGTTGGTGGCTTCAGACAGGTGGCTGTCGGTGGCGAGCGCAGGTGGCTGGTCGGCAGCTGGGGCAGGAAACTTGTCGGCGGCGAGTGCAGGGCTTTTCAGTCGGTGCAGGTGAGAGAGGGGTGCTTTAGGGATGAAATTGCATTTTGGTCCTTAGATTTGTATTTGTTCTTTATTGCACCCCTAATTGGATTTAAATTTATGAATTTATGCAATTGTACCCCTATTTGAATTTCAACATTAGCCTTAACTATGTGCGCTTCTTTCATTTTGGTCCCTTATTTCTGATTTATGCAATTTGATCTTCAATTGACCATTAAACTTCCAATTGTTTTTAATCCAACCCCTAACTTGCGCAATTGGCTTGAAAATCCAAATGGGTCACCAAAAATTATGATTTTCTCAATTGAGCCCAAATTAAATTTAAGAACTTGATTTCTCATTTACTAAGCCCTTAATAAAAATTATTTTTACCAATTTAAAATATAATTAAGTCACTACACTTAATTAAACCCTTCAATTGGACCTAAACTAATTTTCAAACACAATTACACTTTTATATTAGCCAATGACTAAATCAAATTGGCTCATAAAAATATAATTATATCTCACAACTTAGTTCAATACGTAGGTTTATCTGATAATAAATTACTTTGGCCTTAGATCTGCGTTTTTCTTCATTTCTGGGCACAAAAAGGTACGATCGAGCTTTCGAAAACATCCAAAATTTCACCTTGATTTTTCTATTGACACCAGTCCTTTTTTTATTTTATTTTTTTGTTATTTTCAGGTAGTTTTGGGGGATGACCCAAAATTGGGTTATGACAGTTGCCCCCTTCTTTACAATGCTTACGACTAAAGTCTTATAAAAGACTTTAAATAGTAAGCGTTGTAAAGAAAAAAAATGGAACGGTGGAGATGGTCTCATTCTAACGGGTGACCTACCCGGGTCAGTACGGTCTCAATGGTGACGGGTGACCTACCCGGGTCTCGTTATGACGGGTGACCTACCCGGGTTAGTACGGTCTCAATGGTGACGGGTGACCTACCCGGGTCTGATTATGACGGGTGACCTGCCCGGGTTAGTAGAGTCTCGATAGTGACGGATGACTTACCCGGGTCTAATTATGACGGGTGACCTGCCCGGGTTAGTAGAGTCTCGATAGTGACGGATGACTTAGCCGGGTCTGATTATGACGGGTGACCTGCCCGGGTTAGATAGAGTCTCGATAGTGACGGATGACTTAGCCGGGTCTGATTATGACGGGTGACCTGCCCGGGTTAGTAGAGTCTCGATAGTGATGGATGACTTACCCGGGTCTGATTATGACGGGTGACCTGCCCGGGTTAGTAGAGTCTCGATAGTGATGGATGACTTACCCGGGTCTGATTATGACGGGTGACCTGCCCGGGTTAGATAGAGTCTCGATAGTGACGGATGACTTACCCGGGTCTGATTATGACGGGTGACCTGCCCGGGTTAGTAGAGTCTCGATAGTGACGGATGACTTACCCGGGTCTGATTATGACGGGTGACCTGCCCGGGTTAGTAGAGTCTCGATAGTGACGGATGACTTACCCGGGTCTGATTATGACGGGTGACCTGCCCGGGTTAGATAGAGTCTCGATAGTGACGGATGACTTACCCGGGTCTGATTATGACGGGTGACCTGCCCGGGTTAGATAGAGTCTCGATAGTGACGGATGACTTACCCAGGTCTGATTATGACGGGTGACCTGCCCGAGTTAGATAGAGTCTCGATAGTGACGGATGACTTACCCGGGTCTGATTATGACGGGTGACCTGCCCGGGTTAGTAGAGTCTCGATAGTGACGGATGACTTACCCAGGTCTGATTGTGACGGGTGACCTGCCCGGGTTAGATAGACGAAGGTGGTTCTGTTGTAACGAGTGACTTACTTGTCTTGAGGAACAAAGCAGCACTAGACCTCAATCCATATTCTCCTCCGTGGTTTCGTTCACCTGAGATTCTGCTTCTCCATATTTCCCAAAATTTGGGATGACATGCTTTCATCAAACCTTTCCTGTCAAGTTAGTGTTATGACAATATAACATGCATGTTTTTGTTTACCTCTTTTGGAAACATAGGTCCCCCCTCCCTTTTCATTGTAGTCTTCCTTGATCTTCTGTTCAACTGATAGAATGTGCTCCCCGTGCTATATTTTCATGCTTGGTGAAGAGATTTTTGTAAAACCCTTTCTTGCTCCATTGAAGTTTACCTTTTATTATACTTTTATCGATGTATAAAACTCACGCAGATATTTTAAAAGAATAACTCAAAACATGGTTTTATTTATGCAAATTGACACTTTTAATGCAAATCACTATTTTAAACAAATTTGTAGATGGTGTTTCAGAAATTATGAATTTTATTTTATTTTATTATATATATATATATATATATATATATATATATATATAATTTTTTTTTTTGCCCCCAGCGTGGTGTACGAAACATGTCAAGTTCAAATAAAATCAATAAGAAAACATAAAATAAATATTATGAGATCGTGTGTTTTGTGAAAAGTTTCTTGTAATGAGAATCCATGGCCGAATTTATTGATTGGGAGGTTACAAAATATCAGGCATAATATTTCTTTACAGAGTCAGAATTCACAGGCCTAACTAGATCCTCTCCGTCCATTCTAGATAATAGCAAAGCTCCTCCCGAGAATGACTTCTTCACCACATAAGGGCCTTCATAGTTTGGGGCCCATTTACTCTGATCTTGTCCTGGTACAAGCAATATTTTCTTCAATACCAGATCGCCTTCTCGGAAATTTTGAGATCGGACTTTCTTATCATATGCTTTGGCCATCCTTCTTTGGTATAATTGATGATGACAGATTGCGGCTAACCTCTTTTCGCTGATCAAATTCAATTGTTCATATCTGACCTTTGCCCATTCTGCTTCTTCTAGTTTAGAGTCTATCAATACTCTTAATGATGGGATTTCTACCTCTAAAGGTATTACTGACTCCATCCCATACACCAACATGTACGGAGTGGCTCCTGTTGAGGTCCGAACTGCGGTACGGTATGCATGAAGGGCAAATGGCAACATCTCATGCCAGTCCTTATAGGTGACTACCATTTTCTGGACAATCTTCTTGATATTTTTGTTAGCAGCTTCTACCGCGCCATTCATCTTTGGTCTATAAGGAGAGGAATTTGAATGCTTGATCTTCCATTTAGCGCAGAGTTCTGTTATTAATTTCCCGTTGAAGTTCTGTGCATTATAAGTTATAATCTTTTCTGGTGGTCCGTAGCGGCATATCAAATCTCTCTCAACAAATTTCTTTACCACCTTTTGCGTTACATGAGCAAATGACCCGGCCTCTACCCATTTTGTAAAGTAGTCGATAGCCACGAGAATGAACCTATGGCCATTGCTGGCTTTCGGGTTGATAGGCCCAATCACATCAATTCCCCACATTGCAAAAGGCCATGGAGACAACAAGTTAAATAGGGGGGCCGGAGGGGCATTGATTTTGTCACTGTGGATCTGACATTTATGACACTTGCGGACATAGTCAATGCAATCCTTCTCTAATGTCATCCAAAAGTAACCAACTCTTTGAATTTTCCTAGCCATCATATGTCCACTAGCATGCGTTGAGCAGATCCCTTCATGGACTTCTCGTAACGCATCTCTGGCTTCAGTTTCATCTAAACATCTCAACAAAGTCCCGTCAGATGACCTCTTATACAAAACTTCTCCATCAAGATAAAAATCCATTGCTAATCTCTTAAGGTCTTCTTTTCGATGTTGGATGCCCCCATGGGATAAGCCTGGTTTTGGATGAAGTTCTTGATGTCGTAGTACCAAGGGTTTCCATCTATTTCTCCTTCGACTGAGCAACAATGAGCTGGGTTATTTCTGATATCAATGTGTATTGGCTGTAAATTTTGCCCGAAGTCTATTTTAGCCATAGAAGCTAGTGTGGCCAAAGCATCTGCAAACTGATTTCCTTCCCTTCCTAAATGGGTGAACTCTATCTCCTCAAATTCTTCAGCCAGTTTAGCTAGGTATTCTTGGTAAGGTATTAACCTTTCTTCTTTGGTTTGCCATTCCCCTTTTACTTGACAAATAATTAACATTGAGTCCCCGTACACATCTATCTTTTTTACATTCAACTCCAATGCAGTCTCTAAACCAAGAATACAGGCCTCATACTCGGCAGTGTTGTTAGTGCAACCGAATTGCAGCTTAGTTGAAACAGGATATTGTTTCTTGTCAGGAGATATTATCACTGCCCCTGCTCCGTTACCGCATATGTTTACGGCACCATCAAAGTACATAGTCCACCATTCTCGTTTCCCTTCCTCGACTAAAAGCACATCTTCATCAGGAAAATCAAAGTCTAACGGCTCATACTCTTCCACAGCATGGTCCGCCAGGTGATCAGCAATAACACTCCCTTTCACAGCTTTTCTTGTCATATACACTATGTCATACTCAGCTAGTAGAACCTGCCACCTTGCAATTCGGCTAGATAGGTAGGGCTTTTCACAGATGTACTTCAACGGGTCTAATTTGGAAATTAACCATGTGGTATGATACAACATATATTGTCGTAACCTCTTCGCAGCCCATGCCAGTGCGCAACACAACTTCTCAATCATAGTATACCTAGACTCACACTCCATGAACTTCTTACTTAGGTAATAAATGGCCCTTTCCTTCCTTCCGGATTCATCCTGTTGTCCCAGCACACATCCCATCGCTGTTTCGGTCACCGTTAAGTACAATATCAATGGCCTTTTTGGTGCAGGAGGAACAAGTAGAGGGGGATTTAGCAAGTATTTCTTGATTTTCTCAAAAGCCTCTTCGCACTCTGCATTCCAAATCCCAGGATTCTTCTTTCTTAACAAACGAAAGATTGGGTCACAGGTGGTGGTTAATTGGGATATGAATCGAGCGATGTAGTTCAACCTTCCTAAGAACCCTCTCACTTCTTTCTCAGTCTTCGGAGCTGGCATGGCCTGAATAGCTTTCACTTTTTCAGGATCCACTTCTATCCCTTTGTCACTCACCACAAATCCTAACAACTTCCCAGATTTCACCCCGAATGAACACTTTGCAGGGTTAAGCCTCAACTTATATTTCCTTAACCTTTCGAATAATTTCTTCAAAATCTGGACATGATTCTCTCCTTCTCCAGATTTAGCGATCATGTCATCCACGTATACTTCAATCTCCCTGTGCATCATATCGTGAAATAAAGTCACCATAGCCCTTTGGTAAGTGGCACCAGCATTTTTTAACCCAAATGGCATGACTTTATAGCAGAAGGTCCCCCATGGCGTAACAAAAGTTGTCTTCTCCTTATCTTCTTGCGCCATTTTTATCTGATTATATCCTGAAAACCCATCCATAAAAGAATATGTGGAGCTACGAGCTGCATTGTCAACTAACATGTCTATATGTGGTAGAGGAAAATTATCTTTAGGACTAGCACGATTTAAATCCCTAAAGTCCACACAGACTCTAATCTTGCCCTCCTTTTTGGGTACCACCACTATGTTGGACACCCATTGTGGATACTTGACCACCTCTAAGAAACCCGCGTTCCATTGCTTTTCAATTTCTGCCTTTACCTTGATCAAAATTTCTGGATGAGTTCTTCTTAGCTTCTGCTTAATCGGTCTGCACCCTTCTTCCAATGGTACCCTATGCACTACGATATTCGTATCCAACCCGGGCATATCCTCATAAGACCAAGCAAACACATCTACATAATCCCGGAGCAGTGTGATCAAGTCTTCTTTTTCTTTCTGTGTGATTAGGGTTCCTATCTTGAGCTCTCTCTGATGTTCTTCGTCACCCACATTTATAGTTTCAAGTTCCTCTTTAGCGGGCTTCCAAACCTGTTCGTGTTGTTCTATTAATTTGGTGAATTCGCTAATGCTATTTTCATCCTTTCCTTCTTCTTCTTCTACAGCTATTATAAATTCATTAAAATCCGGCCATTCATTCTCAGTGTAAAGTGCAGGTGTTGTTGTGGAAGTTCCGCTTTCAGGGTTCCTGAAAGCGGAAAGTGAGTGTAAATGCACAAATGAAGATAAAAAAAACAAGATGAGCTAAAAATGCCAGATCTCATTAAAAGAAATATTTGATTCAAACAAAACAAAGATAGAATTCGATGGACCCATTGAGTCTCGAATGTCAAAACTAAGATAAAATGAAAATATCAGAAAAAATATTTCAATCCAAACATGCATTACATTTTAAAAACCGATGGAGCTTCTTGGGTCACCCAATTCTGGAACTTCTCTCCCTTGACTAGCTTTCGAATACATGTACGGGCAGTAATTTCCTCAAGAGCATGGATGGTTAATTGTGGTATTTCTTCATCCCATCTTCCAGACCGAGTCTCCTCAGCGGTGCCCTTGACTTTTTCCTCTCCCACAGTATTTATACTCATAGATAAGAGTTTCTGAAGAGAGCTTTCATGTCCCTGGTCAGGTTGCATTATATACGCAGCCTTTGGAAATGAAACCCTGATTGGAGGAATGACTAAGTTTTCTTCTTCAGGCTTCCTTCCTTCAATCTTTGCCATTCTCTTCTCTCTTCTTGCACCAGCAGCCCGCTTGTAATCCTCTTTTCTAGGCTTATATCCTAGCCCAAACCTTTGTTCTGCAGCCTTTAACTTTGTTACACCAATCCACTCGACCTTCCTTTTTCCTGTGCTAAAGCGGACAGGAATCTCATGCTTTAACAGGTTTTTAGCAGCCATTTTGATGGCCTCTGAGATCCCTGGTTTTCTTATTACGGTATTCTCAGGCACCCACTCGGTGTTCACGACTTCAAACGCATGTAAGTTTCCATCCACACAATCTTCAGCTTCAATGAAAGGGACCACCACATTTTTCATCATCGATATAGTCTCTTTGGCCTTAACAGTGACCAGGACACCATTCGCAATATACTTCAAACATTGATGCAGCGAGGAAGTAACCGCTCCTGCAGCATGTATCCATGGCCTTCCTAACAACATGCTATAGGAGGGGTGGATGTCCATCACTTGTAAGGTTACTAGAAAAACTTGCGGACCCACGGCAAGTTCAACTTCGATCGATCCTAACACTTGCCTTGGTGAACCATCATATGCTCTAGCCATCATCAAACTTGGCTGCATATGGGAGGGGTCCACTGGCATCTCATTCAACATATGTCTCGGCAACACATTAAGGGCTGAACCATTATCGATGAGAACTTTACCAATAAGACAATCTTTGCATCGGACCGTGATATACAAAGGCTTATTATGACCAGTTCCTTCAGCATCGAGTTCATCCTCAGTGAAATACAAGTAGTTTGAAGCATGGATTCTCCCTACTAGATGCTCCATAGTCTTTTGTTCGATATCTTGAGGTACGTAAGCCTCATTCAGTACCTTCTGTAAGGCATTACGATGCGGCTCAGAACTGAGTATCAAAGACATGATGGAGATCTTGGCAGGGGTCTTTTTCAACTGGTCCACCACACAGTACTCACTATGCTTCATCAGCTTCAGGAACTCGTTCGTTTCTTCCTCTGTCACAGGTTTGTTTATCTCCAACTCTTTTCAAAACCCATTACCTCTTTACCCTTAGCCTTTCTTTGTTTTTCCAACTCCTCAGGCGTGAAACAACGACCGCTTCGGGTCAAACCACCTATCTCGGGTTGGAAAAAAGGAGCTTCGTCATTTGAGGTAGCAACATAATTTCCTGGCGTTGCCCTATAGTCTGCCTCCTTTGCATATGAGGACTTATATAATACCAACCTCGAGAGCCCACTAGCCGTTGATTGGATCCTACACTTCTCTACCCCTGCTATCTCTCCACCACCTTCCATATTCTCGATCCTTAGCTCCCCCAGAGTCAACATCCTCGTGACCTTTTGATGAAACTCGGTACATTCATCAATGTGATGCCCTTTCTCGTTATGGAATGGGCAAAAGTCATTTTTGCCCATGTCGTGCTTGGTTGATCCCATCAAATGTCCAAATTGTACCAACATATCGTATAATCTGGTCATGGTTACTTTTAGAGTCATTTCTTTGCTATCAACTTCCACTGCATTTACCCCACTACTTCCTGCAGCATGCTTGGGCAAGGGGTTCAGACTCACATTGGGTGGATCCTCGATGGTGACCCATCCGATCTTGATTAACTGCAATACCTTTCTCTTAAAAGCTACACATGTTTCAATGCTATGACCTGCATTACCAGCATGGTATTCGCAAGTCAAATTGGGGTTGTACCAGGCAAGGAAAGGTGGGCGTGTAGGTGGTACTGGTAGGGGAGCAACATGCCCAATACTTAGTAACTGGGCATATAACTCTTTTAGGGTTATGGGCAAAGGTGGTAGTTGTTCTTCGGGTTGTTGATAATCTCTCCTTTGATAATTATTTTGGTTATTTGCGGGGAATTTTGTGTGAAAATGCTGGTTTGGGATGGAGGGTTTGGAAAAGTTGATATTGGTGGTTTGGGGTGCAGGTGTTTGGTAGCTTTGGTAACTTTTATCTTTCCCCCTATGCCTATCCTCTAAGCTGTTTACCTCAACTTCCCTTTTCTTCCCAACAAAACCCCTCTTCTCTACGGGCTCCATAATTCTCCCGCTTCGAATTCCTTGCTCAATCCTCTCAGCGATTCGTACTGCATCGTAAAAATGCTGGGCGGAGCTACCCATCAGATGCTCATAGTACGGGGCTTTAAAGGTATTAGCAAATAGGGTTACCATTTCTGTCTCAATTAATGGTGGTTGTACATTGACAGCCTGGTCTCGCCACCTTTGAGCATAAGTCCTTACGGACTCCTGAGCTCCTTTCTCCATGGTCATCAAGCTGGTCCTATCAGGCGCAATCTCCAGATTAAACTTATACTGCTTTAAAAAAGCATCTGCCAAGTCTGCCCACTTTCTAATCCTGATGTTATCTAACCTCATATACCAGCTAAGGGCCGACCCTGTCAAGCTGTCCTGGAAGAAATATATTAACAATTTGTCATCATGTATGACCTCCGCCATCTTGTTATAGTAGGAACGAAGATGAGTCTTCGGGCATTCTGTTCCAGTATACTTTATAAATTCGGGTACCCTAAACTTCCGCGGGATCACAATGTTAGGCACCAAACATGCTTTGGCTGCCCTAACTGGGTCGGATAGATCATTCCCTTCAACTGCTCTTATCCTTTCTTCTAGTGCAGACCACTTGTCATATCCTACGTGGTTAGAGAATTTAACATTTTGTGGGTCCTCATCTGTTAAATCTAATGTAATAGGGATTAGGATGGGCCGAGTGGATTCGGGCTGCTTCTTTGGTGAACTCATCCCTAAAATATGGGGTGCCCCCGGGCTTTGAACTGCAGGTGGTGCTTCATCGGTTTGAGCGGACGTGCCCTCTCCATCCCTTGCTCTTAAGGTCTTCTAGTCAATCGTGATACGTCATTCCGCATAGCTTCAAGCTCCCTTTGGTATTGGGATTCTAGTTCTGCCCTTTCGCTGTTTTCCATTCTTTTTCTTAAACGAGTGTTGTGGACTTTCGCAGGGGGACCTATGTTTCGTAGTTGAGCTGTTAACATGAATGCATAAGAGAATGTAAAATGTATGTGGTATGATGAATATGCTTGTATGAATGTGTATGTAATGCAATGGGTTTCTCTTGTGAACAATTAATGGCCAAACACTTCATAGAATAGGGGTTTCTTGTCACATTGCCGTTAGGAGTACTGCATTTTGGGTCATTTGCTTAAGTCATATTCACCAAAAGACAGAATTTGCATAAGAGATGAGTAACGCCTTTTTATTGATATTGGATAGCTTGCTACATTTTTGAAAAACACACAAAAGAAAAAGCAAATCAAAATCCTTCTTCCGCCCCATCTTTCACCAAGGGTAGGAAAGCGAATCCATGGTTCTCGATTGACTCCAAGAAAGCATCGGTTTCAGCTAGACTTTGCCGATAACGGATGATGTCTCTTCCCACATTTCTAGCATTGGTCCTAATGACCCGAGCGTGTGCAGCAGCTTCATCCATTTGTTTGTCCATCTTGGACAATTTTTCAATAAGCAACAAGTTGGTTCTGTTTAGTGAAGTATTATTAGCATCAATCTGATCCTTGTGTTTTTCTATCAATGCTAATTTTTCGCCCAGATGCTTTATCTTTTCTCTTTCTTTGCCGAGCTCCATCTTCAGAGTCCTTATCTCATCTTCCTTAATCACCAATTCTGCTTCACCAACTTCATCTTTCACAGGTTCCGCCAAACGACTTTCTGACATTACATATTTCTTATACAGTTCTTCATACTTTTCAATTCTGTCCATCAACTCGCACTGAACCTCTGCAAACTTCTCTTGGTAATATTCTATGCTCTCTTGGCATTCATTATGTTCAGTCTTCAATGCGTCGAGCTCTGAGCGACTTTGCACCCACTTCCTATTCATCTCTGCTAATTCCTTCTCAATTCCTGACCTAACATTTTCCTCCTCGACCATCTTCAACTCGAGCTTAGCTAGTTTCGCATCTCTAGACTGTAACTGCTCATCTAAAAATGCTCTCCTTTTATCACCTTCCAGCACCATTTCTTCCATCATCATCTTGTCCTTTCGGGTCTTGTTTAATTCTATCTGAAGCTTTTCAACTTGTCCCCTCAATTCTCTTTCACTGTCAACCCTTTTTCTTTTAACAGACTTTTCTCCAGTTTGTGGCGACTTCACTTCTCCGTTGGCCGAGGCTGAGGCAACTGAATCTCTCCATCTTACGTACCCTTCACTTGTACTAGGATTCCCCAAACTTTTTATTTCTAACAAAACTAGATGCTTCCAGTCTTGTTTGATGGCTCTCATGACTTCTTGTGCAATGGGATCCTTAAACAGACCAAAAAATTGAGCAATCCCTTTGGTCCTTGGAATGAATTGCATGCCCCCATGCTGTCTTACCACGAGAGCTGGAGCATAACTCACATAACCGGTAATCCCTACCAACGGAACCCAGCACCTTTGCCCGCAGCTCATTAGGACATTCACAGCTTTGGCCCAAGGGGCCTTCCATTTCAAACTACCACTGGGTATAGCTTTTAGCTTTTCTAACCAACCTTGGTTGTCTAAATCCCCATTCTTCTTCCTCCACTATCCTCAATGGTCTTTGGTTGAACCACCAAAAATTATTGAAGACAGGTTTTTTTGTTTCAATGTGACTAATCATCCAAATATATAACAGCTGCGTGCAACATCTCACTGCCCCTTTTCCAGCTTTTCGACAGTGATTAAGTGTCATGATAGTTTCAGCCAAAACAGAAGCTACGGGGTTGATTTGCGTAGTCTCATATCCCACATACGCAGCAGCAGCTTCTAAGCTTATTATACCCGTCCGGCTTGGGAATAACACAAGGCCAAATATACCTAATGCAATCAATCTTTCTTTCTCTGACCCGGACTTTTGTTCTAGTTCCAACTCCAGCATCTTCCATCTTAGACCCGTAGCCTTCTTTTCTAAAAACCTTTCAAAGTTGGGGATCCTGAGCAGCTTCGACAGTTCAGGAATGACCTTATCAGATCTCGAAGGGAAATAAATCCTGTATAGGTCATTCGGAAACTCAGCCAACATTCCATATTCCTCCATAGTAGGACATAGATCTATGTTCCCAAAAGAAAAACAACGGTAGTCAGGGTCCCAGAAATGAATTAGACCCCGCACTGCTGGGCTTAAGACGTCCACCTTCGCAATCTCCATCATGCGTCCATATTTTCTGAAAAATGTGTCTTTATCCACATCCTGAAAGTGAGTCGTCAATCTGTTCACCTCATTTATAATGCAATCTAGATTCTTGATTGGTGATAGTCTCATAGCATCGCCTTTAAAGCAGTCTCCTTCAGTCAATTGTGACAATTCAGAATTTCTCCCATATTCGATGATGGAAAGTTTAGTGGTTGTGGTCATTTTGTCCACAAGACCTGTAAAGCGAAAATGCTTTTTTTAGGTTTATTTCATGTAAAAGATGTTACGGAGCATATATCCTAACGATAGGTTCTAGTTCCTTTACGTGAGACATAGGGTAGGTTTACTACTTGGTCTCTAAAGAGGGTCTCTCGCTGTCCCAGTGATCACCCTCGTAAAGGCAATATGGGGTCTTAGCAGATAATGGGATGGCACGTATACCAATCACTATCATCTAAGCTCTCAGCAAAGAGTTGGGGTTTACACAAACTTCAACCTTGACTCAAGTCATAGGTAAGCTGCTACTCCCCCACTTAACTTAAAGTTTAGTGTGTGCTCTCAAAATGATAAAAGTGATGCATGATGAGGTATATTATGATGACAGGATGAAAAAAATGCATGCTAAAACCTTTAAACAAACATATAAATAATTCATGGCAACATGAGAATAAATGAATAAATAAACACAAATAATTAACATATCATAAACAAACAAAATTATCAAGCCTAGTCCAAAGTCCCCAGTGGAGTCGCCATTCTGTCGCACCCCAAAAATGAGCGCGGCATCGTGACGACTCTTCACCATATGCCGGGGGAATTCAATGTCAGGGGGGATTATCCTTATTTTTAGAAAACGGAGTCGCCACCTAGTATTATGGTTACTAGGAAACCTAAAACTGGTCTTTTAGAGATTCTAGGGTAAGGTACTGGTTGCGTAAAGGGAAGGTTTTAGCACCCCTAGTACGCCCTACCTAAGGTAAGTTGCTTGGTGTTCTTGTTTGGTTATGATTTGTTATGATTTTGATCTTTCAAAGAATATGTTGGTTAAATGATGAATGGGATATTACTCCGCCGAATATTTAGGATATTAACCCCTTAGGATTTATTTATCCAAACACCAACAGTGAATAATAGCATATCATTCCCATTGAATATTTTGGATACCAACCCCTTAGGATTTAGTTATCCAAATATCAACAGTGAATAATAGCATACCATTCCCGTCGAAGATTTTGGATACTAACCCCTTAGGATTTAGTTATCCAAATACCAACAGTGAATAATAGCATATCATTCCCGTCGAATATTTTGGATACTAACCCCTTAGAATTTAGTTATCCAGATACCGACAGTGAATAATAGCATATCATTCCCATCGAATATTTTGGATACTAACCCCTTTTAGGATTTATTTATCCAAATACCAACAGTGAATAATAAATTCAAAAAATAAGATTTTTATATTTTTTGAAATATTGGCCAATACCCTTTGGATTTTACAAACATGTTGTAAAATCTCAAGATGCAAGAAATGATTTTTCTTCTTTGCAAAATCCATGCTAAAACTCATTTTCTCTTAAAAACCCAAGATAATATATATTTTTTTTAAAGAAAAACAAATTTAAAAATATGCTAGTGTATTGGCCGTATGCAAGAAAACAACATATATTTTTTATAAAAATATCTTTTTTTTTGCAAATTATATATATATATTATTATTTTCCTTTTTTATTATTATATTTTTTTATTTATTTATGGGTGGGCTGGCTGCCAGCCCACCTACATGGGGCTGGGCTGCCAGCCCACCTACATGGGGGCTGGGCTACCAGCCCGCCCAGTGTGGCTGGGCTGCCAGCCCGCCCACTGTGGCTGGGCTCGCGGCCCAGACCACATGGATCTGGTATTGGGCCTCGGTCCACTTATTCTAAGGATGGGCTTAGGCCCTTTTATTCTCGGACTGGGCTTTCAGTCCATATGGGCCAGAAGCCCGTTTTTTTCCCTCGGGCTGGGCTTCCAGCTCAAATGGGCTGGAAGCCCATCCTCTTCAGTGGTCAGGCCGGGCCCAAAGCCCGGCCTAACTGACCGCGCGGGGAGTGAATTTCACTCCCCGCTCATGCAAAATGGAGAAGATGAACAGTGATATGGTAAATTTCCGAGTGTGATGAAAGGCTTACCTGTTAACACCTTTGGGTAGAGGACGTCGAGGTGGTTCTTCCAGTCGTGGTGGCGTCGGAAATGGTGGCCTGTGGTGGCCGAAAACGGGGTCGGAAGGCGACGGGCTGTGCTTGCTGGCGTCGGGGCTGCTCGGTTTTCTTCGCCGGAGAAGGTGGCTGAGCTGCTGGGGTTGATGGAGGAGACGAAGGTAATGCCTAGGTGGTGCTGAGGGGGGATGTGGATGGTCGACGGTGATGGAGGCTGGCTGGCCGAGAGGAAGAGAGAGAGAGCTTCGGGTCTGTTGCGTTTTTTAAAGAGAGAGAGAGAGAGAGAAGAGGAAAAACGAAGGTAGAGAGGGAGAGTAAAGGAGAGCAGATGAGAGGGAATAAAAGATTCAAAGTTTACGTGAAATTTTCCTTTGTCTTTCTCCAGCCTTTTTCGTCGCCCCCTTCCTGGATCCTAGTCATCGGTTTTTATAGCGCTCAGCCGGGGTTACCGTTGCACATGGTGGGCTGCTTTCGGCTTGTTGGTGGCTTCAGACAGGTGGCTGTCGGTGGCGAGCGCAGGTGGCTGGTCGGCAGCTGGGGCAGGAAACTTGTCGGCGGCGAGTGCAGGGCTTTTCAGTCGGTGCAGGTGAGAGAGGGGTGCTTTAGGGATGAAATTGCATTTTGGTCCTTAGATTTGTATTTGTTCTTTATTGCACCCCTAATTGGATTTAAATTTATGAATTTATGCAATTGTACCCCTATTTGAATTTCAACATTAGCCTTAACTATGTGCGCTTCTTTCATTTTGGTCCCTTATTTCTGATTTATGCAATTTGATCTTCAATTGACCATTAAACTTCCAATTGTTTTTAATCCAACCCCTAACTTGCGCAATTGGCTTGAAAATCCAAATGGGTCACCAAAAATTATGATTTTCTCAATTGAGCCCAAATTAAATTTAAGAACTTGATTTCTCATTTACTAAGCCCTTAATAAAAATTATTTTTACCAATTTAAAATATAATTAAGTCACTACACTTAATTAAACCCTTCAATTGGACCTAAACTAATTTTCAAACACAATTACACTTTTATATTAGCCAATGACTAAATCAAATTGGCTCATAAAAATATAATTATATCTCACAACTTAGTTCAATACGTAGGTTTATCTGATAATAAATTACTTTGGCCTTAGATCTGCGTTTTTCTTCATTTCTGGGCACAAAAAGGTACGATCGAGCTTTCGAAAACATCCAAAATTTCACCTTGATTTTTCTATTGACACCAGTCCTTTTTTTATTTTATTGTTTTGTTATTTTCAGGTAGTTTTGGGGGATGACCCAAAATTGGGTTATGACAATTATTATTATTATTATTTTCAAAAAAAAAATTGTGTTAATAATGAAAGAGAAAAAAATTCCAAAAAACTTGAACAAAAGATCAAACAAAAGAATAAAACAAACAAAAACTATCATTGTTATCACTGTCAAACAATAAAAATTATAAAATTATTCTGAGCAAGAAGAAACTAAAAAAACAAAAGAGTAAGCAAGAAAAACAATTAAATTATTCTTCTTATTATTATTGTTATTATTATTATTATTATTATTATTATTATTGTGTTAATAATGAAAAAAATAAAAATAAATGAAAGATTAAAATAAAAAAAAGGACAAAAACAGGAAAAACCGAAAATGCCCCCATTTTACCCGCACAATAAGCCGAGAATGCAAAGGCTAAAAACGGGCGCACACTGCCACAATCCACAATGATTTTAGACACAATCCACAGTGTTTTGCACAATGAAACATCCACGGCTTTTAGTTGTTAGGTAATTTGAATTTTAGCAATCAAACAAAGTTTTGCTTGCTTCGATTAGCAAGTAATGGTTTACACATTTAATATATTTCAGGCAGATGGTCACCCATGATTGGCTCTAAAAGAAACCTACAAATCAAAATTAAGTATATTTCTCGGTAAGGATCGCCGCATGACGTGACATGATGATAAAAGAATTATAATCTGTATAAGATTTTGAGTTTGAGTCAAAATGTGTATTCTTTATAAGAATTTGAGATAATCAAAATTTTATTCGGTCACTAGCTTTATGAAATATATTTTCTGGGAAGTGAAGTTTCGTCACTTCCAAAAAAAATAATTGACTCGCATATATCATGATCAAAGAATTTTCAATTTAATTATAGCCAGAAACAAAAAGTAACAAAGACAGAACTAGCAGTAATTGATTACTTTATTAATTTCCAATCAAAATTATGAATGATCTCCTCACCAGGTCACGACAGTCCCGATCAGAAGCTCCACTTTTTCCTTTGACTCACCAACCAGCACATACCGGGAAAGATCTTCAATGTTTTGATTCATACACAAACCTAGCCGCCCTGCCTAAACCACACACAAAATCATCCTCCCCCGCAACGTTAGAACCCTAAAAACTCGAGTGCAGTAGCAGCTGGCTGCTTCCCTGACTTCCGGCGATAATTTCGGTGACCAATTAGTCCATATGAATAGCCATCCATGGCCTTGGAGGTCAATTGCAAAAACCATTCTAAATTTTCTATTTGCGAGTACCATTAATTATTATTATTATTTTGGAAAATAAATTTATAGCTGTGCTAATTTAGATATAGTTTTTTAGCTACCATGTTATTTTTTCGAAAATAATAATAATTTTTAGCTAATTTTCCATTTTATTATAAAAAAAAAACTCTTATCACGGTCAATATTTTTATTAATTAAGAAGATGACCTGGGCCTCAAAAAGTTGACTCTAGAGCTTGAACTGTAGGCCCACAATCATTAAGAATCACCAAGAGCTCATGGGCTTTTTTGGATACTCTCAATTCGATAATACTATTTAGACTTCAGAGAAATTTTGTTACTGCTAGTTTTTGGTAGTCAAATAATTTTTGTCTTTTGCAATCAACATGTAATTGTATTTTTAATTTTATTTATAAAGCACTAAAACAATATGTTTTAATCTGTTTTTTATTTATTTTGGGTGTAAAAATTCATAACTTTCAATCCAATAATTGTTCCGTGTGCAAAATAACATATTTCATGGATTTTAATGTGTCGATATCAAAAATAAATAAATAAATAATATTTTAATAACCCATATTTAACCTTTAATGATTTAAATAGGAGCATGATTCATGGGCCATTGAAAGCGGGTTTGATTTGGGTTTTTAAAGTTGAATATTCATGTAAAAAAAAAAAAATATAAAATTGAATTTGTCTCCAAGAGAGTTAAAAGATAAAGATAGCAGGGCATGTATTTTATTTATCCTAATTAATTTATGAAAAAAATTATTAATATTCACAAGATCTTTCTCTTTATATAAAGCAAAGATTCTCCAATAAAACTTTACATGGCCAGAAAACTTTACTCAAAAACTTTAATGAAAGGGCAGCGATACAAGGTTGAAGAGAGAATGGGGGCAAGGTCCCATGACTTGACTTTGTAATCACATGTGTTTGTCACTCTCCAACTTAACATGATAAGTGTATATTTGGGAATATATCTGATTTTATTTTTAAAATATTTTTTTGTTTAAAAATATATTAAAATACTGTTTTATTTTTAAAGATTATTTTTAATATAAACACATAAAAATAATCTAAAAACATTATTTTTTAATTTAAAATATTTTTTTTTAAATATGTTTTTGAAACGCACTTATAGTCTTTTACTTTCACTTTTTCATTGGATCGGGGAAAGGGTCCAAATTTTCCATGAATTTTGAAACGCAATGCCAAATATCCACTTAGCTTCGGGGTGCACAATGACCAGAGTGAAAAAAAAATTAATTTTTCTTTTATGATATCCAAGTTCTTCCAATTAATCTTGGTTAATATTTGTGAAAGGATAGATCTGTCATTTAAAATTGACCTGATCACAATGGGGGTTTTTATCTCTAAAATTGCACGATAGACTACATTTGAGCTCAAAAACATCAATTTTTTTATTCAATTTTCCGGGTTTTTTTTAAAGATATATAGGTGATTTAGAAAGGGTGAATAAATGAGTTTTTGGTTATTTTTTTTAAAATGTAGCTGAAATAAATTTTAAAATAAAAAAATCATCTCTTTAGTTTTTGTTAGTGGATAAATCTTAATAGATAAACAATTAATCTATGTGTTGAATATAAATATATATAAAAAAACAACTCAGACTGAAAACTTCAACTCCTTCTCATTGTTGACCTTTCTTTTCTTTTATACAACTTGTTAGGGTTTAGCTTCAGAGTGCAGCATCGAACAATGGATTGCCAGAGTCAATTTTTTATTATTTATCTATCATATCCAAGTTCTTCCAATTAATCTTGTTTAATAAATCCATGACGTCATCATGCGCCGACAGGTCTCTTTCACCGAATCTTGTTTAATATTTTCTAGAGATCTTTCTCGTCTGTACCGCTGAGCATATTACGCTTACTTAAATTATTGGCAACTCAGTCACTGAACTTTTCTTTTTTCTCATTTGTGTATCTCCTTTTTATTGTCGGGCACGTCAAAACACCGCCTCGAAAACAATAATTTTAAAACTTAAATTAAAATCACCAAAATACATGCAAATATGCTGAGTGGTCGCTCAGCTCAATAGAATTCGTGTTTATTTTTGAAGTGTACCTATGATTTTCTTGAAGTGTTTTTTTTATTTAAAATAAATTAAAATAATATTTTTTTTTTATTTTTTAAAAATTAATTTTCACCGTAAAACTTAATATTCACAGTATGCTTTCTCTTTGTAAAAGCATGGGATTCTCCGACAAAACTTTAGATGACCAAAAAGCTTCTCTCGAAACTTTAGTAAAAGGGCTGGCCAAAAAGCTTCTTTTTAATTTTTATTTTTTAAAAAAGTTTTTTGTTTTATATTAATACATGAAAATAATTTTAAAACTTAAAAAAAAATTAATTTTAAGTTTTAATTTTTTTTTAAAATACTTTTAATATGCAGTGTCAAACATCTAATTTCTATGCTTATAAATCATGAATAGATAAGCTTTCGTGGGACTAGTATTTTTCTTTAACCTAATTATCAAACCAGCTTTGTTTGGCCCTCGTGGATTCCATGAGAAATGACATGTGAAGATTTGAAAAGCTTTAACAATGGAAGTTTCTCATTGGATTGAGGAAAGGGTCTAAATTTCCAATGACTTTTGCTTTGATGAGGTCCATCAAATGAAAAGAAAGAGCACTGTTGATCAGATCATCATGATGAAGAACATGATTGGTACTCTCTCCATCCCCTCTCTCTCTACACGTGTTCGTCAGCTAGATGGACAGCATAAAGAGCCAGCGAAATTGTTTTTATTTTTCTGCAACACCAGCTTCGATACGACACCTTTTTTATCCTAAATGTTTATTATATCACAAAAAATTAAAAATAAAATCCCTGCAAATAAAGCTAATTGTAAGACACGAATTTTATGTCATCTCATCGCGGGACAGTAACGAGACTGGAAATCCAAGTGTCATGTTTGACTAAACGGTTGAACTGTTATTTGTTTAAATTTTGAATTCTTTTTATTATAAATGATTTTTTTTGTGTTCTTAGATTATATTGATGTGCTGATATCAAAAATATTTTTAAAAAAATAATATTATTTTGATGTATTTTTAAACGAAAAACACTTTAAAAAACAACTACAACCACCCACAACCACACTACCAAACACTCTCTACGAGTGATAGCCGAAGTGTGAAGAGAAGTTAATGAAGAAAGGTGTTTCCTTGTGGGTTAAGTAATCGGTAACCCTTTCTTTCCCTGTTCAATCCCTTCCTCTTTGTTCTCTTCAAGCATGGCTATGGAGTTTTTTTTTAGATAATTGATCGATTTCAATCTCTTTATTATTATTATTATCACGATGTGTTTTTATAGCTAGGTTTTTGGAATGATCGAACCTCCAAACAAATGAAACAAATAATTGTGGTGATTATCTTTGTTAAATCATGGTTAATATATAATAATGTTAAATTTACTCAATTTTGTGATTTTTCTAAATTGTGTGTTTTGAATATAATAACTCCGATCACAAATTTAAAAAATTAATATGTTTTTTTTTAAATAATATAATCTTTTTATTTATTTTTTATTGAATTATTTTAAAATCATGATTTAGGATATAGGCTTGACGAGATATCTCAAGTTGGAGCGATTTTGACTATTGTTACTATAGATTTATTATGCTAATTCAGTATACTAAAACTAGTTTTTTTAAAGTTTTTTCTCTCAATTTCAATACATTGTTCATATTAAAAAACAAAATTTACCAGCGATGAATTAACATGATAAAAAGTTAACGTGTTTTTTTTTTTAAAAAAAAAAAACTAAATAACTTGATATTAAAAAGTTATCATCCTTTTTTTAAAACAAAAATATATAATTTTTTTTATTTTTATTGGGTTATTTTAATATCATGATTTGAAATGCGAGGTTGATGAGGTATCTCAAGTTGACCCGACTTTGATTATTATTACTATAAATTTATAATGCTAATTGAGTTTATCAAAACTAATTTTTTATGTTTTTTAATTAGTTTAATATCATTAACTCTTATATATTCAATTCAATTCAAAACTTTACCTTCAATCTAAAATGTTATTAAATGACTTACACCAACATGGTACTGCAAATATTCAATTTAATTAAGAAAAGTTTTGAAGAGTGACATGAGTGTTTCCTTCTAGGTCAAGCATGTGGCAACTTTTTTCTTTTCTTTTTTTTTTTGCTTGTCACCCTCCAACAAAATAAAGTTTTCTTTCTTTTCAATGTTCTCTTTTCTCCATCATTTTTTAAAATAATTAGGTATATTAAACATGCTAGAATTTATTTAGATAATTCTATTTTATTTCCTATCATATATATATATATATATATATATATATAATAATAATATAATTTAACTCCTTCCATTTTTATTATGAAATCTCAATTGTAAATTCCAAGAGGGGTGAAGTGGGAATTTAATATTTGGGAAAATGTATATATTTTTTTTTCTCTTAATTTTACTTTTCATCATCTATGAGAGAGAGAGAGAGAGAGAGAGAGAGAGAGAGCATTAACTTCCCATGTATTAGTGATATGAAGTTACTAAAATTACAAAGCATAGAAGAGGAAAAGGCAAATGAGTGTCACTAGCATAATTCATGTCCTTCTAGAAACTTAGGTGAAAGCAAGCTCAGCTCATGCCAAGAAGTAATAAGAAATATCACATAAGGTGAAGAGTGACCTTTTGCTTATTTGTATAATAATTTCCTTAATATAAATATTCAATCTCTTTCTACTGGATAATTGTTCTTTTAGTATTTCTTTTCTCATATAAGTTGAAATCGCGTTGGCTTTTCCCCTCCCGCTCTCACCAGATCAATCCCTTCTTCCATCTCTCTCGTTCCGACTTATTTTCTTACATCAACAACAAAAACAAAGACGAAAACACAACAAACTTAAGAGAGGCAGAAGGAGTTAAAGACACAGCCTTTCTGCGGTAACAGCCTTTTTTTCGACAAGGATTTCAATAACCATCCCGGGTTTCTGTTTTTCAAGAAACAGGCAAGTCGCTTTCCCTCTTTGTTTTTTATGATTTGTAGTCTTAATTATGCTGAAGTGAATCAGCATGGTTTTCTGGTTTACTTGCTGGTCTTGATTTGTAGTGTTAATTAAGCTCCAATGAATCAGCATGGTTTTCTGGTTTACTTGCTGGTCTTGCATGGTAGTTGAGAAAATGGAAGGAAATAGAATGAAAAGTTTGAGCCTTTAGGTTCTTTAAGTGCTACTTCTTTTCTCTCTTGAATTGTTAATTTAAGCTAAGCAAAGGTGGTTTTAGCTTGGAATTTAGTTCGGTTAGTTTTATCTTAATTTTTAATGAACTTGGTTTTGAACCTTTTTGGTTTTGTTGCCAATAAGGCAGGAGAGATTTTATTTTTATTTGTGTGATTGTTAATTCAAGTTAGGTATAAGCTCATGTAGTTGTAAGAAGCTCAGTTTCTGCTGGGTTGTGTTTTTTTTCAGGATTATGGTTAAATAAAGCATTTTTAGCTTCAAAACTCCTTTTTATTTCTTTTTCTATTTTCTCTGAAATAAATTGAGTAAAATGGCATTTTGGTATTGGCTTGTTAACTGTCTGAATGTGGGATTTTCTGGGTTGCGTATTCTCACAGGTTTCTTTTGTTGTGCTGAAATTGTTTTGTAGGGTTTATGTGTTTGCAATGGATTCTTTAATGAGTTTGAGTTGTTAATTGACATTAATGGGTAGTTCAGTTTGAGATTTGATGGTGTGTTAGTTGAGAGTGAATGGGGAGTGAAGAGGTTTTGGGGAGTTCAGCAGTTATAATGGATCCTACTATCAGCCCGTGCAATGGTAGTATGGTTCAGCTTATGGATGATGGTGAGGAGGGTGAGAATCTGGGTGTTGATCTTCTTAATGATTTTGATTTGTATTTGGAGGATATTAAGGATAGGCTGACCATTTCAAGAATGGTAAGTGATTCAGTCATTAAGGGTATGGTGTGTGCATTTGAACAAGAGGCAGCCCAGAAGATTGCACAGAAAGAATTGGAGTTGACTAAACTGAAGAAAAGATTACATCTTTACACTGTGGGTTCAGATGATGGATCTGTGTGTTCGGGGATGTGCCAAGAGCAAAACAATATAAAAAATGAACTTTATTCAGATACTTTTGTGGAGCATGATAGATTACAAGAGTCTTTGGGGAACCTTAAAATTGATGTTAAAGGGCAGCTTAAAAAGCTCGAGAAAGAAATTCATAAGGTTAAAGGGTCCTGTTCGATGGAGAGGAGGAATTCATCTTCTGAAATTGTGGGGTTGAGTGGTATTCTTTCGGAAAAGTTGCCTGATAAATATAGTGATGTTGACAGAATGCTTGATGGTCTAGGAACTACTCTCGACTCTTTCTACAAACATGCAGAAGATATGTTTCATTTTCCCAAGTCATTATTCTTTGATTGGCAGCAGGAGAGGGAGTTTCAAGCAGAAATTGAATGGCTGGTGATCCAGAATTATATTAGGGGTCTCCAAGAAGAGCTTGAACAGAGATTGTGTGATCAAAATACTCGGTACTACAGTAATGGAAGTGCAAGTTGGCTTGAAAAGGTGAAAGAGCTTTCAAGTTTATGTCATGAATTGGATGCTATCTTCAAGTCACTTTCTGTACCTGAAAGTGGGCAGCTGATTTCTCATGGTTCCTTGGAGCACTGGAAGTCTTCAGGTCATCATGTTTCAAATGGAAATCATGACGAGTCAATAATTACTGTGCCAGAAAATTTGGAAGCTGCGCAGCTAATACAGGACATGAACAAGGACGATTTATTGAATTATCACAAGAATGAGATGACTAAAATGAAGAGAGAATATGAGTCAAAAGTGACTGAAATGAAGAGAGAACATGAGTCAAAAGTGCTAGAGATAACTGAAGGGTTATTCGAACACAAGAGGCGCGTGAAAGAAAGGGAATCTACTTTGTCAGTGAGGAAGGATAAGGATTTTGACACGCTGAGGAAAAAGATCTCTGAAGTCATTCTGAAATTGAACACTCTCATTGAAAATGAGAAAGTGCCTGCAATGAGCGACAGTGCAGAGAGCCTTGAGAATATGGACAGACTAGAATCACTCCGTAAAGAAAAACATGACCTACAGGACTTGCTTGAACAAAAGAATAGGGAAATAAATCTCCTTTCTTCACAAGTTTCTGATGCTGCTGAGAAAATGTCCCGGCATTCATGGACCGAGGCAAACTTGTTCAGAATGATCACAAATCTTAAAAGTTCGATAGAAGATGCACATATTGAAGCTACAATTAGTGAATATCTATATAAATTACTTCTCAAGGAATTCATGGGCCAGATCGAATGCTCCAGTAAAGAATCAGACCTGGAGCACAATATTATGGAGGTAATTTATGAAATCATTTTAAGAGAAGTAGCTCAAAATGTGAAACCTGCTAGCAAGTTGGAAATTGAAGATTCAGATATAGAATCCATTGTTATGCAAGGGGTGTTGGAAATTGTTCTTCAAGATGCCTTCAAGGAAGCTGAGGAGAAACTTAGTAGCTTGAACCTGAAATATACTAATGACAAAGAAGTTCTATTGTCACTTGAGATGAAAGACATGGAAAAAGAGAAGGCGTTAAGAGTGAGCATTGAAGAGAAAGAAAAATTGCAGCAAGAGATACACTTACTAACAGTAACAATTAAAGAAAAGGACAAACTAGTGCAGGAATCAGCAAATGAATTGGAAAAGGACAAGGAGAATTTTGTGTTGGTTTCTCGAGAGCTTGACAAATTAAAGGTTGAGAAGCAATCACTGGTTGAAGCAAGAGATAGGGAGCACAGGGAGGCGCTGACTTCAATACTTGCTCTTGTCAAAGGGTTTAATGATTTTGAAAGCAGAGCCACAAAAGAAATCGAAAGAAAAAGCTTGAGGTACCTACTCATTGCCTTCCTTTCGATATAAAAGTTATGTGATTTCCCATGTCTGGTCCTTTTTTTTTAAATGGCAACCTTAAATGCTTAATTAAGCCTACATTGCACCCATGCATACTCATCTTCATAATATAAATGATTCTGCTGCTTAGGTTATGCGTGTGAGAAATGGTATGCCCCCATTCTATTGTATTACCTGATTTTTCATATCATTAATGATCATAATGCTGTCGAGGATGATGTTTTCACAAAAAAATGCTGTGGAGCAGAGTAAGTTCATTGATAAGAAACTAGCCACAATAATACGCGACTATTTTTGCAGGTTGGAAGATCTGATTTCACAATCAGGCTCTCTTATTCAGAAGGCTAGTATACTTAAAAGAACTGGGTTTCTGTACAAGAAGAAGTTGGAAAGTAGTTGTTCTGACCTTCAAAAGGCTGAGGCTGAGGTATGCCCTTGAATTCACACTTTTTGAAGACTTCTCATATTTTAGTGGTCTGCCATCTTCTCATAATAACTTGCACTGTATAGAACACGCATTAGGAAGAAAATAGATGGTTGGTTTGTATTTTTTTGCATAGACTATACTTAATATATCACATATGTAGAACTATGTTATTTCATTATTTGAGGAAGTTGCTACTGTATCTCATTGTATATTTCAGATTTTCTAGTCAATAGCATGTCTAGCAACAATAATATGTGCTATCATTGCGGCATTTCTTTTTCTTTTTCCTGGAATGGTCTTCTTGGCTGATTGATGTTTGGATACAGTTTTCATGTTATATTCTAAAACTATAAAACTTGTAGGATAGATGTGTTTCTGCTTGGTACTCTCTAAGCTACTTGACCAAGATTATCTTCTTTTTTGGTGGATGGAGCTTTTTATTCAAAAGGAGAAATTTTCAGTGAGCTAATTATATTTATGTAAATCTGGGTAATTGTATCCCATGCTCAATGCATCTTTTGCTCAACCTTCACAGTGACCCCAGTTTCATTTAATCCTACTTCATGAAAGTGCACACACATGAACCTGAAAGAATGTGTATTTTCATTTTTCATAATTAGTTTACTAGATTGTTTCTTTGAATTGCAGGTTGATCTTTTAGGTGATAAGGTGGAAAGTCTTCAAATCCTTCTTGAAAAGATATACATGGCACTGGATCATTATTCTCCGATATTGAAACATTATCCTGGAGTAAGATGCTCCTCTTCTGCCACTGCCACCTCTTTGATGTATTTGGAATTAATTTGTATTTACTTGCTTTCATTTTCAGTCCTTGGGGGTGTGATTGCATTTGTTTCTTTCTTGAAGTAGTGAAATGGAACCTGAGAGGGAGACAGCTCTATGCATAATTGCCTTTGAATAATCCTGGCACAGAGTTCATCTCTTCATGTTGTTTTTTGACACTGCATACAAGGAAATGTTACGAATTTCCTGATCTTGAATGAATCTCATTCAGGTTTCAACCATTCAAAATCTTCAATTTTGATTATAAAAAAAACTGATAAAATAAGAAGGCAAATAGATTCGAACACAAAATAAATTGATTATTGAACATTTGCACATCAGTCATGGCCAACATTTGAATTATGTGTTTTTCATGGTTAAGCATTACTGATTTTGTCATGCACCCCATCAATGCCCTTGAGACATTTCTATTTTGATTCATCTATTCATTAAACCTTTACTTCATTGCAGATTACTGAGATTCTAAAGCTAGTTAGAAGAGAATTGAATGGAGAATCTATGACTGCTAACACATTTGACCCTGCAAGCCCCTGCAAAGCAATGCCTTCGGTTCCAATGCAAAGAAATTTGAATATAAAAGAATGTGATGCCGAACAGTTGCAGCAGGAGGGGCCAGACACTTGAGGGATTTTTTTTTGTGAGACAGAATGGTCCCACATTTTTTGTTGTGAACCGTTTGTCTCAGTCAACCACAAGTTGGTCCTGTGATTGACAGTTTTTTGCTCTCCCCTGCCTGCATAGATTATAGTATTTTGTAAGCAAAGAATAAGGGGCTCCTTCTGTCTAGAATTTTGTTCTCTCCCATGCCAGCATAGATTATAGTGTTTTGTAAGCAAAGATTAAGCCTACTTTTGTCTCTAGAAGTCCACTTATAACTCTTTATATTTGGCAGTTTTTTTATGCATTGAGTTTATTCCATGTTTCAAATCATAGGCTTCCATGTTAATGTATAGTTATTTCTGCAGTCAGTGCAATGAATCATTTGCTAGGCGTATTTTAACCTCTTTTTTTTTCCTGAGATACGCTAGCTTTTATCCCAAGAAGAAAAGAATTCCCTAGCAAACAAATTAAAAGTGATTTCTATTCAAAACTGGTGAAATTGAAGAGCAATTTCCATGGAAGATTATCGATATGCTGGTGGGATACGATGGAATGGTGGCAACAAAAACGTACATTCCATGCAACATTAAGAGTAATGAAGGGTCAAAGGATATCGTGAACAAGTAGTTGATTTTCTTTTCTTTTTCACCATCTTAATAAATTTTATTAGGCAGAATGCACATAAAAATTTCACAGAATAAATTTTATTCGGCAGAATGCACATAAAAAATTCACAGAATAAATTTTATTTTCTAGAAATCTTCCTCTACTTGATCTGTACAGTCAGTCGAACATTCAGCACCCTAAACAAACTGGTCAGCTATGGCAGTTCTCTGTTGATTCTTTCATCAAGAAATTCCAGGCCAGCAAAGCTGCCCCAACAGCTGGTTCCACCTGAAGATTCAAGATAGGAAAAAGCACTTGTCATGCTACGCCTATTAAGGAATAATGTAGATTAGACCTCCTTCATTTGCTTGCACGATGACTAATACCTTAATGCCAACAAAATGTGTTTTGAATTCAAGTACTATTAGTCCTAGGATATTCCTAATCCCCTTATCTGGTTTATAGTTAAAAAGTTACAATGTTAATCTTCAAATTCTTAATAACTGAATCAATTGCAATGTGGTGAATGCATTCAGATTTGACAGTGAGAGTGGCTGAGAATTTGGAAAAAATGAAAGTGAAGCCTGAAATCAGCTTCACAGTTTGTTGACGAATAAAGGCATCAGGAATGAAAAGTGAATCGATGATTACCTGTGGTCTAATAGGATGAGCCCCAGGAAACTGATCCTGAATACACTTCACAACTTCTTCCCCAATATCCCAAGTCCTGTTAGCTTCAAGAACACCACCAACCATCACAACAGGGAAAGAACCATTTCCATCTGCAAGAAAAAAAATGATGTATTTAATTAAGGTGAATGTCATGAAATAAAAGGAGAAAAAAATGATGTCAACATAGCCTGTTGAGAATTGCATTCTTATTACTGTTAGAACAGTTCATGTGGAATATCACATCTTACAATAAAGGCTAAAGAACATCATAGCTTGGACTACAGTTCATGCATCCGGAGTTCATAAAGTGATCCCCCGTGTTAAAATTTATATGAAAAAGTTGTTTATCTTAAGCAACATTTTGAATACGCATAGTCAGATCAGTTAGGCACCTTCACCACACAAACTAAGTCTTTGAACAACAGCCTTCACACTTAGAGCCAAGTCCTGGACTGCATCAACTAATATCTTAGTTGCAACTTGATCACAAGCTTCTGCACAATTTACCACTTCTGGAACAAGAGCTGCAATGCGTGCCCAAGATGGATCAGCATAAGTCCACCTAAAACCCCAGTGAAAAGATAGGCATCAGTCAAACCCCAGTGAGGAGTAGGATATCTCTTGTAGCCATTTCAACCAATACTAATATCATGTGCTTTAAACCATTTGTTGGTTAAAGATGTGGAAAGGGAACAGAAAATAAACAAGACACAAAAGGAAAACACAGACAGTGAAGAATCCTTAGATCTCACATTTCAACGCTCAAAGCTTAAACCAATAACTGAACGCAAAAAGGATAACCAGAGTCAAGAGCATTAAAAGAGATACCCAATAAGTTCCTCTGGAGATGAAAGATGGATTGCCTTTAAAATCTTATCTGTTAGCATTGTCTGTGGACCACGACCATCATGAGCCCTTATTACTGCAGTTAGTGCCTTTGCAGCGATGCCATAGCCACTGCAATTAACACATAGTACTACAAAAATTATAACAAGATAAAACTTACTGCTATTAAAAGCCACTAGAAAGAAAACGCACCACTGTCATTTTCAGAAAATAAAGCAATTAGCATTCAAACCATTAATTATTTAGGAAGTAACAAGTTAAGTAAACTCAAACTGTATCTCGTACAGCCCGACTGCATTACGCAAGGAACTATCAACGCACCAAATGTGCAGCACATACCTCCCCCAATCACCTAGGACAGGTCCAGCACCTGAAGCTCGAGCTTCTCTGCCATCTTCAGCAAATCCATAAGAAATGCACCCAGTACCAGCAATTAAAACACAGCCATGAAGCTTTCCCATGGTCCCACTTGCGAGAGCAGCAACAGCATCATTCCGCACATACAACTTCACATGGCTAGGGAATATTTCTCTGGAAAAATAGTCATCCATTTCAGAACAAGTTATCCAGGAATAATGCACTGTTATAAGCATGGAAAAGGAAAATAAGACACAGATATTAATTGTGGTGGGAATCTATAGCCATGAACTGGAAAGGGGGAATGGTCCAACTAAAAACACGTCAACAACATAGTAAATTTAAGATTTCAAAGAACAACAAGTTCTCATAAGACATGGGAAAAATATAGAATTCATGTTCAATTTCCACAGGTCAGGTCACTTCACTGGAAATAAAAAAGTGCCAGGTAATATCCAGGTGAGAACCTCAGCCAATATAGTATCCTTTCTTGATCAGTCGGATGGTTAACACCAGAAACGCCTAAACAAACAGCATGGACGGTGGACCAATTGGAACCTGATTTTGAAAGGGCTTCAGCCATAACCTCTTCTAACGTGTCCCTGGCAGCAGTTTCTGTAGGATATGATACATGAACAGTAACTAAAAGACAAAAAATATCGACATGATGTCTTGCCTTATATGGTATTTTGAATATTCAACAATGACAATATGAGAGAGAGGAGAGCTGATATAAGTTTCATATTCAACAATGATATAAAGAACAGAAAAGGATATGACATTGGCCTAATTAACAGTATATTATCATTCATACTATAATAAATGAACCAGATGATTTATCAGAAAAATTTGATTATTAAGCTCCGTAATGGAGTTGACACATGGAAGAGCATCAACATTATTCATTGGAAATCCAAAAAGCTACCATCTTATGAAGTTCAAATAAGCATCCAATAAAAGGAAAAGTTCACTCAACAGTTGCTTAATTACTCTAAAAACTTCTCCATAGAAGATCAGATTTGAAATTCATTCAACCATTATAGACACAATCAGGGTCCAAAACACAAAGCATACTTTCGGTACAAAAAAATCAGCTCCCATTTGTAAAACTCAAAGCAATTAAGAAATTAAAAACTCAAGTTTTAATAGCAGATCTGATAAGATTATCAGGTGAAGGTCTAATTCCACATTTTTTATAATAAAGTACCAAAGTTTGAGTCAGATTAAAGGGAAAAGAGCCAAAATTCAACTAAATACCTATCCGGGTCAGTTCAAATCACATCTATTCACCAAAAATCAAATTACCTAATGATCACCGTAATCAAAATTCAAATAAACCTCGCATAAAAAACAGCCAAAGATTCAAAACTTAACTAAATTTAACACCAACCGGTAAATCCACAATTCAGAAAAACAAAGGATCAAAAGGGTCACCAAAAAACGAAAAAGATAAATCACCTCCAACACTGTTATGATTGGAGCAACCAGAAACAGCACGTCCAAGTATAGGGAGAGGCTTAGGGAGGGTCTTGGCGGAAGGAAAGAAAGGAATACAGACACAAACAGTTGAAGTAGTGCCACCATCAATCCCCAAAATGACTCCATTACCAGACCCATCTCCATTTTCACCAAGATCATGACCTTCAAGTTGTTTTTCATGGACATTTAAATCTCCATTGCTCTCCCCATAGTTACTCATCTTGCATACACCAAAATATCTCTCTTAAAAATAAATAACCAAAAAGCGATGAAGGGATAGAAATTCAAATAAGAGTACGATGGTTTTGTCCAACAAGAAAAGAAAAATTGACAACAAGAGTTTATGTATGGTACGAGAAAAATGTAATTAAAGTAATCTAAAACAATTATAATTTTTATTTTTTTTAAATAATTCAAAGTAAAATATTTTAGGCACAGTTTTATATCTGTTGTGCAAAAACACTTAATTTTTTTTTCTTGTTTTAAATTAATCTTTTTTGATATTTTTATATTGTTTTGGTGTGTTGATACCAAAATTAAAAATTTTAAATAATAAATATTATTTTAAAGTATTTTCTACCAAACTCATGACTCGGATCATCAAGCTGAGATAACTTTATAAAAAAAAAATGGCATGATTTAACCTGGATTAACTTATCAAATCTAGGACTTTGGTTATATAACATAGATAACACCATAAAGAGTAAATCAAAACAAGTTACGAAAGTTAATTCTCAGTCGCTCATTTTAGACCCAATGTTGAACAATACAATTTGTAAGAAATGTAATTAAGTAAATAATACAAAAAATAAGAACCCATGTTAACCTGTTAAGAACTAATTTTTAATTATGATACCAAAATAACCTAATAAAAAGCAAGCTAAAACAAATCATGAAACTTAATTTTTAATCAAATATAGTGTTAAGTGAATATATTATGGAGAAATTGGGTTAACCCAAAAACTTATAATCTAAGTCACGAGATGAAGACAACCTAATAAAAAAAATTAATGTTGAAAGACCTGTGATCTAAATCATGAGAACATGATGACTTCTTAAGAAATAACTAGAATTACCAAAGGTTAAAGTACCACAACCCAGTGATTTGATTATAAAACCAAGATATCCTCATAGAAAACAAATCAAAACATATTATAAA
Organism: Salix purpurea; assembly: GCA_027405865.1. Taxonomy (NCBI): domain Eukaryota; kingdom Viridiplantae; phylum Streptophyta; class Magnoliopsida; order Malpighiales; family Salicaceae; genus Salix; species Salix purpurea. The sequence continues at coordinate 29,788,738 of JAOWLH010000002.1, forward strand.
ACTCAATTTCTAATTAACTAAGTGTTGAGTGAAGAAATTAAAAAAAACAATTAAAAAAGACAAAAACATCTCGAGTCAACTTGGGTTAACTTGTTAAACACTATTCTCAGCTTCTAAGGCCAAAATAACATAATAAGAAATAAACATAAAAAATCATGAATCTAATTCTTAGACAATCCACCATTAAAGGATAACATTGAGAAGGAAAAAAAAACCTCTCCTTTTTTAGATTATAATTAATTAATAATTAATATTTAAGTTTATTTTCAGATTACTTTTATAATATATAGGATGGAGAAGACAAAAATATCTATGATGGTGGGGGTATGCTTAATTAACCTTTATATTTTGAGATTTTTTTTTCATGTCTATCCAACACACATAAATTTCTATTTTTTAATTTATATATTTATCACTTTTTATATTGAGATATTATTCTATCACAAAAAACAACAAGGTTATAAATTTAGACTGGAACGCAGTCGTTGACTCACCTATGCTGCCCCTCAAGAATGGGCTAGGGGGAACAATCCAAAATGTATATAGGGCACTAAAAATTGCCAAATGTCAACCATTTATAAACCCCATTTCAATGCAAAAATAAATGTTCAAGTATTGTTAATGTTATAAATACATATTAAATTATATTTATATGTATTGAATGTCCATTACTCTTGAGTTTAGTGTCTTGGATTTCATAACCCTTGAGTTCATTTCCTTTTCCTATAAATAGACCACTTGTATCTTGTATTCTACACAACTTTGAAATAATAGAAGAACTCATAATAAACAAGGTATTTCTCTCTTGTCTCTTTTGATTATATTTTGATATCTATGTTCTTCTATGTGAATTATTTATTCTTTTTATAGCATGTTATCAGCACAATGCTCTAACCAACTTATATCAATTTTAATATCTTTACCTTTCATTATTGTAATTTATTTTTGACAAATTTTCTTTCACTATTATTCACAGAAAGAGATTTATAGTTCCCGAAGAACGAGTATTATAAGTTCTTGAAGAACTAAATAAATTAAAAATAGTTCCTGAAGAACGAGTATTACAAGATCTTGAAGAATTACATAAATTAAAAATGGTTCCTGAAGAACGAGTATTACAAATTCCTGAAGAATTAAATAAATTAAAAATAGTTCCTGAAGAACTAGTATTAGAAGTTCTTGAAGAATTACATAAATTAAAAACAGTTCCTGAAGAACAAGTATTATAATTTCCTGAAGAATTAAATAAATTAAAAATAGCTCCTGAAGAACAAGTTCACAAGTTCCTGAAGAACTAGTATCACAAGTCCCTGAAGAATTAATAAATTATAAACAGTTCTTGAAGAACTAGTATCATAAGTTCCTGAAGAATTGCATAAATTAAAAATAGTTCTTGAAGAACTAGTAACACAATTTTCCTGAAGAATTAAATATAGTTCCTGACGAACTAGTATTTTAAAGCTAGATAAATAATAATCTTACAGGCTTGATGTTCCTGAAGAATTAAACAAATTAAAATAGTTCTTGAAGAACTAATATTTTTTCTGAAAGATTAAATAAATTAAATGTAGTTCCTAAAGAACTAGTATTTCTAAAGTTGAATAAATAATAGTCTTGAAGGACTGATTTTTTGTTTATCTTCATAATTTTATTTAATAAGTTATTTCTTGTTTTTATAGATAAATATAATATCAAATCTGAAAAAGCTTGAATTTATCGCTTTTGATAATTTTAGAAATAATTATTTCTCATGAAATATTGACGTCGAGATTCATCTAGAAGCTATGAATCTTTAAGAGACCATCAAAGAAGGAAATAATATGTGAAAAAATCTAAATAAAAGATATGACCACCAAAATTTATCATACTTCCTCAAGGTTGTTATGATTGGTTGCACTTGAAGTTGCAAGATTTTAAATCAATTAGTGAATATAATTATGCTCCTTTCAAAATTACCTCACAACTAAAATTGTGTGGTGAAAAAATCACAGAAGACCAAATGTTAGAGAAAACTTTCTCTACTTTTCATGCCTCAAATATTGTTCAGCAACAACAATATAGAGTGCATAATTTCAAAAGATATTTGGAATTAATTTCATGTCTTCTTGTGATTGAATGAAATAATGAGCTTTTGATGAAAAATCATCAATCTCATCCTAAGGGTTCTAAACCATTCCCTGAAGTGAATGGAACCTTTGTTCAAAAGACAAAGAAAAAACCAAGGATATAGGTATGAAAAAAAATGGAAAAGGAGAAAAGATAATCCTTCTAAAAGTAAACCATCATACCACCAAAAGTGGAGACATAATGAATAGTGGTATGACTTTTCACGATGGAGATATATGTCTAGCAGACAGTGCAACAACGCACACAATTCTTAAGGAAAATAAATACCTTAAGTATTTGACATTAACCAAAGCTAATGTCACTAAAATATCAGGTCCAACAGACATGATTAAAGGCTTTGGAAAAGCTAATATTGTGTTACCAAATAACACAAGATTGAGCATCAAAGATGCATTATATTCAACCGAGTCCAGAAGAAATTTACTCAGTTTTAAGTATATACATGCTAATGATTATCATATTGAAATACACAAATGAAGATAAAAAAGAATATCTTTATATTACTGCATGCATTTCAAGCCAGAAGCTTGTACTTGAGAAACTACCTGCTTTCTCTTCCGGAATTTATTATACGATCATGAAATGTATTGAATCAAACGTTGTGATACACCAGAAGTGTTCCGACCCAAAATAATTTATGTTTTGGCATGATCGACTTGGACATTCAGGATCAATAATGATAAGACAAATTATTGAGAATACATATGGGCATCCTTTAAAGAACTTGAAGATTCTTTTACCAAGTGAAAATCTATGTGATGCATATTCTCAAGGTAAATTAATTCCCAAACCATCTCCATCAAAGGTTCTTATAGAATCATCATCTTTTCTTGAAAGAATTCAAGGAGATATGTGGACCTTTTAGATATTTTATGGTATTGATTAATGCATCAAGTAAATGGTCACATGTTGTTTGCTTTTGAGTTGAAATATTGCATTTGCTAGATTAATTGCATAGATTATCAGACTACAAGCACAATTTTCTGATTATACTATCAAGAAAAATTTGACTAGACAATGTTGGTGAGTTTACTTCCTAAGCATTTGATAGTTTTTGCACTTCTATTGGTATTGATATTGAACATCTTGGTGCTCATGTCCATACTCAAAATAGTCTAGCAGAATCATTTATAAAACGACTTCAATTAATTGTAAGACCATTACTTATGAAATCAAAATTGTTTACATCTGTCTGGGGACATGCTATATTACATGTTGCATCACTAGTTAGAATTAGACCAAGTGCTTGCCATAATTATTCTCCTTTATAACTTGTTTATGGTATACCACCAAATATATTTCATATACAAATTTTTGGTTGTGCGGTATATGTATCTGTAGCACCCCCACAAAGGACTAAAATGGGTCCACAAAGAAGAATAGGAATTTAAATTAGTTTTAATTCTCCATCTATTATTAGATACCTTGAACCTTTGACTGATGATGTTTTTAAGGCACGTTTTGAAGATTGCCATTTTGATGAGAACATTTTCCTATCATTAGGGAAAGCAAATTCAGTGCCTGAAGCACAAGAAGAAATTACTTGGAATAACCCGAAGTTATCTCATTTTGATCCAAGGACAAATCAATGTGAACTTGAAGTTCAAAGGATAATTCATTTACAAAATATTACAAATCAATTACCGGATGTTTTCACCAGTATTGAAAAGGTAGTTAAATCTCATATTCCTGCTGCAAATGCTCCATTTAGAATTGAAATTCCTGAAGAGAAAAAGGTCAATATAGCAGCAAATGAATCTATACCACGCCTGAAGCGTGGAAGACCTATTGGAGCCAAAGACAAAAATCCTAGAAAACAAAAACCCCAACGAATAGATGATGGTACTCTTGGAGAGTCCTCATCCATAAAACAAACATCAAATCTTGTGTCCAAATCATCTCCTAGTATTGATCCTCCTGAAGAGGGACCTCTTGAAGAGAACCACGTACCTGGAAATAATGAGATCTCCATAAACTATGTTCATACAAGAGAGATTTTGGGACGAGATAAAATTATCATAGATGATGTATTTGCATTTAAGGTTACTTTTGGCATCACCAGAAGTGATGATGAATTTGAACCACAAACTGTTGAAGAATGTCGTCATAGAAATGATTGGCCAATATGGAAAGAAGCAATCCAAACAGAGTTGAACTCACTTGCAAAACGTGAAGTATTTGGACGTGTAGTCCATACACCTAAAGGTGTTATACCCGCTGGATATAAGTGGGTTTTTGTTAGAAAACGCAATGAGAACAATGAAATTGTGCAATATAAGGCACAACTTGTTGCACAAGGTTTCTCGCAGAGACCCGATATTGATTATGAGGAAACTTATTCTCCAGTGATGGATTTTTAATTGGTTTAGTGGTCTCAAAAGCGTTAGATATGCGTTTAATGAATGTAGTTGCAGCATATCTATATGGATCATTAGATAAAGACATCCATATGAAAATCCCTGAAGGATTTACAATGCCTAAACTTTTTATAATGAACCCAGAAGTATTTATTCTATTAAATTACAAAAATCTTTATATAGGTTAAAGCAATCTGGTCGAATGTGGTATAATCGTCTTAATGAATACCTCTTAAAAAATGGGTTTGAGAATGACGAGATTTGTCCATGCATTTTTATTAAGAAAACAATATCTGGATTTGCTATTATTGTAGTATATGTTGATGATTTAAATATTATTGGTACTCCTAAAGAGCTCACAGAAACTACACCTATTTGAAAAATGAATTTGAGATGAAAAATCTCAGAAAGACAAAATTTTGTCTTGGTATACAGATTGAACATTTTTCAAATGAAATATTTGTACATCAATCGATGTATATAGAAAAAGTCTAAAGCATTTTTATATGGACAATGCTCATCCTTTGAGTACACCTGTGGTTGTTTGGTCACTTGATGCGAAAAATGACCCTTTTCGACCTCCAGAAGAGGATGAAGAAATTCTTGGTCCTGAAGTGCCATATCTTAGTGTTATTGGAGCACTTATGTATCTTGTAAATTGTACAAGACCAGATATATCTTTTACAGTAAATTTATTGGCAAGATATAGTTCTACTCCCACAAAAAGACATTGGAATGAAGTCAAACATATATTTCGCTATCTCCGCGAAACAACCAAAATGGGGTTATTTTATTGTGGATCAAATTCACAATTGATTGGATATACAGATGCAGGTTATCTCTCTGATCCCCATAAGGGAAGATCACAAACAGATTATCTATTTACCTATGGCGGTACTGCAATTTCTTGAAGATCTGTCAAACAATCATTAATGGCTACTTCATCAAATCATTCAGAGATTATCGCGATACATGAAGCAAGTTGAGAATGTATATGGCTAAGATCAATTATCCAACACATTAAGAGAAAATGTGGATTGTCAGCCATTGACAATAGTCCCACAATATTGTTTGAAGATAATGCTGCCTATATCACTCAACTCAGAGGAGGCTATATTAAAGGAGACAAAACAAAGCATATCTCACCAAAGTTCTTTTATACTCATGAACTCCAACAAAAAGGAGTAATTGATATCAAACAAATCAGGTCAAGTGATAATTTAGCAGACTTATTTACAAAGTCTTTACCGGCCTCAACTATCAAGAAACCTGTCCATAATATTGGAATGCGTCATCTTAAAGATTTGTCATAAGACATGTACTTTTGAGGGGAAGTCAATGCAAATTGTACTCCTTTTCCTTCGCTTAGGTTTTTTCCCATTGGGTTTTCCTTTGCAAGGTTTTAATGAGACAATTTGACATTGTTTTAATGAATCTTGAAATATTCATATATGGATCTTGAAGTATCTATATAAAGTCCCCCGTTGAATTTTAAAGTACATGGTCATTCAAGGGGAAGTGTTATAAATACATATTAAATTATATTTATATGTATTGAATATCCATTACTCTTGAGTTTAGTCTCTTGGATTTCTATAACCCTTGAGTTCATTTCCTTCTCCTATAAATAGACCACTTGTGTCTTGTATTCTACACAACTTTAAAATAATAGAAGAACTCATAATAAACAAGGTATTTCTCTCTTGTCTCTTTTGATTATATTTTGATATCTATGTTCTTCTATGTGAATTATTTATTCTTTTTATAACAACTAACATATTTTCCAATAAAAATAATAATCATGAACTCAAAATATAATGCATATTGACGATATTTAAAAATATATATATTTATATGATAATTTATTAAATGCATTTGTTTTTAAATGTTGAGACAACAACATATTATATTGACCTGTGTTGACATGTCGAATATTTGATTTTGATGATAAAAACTGTAATAATTTTATAGAAAAAAAATCAAAATAAATTATGAAGATAAGTTTTTAATCAATTTAGTGTTGAAGAGCAAAAATAAAAAATAATGAAAAAAAACTACATGTGTATAATTTCCAAATCAACAATTTGGGTTATGAGATCATGATAACCATATAAAAAAATATGATGTTTGATTTCAATCAATCCAATATTTAAGGATAAAATAAGAAAATAAATTAAAAAAGAATAAAAAATAGTCCAAGTCCACTTGAACTAATTTACTAAACTTGTGACCTGCATCATGAGACCTAAATAATTTTATAAAAAATAAATAGATTTGTTTTACAAAGCTCCATTTCCATGGGATCAAAGAAATCAAGAAAAGGCTAAATTCATGAAAACGTGATAGCTCAAGAAAATTGTAAATATAACTTAATCTAATCCTCAAATAACCTATTATGGAATGATAAAATTTAATAAAAATTGAGTTATTGGGATGAAATTGAAAAAAAATCATAATTACAAAATAACTCAAAACATAAATTGAGTCAACTTAGATTAATCTGTCAAATATATAACTTGAATCATAATATCAAGAAACTCATAGAAAACAAATAAAAGATTTATGAAACCCAATTAAAAGAAGAAGAAGAAAACACAATCAACTTGTCAAATCCGAGATCTAAGTTATGAGTTCAGGATATTTTTTTAGAAAAAAATTATAAAGCATTATTTTTTTCGACCAATATGATATTAAAGGATAAAAAAAAATAATAATCAAATCAACGTATTAAACTCAAGACTTAGATTATAAGATCAAGATAAATTCATAAAAATAAATGGAAATAAAATACAACATCTCATTTATAATAAATATAATCTTGAAGATTAAAATAAAACAATAATAATAAGACTAGTATATAGCCCGATGCAAAAAAAAAAAAAAAAATTATAAAATACAATTCTCAAAATAACATAATATTAAATTTTTTTATAAGAAAAACTAAATACAAATAAAAAAAAATTAAGTTTACAATTGAGGCTCACACCTTTTATATTTTGTTAATACTTCGACAAACCAAGTCCACTCAGCTTGTCCTGTTATCCATTATTTAATTTAACACCTTCTGAAACCATCCATTTGATGCTGTCTTTTGATGATGGATGCTCATCCATTCCGAACTTTGCTTCAATTCCCTTGCACTTCCAAGTTTACAAGGTAAATAAAGATTTATGCGTTTTTTGTTTTCTCAATTCATCATGTGATTGTATACGTGTTCTTATATACATTCTATGCATTCAACTGTTGCCAAGATGAAGTTCATGTGACCTGTAGTACTGTGAAATGCTTATGTTTCTGTGCATTTTCAGGCTGTAATAGTATATTGGCCTGTTCTTGATCATTTTATCTCATTATAACCAGTTTTAGGGTTTTGGGAACACAGGATTTTGCTTGATGGTTCTGCTGCTTGAGTGCTTATTAATGGAGAACAATTGACTAGAATGTTATAATACTATGTTTAACATAGAAAAGAAGTGTAAAGCCAGTTAATTTGATAGAAATGACAGCTTAAACAGCTAAGTGGTTCGCATTGATTGATGATGTTGTGACTCTTGCACGAACCAGCTGTACCAGACCCAAGGATGCGATGCCCATAGACTTCAAATGCAAATTTTCTTCACTTGAAATAAAAAGATTGTCGAGGAGGATGGTGCTGAAGTTTTGCGGATTCAATACTCTCCTATTATCCATCAATCCAGTTTTGGCTGCGCCGATGCCAGAGATGAAGGAGCCTGAAGTTATTCGGTAAGTTCTTGTTTGTCGTAGCTGCTAGCTCATTTGTTTATCATTGTTGATCTTTTTGTAGGCCCAGAAGATGTTTTATCAGTACTGTTTCGTAGCTCTGATATGATTGTTTTGATTGGAATTTGAAGTGCCCAGGACACTGAAGCTTGCCAGTGGGGTTAGGTTTCAAGGTATCTACTTTCTTAATCTTGCTGAGTAGTTGCTTATTACTTGAAATTACAACTTACAAATTTCTATATATAGAGATTATTGAAGGGGAAGGGTCAGAAGCTCAAGAGGGAGATACAGTTGAGGTTAACTATGTATGCAGGCGTTCAAATGGATATTTTGTTCATAGGTGAGTGTTGTCTAAATCTCATGTGGGTTTTAATGTCTTGCATAAATATCTGTCGGTTCTGTGAATCAATTGTGCTGTCACATGTTTTGCTGATATACTATCTTCTATTAGCTATTAATGAGGCCGATCTTGTTCTCTAATCATGCATTAATGCAGCACTGTGGATCAATTCAGCGGAGAAAGCTCGCCTGTCATACTTCCTTTGGATGAGAACCAGGTATGGTAGAAGTTTGTTATCAAGTTTAGATAATGGACTTGAAAGTGTTAGGCCCTGAGATTAATGCCCAGATGCCCAACATACGAATTTTACGTGGTTTGGCAATTGCCTACATCCACAGAGGAGGAGGAGGAGCCCTCAACTCACTCCTGACTCTCTGTAATTGCCTCACGTGTCTCTTTATCTCTCTGCTGATGCTAATGCGGCTGCTGCTTACTCTTTGCTGCACTTTTGCCCTCTATTAATAGCTCAAAATGGGGAACAAACATTCCCATTTCCAGCCAGGAATTCTGCCAAGAACAAACTAATAGCACATTATTGAATATTTCATACTTCCTATATATTATACTGATGTTTCCATCAACTATCATACATACTATAGAAATACAAGCTTACCAACATCAAGATTGCTGTCTTGCTTATGAACAGAAATCCTAGTTTTTCATCATCATTTGCTGCATGTTAATAAGCTTTTGTGGCTGAAATTGTGTTTTCAAACCGTAAGTTTCTTCCCTTGACAGATTATTAAGGGCTTGAAGGAAGTGTTGATTGGCATGAAGGTTGGAGGTATGCTCAAGGACCTTATTACTAGTTTGAGAATGAGAATCGGTTGTTTTCATCCATAGACTTTTTTTTTTCACCTTCCAGGTAAGAGAAGAGCATTGATACCTCCTTCTGTTGGATACGTAAATGAAAACTTGAAACCAGTCCCTGATGAGGTGATTCCTTTTATCATGTGCCCAAGTTTGTGTATGTTTAGTGTTTCCTGACAGAAAAGACAGAAAAAAAATGTTTGGTTTGAGAGTTAGAAACAGAGATATAAAATAAATTTATCTCCAAATCATTTTAGAGTGAATTTCTGTACTTTGAAAATGAAAAAAAGGGCAAGTTTTTTATCGAGACGATAACTACATGCTACTCAAGTGATTCTCCTGTTTTAAGTTTTCTACTTGCATTATATTTGGTGATGATTATGGCAATGGCTTCTGGTTTCAGTTTGGCCCTCGACGTAGCCTCTTCTCTCATGTAACTGAGCCTCTCATATTTGAAGTGCAGCTCTTGAAAGTCCTTTAAGTTTGCCTCCTATATTTGTATCCATTCTTTCTAGAACTAATGCTGTTGATGACACAAAACCTTGAACACCTCTTTAGACTTGTTAAAGAGAATTATTATTCATTTGGAAATGTTGTGTGGAAATGATCATGACTAGTACAAATTGTTCCAGCTCACTTGGAGCCATTTGCAATTTCTGGTGCATATCGCTTTGCGGATGCTTGCCATTTTTCTACTCTACTATCCGGATCTTGTACTTTAAAGCCAAATTATATTCTAACCTTTCCTCGTGAGAAATTAAATGGTAAGAAAATTGCTTGCCAATCGTTTGATTTGTGTGTATACATTTGATCAATGTCCGAATCCTAGCTGCTTTTAGTTGCTAATTTTGCCATACTTAATTTGATCAAACTTGTCTAAACATAATAAGGCGGTTGATATCATTTTTTTTAAAATAAAAAACTATCAAATGCTGTCATTTTTTTGTAAAATAAAATACTATCAAATACGATTAAATTGGAAAAGAATTACTAATCCGCAATTCAAACGGCATCGTTCCTGTCAAAACTGTCCTTTTCTTTTCAATTACTTTTAAGCTTCAAGCGGAAATGCTGTTTCACCTCTAGCGTGTCTTCACTAGTCCGATAAACATTGAAGCATCATCACCAAGATGGTTTCTTTTCACAAAATTCTTAAACTTTAACCAAAATCATCAACTGGATTGTCTTTATTTTCATTTAAAACAATGAAGAGTTGGTTTTCAAGCAGTGGCGAAGATCAACTACGAGAGAAACCCTCATCTTCTTTGTTGGCTGATTGGAACTCATATGCAGCAACAAGTGATGCAAATGAATCCACCAATGGATTAAGAAGCTTTAGATCTTGAAGCTGCTGTTCGCTCTGCTAACGACACTGTTTCTGGCACCCTTAATGTGTAAGAAAAAAAACTAAAAGAGAGAGTCTTCATTTTTAATGATTAAAGTTTACGTGTTTTTGTGTTTATATAGAGAAATCTAATCGCGGGGTATCTTGCTTTTTTTATCAGAGGGATTTTTTGGCACCTTCATTGCGTAAGCCAGAGCAAAAAGAATCAATATTTAATTGTGTGTGTTTAATTAGGCGAATGTGCCTAAATATGGACGGATTTAGTTGTGGGGTTTCTATTCGTGCTGTTGATTAGATAGTTTTCAGAAAATCTTTAGCTTAAAAAGAATCAGTATTTAATTGAATGTGTTTATTTAGGCGAATGTGATTGTGTGGTTTTGATTTTGAGGACATTAACTGATAAGTTAATAGAAGTAATTAGGTGGGGTTAGATTTGGAGATTCTGTAATTTATACTATTGAAAGTTAACTGGGTTGCAAGGCTTCTGTGTTTCTACTTTACTATTTTCTTGCTATGCACGTGAGGGAGCTGATTCTAGTATTCGTTTGGAGCCGTGTGCCTTTGCTGGTTTATCCCCTCCCATTTTAGTTACAAAACCTTTTGCAATGTTATTCCTATTAGCTAGTGGAAGGCTTAATGCATTTCAGTCAGGGAAGGAAGCGGAATCTTATTTATTGTAATGCGTACTAAACCAATCACCTTAGATTTCCTGATTGGATGATAGGTTTATAGTCGATGAATGCTGCTATCAGAGAACCAAGAAATGTACATTTTAGGCCTAATTTTTCCACCCTTTAGATGTCAACCGCAAAGATTTGTTGGATGGTATGGAAAAGTTTGTTGATCAGAGATAGTTTTTCTAGTTACAACACAGAATTTCCTGGACCAGGGTTTGATTACTCCAGTTATGCAGCAGTGTTGTGTGGAATCGGTGGGAGCTGCCTATGAAATAACAAAAGAAGAGTCTTAGGAATTGAAAGGATCAAGTTTTTGTGGTCTAACAGTTCTTTGAACCTATGGTACTAGCTTCTTATGCATAAGTCTTGCTTAGTGACCAGTTGTAATTAGTGGCTGCCTTATGGCCATAACTACTTCTCATCCTAAAATCAGGCTGAAGTTAGTTGATTTATGTGGATACAAATGACAGGTTCGATGATGATGATGGAGACAGTACTCTTTATTTAAATTTTCATTTTGTGATCGATGGTCTATATGACTTTCAGAAGGCTTTCATTTCTAGTTTCCGTCTTGTCATGCAATGTTGATCTCTAGTCAATTTTATCAAGATGTTGTTCTCAAGAGTTCCTTATATCTATCTCATTATCTGCAGTGAACTGTAGTCTTTTCAATATGGGAACTACTATAAATAATGTCAAAAACATTAGGAGTTTCAATGGATCATTTTTGAACAAAAGAGATACATCGTGTCTATTTGGTGAATATATTGCCAGCAATCCACTACTTAAGTAGATGCCAAAGAAATTGAAATTGATTAGCATTTTGTTACTTAACTCAGCGACAGTTCAGAAAATACCTACTCTTTTTTCCATCTCAATAACTTGGGTGATGTCTAGGATAAAGGTCTTTCTAGGATGCAATGTCACATGATTTTTGATCAACATTGGCATGGATAATATGTTTGCTTTAGCTCTGGCATGGTATGTGAATTTTATTGTAGATTCATTTTTCATCAGCAAGGGAAGCGATCAATTCTGTCATACTATCCATTGCATTCTTCTTGTGCCTCGATGTTATGTCTGGAATTTGAAGAAAACTTACCATGCAAAATGATTTCATCAATGACTCTCAAGGAAATGCATTTTTTTTTATAGCAAACTTTAAACTCATTTTGTTCTAGTCAATCTAAACTCAATTGCAAAGGCAGGTTTTGAAGGAGGTGAGTGTACCTTCAAAAGTCTTTGTTTGATGCATCTTCAGGGTTTCTAAAGGAGTGAGAGATATACCTGGGAATTTCCAGTCTGCCACCAGTAACATCCCTTCAGGAAAAGCTCTTATGTATTTTGGTTTATTTCTAGCAACAGGCGTGTTCTTCGTTTTCATTGCATTTACCCTGTTCCTTCCTGTCATAGTACTCGTACCCCAGAAGTTTGCAATCTGTTTTACACTTGGTTGTGGCTTTATCATCGGGTCTTTCTTTGCACTCAAGGGTCCCAAGAATCAACTTGCCACATGTCATCAAAAGAGGTATTGTTTATGCCTCCATTAGAAATTTGCTAATTCTTCTGTTCAATGTTTCTACAGAGGCTTCCATTTACCTTGGGATTCATAGGCAGTATGGTGGGCACCCTACATGTTTCCATGGTGTGGCACAGCTATGTTCTCTCTGTGCTCTTCTCTGTGATACAGGTAGCTTCCACCACCCAGTTTCGCTCTCTATCTCTCATCTGTGCATGTCTCTCTACGAGAGTTTGGCTCGAGATGCTAATTCTATTGCAGCTTCTGCATATCACAATTGAATACATGTTAATCTGTGGTTGTTTTTCAAGATGTCCTCGTGTATGATTGAAGTGATAGTTCTTGGGAAAAAAGTACATGAATTTGCTAGAATGCATTGATCAAACATGATTTGAAAGATCACCCTGTCTGATATTGAAATGTTGTTTTCATTGACTATCCAGGTTCTTGCCCTTGTATACTATGCGATTTCCTACTTCCCTGGTGGATCCGCCGGGCTAAAATTCCTCTCGTCTTCCCTTGCCTCATCGGCGATGAGGCTTTCCGGGAGGTGACGTCAACTGATGTGCTCGTTTTTTGCTTGTATATCTTCTCCTTTTGCTTGTCTTCTAGATTGTCTTAGTGTTAGTTACAAAGTTGGGACAATGAGGCATGTTTCTGAATCAAGTCTTTCAATTTCAATGTATTTTGTTATATCTTTTCAATCAAAAATATTCTAACATCTATCACCAGACATAACATGGGAATTAGAGAAGTAGTGGCAGTCTAGCCAGCAACTACTACTTGAAGAGTTGCGGCACATCCAAGGGAAAGGGTGGTCTGGTCTACATGTTCTTAGTGGAATAGAGCATAAAGAAGACTGAAGGTCTTAAAAAAAGGGTCATCAGCATCCAAATCCATGCCTTAACCCACTTTCTCTCATGCTGACGACGACCTCCATGAAAGCAAAGCTTGATTCAAAAGCCATCCATGGGTGCCTCTCTAATGATGGGCCTTTTGGCATGGGCCAGAAACTGGTACCCATCAAGCCAATCCTCATCCTCGATTCCATGAGGGGGTTTCAAACGAACTCATTAAAGACACACAAGTAGCTTTCTTTCAGGTGTTATTAAATTGTAAAGTTTCTTCATCCTTGAGCTTAACAAAATGTTAAGAAAAAGCCGAAACACTTGGATTTTTGACTCTTGACCTTCATCATAATACGCCATGCGAGCTATGCTTTAGGTAAAGGAAATATTAAGATATTGGAGGTATTTGCGAACAAAATCCTGAAATTATGGAAAATTAGGCCATCAAAACCTCGATAAGTGGACAAAGATTTGGCCTTTTAGAGGCTTTGTACATGACAAAACCATTTTTTTTTTTAAAATAAAATAAAAGGGGGATTATTGAAAGCAAAAGGCTATCATCACCTTCACTAGGTTAGAAAAAACCAGAGCTAAAAACAAATGTGGACCAAGAGTGAAGGGCTGATCACTTGGCATCACAAAGACTACAACACACGGGGTTAAGAAAACAAAAAGGCTAAAGCCAAAACTATGTTCAAACTAGCTAGCTAATGTTTAAAGGTGTTACTGCTGTAAAACATTTGGTTACGGGATTCTCGTGACATAAAAAATAAATATAGGAGAGATTAAATAAAAACATGTTTAGTTAAAAAAAAATCATAAAATAAATTCATTATTAAAAAAATTGAAAGTATAGCAATACATGTCCCCTGTGTCTCTCTTATTGTTTTTCTTTTTTATTTTATATGTCTCGAAAAATAGGAAGCAAACATTACTTTAAGGTCTTGAGTGGGTTGGGTAGTTCACCGAAAAAATTAATTAATAGCAAAAGAAATAAATATATAAATAAAAGCAATAAAGCATGGTGTATGATACCTTGCTATTATCATACTGGCATTAATAATTAACAATCCAAAAGGAATGCATCTTATCTTATTAGATGGTGAATTGAAAATCGAAATTAAAGGAGAATTAATTAAGTTCATCTTTGAATGCTTTTTTTTTTTTTCTATTCCAGGTCCAAATTATGATATATTTAATATGTGCTTTGTGTGTTAAGAGCAATGGGACCAATTGTCCTCGGAAAGTGTGACGTGATGATAAAAAATTTGTGTTCTGGACAACAGGTTTCAAGTTCAAGTTAGGTCATGAACTTCTTATAAGAGACTGAAATAACCAAAACTTAATTCACTTATATTGACCCACGAAATGCTTTTCTAGAAAACAGAGTTTCCTCCTTTAAATTATGAGTTTCAAAATTAATAAAAGAGATCGATGGTCATGCATGATGATGATATATTTTTATTTTCAAATCCATATACGTGCATTGTCTTAATTTGTTAAATAATAAAGCTTGTATATTATATTATGATAGATTATTAAAGATATATAAAAAAGCTGTGAGAAAGGGAGGCTATTCCCTTCTTCTCTTATCTTGGAGCCGGGGGATTCCTCTCTTAATCAAAACCCTAATGTTTTAAAGGTCCACAATTATTTAATTCTTCGTCCTCCCCATTTGATTTGAATTGAACCTCTAAGATTTTTTTTTTCTTTCCAATAAACATTCATATTGCTCTGCTCACAGCAAGATCGAACTGATCATCAATGGATTCTGAAACGACAAGCAAATTTTGGACACAATCAATCAAAGAGCCAACAACTTTAGAGTATCTATCTTCTCCTAGACTTGGAATTGTTTTGGGTAAAATTGATGAACTTAGGGCAAATGATTATCATAATCGGACAATAAAATTGTCAAAATGTAGGACATAGATTTGGCAAATAATTAAGAGTCAAATCCAAAGAAAACGCATTCAAATGCAACTTAATTATCCTAGCTAGCTAGCTTGATGATAATTATTAATTAAATGGGAAATTTCTTATTGGACGGCCATGGACCCTAAGGATTTAATTGATGGGATTGCAATCACGAATGACAAATCTTGTTTTGGATCCATCATGGTGTATTATTGAGATCAATAAAATATATTCTAGCTAGGGTTCATATCCCTTTTCATCAAAAATCATGAGCACGTGTGGCCAAGTACCAACTAGAAAGTCTCATGATATTAAACTCTACCATATAAATCTTCTTTTTAAAAAAGCAAATCCAATACCATTCTTTTCTAGACTCATCCAAATCAATCCACTGCTAGTCTAGACCTTGAATCGAGTCCCATCATGTTTCAGAGTATGATTAAGGTTGATTTCGCAAGTGTTTTCCATTCAGAAATACATCATAATAATGTTTTTTTTTATGTTTTAAAAATTATTCTTGACATTAGCACTTGAAAATAATCTAAAAAAAATTAAACTTTTTCAAAAACACTTTTAAAACTCACTCAGTGTCAAGTACTTTTTACATTTAATAACTTGATTTCATGTAATAAAAAGCCATTACCCCCCTCTCTCACGTGCAATTCTCCATGTCAAAACCAAGCCTCAAAATAAAATAAAATAAAATAAAAAAACTCGCACCACTATGGGAAGGGAAGGTAGTAACATGGAAGGTAAAGGGAAGCATAGTGGTTGTAAAATAAAATATAAAACATGCGCTTTATTCCTTGGACCGTCCATTATTACCATTTTCTATTTTAAGAAGCAGAAACCTTGGATCATATCATCATGTGCCCTTCCATCTCTCATGCTTGCTTCATCAGATTCCAATCTCTCATGTTTGCATTACGATCATGTCCATGTGATGTTCAGATTCCAAAATAGTTTCATTTTTTATCCCGTGGAGAGATGAACAATCATCAAGCTTTGATTACAACCTACACTCTCACCATTTGCCCTCGTACAATTATTTAGATATAATTTGATTTTTTTATATATTTTAAATTAAATATTGTTAGATCATTTTAATATAAACTATTTTAATATTTTTTTTTTAAAAAAAGAATAATAAAAGGGGAGTGATGGCCAGGGAGGGACCATTTCTCTTACATGTATATTTTATAATGTACTGTCTTTGTCTCTCCTTTTAATGTTGTTTGGACGATGCGATGCCCCTTTGTTTCTCCGTGGCTCCAAGATCTTCACTTTCTCACCGGCATATTTTTCTTGCCCTCCTTTTTTTTTTCCTGCCAAAAGTTTTCAGTTGCTGTACAGTCATGTAAGGTACCTGTCTGTACTCGATGGATGGATTTTTCAAAATTTTATGAAGATATCCAATTGAATAATAAAAATTATTTATAAAATAGAAAAAATATAAAACCCAATTCATAGTCATAATATTTTTTTAATCTAAAATAGGTATCTATTAAATTAAAAACTAACCAAATATCAAAATTGATAAAATTAGAATGCACAAGTAACAATAAACCACATATTAAGTGATAAAATTAAAAAAAATAAAGTCTGGGATCAAAATTGAATGTCATTAATTGTTAGGGAAGTAAAGTTTATAAAAATTAAGAGACCAAACTGTACATTTAGCCCAAGATTGAGAAAAAAACCATCTTTCTTTACCCTAGTTTTCATTTTAGTCCTTTATTTTTTGAATCTTTCCCTTCCTTAATAAATACACTTAAATTGGCCATCAATTTGGATACACAATGGTGTAAATGTATAAAACATTATTTAGCAATTCATTATTGTATTTTAAATTTTTTTTTTTTAAATAAACTGATGAACGAGTTCTTGACTGCTTCGACAATTTTTTTTTCTTTCCAATTTGGACCGGTTCAAATCTTGGATGTATCATATCCTTGATTGACCATAGCACATGGTTAGTGACCCATAATGTAATAATTAATAGTGGTAATTAACAAATCTCATGTAGCTAAGTTGATGTAGATAATGTTGTCCCATCCACTCCCTAACATTTTAATCTTTTCCAGCGAAGACCACCCGACAGAACTACAAGATTTGCAGTCTAAATTAAGAAATAAATAAATAAATAAATCCCATGAATTTTCACTTATTCCTTCCTCACATGTGCTGCCACCATGGAATCCACACCTTGTACTAAACAAATCCAACATCCACTTCCTTCCTTTCTTCCACTACAATTTTACTAATTATTAACTACATAATTGCTAAACCCACCTGGCTTGTGGAGGCAGTAACTCATTAACTCGAGGTCTAACTCTGAGTTGGTTTATTTAAGAGAATTAAAACGATATCATTTTTGATAAATCTATCATCTTCATTTTGAATACAACCAAACTGGATTTTGTATGTTATTTTCGATTCGAGGGTGTGGGAAGCACTTTAAAATTGGATTTTTTTTTTAAAATGAAAGTTTTTTAGTGTTTTTGTTATAGAATAATATAAATCATATTTTGTAATCTCACCTAATAATTTAAAATTTTAGGTTAGATTCAGAGTTTTGTTGACCAAGAGTCACGAATTCGAATATCACTATATTCATTTTATTTGATAAAAATCAAGTAATAGATAATGTAGTCTTATACAAGTTTTAAGCTCAAACGACTTTCACTTGAAGGGAAGTGTTGGAGAATAATATAAATCATATTCTGGACTTCACCTAACAACTTAAGTTCTTAAATAATGTGTTGATATCAAAAATAATTTTTTTAAAAATAAAAAATATGATATTTTAATATATTTCTAAGCAAATATTATTTTAAAAATCAACCACAACCATATTCTCTAAATATTTGATGGATTTTGTAGCGGCAAAAAGTATATCTCAAAACTGTATACTTCGGAGCACGCGTTTCAAAAGTATTTAAAAAAATTAAAAAATATTTTTATTTTGTATTTTAAATTAAAAAAATTAATATTTTTATATAAAAATATAAAAAAATAAAAATTATTATTCCAAATAAAAATCACTTTCAAAATTAACAGGAAAACAATCTTAAACAGTCATAAACAGTCATAGTCGTGTAAGCTACTGAAGCACTGCAGTTAGCAAAACATATGATGGCTCAGCAATTGTGACCACATAAAACGACGGGCCACCTGCTTCAGCTGTCTTGGATTTAAGGGATTTTTCAAAAAGATCCAATGGTTGCCATGTCAAGTTGGTTTTGATCTAAGGGCTATCAAAATCCAATTCATAAATCCATCACTCTTTGATATTTTCTTCAGCCCCTCCGGCTTGTTTGCAGGTATAGTATCAGTCAATCAAGGATCTTGGGAGATTTATTTTTTCTGTAAACTTGACACTGCTATGTGACCTGAAAAGTGGCTAGCAATGTTCATTTCAATTCCTAATTTGATTTAAGAACTAGGTTGATTGGTTTATTGATTGCGAAATCATTTTAACTTGTTTTTCTAAAGTCAAATTGGATTTTAACTTGATCAACCGAATCGAAAAATGATTTGACAGATTAATCAGGTTTATTTAGTCTATTCTCGTCTTGTTTAATTTGACATTCAGCCCCTATTAAGCTTTAAATTTCATGATTCTTTGGCAGTGTAGTTGAGATTGTTTTTTCAAAGTGCTTTTCGTTCAGGAATACATCAAAATAATATTTTTTATTTTTTAAAAATTATCAGTACATGAAAATAATCTAAAAACATAAAAAAAATTAATTTTTGACATTATTTTTTTTCAAAAACACTTTTAAAACACATTACGAAAGAGGACTTCAAGTTAAATATCACTGCTTAAAAGAACCTAGGACATCACCTTAGGTAACAAAATGAGATTGAAGTTTGAAGGGAAAGTACAAATAAACTTTGGTTAGTAAATGATAGCAGCATCCATCCACTAATTACTTAAATAAAACCATATTAGTTAATATCAATCTGCATCACCATCTCTGAATTAACAGCTATGCCAAATACAATATTAATAATTAAAAAAAAGGGGGGAAATAAAAAAAAAAGAGAAGGTGGTGGACTTGGATCCAGATCTTCTGCTTTTCTTCTATAAACAAAACATGGGGTTCCCCCCTCAACAATCCCAACACAGACCAACTCTTCTCTTCTACCAGCAGCAATGTCTGCAACTCTAAGAAATCTCTCACTTTCTCCCAATATCTTCTCCTCCTTCACCCTACTTCTATCAATAAGCTCTCTTTTCTTGCATTCATGCTGCTCCTCCATTGATGAGCAGGGCCAAGCTCTTTTGGCATGGAGGGACAGTTTAAACACCTCCACAGGTGTTCTGAATTCTTGGAACCCCTTAGACTCCAGTCCATGCAAATGGTTTGGGGTCCATTGCAACTCAAATGGGAACGTTGTAGAGATAAACTTGAAAGCAGTAGCTTTGCGAGGCCCACTGCCTTCAAATTTTCAGCCTCTCAAGTCGTTGAAGAGCCTTATCCTTTCATCAACCAATCTCACCGGTGCGATCCCGAAAGCGTTCGGAGATTATCTTGAGCTCACTCTCATTGATCTTAGTGATAATTCTCTCTCAGGTGAAATCCCAGAGGAAATTTGTAGACTAAGGGAGCTGCAAAATTTGTCTCTCCACACAAATTTTCTTGAAGGTGCCATCCCTTCTGGTATTGGAAACCTCTCAAGTCTAGTGTACCTGACTCTTTTCGACAATCAACTCAGTGGAGAAATTCCGCGGAGCATTGGATCATTAAGCAGATTACAGATTTTTAGAGCTGGTGGGAATAAAAATCTGAAGGGCGAGCTGCCTCAGGAGATTGGAAGCTGCGCCAACTTGGTTGTCTTAGGGCTCGCTGAAACCAGCATATCTGGGAGTCTTCCTTCATCAATTGGAAAGCTGAAAAGGATTCAAACCATAGCCATTTACACAGCACTCTTGTCAGGTGCTATCCCAGAAGAGATTGGAGATTGCAGTGAGTTGCAGAACCTGTATCTGTATCAGAATTCCATTTCCGGTCCAATCCCGAGGCGAATTGGGGAACTCAGCAAGCTTCAGAGTCTGCTCTTGTGGCAGAACAGCATAGTAGGGGCTATCCCAGATGAGCTTGGAAGTTGCACAGAGCTTACGGTCATTGATTTATCCGATAATCTTCTAACAGGAAGCATACCGAGAAGCTTTGGAAAACTTTTGAAGCTTGAAGAGCTTCAGCTGAGTGTTAATCAGTTAACAGGTACCATACCTGCTGAGATAACCAACTGTACTGCTCTCAGTCATTTAGAAGTGGACAACAATGGAATCTCCGGCGAGATTCCTACTGGTATCGGCAGCCTAAAGAGCCTGACTTTATTCTTTGCCTGGCAGAACAATCTAACAGGCATCATCCCAGAGTCTCTTTCAGAGTGCGAGAATCTTCAGGCTCTTGATCTATCATATAACAGTCTTTTTGGCTCAATACCAAAGCAGATTTTTGGGTTGCAGAATCTCACCAAGCTGCTGATACTTTCCAATGATTTATCTGGCTTCATACCACCTGATATAGGAAACTGCACCAGCTTGTATAGGTTGAGGCTGAATGGCAACAGGTTAGGAGGTACTATTCCATCGGAGATCGGAAATTTGAAGATTCTGAATTTCATTGATTTGAGTAACAATCTTCTTGTTGGAGGAATCCCTCTGTCAATATCTGGATGTCAAAATCTCGAGTTTCTTGATATCCATTCAAATGGGATCACTGGTTCTGTACCTGATTCTCTGCCTAGGAGCCTACAGTATGTGGATGTCTCAGACAATAGGCTTACAGGCTCACTGACTCATCGCATTGGGTCATTGACTGAATTAACCAAGCTTAATTTGGCGAAGAATCAACTTTCAGGTGAAATTCCAGCAGAGATATTGTCATGCAGTAAGCTACAATTGCTTAACCTTGGAGACAATGGTTTCTCTGGAGAAATTCCAAAGGAGCTTGGTCAAATCCCAGCCCTGGAGATCTCTCTCAATCTTAGCTGCAACCAGTTTTCCGGCAAGATTCCGTCTCATTTCTCTGATCTGAACAAGCTGGGGGTACTTGACATCTCTCACAACAAGCTTGAAGGAAGCTTAGATGTTCTTGCAAATCTCCAAAACCTTGTTTTCCTCAATGTCTCCTTCAATGATTTCTCTGGGGAATTGCCTAACACCCCATTTTTTCGAAAGCTTCCGCTCAGTGACCTTGCTTCAAATCAAGGTCTCTATATTGCTGGAGGTGTAGGAACACCAGGAGTCCACTTGGCACCTGGAGGACACACTAGATCAGCAATGGAACTATTGATGTCTGTTCTTCTCAGTGCCAGTGCAGTTCTAGTACTGCTAGCCATCTACATGCTAGTTCGTGCTCGAATTGGCAGTCATGGGCTGATGGAAGATGATACTTGGGAAATGACCTTGTATCAGAAGCTTGAATTCTCCGTCGACGACATAGTAAAAAATCTAACGTCAGCTAATGTCATAGGCACTGGCAGCTCTGGAGTTGTGTACAGGGTGATCCTTCCAAACGGGGAGATGATAGCAGTAAAGAAGATGTGGTCATCAGAAGAGTCCGGTGCTTTCAATTCTGAAATTCAGACTCTCGGTTCAATCAGACACAAAAACATTGTCCGGCTTCTGGGTTGGTGTTCAAACAAGAATCTGAAGTTGCTTTTCTATGATTACCTCCCACATGGAAACTTGAGTTCACTTCTTCACGGTGCTGGCAAGGGAGGAGCAGAATGGGAGGCTAGATATGATGTTTTGCTAGGTGTGGGACATGCTCTTGCATACCTGCACCATGATTGTCTCCCACCAATTCTACATGGGGATGTTAAGGCCATGAATGTTCTGTTAGGACCGGGCTATGAACCTTACCTGGCTG
This sequence comes from Salix purpurea, assembly GCA_027405865.1. Classification (NCBI taxonomy): domain Eukaryota; kingdom Viridiplantae; phylum Streptophyta; class Magnoliopsida; order Malpighiales; family Salicaceae; genus Salix; species Salix purpurea. The sequence goes on from JAOWLH010000002.1 coordinate 29,811,306, forward strand.
ACTTCGGCCTAGCAAGGGTGGTGAATAACAATTCTGATGATGATTTTTGCAAGCCAACTCAAAGACCTCAACTTGCTGGTTCTTATGGATACATGGCTCCAGGTACTTCTTGATTCTGGTTCGATCAAGTTAATTTTGCCACTTCAATTAATTCAGTTTACTAAATCACGAATCATGTTTAATTGTTCTTGGTTTTTCCCGTAGAGCATGCATCGATGCAGCGTATTACCGAGAAAAGTGATGTGTACAGTTTTGGCGTGGTGCTCCTAGAGGTTTTAACAGGAAGGCATCCATTAGACCCGACTTTGCCTGGTGGTGCACATTTGGTTCAGTGGGTTAGGGAACATTTAGCCAGCAAGAAAGATCCAGTTGACATTCTTGATTCAAAGCTTAGAGGGAGAGCTGACCCTACAATGCATGAAATGCTCCAAACCCTAGCAGTTTCATTCCTGTGCGTTAGCACAAGAGTTGATGATCGTCCGATGATGAAGGATGTTGTCGCCATGTTGAAGGAGATTCGGCACTTCGAAACCGTAAGGGGAGAGCCTGACCTGTCCAAGGGAGTTAGTTTGACAGTCGTTCGCTCATCACCACCTCCTGCTAGGATTGTAGATTCACAAGGATCTTCTAACTGTTCCTTTGCCTTCTCAGAAGATTCAATCAATTATTGAATGAAGCCTTGGACAATAGGGATGTTTGAGTGCTCTGTCCATAGAAGGATCCATTAAAATGTGCAACCAAAGTGGGGATTTTTAGTGTAATCTCACCCGTTTGAATTGTAATTTTCACTATATATGGTGTTCTAGATTGTAAAACTGATTCCCTCGAGTAAGTTCAGTTGAGTACATTAACAAGTGTAGCAAAAATAAGAACTTCTGGGGCTTATAGAGGGTTAAATTGAAAGCTGTTTGAAAGCTCCAATACTAGAGGTGGATTGGATTATCTTGGAAGTAGGGATAGTGGCAAGAGAATGACTGCAGGGTATGTAATTGGAATTTATTGTCAAGGAATACTCTCTCTCACACACACACACACACACAAACACATAATAAGACCAGTCTTTCCAGCAGAGCTCACATGGACCCACGTTACTTACATCACATGACCATGTGCTATCTGAGAGAGACTTTCCAGCGATGAACAAGAAATAACTCTTTCAAAGCATACTAAACTTGGTTTAGAAGAGACTGCATGTCTTAATTCAGAAGCACATGCACCAGCAGGACCATCAAACCTGTTCATAAATTGCAAGATAATGATTTAAAAACAGCTGTTGCTCACGTTCAAAAGGTTATGAGACCCACTTGAAAATTATAGTGGCCAGGGGCGAGACATAAGGCAGTCCAATCTCTGTATAGTCTCTAATAATAATACACAAGTTCCAGTATTTTTCTACAGTCATAAAACTGAGGTGTGGAAGTGGAGAAATTAGTGGTTTTTGTTTTCAGGGGCAACTCAGAAGAGTTGACATGTAAACCAACACTTACAAGAAGATCTCAATGAAAATTTTGCACTTCATGGATGCATGAATATTCCCATTATGTGTAACAACTGAGGTAATCTTCCAAAATCAAGCTGTTCCACTTGCTGCTTTGTCTTGGAGGTTGTCTTCATTCAGGTGGACTTCAGTCAAAAAGATGTGATAGCACTGGGGTATGCTGATGCAACCTAAAATTTGCACAGTAAGAGTTGAAGTGTCCAACATTTAGGCCACAGCCAGTGTGTGCTAATTCTATCCACAATAAGCAATTTACAATTCAAGTGGCCAGATGGACCATTAGCTAATTTGGGAATGGCCCACATTCATTCCTTAGTTGGCATGAGTGATGGATCTTATTGTGCTCTAGGAGAAATATGCTGTGATTCTAGCTTCTTCAACACAAAATTAACAACATCCCAGTTGAAACCACGATACTGAAGCCACCGAATAAGTCTTGATTTTCGTGTATCTTTGGGGACATCCTGACCTCGAAGCCATTGTTTTGAAGCCTGGATCAATAGCTGATCCATAGAAATCTTTGACAGGCCCACTTTTGATTCTTGTTCGTCGGAGTCACCATCCTCAAAAACCAGTTTTAGTGCCTTGTTTGTATCAGCTTCACTCACTCCTTTGCTGAACAACGCCTGGTCAAACAATTACACTCCAATACTAAGTAGTCAACACATTTGTCATTCAAATAACAGAAACTACAAACATTTATGATTTATCTTTTCTTCCTTTCCCCCCTTCTTGTTTTATTTTGGAAAAAAAAAATGCACTAACTGGAATTTATTCACTAAGTCATTGTTCACTACGCAATGATCTTATCATAGTCAATAAAGAACCATAAATATGAATCCTGGTCTCTTGCAACTAGCTAGGAGCCACTGCATTATATTGCATATTAATGACATAAAATTTCAAGTCTAGATCATATTGCTTTGCTGCAGTTTACTTTATTATCATGTCACCAACTGTTCTGGTAACCTACTCCATACACCTGTCTCTCTTTGCCAGCAAACTAACAAAACTTGCAAGACCAAACCATTATTATTATATTTTGACCCTTCCTCTAAAGATACCATTCCAAATCAAGATTGCCAAATAAATGGATTCTTTAGTAATGAGATATTGCAGTAGTGCCCTAGGTTCTATAGCTACAAAATATAATTTTCTAAGAAAAATAATAAAAAGATAAAAAATGAGTGACATTTATCAGGTGACAGATGGTGAAGCTGAACGTGAGCTAAATGAAAAAAGGACAGAATATAATGATAGGATTGTCTAAGAACCATCTTACCTAAAAGCTTAAGCTATTAGGTGAAATCCCAGATTATGATTATATTATTCTCTAACATATCCTCTTAAATGAAAGTCATTTGGGCTTGAAACATACAGGTCCACACTATCTTGTACTTAATTTTTATTAAATAGAATAAGGATGATGAGATTCGAACTCGTTACCGTGGAGTTAATAAATCTTTGATACTATGTCAATTAACCATCTCATCTAAAAGCTTTAAGCTATTGAGTGGAGCCCCAAAATATGATTATATTATTCTCTAACAAGGATAAAGTGTATTATCTACACAACATTAGTTAGACATTTTGTCAGGAAAGGATGAACGGAGAGAATTAGATTACTTTCTTGATCCGCCTAGGTCCCCAGCTTGAAGAAGACCATCTAGATTGAGAATATGTTTCTGCATACAAACCATCATTGACCAGCCCCCTGGAACAAAAGGAAAAAATCAAGAACTTGAGGAAATCCACAAGGGTCTAGTATATATTTTAATGCTTGTGGAAACACAAAAATTCCTCAGTGAAAAGAGCAAATGCCATCAAATATGAAAAGCACACATGTAACAAGAATACGGGAACACACAAGACAGCCTGAAAATAAAACTTCATGATATAAAGCCAATCATGCACCTGCTCTGGAAATCACCAATCACTGCCTCCACGATATCAGGAGGAAATCTCTTCCCATGCAATTTCTTTCTCAGTTCAACTGCTGTGTATGCTCTGTGAGGAAAGTAAACAAGCTTAAGGTGATAGGTCCACACGGATAAATGTGCCCCTAACAATATTAGTAAGAAAAAAATCTCCTTTTCATTTAATTGAGTCTCAAACTACACTGGTAGTTAGCTAACAGGATGGAACATGAGAATTCAAGGGGCATTGAGATCTCCAGTCTTGACGTTTGGTTCAGTTTGTAAGATTAAATAATCAAGAGGGTTACAATCGTGAAATATGTTACTGCAGCAAGCATAGAAAATCTATGGATAATTATTACAAATTGTACTGCTGTTTGAGACATGTGAGAGGAAAATGTCATGAAGGTATTCAAATTGCTAACATATGATTGCCAGTAGGAATAAATTGCATTGCTTGAATTGCAAAACTCAAATGTTGCATTTCAGTTAAGAAGTGAAACAATTCTATGGCATTGCTAACAACCAATAAAGAATATTAATAAGGCAATAAAATTAAAATTATGCTTCAACCTTCTTGCAAGTAAACCAAGGGCCACCTTTTCAGCATCTTGCATAATTTTATGCACCATCATGCTCTGATTAGAAATATCATTTTCTTCTTGCATTACATTCTCTTCAACATCCTCTTCAGGCTCCTCCATGAGTTCATGACTTCTGGGTTCCAATTCATGATTAAAATTTTCTTCTAACTGTGAAAATGCTGTTACCCCTAGAGCATTATGCTTGACTGATGAACACAAACAAATAGAAGTTGAACTGAGGGCAAGAACAGGGGGAAATGGTATACAGAAACACACAGCTACACATGCAAAACATTGTTAATGATGGTGATGTGCTGATGCTTGCGTATAATGGACATGCAAAGAGAGGGATGAGGGTGGGTATAGGAAACTATGAGAACCAAAACTAAGATAACCTCTTATAGTCCTATTAAATTGCATATAACCACATAACTAGAAACTAAACATTGTAAAGCTCGCACTTGTGGAAACCCACAGTGCTGGTCGTTTATATACACATTCAATGTCCTGCACCTGATTGTCTCGTCAAGTAGAGCAAGTGGGTTAAAGTAACAGCTGGAAGCTCGTACATGCATAAGCTTTCCAATTCATCACAGATAATTAAAATCCTAACAGCATAAGCACATGCCAAATAAATACAAGATACCAATAAATAATTAACATCTACTCCAAGCTTATTTCACATTCTAATATTAGGAAAAAAGAAACATTGTCAATAGCAGAATTACCTTGTCGAGCATCATTAAACGACAGGCTCTCCTCGAATATTTGATTTTGATTTTTCGCCTTTTCATATAAACAAAAATTTCCCTTCACTCCATCCAAGTTTTTATCAAATTCCCTCTTCTCAGAACTCTTCACAGGCAAGGAATTCTCAAATACTCTCTTCTCAGAACCCTTTCGACCCTTTGCTTTGCCATCCAAACCAAAATTTCCACTCACACCATCCAAGTTGTTACCAAATAAACTCTTTTTATCACCTTTCACAGGCAAGGAATTCTCTATCTTATCACTCTTTGAAGATCTCTTAGGAGTGTATCTAACCGGAACCGATGAACTGTTAAACTCCCTTCCTTTTAAACACAGTATAGCATTGTTTCTTTTTACCCTACAAATTATCAAAAACGTATCATTTTAACAAAAAAAAAAAAAAAAAAACACTTCTCATTTTTACTATAACCGCAAAATTTCACATATAATTAGTGCTTCAGTTCTTTGGCTGATTAAAAAGCTGTAGTTTTTAACTGTTTCTCCCTCCAAAAAAATCAAAACTTTATCACTTTAACTAACCAGACCAAAAAAAGAAATAAACACATAGTGATTAGAGACTAATTACTTTTTGCTGATTTAAAAAGTTAGAATCTTTAAGCTTAGAATCATAAACCCATAAAATTAAATGGAAAAATAAATCATTTAAAAAAAAATTATCTGTTAAAGAAGAGGGAAAAATTGGCCAAATACAGAGTTTCTATCCTTTTCCTTCATTTTCTGAGCAACCAAGCAGAGGGTAAATGAATTTGAGAGAAGAATCCTACCAGGGAGTGATGGAGACGCGAAATTGAAGAGATAATGAGATTTTGGAGGCTAGACTTCCCGCGAAAAATGACATTTCGAAGTTTGATTTTCAAGTTACTTTGCAGAACAATTTCTAAACCCTAAACTAGAAGAGGGGTATTTTGTTTAAATCGCGCGTAGGGCCATTATTTTTATAAGCGCGTGGAAGATGACTTTGTAAGTTGGTGCAGTTAATTAACGTCCATGGCGCGAAGGAACTTATTATTATTATTATTATTATTATTATTATTATTATTATTATTATTATTATTATTATTATTATTATTATTATTATTATTATTATTATTATTATATTTGGATGGGTCTCATTTCATTTTAATTATTTCTACAGAAATATTATAAATACATGAAAGCAAAAAAAAAAATCTTCATAATTTTAGTGTGAGAAAATGATATTTAGGCATTTTTTTAATAATATAAAAAGAGATGCAATTTATAATGGTGTCATATCTATAAATTATATAAAACAATTTCATATATAAATAATTATAAAGTAAAAATTATATATTGTTGACTCTTATAACTTATAGCGGATTGTAATAATGTATTTTAAAAAATAGTCTTTAAACTTTTTAAATTTATAATTGAGCCCTTCGAACCTAAATCAATATCAAATTCCATGTTATTTTAGCAGGAAAGGTTAAAATAAAAAACAATAGATTGAAATAAAAAAAAAAAAAAAAAACATGAGTAACATGATAGTGGCTTTGAAATTTATTTTAAGAGTTTATTTTCATCCCTTGTCTTTTTTAATTATCGGTTGATTTGTACAATTTTTAATTTATTTCTTTTTTTTTAGAGAAGAGAGCAAAAAAAATCATCATTGGAGAATATCTCAGCCACCAAAAAATAAGCTTTGATTTTTTTTTAAATAAAATAATATAATTTAATAAAAAAATAGCTTAAACTAGATTCTAAATGCACAGTCATATTAAAATAGAATATAAGATTCGGTCCATTCATATTACAGCTAGATTCAAATAAGTCAAAATTATAATAAAATAAATTGCATGTACCTAAATGGAAATTTTTTCAAGTAAAACCTGTGATTTTCAATCAATGATTTACTCCATTTCTTTAACATTTTGCAATTTGATTGCAAAATGAAAATAGGTAAATCAATCCATTTTTTTTCATCCAAATGATATTGTTTTTTTGTTTTTAAATTAAAAACATCATAATTTAGGATTCAAAATGGAGGCGGTTGAGCTATCAGCTAAGCTGGGTTTTATGGGGTTTTTTTGGTATATTGTTTTAAAAATGTTTTTGAAAAAAATAGAAAATTTTATTTTTATTTTTTATTTTAAATTATTTTTTTATATATTAGATCATTTTCATGTGTTGATGTCAAAAATTATTTTTTTTAAAATAAAAAAAATATATTATTTTAATACATTTCTAAATAAAAAACACTTTAAAAAACAATCATAAACATATTTCCAGGCAATATAGCTATAAATGAATCACATTCCTTTGACCTTGGAATGAAATACAACTTTGTGCAAACATAAAGGTAAGAGAAAGCAGGCATTTAGTTCAGATTTTTTTTCTTTCTTTCTGGGAGGAAAAGCATGTTTGATAGTATCCATCAGTGATTTGATTTCAGCAGCATTGATGAAACCCACAAAAATGAAGAAGGAAAGTTGATTTTGTTCTTTGTTTTTGAGCTTAGAAATGTTTCTAATAGAACAGCAAATATTAACAGCAGTTTAATCAAATATCTGATCATACCCTCCCTACTCATATTTCCAAGCATTTATAACATGGAAAAACTCTGGTGTTGAAGAAGACCTTTCCTTTGGTGAATCATACATTCCTCCATCATTTCCTCTGCAATGTCTGCCATCTCCAACTTTATCATCGCCACCTTCTTGTGCTGCTGGCTTCAGAATGAACAATCCATGACTTGTGCTGGAGCCACTGAACAACCAATCATGAACATCCCAGAAAATTTGTACCTCAACATCATTCACTTTCACATTCTCATTGCCTCTAAATCTCCAATTCAAATTCATTACTCGAATCACCTCGAATCCATCTACGGCAATCCCCATTTCAGGATCACCTAGTCCTGACAAAGAATACTCAATGACAAGGTCATGTTCTGTCTTGTCTTTCTGGAACATTGCTTTGGCACAAAATGATCTCTTCCCATACACATTTTCTTTCTTGCACAGCAATATAGGTTCTGTCAATGATGGTCTCCTTTTGGTTCTTTTGAAAGCGTCCATCTTCATATCTCCAAGCAACAAAACCACCTCTTCATTGTAGACCAAAGCAACATAGTAATCTGACAAGGGCTCGGCATGGTTTGAGAATTTCGCCTGTCGAAAATCCCAGTAAACATCTACTCTTTTTCCATCTACTTCAAAAGATTTTAGACCCTTTTTCCCCCAAAACTGCCAAGTCTTTATATCAATTTTGCAAGTGTAATGATTTTCATCCAAAGGGTTTTCTACACTAATGCTAAGAGAACAGTTCATAACATTTTTGCTCCATGTAACTGTTACATTGCTGCACAATTCTGCTAGCTCCACCGTGTAGATGTAGGTGACATAGATTTGAGGAGATTTGTTTGTTGTCTGCTCCTCAGTTTCTTTCTCCGTGGATGACGGTTTCGGATTGTTAGTTGGCTCAGCTCCTGGAAGATGAGCAAACATAATGTAAAATGTAATGAATGCCTTCTATTTCGACAAATTAGGCCTTCAGCTTGCTGATGTTGTGATGTAACAGGCTACACATTTCAATCTTGATAAAGGGATCAAACACCAAAAGCAGTTCCTCTGCAGCAATTAATGATTGTTTCAATGCACATGAATTGGAAAACTACCTGCAAAAAGTCGAAAAACATCATATTAACATAGGTCGTATGTCCTCAAAAGAGATATCAATCAACTTTCTTAAGAAATCTAATACCATGCAAGCTTCCTTTAAGAAACACAAAAAGGGTGGTTACCTTGGCCTCATCAGCATTCACAGACCAATAATCACACGTTGAATCAAAATGTTTAAGAGACAGATTAGAGATCTTGTAAGGAATTTGCAGGCATCAAAATATATGTTGCGGGAGGCACAGGAGGTAACGGATATGGAAACTCATGAAATCTGACATCAAGAAATGATTAGCGAACTTAGAGAAATGCAACTAATCTGAGGCTGTCAAAGAAAAGACGGAAACAGAAATTATTCCTCTGCAGTTTTAACTGAAAGTAGATGTTGTCCATCAATATTAAGCCAAGTTGTTCAGTTAGCTAAATTTGGCCAAGACTGGTACCACCTCAGCAGAACTTTGCAACTATTTTTAGCAAGTACAATTTTTTCTCAAGATTTTTGCTTCAGGTGCCGTTTGGTTTACTCCTTGATACTCTTATTCTTCCAACAACATGAAACCATAAAACTTCTTTTCTTCTGTTTGTCTCTATCCCACGTCAGAAAAATATAAGATTTTCTTGTAATTTATACGATGAGAGGTTAAAAATAAACTCTCAAAATTTTAGGCCTTTTTTCCTTTAATCATAATAATTAATTTTGATAATTATCTGAATTAACTTTGCATTAATTTTGATTTAAAAAATCACATAAAAAAGGTTGAATGAAAGATGTTCTACAAACTATGCAGTTCTTCTTTTACCTTTATATAAAGAGTTTATGGGTTTGTTTTCATGGTTTGTAGACCTTGATTAGTAGCGCAAATAATGATTAAGGTGTTGGTGTTGAAATCTGTAAGGGCTAATTGCAATCAATTCGTTTATTTAAAGTGATGCGCAATAAAAACTTTAAGAAGAAATTTAACATGTATTTGCTACATCTCTTAGTATCAAACTAATCCATAGTGTTATAGAATTCAAATCACACCTACTTAAACCAAATGAACTGCTGGACATGCAGGCAGTAATTCACACTGACAAAACCCATGCTGTAGAATGATCAGTGTAAGCAAGCACAAGAGCACACAGATGATGTATATCCATAAGAGATGAACATTAGTACCATGAATTGTAAATTACAAGAAAATTTGCCTTAGTTTAGGATATGTGGAAAGGAAGTCATCCGGACTAACATCCTGAAAATCCTCTTAAAAGAAGATGAAACCAGTATTCAAACAGAACAGTCACTATACAACATGTGGAAAATATATCAATGGAAGTAAATTCATCCTATATATTCTGTCAATCCTCAAGGTTAAATCACTAACTTTCCGCGAGGAGTAGATCGACTCCTTCTGAATTCAGGCATGGATGTGTTTCCACCTTCTTTCACAGTATGAGTTACATTATTTGGAAGCTTGTTTTCAAGTTTTCCAGATATTAAGGGTTCCACAGCTTGGACAACTCTGCAAATCATTGACATTTCTAGTATTATTAACACACACATATAGATATACAAAGGTTTACAAGAAGGGGGGAAATCTTATTTGCGTTAAGGTTTCAAAAAGTACAGTTTGAATCATACCTTGGTTCGAGATTCTGAGAGTTCCTTGATAAGTTCCTCTGAAGCTTCTTCACCTTTAAAACACCTATTGTTGGAGACACAGGAAGAAGGTGCTCATTTTCTGGCTCTGAAAAGTCGCTCTTTCGTGGCTCCTCTATTTTTTCACCAGCATATATATGAGAGAGCATTGTTGTCCCAACATCAGATTTATTGAACTTTGCAGGAAGTTGATACTTTGCCTTAACCTTGCTTTCATTTTTTCCTTTTCTAATGCCTCCTTGTCTTATATTAAGAGCTTGTCTAAACTGCTCCTCATCATGTTCTGGGTATACTTTCCTGGTGCTAACCCTTTGGAAGTTGTAAAATGCATTGGAGATGTTATCCTGCTTCACCGCTTCTTGTGAGCCTTTATATGGACCCTTTGAGCTGTTATCTGCTGATGGGATTACTGGAATTGCAGCAATGGATTTGTTGATAGGCACTCTAGCTGGAAATGGTACTCTTGCAACTGGCTGATTCTCAACTGTCTCCTTGACCCTGCTTCTAATGTGGGCTCCTCTATCTGTTGAGATTGATCTCCTAACAGGAGGGGACGGTGATCTTGGTTTTGTGGAGCTCGCTAACATCTCTTCTCCTAGGAATGGAATCCTTGTTAATGTTTCCTTGTCTGTGAGTGAAGAAGGGAACCTTGATCTCCTTTGCTTACCCGAGGAACAACTTCTAATCTGAAAATCAAGATCAACCACCCCAGGATATTCCTTGAGAATAGAAGTAACCAGAGATTGCAACAAAGAAAATAGCCTCTTGTTTTATTTACCTCTAAGCTTTTAGTGTCGTCATTTGACCTTTGAGATGTCTCAGGTTTGAAGTGGGCATTTGTACCATATCTTGGCACACTGAAAGGAGAAACTGCTCTTGTTCTTTGAGATTCTGCTGTGCTTCTTGTACTACCAACTTTGATTTGCTCGATTTCTGCTTCCTTTCTCTCCAGTGTTTGTTTAAGATTTGATATCTAGACATGGAAATAAACATCAGATAAATTTCCCTTATGAATCAAATATTGAAAGAACAGCACAAAGAAGTGGAGAAAAGTAAAAACCTCTTCTTTCAGCTCTCGGATTTCGCCGGTTTCTTTGTTCGATTTAGCTGCCCCAAGCTCTATAGATGCAACTCTTTCAGCAAACTTCAGTGTGCTAATTGTCTCCCCAATGGAATTAAGTTCAGGATTTATATGTACAAACATCAACGTTTTAGCATGCCCACCTAAATATGGAAACAGATAATAAGAAGAGATGAAACAAAGGGGAAAACATCTGAGAGGAAAAGGTTGCTTGATAAGATCAGAAGAGCACCTAAAGAATCCTGTAGAACTTGTGTGAGTTTGCTATTTCTGTAGGGAACATGTGGACTCTTCTGTGCAAGAGCAGAGATGACATCTCCCAAAGCGGAGAGAGATCGGTTAATATGTTGAGCTTCTTTCAATCTTTCACCAACAGCTTCTGATTTATCAACTCTTTCACTTCCAGCTAAATCCACTAGATGCAGGCAGCCTTTAAGAATTGATCCAGAAACCAACTCTTTTCCATAGACATGAACTGTCAAAATGCTGTGGCAAGCCAGAACCATCACAATGAATACTTGGAAGAGTGAATTTTAAACTCTGCTAGAAATAAATCTTTCTACCTATGAGATCGACTGCTTCGCTCGTTTAGAGCAGTTGCACCAACGGCACGATTTCTGTGACCAATTTTCATTAGATCAAGAACATCTTGGGTGCTTGAAACTGGAATCCAGCTTGCATCAGGCACATTAAGTCCATTCAACTGAGAGTTGTTACGTATGTCTAATGTAAGCATAGTTAAGGCAAATCAACTCCTACAGGCATAAAACTCATCTGAGATTTTATAAAAGTCCTGTAAACAATCATCATGCTATGAAGCTAAATATATATGAAGTCAATTTTGAAGGATATCTTCTGTTGGAGCCATTACTGACTAGCAGGTCTCTCACTTGTTCATTATATATCTCTATCATCTGAACTCCAACCTCATACTTAATGACATCTCCTCTTGTCTTTGAAATCTGAAATAAGTCACGCAGAGCTCGATAGTTCACACCCCATGTTTCTTCAGAAGTCAAGTCAGGGCCACTCTGTCAAAAATAAAAATAAAATAAAAAAAGAGCTGATGTGAATAATCACATAATTACTGTTGCTGAAAATGTTATCAGCTAATAAATCAAAATCAATGGTATACCATTGTATATGTCTTCCCTGATCCGGTTTGCCCATATGCGAAGATGCAAACATTATAACCGTCTAGAACTGACCGGACCAACGGCTGAGTGTCCACATATATTTGTTCTGAAAATGAAAAAAAAGAAAATCATTAACATTTCAGAAAACCTGTGGATAAACAAGAAAGCATAACTATTTTTTTCTTTCTCAAAGGCCCTTTAACAAATAATGGCCTAAAACTTGGTTGCATCATGAAGAGTTAACGAACCTTGAGTGATCACCATCACACAATTCTGCTACAAGAAAGAGATCTTACCTTGAGTAACATTTGATCCAAATACTTTGTTGAAGGAAAACACCTTTCTTGCTTCTTTCCCATTCTTAAGAGGATTAACAATCATGATATTTCCATTTTCCCCAATATAGTCGACAGCAGATTCCCTGCTCGATTGCCCTGGTAAGAAGGGCCTGACTCTACAATAGACCCTAATTGTTCCTGCTCAAAAAAGAAATCTTACAATCTCATAAAACTAATGGAGTTTTTAACTTAAATAGAACACAAAATAATAAGTGGCCACCTTTAAGGTCTTGTACTTGATTGTAAAGTTGCCGATTTTCCTCTAAAACTTGGTGATAAGTAGAAGATGCTACTTCAAGGTCCCTGATATGATGCTCTGAGGTAATGATAGTCAGAATGTTTTAAGTTAAAGAACACCATTCTAAATAGTAAGGAAGATTCACTGATTAACATGAGAAATTTGAATGTTCTCACCAAGCCTACCGACTTCTTCCTCCCAGCCTGCTTGAATTTGTTTCACTTGTTGCCTCGTATCTTTGTAATGAAATCTTAGCTCCTGTAAGTATCAATTATGTCAATATAAACAAAAAACATATCATGGAAAAGAAGTAGAATGTTTTTTGAAATACTGAAGGCGTAAACTTATACTAGGCAAACATTCAAACCTCAAGCTGTTTCTGATGAAGATCGATTACTTCTGCGTGGCCAGAAGAGTTACTAACAATATGCCGAATAGTTTCTTTTTTCCCTCCACATATGCAAAACTTGGAGAAATCACTTGAACCCACACTAGTTCTTTGTGTAAGATATTGGGAAATGGCTTCAATGAATTCAGTCTTTGATAGGCAACCAATATCGCCCTTCAAGATTTTCTTCAGAAATAGTCCAAGCTGCAAGTAGTGGTAAAAAGAGACCATGACTTGTTATTTCAAGGCAGGAACACATTGGACTTACTGACATATTAGTCTTAGGCAATCATTAAATACATAGAATTGAAAAGAGCAGTAAGACTCCGAAATTCTTATTACCTGTGTGCCCTGAGAAACAAGCAATGCTGAGAAATCCTTAACCACCTTGCTGAGCAAAGCATCTACTACCTGAAAGTTTTCACCCATATAATCACATCGGATATATAATGATGAATTGACTCGCAACAAAACTGTCTAGTTTTTTCCATTGTCGGATTTCATTCCCATATTGGATAGCTTGTACTCAGGTCTGACTAATACAATTATATACATATGCAAACAGACTCAAATGGATCTTACCTACCATTCCATTCAAAGGTAGCTCTTCAATCCCATTGCTCTCCTTAAGGTAAGCTTGAAGAAGTCTGAGTCCAAAATGATCGAAAAGAAAGGCCAGAGCATTGGCAGTTTGGGTTTCTTCAACTGCGACCTCATTAGAAAGATGAAGAAACTCTAATAGTTGTTCATAATGGGATGATTCAGATTCATCAACAGACTCATCAGCACTTTCACTGCCGACCAAAGAAGATGGCAATTCCTTTGGAAAAGATACGATTTTAACAAGCCCTCCATATCTCCACACCCCAATTCCACCAGCCTGCTTCCACTCATAATATCCTTTCAGACAGAGAATGCAATCTACAACCTTACTGGATGAACCTCCCTGTATCCAAGATTTTAAACACGAAAATGCTTACTAGAAGAGACATGGGACAACAGATAAAGCACAACAGGTGTATGGAGATTAGAGTTGCACCACTTATGCTACGAATAACTGTAATGCTGAATTACACTCTGAATAGCAGATATATGGAAAACTAGACCTTGATTAGCAAATTTCAGTGCACATAAGCCAGTCTAGAAGGTATTTTGGGAGAATCACAGACCTTTTCCAAGTCAGATGCTTCAAAAGTCAAAAGCTTCATGTCTTTAACAGCCATCAAAAAATTCCTCATGTTCTCAAAGTACTGAATTGCAGACTGTGCTGCTCCTTCTGTTGACTGCACTGTGAGAATCGTATTGTCCACCACCTATTTCAATTTCGTAGATGAAGAAAACTACCATCAACATCAGAAGAAACATTTAAGATTTTATCATAATTATTCCAGCAGTATATTTTTAACTCGTCTCTAAGTTCATAGAAATTATTGAGTCCCGATTATAACTATGCATGAATGCTGATAGCCTAACATTGTCAATGCAAGCTTCTTCCTAGGAAAAACAAATTATGCATGTATCAATACCAATACTGAAGCAGGGTTTGAACAAGCTCGTACCTTGAGAACAGCACCGGGATTGACTTTATTGAGGACATTGCAAAGAATGAGGCCATTTCGTAGTGCAAGGCAAAACTCTTCCTCTGAGGGTTCTTTGGGCAGGGATCTTGATCCCCCTTTGTCCATTTGCCTCAGCCATTCTGCTGCTTGGTACCTCCTTGAAGCTGAGACATATGCACAATAGACATTGAAGTAAGAATTCCAAGACCATTTTTGCAATTAGCTTGCTACACTAACCTGTATCAAGTTTAATCCACAAAATGGGCAATAGTTTAAGGGAAAAAACTGAAATTTGCCATAATTATCCTACTATTTTTTTTTTTCAATTATCATTCATGATGGAGCTTGAAAGTGAACATGGCTGGTACTACGATAACAAGTAAACCATGGTTCCCGTAACTCCCTATTGTTCAACAAGTGAACTCTAGGCCAAGCTCATCTAGTTGTTTACACATTTCCGTACACAATATTATACAATCTTGCCTTTAAATTTACGGTCCTAAATACTAGAAATTGCTATGGATCATATTCCCTCTTCTTCGGCAATATACTACCCCACACTTCACTTCCAATTCCATAATTCTGAGGCGTGGTTGGTGAAAATAGCAGATGTATAAAATATGTCAGGGCATCGTTTTCGTCAGCATCGGCAAATACATAATTCATCATCACTAGCATTTCAAGATATAAATCTTCTGAAATTCAAATCATGTGTTTTCTAATTCCAGTCTTTAGGATAGCATCCTCCCTGCTTTCTAGAGGAGAGTACTGTCACTAGGATAAATGTTCATCAGCTTCAAATTACACCTTTTCGATGCAAGAAATGTTTTATATTGTGACAGAACATCAACGCAACAAATCATGATCCATGTTTTAGGCCCTGCTATTATTAGTTGAATGTTTCATTGCTCACACCAGAAAAAGGGTGATCATGAGGGTAGGTGTGGTTCCAAATACTCAAAGCTTCTGCACTAAAGAAAAGACTAATCTACTGTTTCTTTCGGCTACCAAAAACAAAAGTGGGGCTGATTTGGACCCACTTCAAAACAAGTGATGAGCACCAGTTTATTCTCGACCCTATGGGATCCCCCACATTCGGCCTTTCATCATGATATGCTGCACATTCTTTTTTAAGACAAGTGATTCTATGACCACTCGAAGATTTATAGCAAAAACTAGAGGACAAAATTAAATCCAGCATAGAAAATATGAAACCTGCAAAAGTGAGAAATCGAAGGAAGAATCTCTAAGTGAATTAGCTAGTAATGGTAAAATATGGAATGTTGGGAATTCTCACCTGCTTCTTCAGCTTTTCTTTGAGCTAATTCACGGTCATTAATAATCTCCTCGGTGTAAGAAGCCTCGTTGCTGGACATCAAACCCTTTAACCCTCTCAAATTCTTGCAAGGAGAGGTAAAAATGGAGCCATTGTTGGTTTCTTGAGGCATCTTTATGCCTTGGTACTCTCACCAGGATGTACTACACTATTTATTTTTCACAGCGAAAAACGATCGTAAAAAATCACAGAAACCTGATCAGAACGCCTGAAAGAAGCTGGTGAGAATCCAAACCTGGAAAGTAATATTCCAATAGTATTGGAGCAGCTAGTTTGGTAAGAAATCAATGCAATGCTCCTTCAGAAATAACTAAAACATGAACATTTAACAGATAAACCAAAGTTGGTAAGAAAATCAATGCTAAAAAATAAAGGACATCTGACAAAATTGGAATCCACACAGAGAAGTGAGCAAGACTTGTAGATGGCATGTACAAAACTCAAGAAATGGCCCAGAATGAAGAACCACACATGATCATCACCACCATAGAAAAGAAACATCAAGCTCTTACAAAGAAAAGTAGTAGACTTCATTAATCTCTGCAAGGCTGTACCTTCAAAGGGTCTTCCTGAAATCAATCCAGCAAACTCAACAAGAAGTGTAGGAGGTATATAAACGTGGAGCAGCAGATCCAATCTAGTTATCCAGGTGAAATGGAGAGTGAAGGATGCAAGGTTCTTGCGTGTAGTGAATGAGAGATCTTTCAGAAATAACGTAAGCCAGGCATTAAATGCCACTCACTGCCTCACAAGCTTGAGAGCACTGGAGGAAGAAGAGAGAGTTTGTATGCTCGTGAAGAGAAAATACCTTAGAATAATAGAAATTGAAACGTTAGCGTCGAATCGCTCTTCTTTGGACCTTCGCCTTCTTGTGCATTGCTCTTTTCAATTTACTATTCTTTTCATAATAATAAATTTTATTTTGAAAATAAACAAAAAAAAAATTTCAAATTAAATAAGTCGACCCTACCGGCTGATAAATCATTTTTAATCGAATTTAATTTAAAACTCGACTAAACTAAACTGACACGCAGTGGGCCCGGGTTTGATGACATCGACGTTAATTACCATTTTATCCTATGCAAATATACAAAAACATGGTGATGTGTTTGACTTGAAAATATGCTGCCAAGTGGAATGCGATGAGAGCAAATGAGATGATGACAAGTGTAGTCATTTCTGGGGCCCCTAGATAGTTGGACTGGACGGCAAGATCTGGCCACAATGATGGCATGGATTGCTCTACAAAACTTTGGAATATGATTTTGTGATGACATTTATTTATTAATAATTAATAATGTGACTGTGCCTTTCCCTCCCGTGTGTCCGTTATGATAGATGTGCATTCCGCACCATGCAATGCTCTGCACAGGATCATGAGCAGTGGATCCAGACCGTTTGATGATGTTCTTGCTGGTGATGATTAGGTTGTTTCGCTATGATTGATGGGTCTCCGTGTCCCTTGATGACATGAGATCATGTTTTTATTTCAACGAAGTTTCCAAAGACCACCGTTGTAATATAAATGTTTCTATCTTTTCTATATATATATATATATATATTAATTATTAAGATTGTGTTTGAAGATATGAATAAATACATTTTGGTTAAAGAGACACAAACATCCCATAAATATGTTTTTTAATAATTTATAATTGATTTATATATTTTTAAAATATAAAATAAAGATAAACATGTTTTTTTTTTCTGGGATAATAGCTAAACACTATGTTTAGCCTCAGCCATAAAACCTGAGCTTCATTATTTTATTGTTAACTATTTATTTATTTTCTGTCAACGCAACGGTATCCTAGTGTTTGGTGAAGAAAATAAAAGTTGGTGGGAAACGACAGTAGATTCTCCTTTGGAAATTAAAGCACAAATTACAAATTTTCAAAGTAATTTTGTCGTTTTGTTATGAAGTAATTTTTTTAAAAGATATTCTTCTATCATTTTTTTTTACCTACAATGCTAAGCACACACTAAATAATATATTGGAAATATAGTTGAGATTATTTTTTAAAGTGTTTTTTATTTTAAAATAATATTTTTTAATTTTTAAATATTATTTCTAACATGGGATATAAAAAAAATTAAGAATTTGATAGAGAAACAAGCTACAAGATTTTACAGCAGAATATTTTGCTATCAACTCATTTATAGTAAGAAAAACTTTAAAAAAAAAATCAAAACTTTTAAATAATCTTGGTAGTTATAAGATACATCAAGGGGTTATTATACTTTATTTTATACATATATATAGCATTTTTTTTCCGCATATTATAAACTATTTCTGTTTTTTTCTTGATGGAGTAGCAGTTGACCCAATGGAGAGGTGCCTACCCATGCCCGGTCAAAAACATTAGTAGTCGTTGGCTATTTTTTGAAAAGAAGAGGAGGCAAAGAGCAGAGACCTCCTCCATTTCAGAACGTTGGATCCCATAATTCAAATGATTGCAGTGCCAAACTTTCTTCTCTTTCTTTGTACGTTTTCTACCCCACCTAGAAGAAGCCTCTCTCTCTCTCTCTCTCTCTCTCTCTCAAGCTGTGTTATAGTTTGAATTGCTTTTCTTAGTAAAAGGGTCTCTCTTGGAGAAGAAGACTTCAACCATAAGCATGCTGGCGAATGTGATGAGATGAATCACGGGAGGAGATCGTGCATGAGAACACGCTAATGGAAGAAAATATTATGGGAATCGCAAAACCCGGAAAATAAAGAAGTTTTATTAAAATAAATTGATGGGAGCAGTTTATGATTCGATGGTTCTCCTTCGGTGACAAAATATATATATATATAAAAAAAAAAAAGATCAACATGATTGTTTTTGCTTGGATACCTTTATTATCATAATGGCATGCTTTCTCTTTTTATTTTGTGAATGGGCTAGGTTTTATTGCATGTAGAGCGCATACATTTTTTATATGTATATAAATAAATAAATAAATAATAACATTTAAGCTGTGTTTATTATCGTGGAAAATCCATCTACTTCCAAAAACAAACCTCAATTGTAAATACCCACATATTGCCAAAAATAGGAAGTAGCCGTTTTTTATCTTTCCAGCCATTAATGGACTGGCCCACTAAAAGTTGATGAGCCCAAATTAGGATTGTTCAACCCGCTCTGTTGGGCTCTCTAGAATGGGAGCCGAATAGCCCAGATAAATAAGGCTGACAGATTGGTGTTCGTAAGAAAATCAAATTTCTAATGTTTTTCTCGGTAATGTACACGTCACCATTAAAGGTTTTCACCTCCTTCGCTGCGTGTATAAGACATTGTTCGCTGTTTTGTTGATGCCATCTATAAAGATAATTAAATCAAAATTAAAAAAAGAAAAGAAAAAAAAAACAGCCGGTTCTGTTTTGGTTTGGTTTGGTTTTTTATGTAAAAAACTTTAAAATAATACATTATTTTTAATGATTTTTTTTATTTTAACAAAAAAAGTTCTTCCATTTCACCAAAATAAAATCAAACCAAAAAAATTAATTCAAACTGGAAGAATAAAAAGATTATTTATAATATTTTTTAATTTAAACCGGTTCGATTCAGTTTTGATTTACCAAATTTAGCTTTAAGAACTTAAACCAGACATAACTGAAGATTTCTTAAAATGTTTAAATACGGTTTTTTTAATGATTTTTTTTTCTATGAATATTTTCAATTTAATCAGTTTTTTTAAATAAAAAAATTCCTGACCAAGAGCATTGCTGTTGGCCTCAATGTTTCGAGGATGCAAGTTTTCATAGTGTCCATACAAATGTGAATAATGGAAAAACATGAGCGTGAACAGACAGACTTCCATCTCTTCACGTTGCTTGATGTCCACTTGCGGTCAAGCTGTCTCTTTCTAAGATTCCTGCATCCCTTTAAAGGGATTTTTGTGAATTTAATTCTGATTATTTTAAAGTTTTTTTTTTTTAAATATATATGTTTTTTTTTTAAAAAAAAAAGTATATCAAAAAATTAAAAGATAAAAGATAATAATATATTAGATTTTCATGAAACATGATCTTGAACACAATTCCAAATCACACATAAGCCTTTCTAGCACAACTTTCCCATTTTAATTTCATAAGGAAAAAGAAGAAAAGGGATAATTATTAATTACCACCGTCCATTAATTAGATGACCTAGATATAATCATTTCAAGATCAGATCAAATCAAAAGATAGATAAGCTTAAACAACAAAAAAAAAAACAAAAAATTTCAAAAATCAAATCAAATTAGCTGTACTAAGAACACTATTTTTCTCGCTGCCAGATAAATGTTTTAGTTATTCTCTCCAGCATAACCATCCGTGTGTTTTCGCTGTCTGGCCATTACCCCCACCACCATGGACGGTGAATCTGTGCTCATTTTCTGAACCATCATTTTCGAAGAAAATCAAGTTCTTGGGTCTTTCTTTTTCGGTGGGAATAACCAGACTCTGGATGGTCATGGTTGCTTGGAATTGTGGGGGTGACACTTCCCATGTTCTTCATCCTGTGATTTATTCCATTTTGCAAATACACTCAATATACAACTTTGTAAATCAACTCATTTTTTAAAACATAGCATGCAAGTATTCCTTTTCCCCCCTGTTTACACCAATTTAACATTCACCATCGTCGTGCCCTGAAGTTGATAATCATATAAATTTTTAGTGACCATCATATTAACAGTCATAAGAATAGAACTTGAAATCACAAAGGAGCAAATCTTTTACTTTCAACGTCTTGCCATTAAACCATCCACTGTATTGTTCACTTTTTATATGTATGTGTAGGGGGAAAGTACACACACAAAATGCACTCTTTGTAAGAGCCCTGAGACAATCGAGATGTTATTCGCTCACTTGGATCCATTAAATATATTTTTCGGGAGATGGGATTTTCTAGTATCCAGAAAAATACACTTGCACATGTTGATTTGATATGGAAGACAAGCTTGTTCTAACTTTTTATTTATCTATACTGACTTTGTTTGTTTATATATATATATATATATATAAACTATTAAAATGCATAAAAATAAAAATAAATTTAACCTCACTTGACATGCAAACTGATATGAGAATATATGTTTTTTATATCAAAATATTACGAGATGGAAAGTTGTCATAAAAAAAAAAAAAGAAGGAACGGCATATCTTGATCAATGCAAATATATAAATTGCTTAAAAAATTTATATGCAAGCAACACACAAGGATAGCCCACATCTCCGTCAGCCTGTTCTTACTAGAAAGAAACAATGGGCCCCACGCCGATTCGTTGCCTGCGTGGATCCTCCTCCTCATTCTAATCCAAGACCACCAACCTTTCAAAATAGAGGTGACAGATGACGGTGGCTGGTGCGGTGGAGGAGAACTACTCCTAATGTATTTTACATTAAAATATATTTTACATCTCAATACCAACACACATAAATAAAATTAATTGTATTTTCTTTTATCACATGCTTGGTAGAAAAAAACTTTTTTTTTTTTTATCTTTTACATAAGATATACTTGGTTAGTATGTAAGGATAAAAAGACAAATACAAAAGACATAGGATATACTTGGTTAGTATTTAAGGATAAAAAGACAAATACAAAAGACATAAGATATACTTGGTTAGTGTTTAAGGAAAACAGATAAATACAAAAGAGATAAGAATAAATATATAAAATTCAAGTATTTTACGAATAACCTTGGAATAGATTTTCATATTTGAGATACACGTTACCTTAAATCATACAATATATTTTTATATGAAAAATAAATTCATTTTTTCTTTAATTAAAGGCACAAAAGTCGGGCGCTAATGGGAATTAACAAGAATTCTCGTGTTTTTTTTTTTCAATCACTCGAGAATTGAAGCATTTGCCAAAAGAAAACAATCATGTTTATATGATCTATTTACTGGTTGTTTAACAGTATGTTTCAAAAATCATTTAAAAAATATTTTTTTATTTAAATTAAAAAAAAATAGTATTTTTAGATATTTTTATATGCTGATTTTAAAAATAAAATTTAAAAATTATATTATTATAATGTATTTTTAAACAAAAAAATATTTTTAAAAATAAATTTAACCGCACATCATACAGCGATTAATCGACAAACGGCACTTGATTTTATTAATAGAATAAATAATATATTATAAATACATAGATTTTGGTGCGAATAATTAAAAGGATGGTCTAAGAATAATATTAAACAAAATGATATATAATATTAGCTAGAAGAACCTCCCCGATGTATTTTAGCAATTCACTAGTTTGATGCCCGCACTTCAATGCGGGCGGAGCAAACAATTTTTTCAACTGTTTAGATTAAAATATAATATTTTTATATGTAAAGTTTAATATAATAAAATAAATAAAAATACCCTGTCATAACAAATTATTATTATTATCCTTAATATTAATATTATTATTGCGTTAATAAAAGAAAAAAAATTAAATCAAAGACTAAAAGAAGTCTAAGAACATTAACAAAAGAGCAAATAAAAAATAAAATAAATGATAAAACAAAAATAAAAATTATTACCTGAAAAAAAAATCATTTTACTTGAAAATTTAAAAAATGAGCGGTCATTTTTTTAAAAAAAAAAACCAGAAATAAATGAAAGACAACAAAAATCCCAATAACTTTAACAAAAGACCAAACAAAAAAATAAAATCAAAATTAATCTAACTTGAAAATATATAAAAAAAAAAAACCAATAAAAAACTAAGAGAAAGAGAAAATAAAAAATATGTAATAGATGATACAACAAAAATTAAAATTATTAGTTGGAAAAATCATTTAATTTGAAAAATTACAAAAAATATATGTCCTACGTTGCGGGCTGAACAAACAATTTTTATAGGATTTGTTGAATCAAAATTAAAATATAATATTTATATATGCGAAATTTAATATAGTAAAATAGCTCAACACACCCTACTATAACAATAGCAAAATCAAAGTCTGAAAATCTAAAATTATCATTGTTCTTACTATTAAAACAATATAAATTGTCAAATTATCCTGAAAAAAAAACACTTAAAAACATTAACAAAAGAGTAAGTAAGAGAAACAATTAAATTATTATTATTATTATTATTATTATTATTATTATTATTATTATTATTATTATTATTATTATTATTATTATCATTATGTTAATAATGAAAGAAACAAAAATAAATGAAAGACTAAAAAAAATGCTAGAAACCTTAACAAAAGATAAATCAGAGAAATAAAATAAAAATAAAAATTATCATTACTACCAAAACAATAAAAATTATCAAATTATCCGAAGAAAAAAAACTAAAAAACATTATCAAAAGAGTAAGTAAGAAAAACAATTAAATTATTATTATTATTATTATTATTATTATTATTATTATTATTATTATTATTATTATTAAACACACTTATATATACATGGACAAAAGTAAGGGTTATTTTAGAAATTTAAAAAAATAAAAGTATAAGGGCTGAAATGAAAATAAAATACAAAGGGATTAAAATAAAAAATTAAAAGTTTAAGGGTTGAAATGAAAATCACATTTATTAACATTTTCAATTAAAGAGCAAAGTTGCAAAAATTAAAACTTTTGTACCGAATATATTAAGCCTTTTCAACCCAATCCGGAAATTAAAGGAAGGAGGACCGAAGTGAAATATTAACATTTAATTAATTGCAATCGAAGGACCCAATTGAAGAAAATCAAAACTTATATAACAGAAATCAGGACCATAGACACAATTAAAAGTAAAGGGACCGAAGTGAAAAGATACTAAAATCGGGGGGCTCTTCTGCACTTTTACGTGCAGGATAGAGAGAAATGGTGAAACCGACTTTAACCGGCCACCGCCGCGTCTACGTCCACCATGTGTGAAAACGTGTCGCACCGAGAGGAAGACCAAGCGGAGGCGCACCGGAAGAGACTTCGGTAGGACATTTCCGGCCACCGTCGCGTCTACGTCCACCGTGTGTGAAAACGTGTCACACCAGGAGGAAGACCAAGCGGAGGCGCACCGGAAGAGACTTCGGTAGGACATTTCCGGCCACCATATCATCCCTTACGCGCCACCTGAAAGGGGCGTGAGGCGGAATACTGTCGATCGCGTGGACTGCACGCGCCGACAGTATTTCAATAAATAAATAAATAATAATGGTCAATTACCGGTATACCCCTGTGCTAAATTGATCAATTTTGTCTTATTATGAGCTATATCCGTATTTAGCCATTTTAACAAATATTAAAAAAAAGAGGTTGTGGCGGACCGGACCGTACGCGTGCAATTACAACTGTGACCCTCAGCTGGAACCGTTTTTTGTCTTATTAGCAGGGTAAAACCGTTAAAACACTGTTCACGTCAGGAAAAAACAAAAAAAAAAGGGTGGACGAACTCGCGCGGCGCACGGACGAAAAATATCTTGTCCACAGTACAATGTGTCTTGTGCTACAGGGAAAGTATGAACTCTTTTAGATTATTGTATAATTTTGATTCTCAAAGCTTAATTTTATATGGTTAAATCCTATTTGAAAATCAATTGTTTTGTATTTCTTAATCAATGATGGAATTGAAAGAAGAAATACCAAAATAATAAAAAGAAGACTCTAGGTATAGGTGACGTGCCATGTATTGCAAAATAGATATACCTATATCCCTAAACGTTTAGAATAATACAAATTATACAATTTACATCCTTATATTTTTTTTTAAGAGAATCAATTGTAGTGCAAAAAATTTATTTGCATTATTTTTTGATATCTATACCCTGTCTATTATTCATCAGGTAAAAAGAAATCTAGATATTCATTAACTATTATTTATTAGTCAATAAAAAAATAAATATCATAATATATATTTTTAAAATATGTATATGTATATTAAATGATAAATATTATTTATATATGTGTGTTTTATATCAATATTAAGTTATGTAGATATCATATTGTATTGAAGAAAAAAATCTAAATATTGTACAAATATATTTCTATAATATAAATATATTTTTGGGTTAAGCTTGAGCGGGTTTCTAGTTAAGTTTGACAATATTCATACCTTATTTATTATTCATCGAGTTAAAAATATTCATACTCATTTGGGCTTTGATTTTGTCAATATCCATCAAATTCAAATTAAATTGTTATCTTTATTAAAAAAAAATATTAATGAAGTGTTTTTGGGTTGAGATGACTTAAAAATTTGAGTGTTTTGGTTTTTTTTAAATATATTGATCAATATATATCTCTCAATTTTTTTCAATTATTTATTTTAGTTCTTCAACAAAATAAATATGATTTATTGTCTAATTCCAGTAGTGTTGGTGTCTTGGGGCAGATTTTCATTGTGTCACACTCTTATCAGATCTATTTCAGCTTTCTGGGATCAAATTTCAGTCTTGATTGTGGATTGCGTGATTATGAGATTCACATCGGTTGGTTTATTAACATATATTTCTTGACTTATTTTATCATATGTATATATAAAAGACTTTTATTTGGACTTGAAAAAAATATTTATCTATAAAAATACATAAAAAAAATGCATATATAAAAAATATTTTTCAATAAAAAAATAAAAGCATTTGACCAACGACAAAAGAAGGGTTACATCACTAGTTATTTTCTAGAACAAGGGTATAATAGAATGAGATCATATTGAAACTCAACTACTTTATGAAATCAAAACTATTTTTTTTCTTAAATAGGTAGAGAATTATAAGATCAATCTCTTATAACAAAATCAAATTATTTAAAATAAAATCAAAAAAATATTTATTATTCCATTGAATATAGCATAAATTTATTGGAACCCAAAATGATAATATTAATGAGAAAATTACAAAAAAATATGTTGCAAATAATTATAAATATCCAAGCTATTATTTAATGACATAAATGATATATAAAATAATGAGAATATGTTTTTTTTCTTCTAAAAAGTACAAAGATAAAAATATACTTTGAAAATAAATTTTAATACTTTTAAAATAATAAAGACATGTAATCTGTATATCATCGTCTTCGCCTTTTCCGTATCGATACAGTCAAACACTGCGGAGATTATATCAGAAGCTTAGACTTTGGTGCGAAGTCTCCCTTTATAAATACTGAAAAATCAGCTGTGTCTGAAGAAGCAATTCAGCCATATTAACACTGAAGCACTCCCTCCCTCCCTCTATCCTTCTGCTATTTTGCAAACAAAAGAAGAAGCATCACCAACCTCTTCCTAATAATAATACTATCTTTAAACAGTAAAACGTTAATATTCCAAAATAAATTATAAATCCCTCTCTCATTGATCTGCTTGTTTCAGAGCCTTACACCAGGTACAATTTTTATTAATTGATAAATTATTTCTTTTTTAATTGATCCAATCTTTAATTAATTTATTTCTGATTGCTTTGTCTTCATTAACTGATCTCTGTTTTGTGTGGATTAAACATGGTAAAAGAGCGATCCGTTGGTGTCATTTTGATGATTAATGTGATGGGGGATTGATTGTTTTTTTCAGCTCTCTAAGAGCTATGGCTATGGAACTTAGTGATTGTTGTTGAATTAGAGAATGGAATGATTGATTTGGTTTCCCTTTGATGATTTGAAATGAAAGATTTTATCTTTATGTAAAAAGTGGGATTAATGCGAAAATTGGTTGAGAACAGTGGGTTCTTTTTGTTTGTAGGATTTGTTCATGGATTCTAAATCAGTCGAGGATATGATAGAGGCATCATCAGGGGTTCATTTTTCTGGGTTTCATATGGATGCTTTGGAGATGAGAAATACAGAGGTGGGACAGCTGACAACTTCAGCCGCTGAAGAGATGTGTAGGCAACCCTTTGTTATTGGTGAGTCAGTGACTGTTCGTTTTGTAATTTTTCCTTTAGGTTGAAGCCACTAGCTTTTAAAATCTTTGATATAGGTTCTCAGTGAATTGTTAATGATCGGTGCATACTGAGAGGTGTTCTATGATTCTTTTCCTGTTTTATGGGATCTCCATCTCTTCAAAAGGAATCTCTTAATTTTTTCCCACTGGTATTGTATTTTAGCATGCCCATTGAGGTAGTGAGAAGACAACAGATTGGAGAGACCTCATTTGCATTTATTTACCATCAGCACAAAAGACATTTTTGATGCCTATGTGCATGCAAATTGCAATAATGCATTATGGAACTGGTTTAATATTGGTTTGGCTGAACATGCGCTTGATATGAAACTTCTTCTTCCATTAGAAACTTCTAACTATTTCACTTCTACCTCGCAATTGAATATTTTTCAACGGCATTTATTTGAGTGCTTTAACCAGAAAATGAGAACAACAGAAGATATATAAGTACAGTGATCATAGCATAAACATTTTAAGTGTGGAAAAAATGAGCCCTTATGCGGGTAATGAAACTGGAATCATCCAACTTAGGAAGGTGCATGGCAGGGATGGTGCATGACAGGGATGCTAAAAGAATGGAATAATCTTTTACCAAGTTTTGCTCTTAAAGTTTACCCAGAGGGTCAAGAAATAGGTGAAGCTGATTTAGGTTTT
Source organism: Salix purpurea (assembly GCA_027405865.1). Classification (NCBI taxonomy): domain Eukaryota; kingdom Viridiplantae; phylum Streptophyta; class Magnoliopsida; order Malpighiales; family Salicaceae; genus Salix; species Salix purpurea. Next base: position 29,838,930 of record JAOWLH010000002.1, read on the forward strand.
AGATTTTAGGCATAGATTTGGCGAAGTAAATTAAAATAGGAGGGAGTTGCTAATAGAGAGAGATATGTCACAGAAGAAAAAGAAATCTTGAGTAGTTGTCATTTTAACTATTTTGTGGTACAGGAGTAGCTGGTGGCGCAGCATCAGGAAAGACTACAGTTTGTGATATGATCATTCAACAGCTTCATGATCAGCGTGTGGTACTTGTTAACCAGGTAATCACTCCCTGATTCTGCTTAAGTTTTGGAAATCAGATGCAGAAAGTTATTTCATTAAAAAAATTGACACCTTTCAGAGTTACAAAATAGAACAGTTGGGGGTAAACTCCACTAAGTGTATCCCCTTTTCAATTTTTAGCTTTACAGTTTGCTTTTTTCTGATCATGTTTTATTTTAATGGGTATGGGGTTGCCTATTTTAGAAAGGATCTTATAATGAAGCAAGCATATTATTAAACATTAAGCTTTTAGTCATAAAAGTTTGGTGCTATTATCAGGATTGATTCAATATACAAATAAATATTGTTCATGGATGAAATGACAGGATTCTTTTTATCATGATCTGACCGAAGAGGAACTTACAAGAGTTCACGAGTACAACTTTGACCATCCTGGTGAGTAGACTTCTCTAAGATACATAGTGCTATTTCAGGGATCTTGGGTGTAATGAATAGTGAGTATTTCCTCTTACGGTGCTGTTAACCAAAATAAGCATGATTGCGTGGGGGTGGAGGGTTGGGTGGGGTATACTCATGAAAGCCAGAATAATGCTCTGCTAAAAAACGTGATAAAATTTTGCTCTTTTATGTCATGCTTTCAGCTTCCTGCTTTCTCTTAACCATGAACATGCTGTAATGTTCATCTGTAGTGGAGGTATTAAGGGCAGAATTCTGGCTAATTATTTTGAGATGGTAGGGGTAAATTTCTTGCATGGTGAATGCTATATTTCCCTTTTAGCAAAATATTTCTCTCATTGCCAGATGCATTTGACACTGAGCAACTACTATGTGCTATGGAGAAGTTGAGGCATGGGCAAGCTGTAGATATTCCAAACTATGACTTCAAGAGCTACAAAAACGTTTTTCCTGCAAGAAGGGTACAGTTTTCATATGGTCCCCTTGTCTTGTAAAAGATAAATCTCCTTGATACATGCCAAATCTTATTCCAGATATTTGCAATTCAAAGCTGGCTACATAGAAACTTTGGTTCTGTACTATCATAACAAATGTTCTGCAGAATTTTAAGATTTTGGTGACGTATTTGGTTGAAGGCTTTGTTTTCTTTATGGATATATATTTTCCAGGGGCCATTATTTAGTGAGAAAGTCATTAGATTGTGACCATAAGGTTGTAAAAGGAGTTATGAGTAGCTGTTTCATGCAAATATGTTGAAGGTAGGACCATTTCAAATCCCCACTTCTTGGAGTCTGGGACACTGATAGGTGGGACCTTAATTGGATAGTGGTAAATGTATTGCTTGGCTCTTATGTTCACATGCTACTTGTAAAATTCTTAAGGTTGAGCAAGATTGTTAGTGAAGCTATAAATCTACTTATATCTAGATTTTTTGGGTTTTGCCTTGTGTTATTTTGGGTTCTGTGGCATATGTGCTCAAATATGGATTTTTATGGAACAAAGGCAGCATGATCTAGCTCAAAGATAATGGAATTTATATTTCTAATAAAAAAAAAAGTCGAAAAACTAAAGGGAACAATAATATATTATGATTGTATTATACTAATTGCATAATTGGATTCCTCTTTTGTCTGTCTAAACAGTATAATTGTATTACACTGTTTTTGGGCAGTGACCAGGGTGTACAGATGTTATTTTTGACGCGTAGCTTCATATAATCATTTGTGGACAAATGCTTTCTTCTATGTTTCAGCTGTACATGCCATGTTATACTTACCAGTACACTGCCATATCCATGCTGAAATTTCCCTACACAATATTTGAATACTTCTTCCATGGTCTCTTTGTACAACATTTAGTGGCTGCACTCATGGAATGTAAATCCCATGTTTGATTCTTCAACATGCATCACATTCTGAACTCTCATTGCTACAAATATTTTGCAGGTCAATCCTTCGGATGTTATAATATTGGAAGGCATTCTTATTTTCCATGATCCTCGCATTCGAGAGCTGATGAACATGAAGATATTTGTTGATACAGGTTATTTAGTTTTCCAGCTATCTATTTGGCATCACTTTATTATTTCTTAAGGGGCTTTACTATTAAGCATTTTAATATATATTTTTTAATCATTTTATAACAATTTCACATCATTGCTCAGTCAATTGAGGTGCACATGGCATGCATGTAGGTCACAAGTTCAAATCTTGCACGTGTCTGGCATGCTAATAGGGCCAGGCACTGGCTTGACCCTTTTTTATCCTTTTTTTTCTTTGGTTTTTTTTGTCTCTCCAAATGTTTTTTACTAGTTTCACATACGATTCAGTTTTGACATGGTTCTTGATACCATGATAAATTTAATTTGGATTTTAATATTTTTTTCCCAGTATTATGCATCTGATATAAAAATAATCCTACTAATAATAAATTGTTCATGAAAATTAAATTCAAATAATTTATTTATTCTTAAAATCTTTAAATAGATTTTAACATGATTTTATCATATTTATGATTTTATTGGCTTTCAATTACACATAAAGTATGTGCATGCTATTTTGTATTTTTTTCTTAAATTGTTTTAACAATCAAAAAATATTTTTTTAACAGAAATAATGATTCTAGTTAAAAAAAAACCTTGCATTTGCTAAGATAAACAAGAAATATATTAATAAGAAAATTTATCTTGAGTGAAAAAAAAAAAAGAAATTTCAAAACTATTGTATTTTGAGTTCATAACAATATAAGAATTCCCTGAGACTTGAATTATTTATGTTTAAATTTTTTCTGGTCCCTCCGCATCGCAGTGCAAGCATACAAACTAGTATAACCTATAGGGGGGGACCTTGATGGAAGATGTGAGAGTTCATAAAATGTGTCCAGAGCTTTTGTGACATATTATATTTAAGTTGTGGCCTTGAGGAATATCACAATCCTTTTCAGTATCTCAGATTATCTCAAGCAGCAGTTGTTTTTTTTCCTTAACAAGATGTTTACACATGCCTGACTTTCTGTGTTCCCCCATTGCAAAACATGACAATTTTATGTTGTTTCAGTTCTTCGACATGTTTCTGCCATTTTTCTTTTCATTTTGTTTTGGAACCAATGATGTTCCTTATAAAATGATTCAATATACCACACAAATATAACTTATTTGTAGCACTATTACTTGACATTGTTCAATTTTCAGCGCAGATGCTGATGTACGTCTGGCAAGGAGAATAAGGCGTGACATTGTTGAGAAGGGTAGAGATATTGCCACGGTACTTGATCAGGTTAGTGCCTTTTTATTTCGTAGGTTGAATCTTGAACTAATGGGGGCCTAAAAGTTGAATTATTCTTTATTTTCTTGCATTATTCTCTAGTTTTATAGAAAGTAAAATCCAGGGAATCTAAAATTTCCCCTTTTTGGTTGTTAAATGTGCTGGAAAAAAAACGGGAAAATTGATGCAGAACTTCTATGTTTTATGGCCTGTCCCCAATCAATTTCTTCAACTTAGAGCAAGTGAGGTTTGGACAAGAGATAGGAAGTAATTTCCTACAACTCCCCCTTGTTCTTCCCTTTTCTTTTTTCTTAGTTTCTACTCATGATATCCCAGAATGATTGTCATTCTTCCTTTCTCACCTTTAGCATGCTAAGAAATGAGTCCGTTTGTAATCTCACCTTTACTTTGTTGACTCCATCTTTAAAGAAAAAAATCAGTTTCCTTTTCATTTACTATTATCAACAACACATGACATTTATGTAAGCTTTTTCTTTTTTACTTTTGAATTAAGATACTTATTTAGTGATCAAGATAATCTTAAAGTAAGCAAAACAATACAAAACCTTTAATATGCGTGAGCTATTTTTCATCTCTTCTATTAGGCTATCATGGTGTGTGGCCTTCTGTGGGAATTAAACATAATTATTTTGATGCAGTACTCAAAATTTGTGAAGCCTGCTTTTGATGATTTCATACTACCAACAAAGAAGTATGCTGACATCATCATTCCTCGTGGAGGAGATAATCATGTAGCCATTGATTTGATTGTGCAACACATTCGTACGAAGCTTGGCCAACATGATATGTGTAAAATATACCCAAACTTATATGTCATTCAATCAACTTTTCAGGTATGGCATCCTACTCACCAATCTAACCTAACAAAGGGATATGTATTCTAATGGATATCTATGGTAATCTTGATTAAGCAGCATATCTTACCAGCTTTTCTGGTTGTGTACTGTATTGTTGTTTGCTTCTTTGCTTATTTAGTTCCAACAATTCTTGCCTGTCTCATGCAGATACGTGGTATGCATACTCTAATACGTGATTCTCAGACAACAAAACATGACTTTGTTTTTTATGCTGACAGGTTGATTCGTTTGGTGGGTTTATATTTTATTAATTAGTTTGTGTGAAGGGTATTTTAAAAAAAAATATTTAGCTTGAGAGTCAATATAATGACCTTTTCTTTATTCAGTTTGTTCACTCATCCAATCTCCTGTTATGCACGCCAGGTTGTTGAACATGGTCTGGGACATCTACCATTCACAGAAAAGCAGGTTACCACTCCCACTGGTAAGCTGATGCTAATGATCAACTTTAGACTATTCAGGTCTTGATTTCTAGTTTACTTTTACCTGGTATTTATTTTGTCAATGAGAGATGAAATCTTGGAAAAATAGTTGATGTTTATTCTGCTAATAAAAAGGTTTATACTTTCATTTTACGAGATACTTATAACATGTTATAACATGGATAATGATCATGCTGTCACCCTGGTAACAGAACTTGTTGTGATGGTGCGTTTGTAGTTGCAGGATTAGGCAGATGACTTACTCCTACTCATTTCATACTCTTTTAAGTGATGGGTTCATATTTCTCATCTGAGCTGGTTGTTTTTTAGTTTTGTAACTGTAGCTGCTCGGATCTTACTTTCACCAATTTTCTTCATGTGTGATGCAGGGTCTGTTTACACTGGTGTGGATTTCTGTAAGAGGTTATGTGGTGTCTCTGTTATTAGGAGGTACTTCTTACGATCTCAATTTTATGAAGCAGTGGATTAATATGTTTTAGTCCCTTGCATCTGTCAGCATCTACGCATGAGATTGGATTATTTGGGTGATGGCAATAAGTTGGCTATGACCTGTATCTTCTTCTTGCATGTTTAATACCCACTGCAGTCTTAGGGAAGTTCTTCTGCAGATAATATTATGCTAGAGCGCTATGAAACCAAACTCATTATCTAGATTGTGTTAAGTTCTCAAGTTCAATGTGGCAACACATGAATGGGTAATAATGATTGATTCAGTTATTTAGTTTCTTGGTAATTGAATCTGCAGTCCCAATTATGAATTTCTTATTGGTTATGTTTTATGGAATTTCTCCTGCATCTTTCTTAATGGCATGGCAAACAACTAAATATTCTCTCTTACATTATGACCAGTGGTGAGAGTATGGAGAATGCCTTAAGAGCGTGTTGTAAAGGCATCAAGATTGGGAAGATTCTTATTCACAGGGAAGGTGACAATGGTCAGCAGGTTTGTACCTCTCTTTGTTTTCAGGCATGCATCTGACTTCATATCTGTATGTGTCATACAATCACTGAGTTCTGACTATTCTCTCAACGCTTCAATGCTTTGGCAGCTAATCTACGAAAAGTTACCCCAAGACATCTCGGATAGACATGTGTTGCTATTGGATCCAATTCTAGGGACAGGTTTGTGTTTTTCACTATAGATTTTGTTTTGAAATGAGTTGGTGATGATAAAAGTGTTACTACGTCGTAGGATTCATAAAAAGAACTTTTTTTCTCTTTGTAACTTGATGGGAAGGCCCTTACTCGAGTAACTTAAAAACACAAATTAGACTCAATTGCAAGTTTGAATTTGAACACAAGGAAATTTCCTGACCGAGTATTAATGACTTTCTACCTTTTGATCAGGCAATTCAGCTGTTCAGGCCATTTCTTTACTCATTAGCAAGGGTGTGCCAGAATCCAATATCATATTTCTTAATCTCATATCTGTAAGCGATTTTTGGTTATATTTTTACCCTACTTATCACGACACATTAGTTTTGGACATTCCTGTTTACAAATATACTATTTATGTTCACCAGGCACCTCAGGGAGTGCATGTGGTCTGCAAAAGATTCCCAAGAATAAAGATCGTAACGTCTGAGATTGAAACTGGCTTGAACGAAGATTTCCGTGTTATACCAGGCATGGGTGAGTTTGGAGATAGGTATTTCGGCACAGATGATGATGACCAACCAGTGCTGGCCCCTAAAAATAGAGATATGAAGAGCAGCACCGATTAATCTGCGAAGAGTTGGAGGCGAGCAGCCGAACCTGCCACACTCTTTTATCTGCCGAGTTGGGCAATTTCAGTTTTTTAAAATTTTTTACTCAAATTAAACCTATAGTTTCCTTTCATTATTTTTGGGAACTTTGAGTCACACAAGGGTGGTGTTTGATTCTGTCACCTAGTTCTGTGCAGACTGTTTTCATAGGAAAAAAAGAAGAGTGCAAACAATCCATTATCAAAAAGTGGTTGCATGGGATAGAGGAGAGTGATTACAGGCACCTACTTGGAACTTGGATGGTGACAACCACTCCATGATATTTGTATCTGTTAACCCAGATATTTGATCTCATATATGGTGATAAGATTCTATGGTGAACCATCATTTTGGTTCTACTAGATGTTGAATATCCTAGTTTGATTCCTTGCGATTATGGCGGTGCATGCAGATTTTTTCGTCCTAGCTACATGTTCCCTTTTGTTTTCTTCTACTCTACTGTTGTGGGGCAATAATTTATCAAAAAAATGTAGCTGAAATGAATTAGAAGGGACATTGACATTAATGGTTAAAAATTAGTGGCTGAGAAAAGTATAGATGGTAGCATCAATCTCTCAAAATTTTGGAGGGAGCAAAGCTGCAGATGAGGCAAGAGCTTTTCCACACAATGGTTTTAGGGTTCATGAGCTGAGATATAATAAAAAAGGAATGCCACTTGGCAAAGAGAGTGATCACTCATTGCTTTATCCAAGGATGATAATCTGTGTTGGGCTAATCTCTTGACACGTGCTGACATTTGGAAGGTGGATTTCTTTTGGTATATTCTATCGAAGATGATCTATATAGAGTGGTGCTTGTGAAAGTTTGTTTTTGCATTTTCGTCTCGTATCTATTTATCTTTCTTAATCCAATATCCATCCTAGAAAAAGCTTTAGCCATGTCGGCCTTTGTTGGAAAGTATGCAGGTATTACTCCTCTCTCTCTCTCTCACACACACACGCACACACGCACTTGTCTATGTCCTACCTTTTGAACTCCATGAAGCCTAAGTTGAGCATTCAACCTCACTTTAAAGCACTATTTTGACTAGGAATTCATGAGCACTGAAAACTAGAGTGCACCAGTTTCTTTATCCTTATCCATCTTTTTTTGTTGGTTACAAATTAAGGAGAGGGTCAAATGTGAGACCTCTTTGGAGATGGGGATATGATTTCAGCTGGATATCCAGTTAACAATTGCCACTGGTAGACTTTCATGTATGAATGATAGGAGTTTAACCTCATGCATGCACATGGATTGAAGGTTCAAGTAATATTGGATAGCTTATCAAATCAAGCCTGTATATATATATATATATATAGCTTCTAATTAAGGTTGTTGGTTTTTACCATTGTTTACTCCAGATGAGTTGATCAAGACTGCCAAGTACATTGCCACACCAGGGAAGGGCATTTTGGCTGCAGATGAAAGTACAGGCACCATCGGCAAGCGTTTATCGAGCATAAATGTTGAGAATATTGAGTCCAACCGCCAAGCCCTGCGCGAACTCCTTTTCAAATCCGGAAAAGCCCTACCTTACCTCTCTGGTGTCATCCTCTTCGAAGAAACCCTCTACCAGAAAGCCTCTGATGGGAAACCATTTGTTGAGGTCCTCCAGGAAAACAACGTTATTCCCGGAATCAAAGTTGACAAAGGTGTGGTTGAATTAGCAGGGACTAACGGTGAAACCACAACCCAAGGCTTCGATTCACTCGGAGCACGTTGCCAGCAATACTACAAGGCCGGCGCACGATTCGCAAAGTGGCGTGCTGTCCTCAAGATTGGCCCAACTGAGCCATCTGAACTTTCAATCCAGCAGAACGCACAAGGGCTGGCTCGTTACGCTATTATCTGTCAGGAGAATGGTCTGGTGCCTATCGTGGAGCCAGAGATCTTGACTGATGGAGATCATGACATCAAGAAATGCGCTTCTGTGACCGAGGCTGTGCTCGCAGCAGTTTACAAGGCATTGAATGACCAGCATGTTCTTCTCGAAGGCACCCTCCTCAAGCCTAACATGGTCACTCCTGGTTCTGATAGCCCGAAGGTATCAAAATATCGACACCAACCCTAGATCTAATTAAGTAAATTATCTGATACCTGTCCTTATAATGAACTAATCTCGAAGGGGCCTGCTTGATTCTTCTACACAGGTAACACCTGAGGTGATCGCTGAGTACACAGTGACCGCGCTGCGCAGAACTGTTCCACCAGCTGTACCAGGCATCGTGTTCTTGTCCGGGGGGCAAAGTGAGGAGGAGGCAACGCTGAACCTCAACGCGATGAACAGGCTTGAGGTGCTGAAACCATGGACTTTATCGTTCTCTTTCGGCCGAGCATTGCAGAAAAGCACCCTCAAAACATGGGCTGGAAAGAAGGAGAATGTTGAGAAAGCTCAAGAGGTGTTCTTGGTGAGGTGCAGGGGAAACTCAGAGGCAACTCTTGGCAAGTACACTGGAGGAGGTGATGGTGGGTTGGCTTCAGAGAGCTTGTTTGAGAAGGGCTACAAGTACTAGGCCTCTGTTTATGACTATATATGGGGTTGATGATTTTATGTGCGCAATTAATTAAAACTTGTATTTTCCTTCCTTAGAATGCCAATTAATTAATTTCTTTTTCCTTTTGATATATGTTTTCTTAACTAATTTATAATATATATATATATATATATATATATATATATATATATATATATATTATGAAGTCTAATATTTTTCATAGAATTATCTACAAATAAATAAATCTGAGCATTTATTAAATAAATATTTTTTTAAAACAGTCCCATCGACTTTAAGAGTCCGTTTGACACTGCAGCCAAACAGTCGTTTTGCTGAAATTCAATTTTTATTTATTTTAAATGAATATATTATGGTGTTTTTAGATCATTTTGATGTGCTGATGTCAAAAATGATTTTTAAAAAAATAAAAAAAAATATCATTTTGATGTATTTCGGCATGAAAAGCACTTTGAAAAGCTACCACAACCGTTCTCCCAAACAGGCCTTAAATTACAGCAGCTCTAAGCCAATCAAACACAGTTATGATTCCCATAACACTGCCATTACTGAGTAGGGTGGAGCCTTTTACTTTTAATGATATCTCGAACCAGACAGAACCCTCTTCATTTCAGTGTGAGCATCTTGCCATATCCTATGACCTGATTTAAGGTTCAGATTTAATATGTTAATTTTGATATATTTAAAATAATATTGTTTTGAAGAGTTTTAAAAATCTATGAAAATTTCAGAATGTCCCCTGACTGAAGTTTTATTACAAGGACGAAGATAAAAATATAAAATAAATATGTTTTAGAACAATTAATTTTAAGTTTTTAGTGCCCACCCCCGCCCCAGAGCTCGACCTCTCTCTCTATATAGCAGACGGTGACCACACATATTTGGGGTACCCTAGCCAGTGAAGGTGTGTGTCAATGGAAGCCACCACCATAGTTCTCTTCCATGAAAACATGATTGTCTAGTATTTCTCTCATTCATTCATGAATGTATGTATGTATGCATGTATCCCTTCACTAACAATTTACACTCACCAGATCAATATAGAGCGATTCGATGTCAAGGACAGCCCCAACAGAGGAAAGAGTGCACTCGATGACGAAGAGGATTCAAACATGAAATCTGCACTTGTTGAAGAAAGCTACGATCGAGAGAAGAAAACATTCCGTACTGGAAGAAGAACTCAAGAAATACCGAGCACTTCGTGATGAAGAGCTGAGGAAAGCAAAAGAAACATGTGAAGACGAATTCAGAAAATCATGGAGGAGGCCAGGTATGATGAGGATAGACGCGTTTGGGAGAAAGAATAATACGAGATGATGCGGTGGGCATATTGTTTTACAGCAGGGGCGGTGACTGGAGCTAGCAATTGGCCTCGATTGGCCCTGCAATATTTTTTTCCCGGCCGGCCTCCCCTTGATTAATTTATAGTTTTGGCACCTCTAGTTTTATCTTTCTAGTTTGACCCCTAAATAAATTTTGTTTTCACATGAATGGTATTTAAAATTGTAATGAATGATGCTATTTTCCATAGTTTTTTTTCATCTTTTAGTAAGCAAGTAGCACGTGCCTATCAAATCTTTTTCCTGATAAATCACAATATATTTATATTATCATCATAAAAAAATATATATCTTAGAGCCCAAGGAGATAAGTTGCTTGCTAAAGCAATCCATACTTTCTCGTTTCAATCTCCAATATACTTACTAGATTTAAATAACCAAGTTAATTTAGGTAAAACCTGATTAAAAATCTATTTATGATTTTTTTTTAATTTATTTATCAAAATGATTATATTTTAATTTGGATTTTTTAAAAATATTTTAATCCATCCACTTGAGCCTTAATCTTATTAATACTCGGTTGAATTTAGTGCATGTTTGACACTGTGTATAAAATTATTTTGATTTTTTTTATTTTTATAATTATTTTTTAAATTAAGTTTTTTTATATTATTTTGATATCAAAAATAATTTTTAAAAATAAAAAAATATCATTTTAATAAAAAATACTTTATTAACCTTGACCATATTTTTAAATAGAGACTTAATACTAAAAGCCCATTTTCTTACTTAATTATTTGAGACAAAAATTGACAAATTATAGTGATAAGTAAATAAATAAAACAAAATATATTCCCAAAGAAAAAGATAATAAACCAAAAACGCCACGTTTAGTTCTCCCTCACAATCCATTTATATCCTCACCTCATTAGAAACCTCTGCGTAACTTCTATGTTCTTCAACGATGGCTTCCACTTCTCTTCGCATATTGACCACAAAAATCCCAAAGTCTCTTCGCTCATCAAAAACCTTAATTCTCTCCTTAGAACCCACAAATCTTTCCTTCTTTATTTTCTCAAAACCTATTTCTTTCCAAAAAATCCCTACGAAGACTCAACCTTTACTTGCATCATCATCAAGCCCCGTGTCTTTGCAACCAATTGACGAACTCCCTCCAAAGCTTCAAGAGATCATCAAGCTTTTTCAATCGGTTCAAGAACCCAAAGCAAAGTATGAGCAGTTACTTTTTTATGGAAAGAATTTGAAACCACTTGCTAGTGAGTTTAAAACTAGGGAGAATAAAGTTGAAGGTTGTGTTTCTCAAGTTTGGGTTAGGGCTTATTTGGATTCTGAGAAGAATGTTGTGTTTGAAGCTGATTCTGATTCAGTTTTAACCAAGGGTCTTGCTGCTTTGCTTGTTCAGGGGCTTTCGAGCCGGCCGATTGAGGAGGTTTTGAGGGTTTCTCCCGATTTTGCTGTGTCTCTTGGGTTGCAGCAGAGTTTGACACCTTCTAGGAATAATGGTTTTTTGAATATGTTGAAGTTGATGCAAAAGAAAGCACTTGAGTTGTATATGGAAGCTGAAAAGGGAAGTGGGGCTGTTGAAGGCTCGAAGCTTGGTGATGGTAGTGTTGAGAAGGAGGGAAAAACTGAAAACTTGGGATCAAATGGTGATGTTGGTGCTGAAAGTTCTGGTGACACTCCGGTTAAAGGCTTGAGTTTTGATGCGAAAATTGATGGTGGTGAGGGTTTGGGATCGGAGGGGAGTGAAAAGGGGTCGAATTCGAAGGCTTTAGGGAGTAGGGGAATAAGGATCTGGGAGAAATTGGAGAGGGAGCTAAGTCCTGTTGAATTGGAAGTAGAGGATATTTCATATCAGCATGCTGGGCATGCTGGTGTGAGAGGGAGTAATGGGGAGACACATTTCAATGTGAAAGTTGTTTCCAAGGAGTTTGAAGGGAAGAGCTTAGTGAAGAGGCATAGGCTGATTTATAATTTGTTGCAAGACGAGTTGCAGAGCGGATTACATGCATTGTCTATTGTAGCGAAGACGCTGGATGAAGTTGATGGGAGCTGAAGAGGGGATGAAAATATAGGTTAATTTTTCTTCTTTCATTTGATTGTATAGCTGAGCTCTAAATATTGTTTCTAGCTTTAAGTTGTTAAAGGCAATGTGCTTAGTCAGAAATTAAAATTGTACTAATAATGCCATGGAAATGTTTTTAAATCTTGAATGAATTTTGTTTACGTGAGTAAATTTTGTAATCCTTTCACCACTGCTGCTGCTAATTCCATTGAATGTGAGTTTTAATTGTTAATATTTTCATTTAGATATTGTTAATTTACCAACTGGGAGATCAGCGTAGGAAGGTCTTGAGGTCCTTCTATGATGAGTGCTATTGTGTGAACTGCTTTGAATTCACAGAAGTTATCTGAAATCCTACACTCGAGGTGCTGAGAAATTTCAAATTAGATAATAAGCTGCTACTTTAGCTGATTAAAGGTGGTTCTAGCACATTTGTATAATCGAAGCATGTATCTGAATATCAAAATTCTCAATTTTATCCACTGTGTGCTTTATCCTTTCCTCCTACACAATTAAAGGCTGTATCTTGACTGGACATTCTTTATGCTTGTTCACTTCATATGTTAGCTCATAAAAAACCTAGGTGGCGGAGGTACTAAAATGAAATATTGTCTGTGTTTACTGAGAGCTTAAGGTTTCAAAATAACATATTTAGGGCTTGGACAATTACAACCTCGAAGAATTCTGTTCGATCCTTGGCACAAAACTTATCAGACCATGTCTTATAATAATAATAATAATAATAATAATAATAAAATCTATTTAGACATCAATCTGAACAAACCAAGAAAAGAAAAGTTAAAAATTTCTTCTTCATCTCTTTGTTTTGCAACTTCGGGCAACAATAACACCAGTGGGTGGGCCAGTCATCTCTATCTCACACCTTCCATGTAACCAGTATGAATAATGGAGCAGACCCAGGTTGGCTCTCACTTTAAAAGTTCCTCTCATGTTGTAGTGGACCTTGTTACTCTGCACCTGCTTTTGAAGTTCAACAGCAAGATTCTGGGGCAAATAGACCAGGCTTGATATGACATGAACTGATTCCAATCTTGTTTCCCGACTTCTTTGTGTGAAGGGCTGAAGAGCTTGAGTTCCTATAAGTCTATCTGAAAAGTAGAGCTCTATATCCACGTACTCAAATCTTACATAAATTTTCTGATTTGGGTTGGAGAAATTTGCGAGGAAGGTAAGATCCCCATTGAAAAACTCAGGTGAATCAAAGTATATGCTGTTTAGATTTGCGTTTGGTATGTCAAACACTGGATTTGTTGGCTTAATGACAAGGTAGATAATCAAAGTTGCTATTCCAAAGAGGATGAGAACAAGGCTGAATATGAGGCATAGGATTGCACCACACCATATAACAGGGTTGGTACGGCGAGGTCGAGGATGTTTGAAAACTGGTGGCTTGCTTAATTTCTTGCTGTCAGAATTTGATGTCTCTGCAGAAGAACTTTGTTGATTTCTGGCTTGCTTTGATATTACAATCTGATTGAGAGAGACTGGGAAGCCTTGCTTTCTTGGTTGTGGAGATGGTTCTGCTAGCAGCGGCGAGGGTGGTGGAGGAGGGAGTGGAAGCATCTCTTAAGTGTTTTGAAAGAACAAAAACCTGAAACAAATTCTGTTGGAGATGAAGACTTTTGTGTCTTGAAATAGAACAGGATGTGGAATAAGTAAAGTAGAAAAAAGGTGGATTGTTTCAGGGTAGTGGGCCAACATGTTGTTTTTAAGAATGGCAAAAGGATGTGCATATGGATTTAAAGTTGGAAAACACAGATTTCTTTGTTTGAAGATGCACATCTGTATAAGAAATTGCTAAAGAAATGGTCCTGCGACTCAACTTTGTTAGCTCTGTTTCAGTACTTTAGTGTCTTGGACCTTTAAGTGGGTGGCCAATGATGCATTTCCCTACAAATCCAATGGCTATGATTTGGTTATATGCAATTTAAGACAGTAATGGAATGTGATATCAGCCCTGGATTGGTGAGTTCAACTGCATTAAGAAAACATTGAATGGAAAGTTTAGAGATAAATGCTGTGATCCGACTAAGATAATGAAACCACTATAAAGAAAGGAAAACTTTGCTTCCTCGGAAGCTGGACCAGGTGTCCCAGCTGTGGTAACTGGTATCTTCATAATATAGCTATATTTTTGTTTTGGTTGGTATTTTGTTTTTTTTTTCAATTGAAACGAAATGTTTTGGTTTTAGTGCGTTTTGGCGTGCCATTTCGGGGTTATACTCTTCATATATAATTATAATTTTTATTTTTTATACAATCAAAGTTGATACAACAATTTTATTTTTTTTATAATATATATTTTAAATTTTTATTGTTTTGATTATACACACAGAGACAGAGATATTGAACAATAGTGTGTGTGTGTATATATATAAAATTAAGTATTATAAAATCCTGCATGGAAAAAAACATCAATAACAGGTCACATCAGGTCTCATCCAGGCGGGAGATGAGCGGCGCGGGAGATGATTTTTTTTTATGGTAGCTGAAATGGTACAGACGAAGTAATACCCGCATGTATTGGCTGAAATTTGACCGAAAAATCCGGTACGGGACGGAATTTAAATTGAGATAAAAATGGTGCTGTTTTATCTTGTTTTTTTACTGGTATGAAATATTTCGACAATTTCTGCCGAAACAAAACGAAATTTACAACTATGCTTGATGATTGCCATAGTTATTTGCAAGTGGTGATTAATTTTGGGCAGATTTGAAAACTCAGGAGTTGCGTCCAAAAGTGAATTTTTCTCACCTTCAGTTTAGGCCATAAGCCCATGTCCAATGTGGTGTTTTCTGATGCATTATCCATGGGCTTATGTGGCCCAAGTAACAATTTGGACTTGTAACAGAGCTGCAGCTTGGGGTGCTCCTCATGCTTGATCGATCATACACTGAAGATCTCTTATCGCTACTAAAGAGAGTCCAATAATAGCAACGAAAAAAACATAAACATCTTAAGAAAAATGATATAAACCACAGGGAGTATATTAAAAAAAAAAACATTGATAAATAACAGAAGAAATATTTCTATCGACGAGGAGGTTCTATGACACGATTTACTTTCAAATTCAGTGTTGTTAATTTCATTCTGTTTCGATTGAAGTGTTTCGTATCAGTTAAAAATCAAGATAAAACGACGCAGTTTTTACCCCGCTAGAAATTTCAGCTTGTTCCAAAACTTTCACCTAAATTCTGGACCTCGAGGCCATGCTCTCTATTGATTCTTGTGTAAGAAATTTTCATGTATAACAATAAGCACGAGAGCCGGAAAAATACATGTAATTAAAGGCTTGCATAACTTGAAACGGAAATTTAAGGTCAGCCTCTCGCTGTCTCGAAGTGGAAAAAAAAAAAGGTGTTGAAAATTCCTTCATTAAGTCTTGACTACTCTTCCAGTCGTGAGTCGTGACAGCGGCTTAAGTCCTTGGTGTGTGTTGTCACTGTTCAGATCAACGTGCACCCAAGCCATGTCGTTTGGCTGCACCACGAACCAAATCATAATATATAACGCAAGAAAGAGACTATGAAAACATTTTTGTAAAAAAGGGAAAGGAAAAAACATAAATAGAACAACATTGATCAAAGCCTTTGAATGTAAAAATGCACAGAGCCTTGTATATACCAGCTAGCAAACTCTCTGGACTATCTCATGAAATCTCGAGGAGCAGATCCCTTCAAGTTTTTTTTTTATATTTTTCTAAGAAAAATGCTCTGTTTTTCTAGGATTAATTAAGAACCTCTCCTATTTTCTTTTGTAATGTTATGCGATGTTTGTTAAATGTCAAATGCAAACATGTACTCAATTCATATTAATAATTTATTTCAAGTATATATATTAAAATAATAGAAACAATATTTGTATCAAAGAGGAGGCTAGCTCGATGACACGACTCACTGTCAAATCATGACTTGTGGCTGTCACTGTACAGATCAACGTATACGCAAGGGCCGTGTTTTGTGGTTGTTGAGGATGAAATCAAACGACAAGCAATTACGACCTTGAAAATTCCAGCACTTCATCATCATCTTCCTTGTGTTGAAGACCAAAGACTCAGCTCATCATCTTCGACGGCTGTTTTAAAACCAGCACGTCTCCTCTCGCCTGGCTACCAGTACTGATATATATGCAGTAATATTTTAGAATTTCATGCCTCGCAAGCCTTATATCTGGCTCCACGTGTGGAGTGGATTCATTTTAGATTTATTAAATTGCAAAACCATAGAGAACTGTAGTATTTCAAGATTTTAATTGATTCCATGTTAATCAAGGTAGCGCATGCACGTGAAATCAAATAAAATATATCGTAACCCAAGACATGATGATAATCATGAACGAGGATTTTGAGCGGTGATGGCAATAACTCTCTCGATCATATTATTTTTTTCTCATTGTCGATTCCTTTTCTATCTGTTTCTGTCGTCAAGGAGGAATTAAATGAGGTGCGAGTGGAGAAATATGAATCAAGACGTTGAGATTGAAATAATAATAAATATGAATCAAGACGTTGAGATTGAAGGGGGGAAAAGTCATCATCGTTGCAGGGTATATTAGAATATGTAAATAAATCTAGCATTTATAGCTGATGTATTTTCATTTATGACGCTTGACATTCCATGTATATATATTCACTGTCAAATTAATGAGAAGGCAGGCAAAACATTTCTATCCCTCTTTCATGGTATCAGAGCTCATCTAGGCTATCTCTTTCTAAACCTAGTTGTTCCAGCCGCACTATCTGTCTTCTCCAAATTGCCTCACCAGAAACACCATGACAGAGCACACATCCGACCAAACAAACTCAACCTCATCTCCTTCTTCTCCCAAACAACCTCTCAGACTTCATCCCTCTCATCCTGCACTAACAGTATCCAACATCAACACTTTCATCAAAGTCACATTGGACATCGAAAAAGGCCAATATATTACATGGTCGGAGTTATTCAAAATCCATGCTAGGGCATATCAAGTTCTTGATCATATTATTCCTTCCTCAACAGCAAAGATGAAACAAAGCTCCTCTCTTCAAGACACTGATCCAGACCTCTGGTCACGTGTGGATGCCATTGTTCTACAATGGATTTATGGGACTATTTCTGAAGATCTTCTTAACACTATTCTTGAGCGTGACTCCAGCGCTGCACTTGCATGGAACCGATTGAGGGACATTTTCTCGGACAATAAAAACTCTAGGGCTCTCTACCTAGAACAGGAATTTTCAAAGGTTCAAATGGAGCAATTTGCAGATGCCTCTTCTTACTGCCAACATCTTAAGTCACTCTCGGATCAGCTGTCAAATGTTGGCTCTCCTGTAACAAATGAAAGGTTGGTTCTTCAACTGGTTTCGGGTTTAACTGATGCCTATGCTAGTGTTGGTTCTCAGATTCGTCATGGTGACTCTCTTCCCCCATTTTACAAAGCACGGTCTATGCTGGTTTTGGAAGAGACAGCAAGGACAAAGAAGGCAGCCCAGACCTCCTCCAACTCTGCATTTTTTGTCTCTCCAGTCACTCATTCCAGTGGCCACACGGCTGGAAATTTCTTCCCTCAACGTCCCAATCACACTCCAAACCGAAGCTCCACAAACCGAAATGGCAGAGGAGGTGGCAGCACTTACCGTGGCAGCAAAGGCAGAGGAGGCAGGAATGGTGGGCGTGGAGGCCAATTGCACCAGCAACAATATAGCCCAACATGGCAGCAAATGCCTTCACAACAGCAACCATGGTCATTTCCTCCGTGGGCTGGGCAGTGGCAACCTTGGGCCACACCACCATGCCCATACCCAACGGCAGCCCACATGCCTCACCAGCCCAGCTCCCAAAGGCAGCAAGGTCTTCTTGGGCCGAGGCCTCCACAGGCCCACTTGGCAGCAGCTACACCGCAGGCCCAATCACCTTATGCTCCAACCGATATTCAAGCTGCTATGCATACAATGTCCATTACTCCTCCTGATGATCAATGGTACATGGACACCGGAGCCACTTCTCACATGACCGCAAACGGAGGTACTCTTACGTCTTATTTCAATATGAGCAAAAATAATCGTAATATTACTGTTGGTAGTGGTCATACTATTCCAATTATTGGTTGTGGAAATGCATTATTACCCAACCCGAACCCCTCTTTATCATTGAATAATGTCTTGCATGCCCCAAAATTGATTAAAAACCTTGTCTCTGTGAGAAAATTTACCATTGACAATAATGCCTCTGTTGAATTTGATCCTTTCGGTTTTTCTGTGAAGGATTTTCACACGGGGATGCCTTTACTGAGATGTAACAGCTCGGGTGATTTATATCCAGTTACCACAAGACCAACCATTGGAACTTCACCACCATCAACCTTTACCGTTTTATCTTCTGAATTATGGCATAGTCGTTTAGGACACCCAGGAGCTCCTGTTTTAAGCTCTCTTCGTAAAAACAATTTCATTGTTTGTCCTAAATTTCAGGATAATTTTTTTTGTCATTCATGCCCTCTTGGGAAGCAAGTTAAATTACCTTTTTATGACTCTCTTTCATACACCTCTTTACCTTTTGATATTGTGCATAGTGATATTTGGTCATCACCTACTCTTAGCTCGGGTGGTCATCGCTATTACGTTTTGTTTCTTGATGATTTCACGAATTTTTTATGGACCTCTCCAATTGCCACTAAATCTCAAGTGTATTCCATTTTTTTATCATTTCATACACACATTAAAGCTCAATTTGAAAGGGAAATCAAATGTTTCCAATGTGACAATGGCGGAGAGTATGACAATGGATCCTTTCATAAATTTTGTCAATTAAATGGAATGACTTTTCGATTCTCATGCCCTCACACATCTTCTCAAAATGGCAAAGCCGAAAGAAAAATTCGTACCATAAATAATATCATCCGCACTCTCCTCTCTCATGCCTCTCTACCATCATCTTTTTGGCATCATGCACTTCAAATGGCCACCTACCTCCTCAACATACTCCCAAACAAAAAGCTTGCTTTCCAACCACCAACAAAAATTCTCTATCAAAAAGACCCGTCCTACTCTCACCTTCGAGTATTTGGGTGTTTATGCTATCCTCTTCTTCCGTCTACTTCTCGAAATAAACTGCAAGCTCGATCAACACCATGTGTATTTTTGGGATATCCATCTAATCATAGAGGTTATAAGTGTTATGATTTATCGAGTCGTAAAATAATTGTCTCAAGGCATGTGATTTTTGATGAACATACATTCCCCTTCTCTAAATTACATGCTCCTTCATCTTCTACTTATGATTTTTTGGATGCAGGACTTACACCTTTTCTTCCCTCACTTGATCTACCAAATTCTTTTGAAGCCCAAACTTCCCCTACCCAAACTACACCGTCCATACAGGTCCAACAAACACCACTACAAACCTCTATTCCTACCTCTCCAGTTAGGGACTTCTCCCCGGATCACTTAGCTTCCCTTAACCGGCAGTTGCACAGCTCATCCAACTCCTCACCTCAGCCCATATCTACTTCTCCCACCGACCAATCACATTCTCTCAGTCCACCTCCACCTATTGTCGCAGCCCAAGCCACTCCTCCTGACCATCCACCTCATTCTCCCTAAATGACAACAAGATCCCAACATGGTATTTTTAGACCTCGCAAATTCTTTAATCTTCATACCTCAGCCGACAACCACATTTCTCCATTGCCCACAAATCCCAATAATGCTTTTCATGATCAAAATTGGAAAATGGCCATGCAAGACGAATATGATGCTCTTATTGAAAATAAGACGTGGGACTTGGTACCCCGTCCATGTAATGCTAATATCATTCGGAGTTTTTGGATTTTCAGGCACAAGAAGAAATCTGATGGTTCTTTTGAGCGGTATAAAGCCCGCCTTGTCGGTGACGGTGCAGGTCAGCAAACGGGTATTGATTGTGGTGAGACATTTAGTCCGGTGGTTAAACCGGCCACTATCCGAACAGTACTCAGCATTGCTTTATCTAAGTCTTGGTGTCTTCATCAGTTGGATGTCAAGAATGCTTTTTTGCATGGGACTCTTGAGGAAACAGTTTATATGCATCAGCCTCCTGGCTTTCGACATTCAGAACATCCAGACTATGTATGCTTGCTTAAAAAGTCCCTTTATGGTCTTAAGCAAGCGCCTCGTGCTTGGTACCAACGCTTTGCAGATTATGTGGCTACATTGGGTTTCTCGCACAGTATTTCTGATCATTCTTTGTTCATTTATCGTCAGGGCAATGATATGGCATATATTCTGCTTTATGTGGATGACATTATCCTTACTACATCTTCAGCTGCTCTTCGTCAATCCATCATGTCTAAGCTTGGTTCAGAATTTGCTATGAAAGATTTGGGTCCCCTTAGTTATTTTTTGGGCATCTCTGTTACAAGACATTCAGGAGGTCTCTTTCTTTCACAAAAGAAATATGCCGAGGAAATCATTGAGCGGGCCGGTATGTCTTCTTCCAATCCCTCTTCTACACCGGTGGACACGAAATCAAAACTCAGTATTTCTTCGGGAAATCCATATCATGATCCCACTGAGTATCGTAGTCTTGCTGGCGCCTTACAGTACCTGACATTTACAAGACCAGATATTTCTTATGCTGTTCAGCAAATTTGTTTGTTTATGCATGATCCCAGGACTCAACACATGTCTGCTTTGAAGCGTATCATTCGCTACATTAAGGGTACTGTCGAATTCGGTCTCCACCTGTCTCCCTCTTCAGTTCATAAACTTATCTCCTATACTGACGCTGATTGGGGTGGATGTCCAAATACCAGACGGTCGACTTCGGGTTATTGTGTATATCTTGGGGATAACTTAATCTCTTGGTCTGCAAAAAGACAACCGACCTTGTCACGGTCTAGTGCCGAGGCTGAGTACCGCGGGGTAGCTAATGTAGTGTCTGAATCTTGCTGGATTCGCAACTTGCTTTTGGAGCTCCATTGTCCTATTTCTAAAGCCACCTTAGTATATTGTGACAATGTTAGTGCAGTGTATTTGTCTGGTAACCCAGTTCAACATCAACGCACTAAGCATATTGAGATGGATATCCATTTTGTTCGTGAGAAAGTCGCTCGTGGTCAAGTTCGAGTTCTACACGTCCCTTCACGTTATCAGATTGCTGACATCTTCACTAAAGGACTTCCGCTGCAACTCTTTGATGATTTTAGGGATAGTCTCAACATTCGACCACCTCCAGTTTCGACTACGGGGGTGTATTAGAATATGTAAATAAATCTAGCATTTATAGCTGATGTATTTTCATTTATGACGCTTGACATTCCATGTATATATATTCACTGTCAAATTAATGAGAAGGCAGGCAAAACATTTCTATCCCTCTTTCAAGCTGCAGACCAACAGTGGCTGGGACCATTAAGTGGTGAGTTGAGACCTTTGAGAGAGACAGTGCGAGAGAATTTATTACAAATCATGCCATGACAATATATTTTATTTTTTATTTTTGGGGATGCATCTTGTCAGAGACAGTGCGAGGCATGAAATTCTAAGACCATAATCTGAGCTTAAAATGAATTCCAACATTAGGGTTCTTGTGGGCTAAGAACACAAACAAATACGCATGCACGTAGCGAGGATGAAGATGTCTGCAAATTTCCCAGCAGAAAAGAGACTGTCTCAAGTAAAAACACAGAGAATTCCCCATCAAAATTCCAAAACATATGCCTTGGCCTTACATTTCAGCCTGCCCCATTCCTTGCATCAATTTCTTAACAAAAATGTATAAATTGTGGTTGTGCATGGCTAAGCGCAGCCAGCCAGCCACCCTATACCGAACGTGCGGAATTTAAACCTATATTTGGAGATTGCATGTTTAGGGTTGTATTAATGATTGTTTTTTTTTTAATTTCAAAATATATTGAAATAAAATTTATATTGAAAATATAAAAGATAATAATTTGAAACAAAATAAAATACAAGATTTTCTATTTTTTAAAAAGAAAAAATAAATAAGCTATTAGTCCTAGCTACGTACCAATCCTAATTAAGGGTACATAAATAGTCCCCTTTTTATCAATAAACTTCTGTCTTTGCTTCGGTAATGTTACTCAAAATTACATTGGAAGGGTATATTTGGAAACACCCCAGAAATACTTTTCAGAAAAATTAATTTTTTTGAACATTATTATTATATATATGGTGTATGAGCTTTCGAGCAGATGTGGAAAGACGAAGGAAACTCCGTCCTATTCTTGAATTAAGCTGTCTATTCTTACGTGTATGTATATATCCTCCAATTAGAATTAAGTGAGCAACAAAACATTAATCCCCATTGTGGAATTTTAAAAAATTAACACATAATTTCAGTAATATCATTTATTTATTTCTTAAATCTGACCACACCATTTTTTTCTTAGAGAATGATTCTCGTTTCTGATTGGCCAACACATTCCTAACTATTGCCGGGCAATGTTTTCGCATCTATAAATAGTGGTTACTAAGCACTCAAGTCATCTACATGCAAAACATATTTTCAATCGAATATGAAGGTACGTATACAAATTTAACTTCTTTTATTTTCTATTTTTTCCCAATTTTTTTTTTCTTTTTATTTAAAAGTTTTATGCTTATTGAAGTTGATCATCCTGCCTTTAGCAGCTTGGGCTGAGAAGCTGACGTGTATAATCATATGTTATGCTCTAAATATTGCAGCAAAAAATAGTGATCAAAGTTGAAATGCATTCCGACAAGTGTAGAACCAAAGCCAAGAAGATTGCTGCCACGGCAAGTGGTCAGTATGCATCGCTTAATTTCCGCCTAATTTCATGATTTAATTGATTACCCAGCTAACCTTGCCATGTCAAGAAACTAAACCCGATATCATTATCTTAATTAATCGCTAACCGATTCAGTGGAGATATATAAACATCTCAGGCTTGCTGCTCTCCTGTGTTTGTAGGTGTAACCTCGGTGGCGCTGGACGGGGCGGACAAAGATCAGATAGTGGTGGTCGGAGAGGAGGTTGATTCGGTTAAGCTGGCAAGGTCACTCAGAAAAAAGGTTGGCCATGCCAGTTTGATGAGCGTGGAGGAAGAGAAGGATAAAGAGAAAGAGGAAGAGAAAGAAGAGAAAGAGAAATTTTTATGCCACCCAAATCCATATTATTACTATTCACAGCCTGTAATGTGTGAAGTGGTTGGGGGACCAAACCCTAACAGCTGCACCGTCATGTGAGAGCCATATCCCTTTCTGTGAGCTGAGCAGCCTAGCTGCAGCAGGGCTCGTATATTTCTTGGACGTTGTAATCTGTCCGTGGTGTTATCTTTTGATTTGGTTTTCCCGGAGAGAAATTCCAGCAACTGTGTAATTAAGCGATGTTTTCTATTCGTGAGATTACTGTATGCATGGTTGAAGGAGGATTTCATCTCAATGTTGTCTTGTTCTTGAAGACGTCCAACGTTCGTGCATGAGGTCTTCTTTTTTCTTTTCCTTCCTTCTCCTTTACTTCAAGAAATTTCAAGGCACGACATTAATTTCATGACTATAAATAATTTGCATTAGCTTTTTATTTCAATATTTTCGAAGAGTTTTCACATCCATTAGACTGTTCTCTTAAATATATCATCAATCGAAGTGATCGTAACAGAATAAGAAGACGACGACGACGACGACGACAAAATAAGCACAAAATTAGAGGAGGATGTTGGTCGAACAACGAGATATAACAGGAGGAGCGCAAAGATCACCCCAATATATTTCATCAGTATAATCATTCAGTGTATTGCGACCGTCTCAGCACGAAGTCCCTATGTGTCTCATCTCTTTAATCATTCAAAGAACAAAACATTAGCAATTAATAATATTAGAAAAAATAATAATTCAAATAATACCACAACACACCATAACATAAAAGTTATTATTGAATGATCCATTAATAACAAAAAGTTAAATTAAAAAAATAATGCAAACCACGTACAAAAAACGCATTCATAACATAAAAATCATTACTTAATAATCAATTAATACAAGAAAAAATAATTAATTTAAAAAAGATCAATTAATAATTCATTAACACAAGAAAATTTAATTTAAAATAATACAATAATCACACACCAAAACCATTAATAATAAATTTTTTTTGTAAAAATAATGCAATAAAAAAAGAAAAGAAGATGAGAAGATTTTTAAGATAACTAAATGTCATCCATAAACGTCAATTAAAAGTCTTGACCTCGAAAGTCTTCGTCAATTGATAATTTAAATCAAGTATATGGACATGTCAACAACAAACGGAAACAGCACTCATCTAATGTAGTTATCTCTTATACCGGGTCAAAAAAGATTATAACGTAAAAATAATAATAACTAGAAAATAGAAAATGTTTTAGCATTTTTATTAAACTTAACATAATAATTTAAAGGTACAATTAAGCTCCCCATTCTAATCCATATAGTCAATCTTCTTGTTATTATTATTTTTGAAAAGAATAAATAATTAAATTTAGAGAGTAACTCGTAAATAGGCTAGGATAACCTCAATGTGAACTTGTTGACTGACCATGTCCAAAGTACAAAAAAAATCAAGTTAACCCTATTCAATTTGCCAAGCTCTGAATTAGTTTTTTATATTATATTATAACGAATATAAAAATCAATTTATCATCCATCTAATTTTGAAAATTTTAATTAAATAAAAATCTCATATTAAAGGACATCAAATATGAGTGGCGTGCCATGAGTCTCGAGATAAATATACCTTGATCCTCAAACTTTATAAATCACACAAATTATACATTTTTGATAACTCAATATTTCTCAAATTCCAGATTTTTCGGCTAAATTCCGTCTGAAATGCGTCGGAATCGTTCGCCTCTGCCGTTTTGGCCAAATAGTGTTTTTATAAAAATAATAAATAATTTTACAATATCAATCATATCTCTTAATCTGACTGTTAGATTGAAATAATTTATTTTTCTAAACCTCAACCACAACAAAAACCATAATATCAAACACACTCTTTGTAACATCCTTGCAAAAGCTCCCTAGTGATTTAATTAAATGGATGCATATGACAAGCACTAGCTAGCTAGGGTTTCCTTGCTAGATCTTGCCTCTTGCCTCATTGATTATATTATCATCAAATCAACAGCAATTTAATCAAGTTCAGTAGTGTGGAGTGGAAACTTCACCAGCCATGTCGTTTGGCTGCACCACGAACCAAATCATAATATATAACGCAAGAAAGAGCGGACTATCTCATGAAATCTCAAGGAGCAGATCCCTGTCAAATCATTCTACTGTATAGATCTACGTTAACGCAAGGGCTGTGTTTTGTGACTGTACGTGCATGGTTGTTGAGGATGAAATCAAACGAAAAGCAATTACGACCTTGAAAACAGCAGGTACCAAAGACTCAGCTCCTCATCTTCGACAGCTGTTTTAAAACCAGCAAGTCTCCTCTCGCCTAGCTACCAGTCCTGATATGTATGCAGTATTCTGATCTTAAAATTCCAACATTAGGGTTCTTGTGGGCTAAGAACACAAACAAAGACGCAACGCAGCGAGGATGAAGAAATATGTATATATAGAAACAGTAACACTGCAAATTTCTCATCAGCTGCGTCGAGCTGATCGTGTGAGAGAGACTGTCTCAAGTAGAAAGTAAGAAAGAAAACTCCCCATCAAAATTCCAAAACACCTGGTTTGACCTTACATTTCAGCGTGCCCCATTCCTCACATCAATTTCTTAACAAAAATGCATAAATTGTGGTTGTGGCTAAGCGCAGCCAGCCACCACACCGAACGGATTTAAACCTATATTTAGAGATCATTGTTTAGGGTTGTATTAATTAATGATTGATTTTTTAAAAATTTATTTTTAATATCATCATATCATATAGAAAATATAAAAGATAATAATTTGAAACAAAATAAAATACAAGATTTTCGATTTTCTAAAAAACCAAAAATAAATAAGCTATTAGCCTTACCAATCCTAACTAAGGGTACATAAAAAGTCCCCTTTATATCAATAAACTTCTGTCTTTGCTTCGGTAATGTTCCTCAAAATTACATATGGACGGGTCAAACACTCCAAAAATACCTTTTTCAATTCTTTTGTGTATATATCCTCCAATTAGAATTAACGGAACAACAAAACATTAATCCCCATTCTGGAATTTTAAAAAATTAACACATAATTTCAGTAATATCATTTATTTATTTCTTAAATCTGACCAAACCATTTTTTTTTACAAAGCATGTAACCAGTATGAATAATGGAGCACACCCAGGTTGGCTCTCACTTTAAAAGTTCCTCTCATGTTGTAGTGGACCTTGTTACTCTGCACCTGCTTTTGAAGTTCAACAGCAAGATTCTGGGGCAAATAGACCAGGCTTGATATGACATGAACTGATCCCAATCTTGTTTCCCGACTTCTTTGTGTGAAGGGCTGAAGAGCTTGAGTTCCTATAAGTCTATCTGAAAAGTAGAGCTCTATATCCACGTACTCGAATCTTACATAAATTTTCCGATTTGGGTTGGAGAAATTTGCGAGGAAGGTAAGATCCCCATTGAAATACTCTGGTGAATCAAAGTATATGCTGTTTAGATTTGCGTTCGGTATGTCAAACACTGGATTTGTTGGTTTAATGACAAGGTAGATAATCAAAGTTGCTATTCCAAAGAGGATGAGAACAAGGCTGAATATGAGGCATAGGATTGCACCACACCATATAACAGGGTTGGTACGGCGAGGTCGAGGATGTTTGAAAACTGGTGGCTTGCTTAATTTCTTGCTGTCAGAATTTGATGTCTCTGCAGAAGAACTTTGTTGATTTCTGGCTTGCTTTGATATTACAATCTGATTGAGAGAGACTGGGAAGCCTTGCTTTCTTGGTTGTGGAGATGGTTCTGCTAGCAGCGGCGAGGGTGGTGGAGGAGGGAGTGGAAGCATCTCTTAAGTGTCTTGAAAGAACAAAAACCTCAAACAAATTCTGTTGGAGATGAAGACTTTTGTGTCTTAAAATAGAACAGGATGTGGAATAAGTAAAGTGGAAAAAAGGTGGATTGTTTCAGGGTAGTGGGCCAACATGTTGTTTTTAAGAATGGCAAAAGGATGTGCATATGGATTTAAAGTTGGAAAACACAGATTTCTTTGTTTGAAGATGCACTGCTGTATAAGAAATTGCTAAAGAAATGGTCCTGCGACTCAACTTTGTTAGCACAGTTGTTTTCATTCGAATATGAAGGTATACAAATTGAATTTCTTTTATTTTCTATATTTTCCCATTTTCTTTTCTTTTTATTTAAAAGTTTTATGCTTATTGAAGTTGATCATCCTGCCTTTAGCAGCTTTGGCTGAGAAGCAGACGTGTATAATCATATGTTATGTCTAAATATTGCAGCAAAAAATAGTGATCAAAGTGCAAACGCATTGCGACAAGTGTAGAACCAAAGCCAAGAAGATTGCTGCCACGGCATGTGGTCAGTATGCATAGCTTAATTTCCGCTTAAGTCCATGATTTAATCGATTACCCAGCTAACCTTGCCATGTCAAGAAACTAACCCCGATATCATTATCTTAATCGCTAACCGAATCGGTGGAGATATGTAAACATCTCAGGCTTGCTGGTCTCCTGTGTCTGTAGGTGTAACCTCGGTGGTGCTGGACGGGGCGGACAAAGATCAGATAGTGGTGGTCGGAGAGGAGGTTGATTCGGTTAAGCTGGCAAGGTCACTAAGAAAAAAGGTTGGCCATGCCAGTTTGATGAGCGTGCAGGAAGAGAAAGAGAAAGAGAGAGAGAAATGCTCATGCCAACCAATTCCATATTATTACTATTCACAGCCTCTAATGTGTGAAGAGAAAGGTAAAGATGAGAAGAAAGAAGAAGAAAAATGTTCATGCCAACCAATTCCATACTATTATTCACAGCCTCTAACGTGTGCAGTGGTTGGGGAATCAAACCCTAACAACTGCACCGTCATGTGAGAGCCAAATTCCTTTCTCTGAGCCTAGCAAGCAGCAGGACTCGTATATTTCTTGGACGTTGTCCAGTCTATGACCTCTATGGTGTTATCTTTTGATTTGGTTTTCCCGGAGAGAAATTCTAGCAACTATATTAAACAATGTTTTCTATTTGAGAGATTAATATATGCATGGTTGAAGGAGGATTGCATCTCAAAAAGGCATTGAAACAAATTAATGGTTACTGGAAAAGGTGAAGATAAGGAGAAACCGGTGAGACTCTCTTCATCAAAACATCAAATAGGGTTATTATAATTATTGTTGGGAGATAGGTTACTTTGTAACATCCTTCCAAAAGCTCCCTAGCTGGAGCAGTGATTTAACTAAATGGATGCATATGATGGTTGCAAAAATCCGTTGCACAATGGATTATTGTTTAGCAACAAACATATTCTGGAAAAAAAAAACATGGGCCGCATATTTAAATTGCAACGACAATCCGTTGCAAAGTATGTTATAGACAATCCATTGCAAAAAACATCTTAAATTGCAACAGCAAATCCATTGCAATTTAAGACCATTTGCAACGGATTGTCCGTTGCAATTTAAATATGCAACACCTTGTTTCAAGTTTCTCGCAGCTTTGAAATTAATTATCCATTCTTCTCTTCCTCTCTTTGTCGTTTATGATCCCTTACTCATCATATCGAAGAAATCAAAACAAACACAGCTCTCCATCTCTTATTCCCGATCTCCACCTCGCCGACGTCGAGCTTCAGTTACCCAGTAGTCCCATTACCACCACAACAAATATCTACTTTAGGTAAGGTCTGTTGTATATTCTGGAATTCTCACTCTCTGTTTATTCATCAATAGTGATTGGCTTTTATAGCCATTTACAGAAAGTCATCATGCTTTACGCATGGTAA
Source organism: Salix purpurea (assembly GCA_027405865.1). NCBI lineage: Eukaryota > Viridiplantae > Streptophyta > Magnoliopsida > Malpighiales > Salicaceae > Salix > Salix purpurea. The sequence continues at coordinate 29,868,145 of JAOWLH010000002.1, forward strand.
CAAGAAATTAACAGAAAAACTAACTTATAACAATCTTCAACAGATTGTAACTAATTGCAACGTAATGAAGAGAAGTAAAGTGACGTTAGCAGTATTAGTTTATTGTTATTGTAACAAAATTAGTTACTATAACAATAAACTATTACTGTAGAAATCTAATACTGCAGTAACAACAAACTGTTACTGTAGAAATCTAACATTCCCTCCCTTAAACTGTACTCAGTTTATGTTTGGGACTTCGCGTACACCTAATAGATTTTGCAGCCTTTAAAACACTTCCAATTTGAGAGGTTTTGTCATGACATCAACTACTTGATCTTTAGTTTTACAATTGCTCATGTTAACCACATTGGTCTTCACCAATTCACGAAGAAAGTGAAACCTGATATCTATATGCTTGCTTCTACCATGAAGAACAGGGCTCTTGGAGAGTTTAATGCTTGAACTATTATCACACAGGATTGTGGTGTATTCCTTCTGCACACAACCAAGCTGCTTCAAAATTATTCTTAACCAAACACACTGACAAGCACAGGAGGCAGCTGCAATATACTTTGCTTCGGTGGTTGATAGGCCAACAACTGGTTTGATAGCATAGCATGTGACTCCTCGTTTTTTGAGAAAAGTAACACGTCATCAATGTAGATTAAAGCTGATTGAAGTATAGGCTCAAACACTTTAATCATGGCCTTTTGAAATAAGGAGGGTGCTACTTTGAGACCAAAGGGCATGACTCGTCATTGATAATGATGGTCTGGTATGCAGAAACCTGTTTTGTATCTATCTTCAGGATGAATGCCAAGTTGCCAAAAACCAGCTTTAAGATCAAATTTGGAGAATACTTTGGCATTGTGGAGGTTGGCAAATAATGTCATGGTATTTGGCAAGGGGAACTTATCATCTTGTAAAAAATGATTCAATGGCTGATAATTAATTACCAACCTGAGCTTGCCTCGTTTTTGTTCAGACCTTTTATTAACATAAAAGGCTTCGCAAGACCATGAGGAGTCTGTGGGCTCAATTAATCCTTGGGCCTGTAATTGAGCACATTCTTCTTGAGCTAGCATCTTGTGTTCAGGATTCATTCCAGTGTGACTAGCTTTTGTGGGATTGATGTCTTCATTAAGCTTGAAGGGAAGCTTAATAAAAAACTGTGGATTTTTCCATAAGGGATGAGAACATTTGGCAAGAAACTCCTGATGAGAGTTTGAACACGAGTGTTGAATGATTTGAGCTTTGATGAGGTCAATATGATCTGGGAGTGAAGGTTGGAGTTCATAGAGTGAAGGGGTAGCTGTATATGGAAGAAAATGGGTTTTATACTGAATACCATGGGGAAGGATTCTGAACTTAGATGTGAAATAAACATCAAATCCAATAACTAAATCCTTTCCAGGTAAAGGAGATCCAAGAACATGGGTTTTGACTGAACATTGTGGAAGGATTTGTATGGTAATAGGTCTTTTGGTTTTGAGTTGGGTGCAGAAAATTTGGTTGTCAGTTGCTCGGAAATATTCTTTATGGGCGACCCAACAATGAGGGGGAAGGACTTTAGGGTTAAGGATGGTTCTGTGGGCTCCTGTATCAAATAAGGCTATGGCTTTGATGGGCTTGGCATATGTGGATGTGAGAATAGTGACAGGGGCTAGAGGTATTGGATGTGAAGGGGGGCTGGTAGGTTGGGCTTGGTAAAGTTCATAGATCTCATCATCAGAACTTTCATCGGCAACAGCAGCTATGGTGTCAGGAGTGAGCTCATCCGTAAGGGAGAATAAGGATTCAACTTTATCATCATCAGGATTGAACTTTGTGTTTTGGGCCAGGAAATCAATTAACTTCAGTGACTGGGCCTGCTTCTTTGGACAGGTTTTTGCAAAGTGACCCTTACGCTTACAGATGAAGCATCTATTGGAGCTAGGGGAGAAATGCTTGGGGCGTCTGGTGTGGCGTTTTCTGAGGAATTTCCAATCCTTCTGGCGACTATTAAAAGAAGATCTGTGCATTTTCTTGAAATGTCGTTTCTTTTTCATGGGACAATTGCAATCAGCATTGTCTGAGCATTTGATCATCAGATCTGGTCGCTTGCAGGCACAAAGCATAGTTTTATTAGGTTGTAAAATCTTGGTGAAATATTTGTGCTGGTCACACATTTTATTGAGAGCTTCCAACACCTGGTGAAAGATCGTGCCAAGAGATTGGTTGTCAATGGTTTCTTTTTGGATTTTGAATAGTCTGAATGTTTCATCTGCCAGATCCCTTGGTATGGAGGCCAAAAAGGCATGCTTGAGACTTGGATCATCAGGACCAGAGAGAATATGGTATCTTCGGCACATCTCTTTAAAGTGTTTTTCAAGATCAGATCTCAAATAGGAACAACACTTCATTTTGAAGTACTCATACCTTGCTATTTCTTTGTCATTTAAAGCTTCTCTAACAGAGTGGCTTGATAGGTGTCCAAGACTTGATCAGCACCAGTAATTTGTAGTTGAACTTTCAAGAAATGATGGAGTTGAGGATCATCCAACACCATGTTGAAATTGGGATAGAAAGTAACAACCACTGTGCCACAATTAAGAGTGGTTTCAAGCGATCCAATGCAAACATGTTGATACTCCAAATATCTGGTATCCAAAAGAGCTAATCGTGCTACAACAGGTAAGCCTTTACGGCCATGATAAGATAAAGCTCTGATACCACAAGGACATAGACAAATTACTGGTTGGAATGTTTAGGAGACTGAATCATAAGTTGATAAGGGTCTTGGGAGTCTTGGAAAGGGTCATCTGGTTCATGTTTTTTGGATTGAGATGATTTTTTTTTTCTTGTAGCTAAAATGGTACAAACGAAGTAATACCCGCACGTATTGGCTGATATTTGATCGAAAAATCCGGTACGGGGCGGATTTGAAATTGAGATAAAAACAATACTGTTTTATCTTGTTTTTTTACTGATATAAAATATTTCAACAGTTTTTGCTGAAACAAAACAAAATTTACAACTATGCTCGATAATGCTGATTGCCATAGTTATTTGCAAGTGATGATTATTTGTGGGCAGATTTGAAAACTCAGGAGTTGCGTCCAAAAGTGAATTTTTCTCACCTTCAGTCTAGGCCATAAGCCCATGTCCAATGTGGTGTTTTCTGATGCATTATCCATGGGCTTATGAGGTCCAAGTAACAATTTGGACTTGTAACAGAGCTGCAGCTTGTGTTGCTGCTCATGCTTGATCGATCATTCACTGGAGATGTCTTGGCAATCCATGGGCTTTTGTCTTGAAGTTGTCCCATGTTTATCAAGTTATTTTTCAAGTAAGAATGTAATGACATTGCGAGATTGGTGATGATATTTTCGTAATATTATATATACTCATAATTTTGTTTTGAAAAATCATTTTATTGTCTTTTTTTTTATTTAAAGGAGTACTTTTCTATGCATTGATTAATAAATATAAATCATTATGGAGGGTATTTCATGCAGGTAAATATAAACGTATCACTAATGTTATAAAACGAGAAAAACAAAAAACTCATATTAAAAATCTCAAGAAATTTTGGACCTTGTGGCCATGCTGTCTAGTGATTCTTGTGTAAGAAAATAAGCACGAGAGCCGGAAAAATATAGTTGAAATACTGAAAACGGAAATTTAAGGTCAGCCTCTCGCTGTTTCGAAGTGGAAAAAAAAAAAAAAGTGTTGAAAATTCCTTGATTAATTCTTGAATACTCTTCCAGTCGTGACAGCGGCTCAAGTCCTTGACGTGTGCTGTCACTGTTCAGATCAACGTGCACGCAAGGGCACTGTTTTTTTTTTTTTGTTTGTTTGTTTTTTGTCGAGGATGAAATAAAACGAAAAAGCAATTATCTGACCCATCCCCCCCTTGCTCATGCTCGGTACTGTTTAGAAATGTATTAAGATAATATTTCTGTTTTAAAATTATTTTTAATATCTTCATCTAAAAACACTAAGATTTTTAGTTTAAAATAAAAAATAAAAATAATTTTTTTAATATTTTTCAAAAACACTCCTAAACACCCGAAGAAGAAAAGTGGAAACAAGACCAGCACCAAATAAAGTATATGATTATAAATATATAAGAAAAATATAGGAAAACAGCATTAGGGTTCTTGTGGGCTAAGAGCACAAACAAATACAGTCATTTTTATAAATTACTTTAATTTTAGTTATGAATAGCAGTTAAAAATATTTTTAATGAAATTGTTTTTTTAATACTTTATCTTCAACAGCAACCAACCGTAATGCCAATAAAAACCCATTGTAGCAAAAGCTCCCTAGCTGGAGCAGTGATGTAATTAAATGGATGCATATGACAAGCACTAGCTAGCTAGGGTTTCCTTGCTAGATCTTGCCTCTTGTCTCATTGATTATATTATCATCAAATCAACAGCAATTTAATCAAGTTCAGTAGTGTGGCTGCACCACGAACCAAATCATAATATATAACGCAAGAAAGAGACTATGAAAACATTTTAATTTGTAAGAAAAGGAAAGGAAAAAACACAGATAAAACAGCAATGATGACACGACTCACTGTCAAATCATTCTCCAATATATATGATCAAACGATCCTGACTCGTGGAAAATCAAGGTCAAGTTTCGCTGTTTCGAAGTGGAACAAAAGTGTTGAAAATTCCTTGATTAACTCTTCCAACCATGACCTGTGGCTGTCACTGTACAGATCAACGTATACGCAAGGGCTGTGTTTTGTGGTTCTTGAGGATGAAATCAAACGACAAGCAATTACGACCTTGAAAATTCCAGCACTTCATCATCTTCCTTGTGTTAAAGACCTTGAGGTACCAAACACTCAGCTCATCATCTTCGACGGCTGTTTTAAAACCAGTACGTCTCCTCTCGCCTGGCTACCCCAGTACTGATATATATATATGCAGTAATCTGAGCTTAAAATTCCAACACTAGGGTTCTTGTGGGCTAAGAACACAAACAAATACGCACGCAGCGAGGATGAAGATGTCTGCAAATTTCCCAGCAGAAGAGACTGTCTCCAGTAAGAACACAGAGAATTCCCCATCAAAATTCCAAAACATATGGCTTGGCCTTACATTTCAGCCTGCCCCATTCCTTGCATCAATTTCTTAACAAAAATGTATAAATTGTGGTTGTGGCTAAGCGCAGCCAGCCAGCCACCCTACCGAACCTGCGGAATTTAAACCTATATTTGGAGATTGCATGTTTAGGGTTGTATTAATGATTGTTTTTTTTTTTATTTCAAAATATATTGAAATAATATTTATATTGAAAATATAAAAGATAATAATTTGAAACAAAATAAAATACAAGATTTTCTATTTTTTAAAAAGCAAAAATAAATAAGCTATTAGTCCTACGTACCCATCCTAATTAACGGTACATAAATAGTCCCCTTTTTATCAATAAACTTCTGTCTTTGCTTCGGTAATGTTCCTCAAAATTACATATGGAAGGGTATATTTGGAAACACCCCAAAAATACTTTTCAGAAAAATCAATTTTTTTGAACATTATTATTATATATATGGTGTATGAGCTTTCGAGCAGATGTGGAAAGACGAAGGAAACTCCGTCATGTTCTTGAATTAAGCTGTCTATTCTTATGTGTGTATATCCTCCAATTAGAATTAAGTGAGCAACAAAACATTAATCCCCATTGTGGAATTTTAAAAAATTAAAACATAATTTCAGTAATATCATTTATTTATTTCTTAAATCTGACCACACCATTTTTTTTTAGAGAATGATTCTCGTTTCTGATTGGCTAACACAATATTCCTAACTATTGCCGGTCAATGTTCACGCATCTATAAATAGTGGTTACGAAGCACTCAAGTCATCTACATGCAAAACATATATTCATTCGAATATGAAGGTATACATATTTAACTTCTTTTATTTTCTATTTTTTCCCATTTTCTTTTCTTTTTATTTAAAAGTTTTATGCTTATTGAAGTTGATCATCCTGCCTTTAGCAGCTTTGGCTGAGAAGCAGACGAGTATAATCATATGTTATGCTCTAAATATTGCAGCAAAAAATAGCGATCAAAGTGCAAATGCATTGCGACAAGTGTAGAACCAAAGCCAAGAAGATTGCTGCCACGGCAAGTGGTCAGTATGCATAGCTTAATTTCCGCATAAGTCCATGATTTAATTGATTACCCAGCTAACCTTGCCATGTCAAGAAACTAACCCCGATATCATTATCTTAATCGCTAACCGATTCAGTGGAGATATGTATGTTGGATATAAAGAACTAAGCTGAAAATAGCTAAATTGAAGAGCAAACTGTTACTGTTCAAATCAGTAACTTGAACTGTCAAGAAACTCAGAAAAACAAACACTGTAGCAATCAAAGAAGAACAAGTGCTATTTTTCTATAAACCGTGAGACACAAGTTAGCTCACACAAAGACAGTTTCAATTGGAAAATTTAGGAGCAGAATCAATTAGGTTACTGTCATCCCTTAACTTCATTTATAGAAAAAAACTGAATACAAAGATAGAAATTCCAGTCCATCACAATTACTTCTACTGAACTGGAAAATAAACAAAACAGGAAAAACTAACTTAGCTAAATAGGAAATTTAACTTGCTGAGATCAATTCAATTTGATCCCTAAAACATAAATTCAAAACTTAAAACACTCCTAATGATCTTCAATTTCTTCAATTGTAGTCTTGGAATCAAAGTCTTCAATCTTCAATCTTCAACACTCCCCCCTGGTTCCAATACTTCATAGTTGCACATTCCAACCTTCACCCTTAAATCTTCAAACCTGTCTTTAGCAAGAGACTTGGTAAACAAATCAGCCAATTGCTCTTTAGTAGGGACGTATTTCATCTCCAATTCCCCTTCAGTTTGGAACTGTCTTATTGCATGAAACTTTATCTTCATGTGCTTGGTTCTATTATGGAACACAGAATTTTTGGAGATTGCTATAGCAGCCATGTTGTCACACATTAAGTCTGTGGGATTAGCTTGTTCAAAGCTTAACTCCCCTAATATTTTCCTCAGCCATACTAGCTGGTTTGCTGCAACATAAGCAGCAATATACTCTGCTTCGGCAGTGGAATGGGCCACCACTGTCTGCTTCTTTGAGTTCCAGCTGAAAATTGTTCCACCCATTGAAAAACAAAAACCTGAAGTGCTTGTCATCTCATCATCACTTCCTGCACAGTCACTATCTGAAAAACCAACTAGATTAGTGATATTTGTTTTGGTAAAGTTCATTCCAAAGTCAAGTGTCCCCTTCAAATATCGCAAGACCCTTTTTGCAGCCACAAAATGGATTTGACTTGGATTTTGCATAAATCTTGACAAGTAGTTGACTGTGAACACTATGTTTGGACGTGTTGCAGTCAAGTAGAGAAGACTTCCAATCAAACTTCTATAGGTTCTTCCATCAGCCTGAGAGGATCCATCATCCTTTGACAATTTTTGACCTGCTGTCATTGGTTTGCTGACAGGTTTGCAATTGTTCATTGCAAACTTGTCCAGAATCTTCATGGTGAAGTTCTTTTGGCACAAGAAACTACCTTTATGTGATTGCATGATTTCCATACCAAGAAAATAAGATAGCAGCCCAAGTTCATTCATTTCGAACTTGGTCTTTATGTTGAGCTTGAACTCCTTTACTAATTCTTCTTGATTTCCTGTAATCAACAAGTCATCAACATACACAGACACAATTAGTATATTATCAGCAACCCTTTTTACATACAAGCTGTGTTCATTCATGCTTCTTTCAAATCCCAAGCTTAGAAGGTAGTCATCCAATCTGCTGTACCAAGCTCTAGGAGCTTGTTTCAATCCATATAATGCCTTCTTCAATAGATACACTTGGTTCCTTGATGTGTCCACTTCGAAACCTTCAGGTTGCTCAATATATATCTCTTCATTTAATGTTCCATTTAGAAATGCAGACTTGACATCCAACTGCCACACAAGCCAGCCTGTTTGAGCAGCCAAAATCAACAGCAGTTTGATTGTGTCCAGTCTCGATACAGGTGCAAATATATCATAGTAATCGATTCGTGGTTCTTGAGAGTATCCCTTTACCACAAGCCTAGCTTTGTGCTTGTTTATGCTTCTATCTGCATTCAATTTGGTTTTAAAAATCCATTTCACTCCAATGACATGTTTATGAGAGGTCTGTCAACTAATTTTCAGGTTTCATTTTTCTCAATCATCATCAATTCTTCTTTCATTGCTATCATCCACACATGTGAATTCATGGCTTCTTCCACATCAATAGGTTCTGTTTCAGCAAGGTTGCACCTATCATAAATATCACTTAGCATTCTGATTCCTCTCACAGACATGCTCTCGGGATCTTCTTCATCTGCACTTTCAGTTTCACACTAAATTTCAGTGTTTGATGTCTCATCCATTGTAGCATCCCAATTCCATACTTTATCTTCATCAACTTTTACATCTCTAGCAATTATGGTTTTATTTGTTTTCAAATCATACACCTTATAACCACTAGATTTCATGTTGTAACCGATTAAAATCTCAACCTCAGATTTTTTATCAAGTTTCTTTCTCTTGATGTCAGGTTGTAAAACATAGCAAGGGCTGCCAAAAATTCTTAAGTGTTCAAGATTGGGTTTGAAATCATACCAGCATTCAAAAGGTGTTTTCTCCCCTATCACTTTAGTTACCATTCTGTTCAAGAGGTATGCTGATGTGCTTACTGCCTCAGCCCAGAATTTTAATGGCATTTTTTTCTCATAAAGAAGACACCTTGCCATCTCCATCAAGGTTCGATTCCTCCTTTCACTTACCCCATTCAGTTGAGGAGTGTATGGCACAGTTAATTGATGTTTGATTCGTTCCTTTTCCAAGTAATATTCAAGTTTTCGAGAGGTGAATTCCCCCCCATTATCAGACCTCACCATCTTCAGCTTGCATCCTGTTTCCTTCTCAACAGCAGCCTTGTATCTCAAGAACACATCAGTCACTTCACATTTATTTTTGAGAAAATATACCCAGCAAAATCTGCTATAATCATCAACAAACAATAAGAAATATCTAGCACCATTCAAAGATTCAGTTTGCATTGGACCACATACATCCATGTGAATTAATTAAAGTTTAGTAACAATTCTAAGTGACCTGCCATTAAAACTGCTTCTGGTTTGCTTCCCCAACTGACATGCTTCACATACATCACCATGTTCTTGTATTTTAGGCAAACCTAAGGCTATTTGTTGCTCAGCCATCTTCTTCAAGGTTGCATAGTTAACAAATTGTAACTAATTGCAACGTAATGAAGAGAAGTAAAGTGATGTTAACAGTATCAGTTTATTGTTATTGTAACAAAATTAGTTACTATAACAATAAACTGTTATTGTAGAAATCTAATAGAGTAGTAACAACAAGCTGTTACTGTAGAAATCTAACACGGTCAGCATTTCCATTTTTTAAATTTTCCTTAGTTTCTAAATTTGTTTAGGGTTTAGGGAGATTGGGGTGGCCACAGTGGTTGGGGATTATTTTCACAAATTTTATACTTTTTCTCGGGAAATAAGAACTTGTCCAAATAGAGCACTAACCCTTTCTTTTCCATTCTTTCCTCTTCTTGTTTTTTGCAGACGGATTGCTTCCTTCCTTGATCAAGTGGAAAGAGTAAACTCGTGATCAAAATGAGTTTATTAAAAGTAGGATTAGGGTTATTATTATTATTATTATTAATAATAATAATAAATTCAATTCCTTCAGAATTAGCTGTTTCGAGCATAGATCTGGGTTCAGAATGGTTGAAAGTAGCAGTAGTAAACCTAAAACCAGGACAAACACCAATTTCTATAGCAATTAACTAAATGTCAAAGAGAAAAAACCTAACTTTAGTTGCATTCCAATCTGGAACCCGACTTTTAGGCGAAAAAGCATTGTGGATTGCTGCGCGGTATTCGGATAAAGTGTATTCACATTTGCGAGATATGTTAGGGAAATAGTATGAGAAAGTTAAGGGTTTTTTAGAGGCAATGTATTTGCCGTATGATGTGGTGAAGAATTCGAGGGGGCTGTTGCGTTTAGGGTTGAGGATGGGGTTTGGAATGTGGGGTTGTATTCGGTTGAGGAGTTGTTGGGGATGGTTTTAGGCAGACAAAGAGGGGGGTTTGGTCCAGGCAGCGCAGTTGGTTGGGATTTATATGCTTGCTTTGATTAATGAGCATTCTGGTGCTGCATTGCAGTATGGGATTCATAAGGATTTTTCTAATGGATCATTGTATGTTATGTTTTATGACATGGGTGCGAGTAGCATTTATGCTACACTTGTGTATTTCTCAGCATATAATGCTAAGGAGTTTGGAAAGACTGTCTGTTAATCAGTTTCAGGTAAGTTTGGTTTCAGTAATGGCACTTGGTGATTAGTGAGAATGTTTTGTTTTTATATCGTGGCAGTGGTTCTTGCTCGTGCATTTTGTGTGCTTAGGATGTTTTGCTTTCTATGAAGGATAGAATGTGCAACATATTAGTTCATTGTTTTGTGATAGATTTTTGTGTAGAACAATGCGTTGTGTTTGAATATTGGAATAGGAGGTAGTGGATCAAAAAATAAATATCTTATTGATAGGCTTTGTTGTGGCCATTCTTCCTATATTAAGTCTGTGATTGTGGTTGCTTGTTCTGATCTGAATTATGTCATTTATGTTAGATGCTCCTCACCACTATCTTATGATAGCCTTTCTGAAGCATTCAGGTTTAAACTTGGACGAGTTATATGCAATAGAGCTAATAGGAGGTGCTACTAGAGTCCCTAAGTCACACTATGTATTTTTTTATTCCATGTTGATTTACTTAGACATGTAAATGTAATTGAATCTATGTTGTATTATGAATTTTAATTTATAATAACTTTTATTTCAACCATATTTATTTTGTTTTCAATATTAATATTTTTTCAATATGTTCTAGTAGTTTTAAAATATTTATTTGTAATTAATTTAAAAATAAATAAATTTAGAATTGATTTTAAAAAAAAAAAATCTATCTCATCCAATAAATGGATCATACTAGAAATTAATTTATATGATTTTAATTTTTGACCAATTCAACCATGTGCTTTGGGCAAGTAAGGTAGGTCAAGACAATTTTTCCTTAATTTTAACTTGAGAAATTAATTGGGGGGGTTCAAAAATTAAGAAAGAATTTTTATTAATAGTTTAAACAAAAATAAGTTATTAATCTTATTAGAGTTCATTATCTAGTTTATAAGTTTAATATTTTGACCCGAGTTACCTGATTGAGAGTTTGACGAGTTTACTCATCAAATCTGCTATTTTTTTTTAAGTTTCATCATATTTTTATCATTTATCTATGGTGTTTTTTCACCCATTAAATTAATTCATTATGGATCAACTCTATTTCAGGTATGACACATCTTGTATTTTTTCTTGCAAAACTTCAAGAGGACATTTGAAATCCAGCACTCGGCTGGGTAAATGATTTATAAGGTGAGTGGCAATAAGAACTCCATAGGATAAAAAATATTTAGGAACATTCATTTGAAGCATTATGACTCGAGTTTTCTCCATCAGATCACTATTTTTTTGTTCAGCAATTCCATTTTGTTGTGGCCTGTTGACACAACTGGTCTGATGCACTATACCATTAGAGTTTAGGTATTACATCATATTATAGGATATGTATTCTAAGCCATTATCTGATCGTAGAATTTTAATTTTCGCTGAGAATTGAGTAGTGACCAGATTATGGAAGTTTTTAAAATATTCAATTACTTTGCATTTAGTTTTTAGTAGGTAGACCCAAATAACTCTAGAAAAATCATCAATAAAGATTACAAAGTATTTAAAATCATCAATAGAAGAGGAGAAAGGCCCCCAAACATCTGAATGTACAATTTGAAGTTTCTGAGTAGTTTGAGACGATGATAATTTAAAAGCAAGTCTAGATGATTTGAAAAAGTGACAAATCTCACAGTTAAAAGTTCCTTTGGGTAGTACAAGAGATACTTTATTAAAGATAGACATTGAAGGATGAGCTAGATGACGATGCTAGAGGAGATGCTCATTGATAAGTGCAGACATTGCATGGAAACTCTTAGAAACTTGAGGATCGGGAGTGAAGTAAGACTCATCTCGGCAGTAATTAGGATATACGAGATCTTTGACCTCTGATGGAATGCTAACTGTCACCATAATTACGGGAGCTGATGATTATTTTCAATACTATAAGCCACAGGGAGTATATTAAAAAAAAATTGATAAATAAAAGAAGAAATATTTCTATCGACGAGGAGGTTCTATGACACGATTTACTTTCAAATTTAGTGTTGTTAATCTTAGTGTATTTCTATTGAAGTGTTTTGCACCAGTTAAAAATCAAGATAAAACGATACAGTTTTTACCCGCTTAAAATTTCGGCTTGTTTCAAAACTTTCGTCTAAATTCTGGTCGGAACGTTCAAGTTCTGTTCCGCCCGTTCCGTTTCAGCCAAATAAAAAATTTTAAATAATAAATAATTTTACAATACTGATCATATCTCTTAATTTGACCGTTAGATTGATATGAAATTTTACTAGAAGTCTCTTTATATATTTATATATATTATGTTAAAATTTCAGAACATTCAGAGAATATAATGACATTGCTTGCGAGATTGATAATGATACTCTCGTAATACTATACATGTTCATAATTTTATTCTAAAAAATCATTTTATTGTTTTTTTTTTTAATTTCAAGGAGTACTTTTCTATGCATTTATTAATAAATATAAATCTTTATGGAGGGTATTTCATGCAGGTAAGTATAAACGTATCACTACTGTTATAAAACGAGAAAAAAAAAAAAAACTCAAATTAAGAATCTTAAGAATCTCAAGAAATTTTGGGCCTTGAGGCCATGCTCTCTATTGATTCTTGTGTAAGAAATTTTCATGTATAATAATAAGCACGAGGGCCGGAAAAATACTTGTAATTAAAGCCTTGCATCATTAAAACGGAAATTCCTTGATTGACTATTCCAGTCGTGACAGCAGCTTAAGTCCTTGACGTGTGCTGTCACTGTTCAGAACAACGTGCACGCAAGGGCACTGTTTGGTTTTTTTTTTTTTTTTTTTGTCGAGGATGAAATAAAACGAAAAAGCAATTATCTGACCCATCCTCTTTTGTTTTTTGTCGAGGATGAAGTAAAACGAAAAAGCAATTTTGTTTTTTGGAAATGTTACTGAAATATATTAAAATAATATTTTTTTTTAAATATTTTTGAAATGCACTCTTAAATATCCTGAAAAAGAAAAATGGAAACAAGACCAACACCAAATAAAGTATATGATTATAAACATATAAGAAAGATATAGGAAAACAACATTAGGGTTCTTGTGGGCTAAAAACACAAACAAATACGCACGCAGCGAGGGTGAGGAAATAAGTACATGTAGAAAAAATAACACTGGAGCAGAACATGACGTACCATTCTTTGGGGAAAGTTTGAAATTTCTCATATTCTTGAATGGAGCTGTCTAGAAAAGCTTTTTCCTGTAGAAAATATGATTGTTATGTGTGTGTATTCTCCAGTATTTATTTAGAATATAGTTGCCAATTAAGTGAACAACAAAACATTAATCCCCATTCTGGAATTTTAAAAAATTAACACATAATTTCAGTAGTATCATTTATTTATTTCTTATATCTGACCACACCATTTCTTTTTAGAGAATGATTCTCGTTTCTGATTGGCTAACACAAATATTCCTAACTATTGCCGGCCAATGTTTACGCATCTATAAATAGTGGTTACGAAGCACTCAAGTCATCTACATTCAAAACATATTTTCATTCGAATATGAAGGTATACAAATTTAACTTCTTTTATTTTCTTTTCTTTTTTCCATTTTCTTTTCTTTTTATTTAAAAGTTTTCTGCTTATTGAAGTTGGTCATCCTGCCTTTAGCAGCTTTGGCTGAGAAGCAGACGTGTATAATCCTATGTTATGCTCTAAATATTGCAGCAAAAAATAGTGATCAAAGTGGAAATGCATTGCGACAAGTGTAGAACCAGAGCCAAGAAGATTGCTGCCGCGGCATGTGGTTAGTATGCATAGCTTAATTTCCTCCTAATTTCATGATTTAATTGACTACCCAGCTAGCCTTGCCATGTCAAGAAACGAAACCCGATATCATTATCTCAATCCCTAACAGATTCAGTGGACATGTATAAACATCTCAGGCTTGCTGCTCTCCTGTGTTTGTAGGTGTAACCTCGGTGGCGCTGGAAGGGGCGGACAAAGATCAGATAGTGGTGGTCGGAGAGGAGGTTGATTCGGTTAAGCTGGCAAGGTCACTCACAAAAAGGGTTGGCCATGCCAGTTTTATGAGCGTGCAGGAAGAGAAGGATAAAGAGAAGGAGAAGGAGAAAGAGAAGGAGAAGGAGAAGGAGAAGGAGAAGGAGAAAGAGAAATGGTTATGCCAACCAAATCCATATTGTTACTATCCACATTGTTACTATCCACAGCCTCTAATGTGTGAAGTGGTTCCATACCCTAACTGCACCGTCATGTGAGAGCCAAATCCCTTTCTATGAGCTGAGCAGCCTAGCAGCAGGGCTCGTATATTTCTTGGACGTTAATGTAATCTGTCGGTGGTGTTACCTTTTAATTTGGTTTTCCCGGAGAGAAATTCCAGCAACTGCATTAATTAAAAAATGTTTTCTATTTGTGAGATTACTGTATGCGTGGTTGAAGGAGGATTTCATCTCAATGTTGTCTTGTTCTTGAAGACGTCCAACGTTCGTGCATGAGGGTCTTCTTTTTTCTTTTCCTTCTCCTTTACTTCAAGAAATTTCAAGGCACGACATTAATTTCATGATTATAAATAATTTGCATTAGCTTTTTAGTTCAGTAATGTGTTTTCGTCAATATTTTCGAAAAGTTTTCACATCCATAAGACTTTTCTCTTAGACTATTCTAAAATATATCATCAATCGAAGTGATCGATCGTAACATTTATTGACTAGAAAACAGAATAAGAAGACGACGACGACGACAAAATAAACACCAAGAAGGAAGTGTACTTTGTTCTATCACAAAAAATATAATTTCATTCTCGTCAGTGATTTCATCGGAATTGATTCCATCGACTATAAATCTATCTATGGAAAGATTGACTGTAATTCTATTGGCATATTCTGCAGGTAAGGTCATCGGAATATACCATTCATCGGAATTGAATCTACCGACAGAAACACAAACTGTACTTCAATCAGTACATTCAGTCGGTGAGGTCGTTGGAATATATCATCGGTGATTCTATCATTAACATTTCGCTAGTGATTTCATCGGTATTTGTTGTCGATATATTCCATCAGTGCTTCTATCATTAGCATTTCATCGGTATAACCATTGGTAATAGTGTTATTTTGAGCAATTATTATTCAACTCTTTGGAAAATACCAACGGAATGTTTTGTCTATAATTCTGTCACTAATATTTTCTTGTATTTCAAAAAAAAATTGAAAAATAATTCCAATGATATAAAAAATAATTTAAAAATCAAAATATATTTCAAATTAGATTAAATTAATTTAAAATTCAAATATTTATGATAAATTTTTAATTTTTTAATATTTAAAATTGAAATACAATAACAACGACTGCAATTCCATCGGAATATATCATCGGTGATTCCACGTTAACATTTCTCTAGCGATTTCATTTATATTTGTTGTCGATATATTCTATCAGTGATTCTATCATTAACATTTTACCGGTACAACCATTGGTAATAGTGTTATTTTGAGTAATTATTGTTCGACTCTCTGGAAAATATCAACAGATATTCCGTTTGTAATTCCACCACTATAATTTATTTATTTTCTCAAAAATTAAATTGAAAAATAATTCCAATAATATAAAAAAATAAGTTAAAAATGAAAATATATTTCGAATTAGATTAAATTAATTTAAAATTCAAACATTTGTTATAATTGTTTAACATTTAAAATTCAAATACAGTAAATCTAAAACAGAGACAGCATTAGAGGAGGATGTTGGTCGGGACAACGAGATATAACAGGAGGACCGCATAAATCACCCCAATATGATTGCATTTGTATAATCATTCAGTGTATTGCGACCATCTCAGCACGAAGTCCCTATGTCTCATCTCTTTAATCATTCATTGAACAAAACATTAGCAATTAATAATATTAGAAAAAAAATTCAAATAATTCCACAACACACCATAACATAAAAGTTATTATTGAATGATCCATTAATAACAAAAAGTTAAATTAAAAAAATAATGCAAACCACAGACAAAAAATGCATTAATAACATAAAAATCATTACTTAATAATCAATTAATACAAGAAAAAAAATAATTAATTTAAAAAATATCAATTAATAATTTATTAACACAAGAAAATTTAATTTAAAATAATACAATAACCACACATCAAAACCATTAATAAAAAAAAATTGTAAAAATAATGCAATAAAAAAAAGAAAAGAAGATGAGAAGATTTTTAAGATAACCAAATGTCATCCATAAAAAGAAAATGAAACAGACTTGACCTCGAAAGTCTTCGTCAATTAATAGTCTTCGTCAACTGATAATATAGTTCAAGGATATGAACAAGTCACAACAACAAACGGAAACAACACTCATCTAATGTAGTTATTTCTTATACCGGGTAGCACCAAAAAAACATTATAACGTAAAAATAATAAAAACTTAACATTGTCATAACCCAAATTTGGGTTGTTCTCCAAATCTATCCAAAAATAACAAAAAAAAAAATGAAATAAAAAGAGTTGGGGTTGATGTCGGTAGAAAAATCAAGGTGGAAATTTTGGACGTTTTCGAGAGTTCGATCGTACAAAGCCTTGATTTTCTTGCCACTATGGTGGTCGAAATCAAGGTAAAATCAGATGACATGTCATATACCTCAAGTGTAATAAAAAAAAAAAGTTCTTTTTAATTCATCTATAAGTTTTTTTTTTATTATCTTTTGTATAGATGAACTATATTTTTAAAATAAAAAATATTTATTGTTAGATAATGTTTATAATGTATGTAGACATGCACAATTTTTTTTATTTTATTCAGTCAATTGAATGTGTATGTATATTTCTATTATCATTTGATTAAATAAAAAAAAATGTAGCAAATTTCCTATAATATAAACAACATGTAATTGAGATTCATGTACTATTCACCTTCTTACAATTATCTATAGATTATGATGATGCTTTTTTAATAATTTTTTATTTGAGACCTTAATTTTTTCTTTGGATAGTTGAGCTTTTTTAAGCATCCAATTTCATGTTCTCTTCAGAGAGAGTTGAATTGAAAGCCATGGTATTGAAATGAAAAACTTGAGTAGCATAGGTGGTTTTTTAGAATTTATTAGAAAATTATATTCTAGTCCCTCATCTTTTTAATCTATTGGTTGACCAACCTTTTTAATTTTAGATAAAATAATTTTGATATCAAACTTTATTTTTATCATTTTCAGTCCTTTTAGGGTGTGGATAGAGAGAGAGAGAGAGAGAGAGAGGCGCACCATTTTCTAGACTAGGAAAAGAAAGCTATTGTGGTGACAATTCTAACCACCACAATGATTGGTTTTTATAACAAACAATTTACTATGATGAGGAGAGTTTAAACTAGGTGTCTTTGAACCTTGAAAGTGCATGAAAAATAGATATGGGATGAGGAAGATTTCTTTTTTCAGGTTAATTTTGGGTTTTGGCAAGACTTGTTTTGTTTTTTAAGGTCATGGATTTGCTTAGTAAGGTTTCCAGGGTATTTTGGGTCAGAAATATGCTGAAATGGGTTCCTAGAAGAAAAAAACCAGTAACCCTATTTTTTCAGCCACCATGGCAAGTGGATTCTAGGAATATAAGATGAATATAAGACGGTGTGTCATTTATTTTTTGTTAAAGAATATGATAGACGCTTACACCCCCATTAATTTTAGAGGAAAAAAGGTTCACCCGTGTGAGTCTAGCCTTGCTTACAATGTTATTGTCATTAGTATCATTTAAATTAGCATTAAATAATACCCCTCTCAACAACTCTGTTTTTTTCTTGTTAAAAGTCAAATAGTTATTGAAGTGTTCATTCAAAAACAAAATGTCTATAACACCCTTAAACAGTTAATTTTTTTTACTGCAACCAGGGGCAAAACAATAATTACACTGTTCAAGAAAAAGAAAAATACATAAACACCCGCAAACCCAGTGAATTATATATATAGCCACACTGAAAATCCCATACGGTTTAACTATTCGATAATTTTATGAGCATCATCAGCGCGGGTAAAATAGTTTAATTTTAACTAAGGCGTTTAAATAACAAGCCGCCCAAAGATACATCCACCGTCGAGAACAATTATTTTAAAGTTTTATGAACTGAAGCCCGCTTTAAAAGGCCCTGAAACCATCCCCATGGGCTCGTAATCTTCTGTTCTACAGGCCCATGAACTTTCCCTAACCTATCATCATCCCTGTAGCTCCCACGAAAGAGTCTCTTCTTCTGCCACCAACAACTCTATTGAAGCCTTTCCAAAGGGCTGGAAAGGCTATTTCCAGGCCTGTACGTGCTCTAGTCTTACGTCTTGAATGAAGAAAAATAAAATCCAAAGAGATGACGTGTAAGACTATAAATATATTTATGCAATATTCTATGAATTAAGAAGTTTTCAAAACATATAAAAAAGCGTTGATGAATTAAGAAAAAGGGTGTTGCGTGATTAATTAAGATCGATTCATTTATTTGTCGACAAACGTATTGATGATCTCATGTATCATCAATACTTAATTGTGATGTCCTCACTATTTTTGTACTCCCAAGGGCACTCCAAATTAACTCGGGTTGACTAGATTGATCTTATAGGTTTATATGTCACTCAATCAAAATTCATTTTTTTTTTAAATAACAATATCCTTTTAAATATTATATGAATGGTCTATTTAAAATTTAGTTGGAAAAACCTTTGATTTTGATATAGCAAAATGTGTTAAGGAACCATCTCACCTAAAAGCTTAAGCTTGTAGGTGAGGCCCCATAATATGATTTATATTATTCTCTAACACACCCCCTCAAGTGAAAGCTCTTTGTGCTTGAAACTTGCACAGGCCCACATCATTTTGTGCTTGATTTTTATCGAATAGAATGAGAGTGGTGAGATTCGAACTCGTGATCGCTGAGTCAATAAGGCTCTGATACCATGTTAAGGAACCATCTCACCTAAAAACTTAAGCTTGTAGGTGAGGTCCCATAATATGATTTATATAATGCTCTAATAAAATGAACATAAAAATATGTTTACTATTAAGAATAAAAATAGAAAAGAAAACATAGTTCATGATGAAAATACAGAGCCGCTCATAAAAGCGTTGTGGGGGTAACAAAACCAGTCCACTTCAGATGTTTTTTTGAGAAATTATCGAAGAGATCAGAAGCAAGATTAAGGATTTATTTAGGTAAAAATAAATAAATAAACAAACTGATTTGGTAAATGGCTATTGCTTGCTTCCAAGTGTCCCCAAGGCTGCCCTACTTCAACCACCATTCCAGAGCTTTGACATGCAAGTTGACGAGAGGGTGATTGGCCTCGATGAACCAATCGTCTCCCTCCACGTTTTCTTAAAGTAAAGTCATTTTCAGTATACTATATGAGGATAAATGCTAACAATAAGCATATGAGAAACCATGAGGAGAATTAACTTCAACTAATAGCTGAAGGTAGATGAGCAGATGCAATGAATAATCATCATAAGATAAAAGAAATTCGATATTTAATTAAGCCTATCAAATCATCCCTTCTTATATTATTTCCCCCCCTCCTTATCAAATCTTCGACTCCGGTGCAAATTTAAATGTAAATAGTTTTAATATTTTACGACAGATAAAATTCAAATAACTGAAATAGCTTAAAAGCGATAATTAGAGAATTTAAATACTCTCTAATGATTAAATCGATGACTTCTTGAGAGAAAAATATATACAAGAAATACTTTACAAATAAAGATACAATAGATAATAGAGATCCCTAACCTTTTTAGTCGAAGGATTCTTAAACAGTACTTGGAGAATTTTTAAACAGTATTTTTTACACGGCATTAATATAAATATAAATATAAATATAAATATAAATATGATGGATCTTTAGAGAATTTTTATATACATAAAGATGAAGGAAGAGTGAAATCTAAAATGTAGTTATGCCCATAAAATCAAGTTTTTCTCCTAAGTTGAGCCCCAAAAAAATAGATCCTTTTCTTGCCCGAACTTGAAGAAGGTGGTGTTTTTAGCCCATTAAATCTAGATTTACCAGCCACTATATGATTTTTTTTAAAATCAATTTTATCATCAGAATCTTTAAAAATTCTCAATGAAGAATTTCCATTTATTTTTGAGTCTTTCATCCATATTTCTATCTCAAGGGGTGCATATTTTAGAGGCGAAATGCATAATTATTATGAAAATTTTAAGAAAAGAAGAGACAAAACTATGGAGATTTTAGAATTTTAAGGGGGTGAAGACAACTTCTTCTGTCGATATAACAGATCCATGAACAAACTCGAGGAATCACTGCCGAAAGGCATAGACACCCATACCATAGTAGTAGGATTTATTGATTCTATATATTATCTTTTTTATACTTATAGTGTTATCTGTTTTATTTTATAAGAAATATACACCCTACCATTCTAGCATTTAGTCTTTTTATTATTACTATTATTATTAAATTAAATCTAGTCATTCATTACTCTCTTTTTTTTATTGCAAAAGAGGAAGCTTTATAGCATGCCTGCCGGCTTCCAGAGCATGATTTGACTCAAATTACATTTTGGTCAGCCTCGTGATCAAGAATATCAGAAGGCTTTGAACTACTTAGCCTACAGAATAAATATTTGATAAATTGATATTTGATAGCAGCACAGCACAATTGGCACGTGGCCTATCAGGGAAGGGATTTGTTCCCCTCTTCTGCATCCGGGTTCGATTCTTTCTGTGCATGTTTATTGCTCTCGTGGTGTTTTACTTGCCCATTAAGCTTGTAGGATGTTCAATGGATTTAAAGATTAGTAGTGGTACGCGTAAGTTGACCCGGACACCTTGATTATCCAAAAAAAAAAAACGTATTGATTGTACATCTGGCAATGCTTTTTTATTTTTATTTTTCATGACATTATAAATTTTCATTTTTGTTTTTTGAATTTTGGGTTATACTCTTTGTAATACACGTTGTTTTAAAATAAATAAAGGTTAGACTTGTTAGGTGAAGTTCCGAGATATGATCTATATTATCTTTTAACGAGATCTATAAATTATTAAGAGATCTATTCATCGGACAACAAGATTCAAATTCATTAAGATTAGGTAAATTAATTTGATTTGGATGAACATAAACAAGCTCAATATGGTATTGTTACCTACCACCACCTAACACGAGAGAAATGAAATTAGGCTGTCCTTGTCCTCCTCCCACTCATTCAATCTCTTGCCAAATGAGCAGAATTAGACCGCTTCAAATGATTTTGCCAATCAAGTTAACTATCTCTTATCACTACCCAGCAATGCTAAGATGATCCAATGAGTCCCCACCTAATCCAAAAGGTTTAACCAAAAAAAAAAAACAATAATCCTGCGGCTGTATTCAATAAACAAATGAAGAAAATGATGATTCGAATCAACACCCACACTAGCCACTCATGTTTCCCATACGGAGGGGGAGGGGGGGTACACACTCACACTCCATATTGATTTCAGTCCAGCCCCACAAGCAACCATAGACAAATCACTGCCTGAGTGTAGGGTTGGGATCATTCTAAATGTCATCGTGTAGATTGCTTGTGATATTGGGATTTCTAATGGATTCATGTTTGGCCTGCCCCACAAATAGATACCTCTCTTGTCCACCTCTCCAAGCCTCCAATCACAAGGGAGATTTAGGGTGTAAGTTGCAATATTTTAATTTTGGGGAGCAACAGACGAATCCAAGATTCCACCCTTCCCTTTTTCAGTTTCCAATGAACGATCCCACAACATTTCCCTTTCTCCTCTCATCCTGCTTTACAAGAAAATGTTTTCGCACTACATTTTTGCTATTTATTAATACTGGAAATGCTGAGCTATGATACACCAGCTGTGTTTTGAACCCCTACTGGTATATCTGGGCTTGATTTACTATCTGTTTGGAGATCAGGGGTAGTTTTTGTTGCTTGGTCTTTCTTAGGAACTTGGTGCTATGAGATCATGGAATTTGATGCTTGCACATCAGAAAACCATGATGTACAGCTTTTTTCTTTTGGATTTGAGGAAATTCCACCTCTAAAAAATGTATTTTGTGGGTCAGGTAAGTGAGTAAAACCCCGTCTGTCCCAGTCTTTTACAAAATATACACGTCCTGACTCGAACTTGAGACCTGTTGAAAGTTCGAGTCAGGACGTGTATTTTTTGTGCAGATCTCAAGTTTTTTGTCATCATGCAATGTCTCTCAAGGACTTCTTTTGGATATATATTTCATGTTTCCCATCATTAAAATTTCACACCTTTTGTAGATATTAGCTATACTCCTCAAACTCTCCAAGATTGTAAACATTACTCGAATAAATCACATGCATCTATCAAAGTATTTCACTTTCAAACTCTTAAGAGAATAATAGCATCACCACTTTAAATAATTTGTTTATATGATCCTCATGGAGTAGTATTGAGTGACTCACACACCCACACAAGGAATAAATGATAATCTTGACTTGGAAGCTTCAAAAATGTCGAACAAATTCTTTTCCTTCTCAACCATACAAGTAAACCTCCATACACACACAAGCATATTACCTATAATATAAAACGCGTTCTAGTTTTACTGTGCTAATCCACAGTAAAGTTTACTATTAATATATGTTGTCGGGAATCATTAACAATATGTTGAGGTAGTCGAGTTGGTCCTAGGAGCGCGACGTTATGGCTGCCTTCCGAGAGGGCATGGGTTCGAATCCCACTCTCAGTAGGTTTTTATTTTACCCACAATACACTTACTATTAATATATATTTGCGTGAACCAAGAAGGATATGTTGAGGTAGCCGAGTTGGTCCGAAGTTCACACAGATATGGGTGCCCTAAGAGCGTGCGCGGTTTCGAATCCCACTCCCAGGTTTTTTAATGTTTTTTTTTTTGTCTTTTTTCTAATTATTTGTTTTTCATTTTTTCCATAAAAATGTTTTTTTGCTTGTTATATTTTTTCTTTTTCCACTTATAGATATATTTTTTTATTTTCTTTAATAATTGGGGGTGTCTAGACTAGCTTAAGCGCACCACGATTAATCCTTGAACCAATTTCTGTTATAGCTTTTTTTTTCCGGATTGTGTTTTTTTTTCTTTTTTTTCCATGAAACATTTTTTTATTTTGCTTGGAAATGTGATTGATTTTTATAAAAAAAATATATTTTTAACATCAACACATTAAAATTATCTAAAAACATTAAAAATAAAATGTTTGGACAATGTTTATTTTCTATCTGTATTTATTCATTTATGCTTTTAGATTATTATTTTTTCGATTCATTTTTTATCGGTGTTTTACTTTTGTTAAGTTTTATTCTGAAATTTTAAAATTAATATTGCTCTTTTTTTTTCCTTTGTTCTTTTGTTTTTGTGTGTTTTCTGTTATTTTATCTGTTTTTCGGATCAGATAATTTTATGCTTTTATCATTTGCGCAATAATAATGCTAATATTAGTGATTATTTTTTTATTGTTTTTTTGTTAAAATGTTTTGATTTTATTTTTATTTTTCGGGATAATTTAATGATTTTAATTGTTTGAGCAGTAATGTTGATAATAATTTTAACTGTTATAGTAATAAAAATGACGGTAACGTGGGGATAGATTTTTAATTTATGTTTTCATCTTTTTATGGATAGAAAATTAACTACTTATTTTTTATTTGATTATTGCAGGTCTTTTCATAATTTATATTTTGTTTTTAAATGTGATTTAAATTGAATTATAAAATGAACTAATCTTAATACAATGAATTCAATAATTCAAATATCCGAATCTTCTTGTTTTTTAATGATGATGATAATTTTATGTTGGTTATTTCGTTAAAAACTATTAAACAGATAAATTTATATCAATTTAAAATTTATATATTTTATAAAAAAATTGTACTTTACAGTAATTCTGTATAGATTTATTATTTTAATTAAATTTATATTATAACAAAAAAAACACATTAATATTTTTTAATGTTAAAAAAAATATGGTGTCGTCCGTGACAAGCCACGGAGCATTGGCTGGTGAAATAAATAATTATTGAAGGAAGAAGGAAGCCGTATGTCTTCAATCTTATATCTTAATGGAAGAAAAACAAACCAAACAATAACCTTTAACGTCAAATAACACAAACTCTCTTCCTTGCTTGCTTGCCTGCCCTTGAAGTGCAGTGCAAGCCTACAAAAACCTCTCCTCTCTCTCTCTCCCGGCTTAGCCAAAAAAAAAGAAAAAAGAAAAAAAGCAAAATAAACTTCACCATCAATGGCGTAAAGCAACACCAATCAATTCCCTTGCGTGACCGAAATCATTGAAAAGCAACTAAACCAAGAGCCAAGAACCACACCCCAATCTCTAACTTTCTTTATATGTTTTCTTTAAAGAAGATATGATCACCTCATCAAGTGCAAGTTGAAAGTAGAGTGCGGTACCAGGAATTTGAACAAGAGAGATAGGTTTCTGACTGTGACTGTAATCATTTTTTGTGTCCTTTTTCTTTTTTGCGTTTTGTGGTTATGTTTAAGAGGAGTGATCAAGATAGTTATAGTTCTAGTAAGGGAAAACAAGATATTTGTACAAGTAGTAATCCTGGGAAAGGCAGGGGAATATTTTCTTGATGGGAGGATATTTGATTGTATCCATGAAATTACAGTGGCTCTTGCTTTTGCTAGGATGACAGATTCTTCTGCTTATAAAGTTGAAACCACTTCTCGTCTTGCTCAATGGAGGATAGACAATCTTGCTTCTTGTACTTATCGCAAATCAGATCCTTTCAAGATTGGCAGGTGGAACTGGTTAGTACTTTCTTATTTTCTTTTTCTGCATCCATGGGTTGATTGCCGGCGGTAGATTGTTTAGTTTCTTGTTCTGTTTCAAGAAGATAGAATTTTCCCTGGAGTCCTGTGTGATTGTTGTTTTCTTGATTTTGGTGAAGATGGTTTCTTTCACTGGAAATTTAGGATCTTTTTGGCAGTTCTTCTACTGTTGCTGTTGTTTTTCTCTGTAAGTGGGAATTTATGATCTGAGTGGTCCTAGAAATGGGTAATTTTGAAGTGGGATGTTGGGGTTTTTCAATCCATGTGAAATGGTGAGACTGTAGCTTTGGATAGGATGTGAGAGACTGGGAGTATGGTCCATGGCAGAGACAGGGTAGGCACATGTTTCTGTACATTGATGATCCCTTGCTTGGTTACTTTTAAATTTTGTTGCCAAGGAGGAGAGAGTAAGATAGCTATGATTTATCAGTGTACTGTGAGTTTCTTTTTGGCCATTGTTTTCTGTGATCCTACTATATCAGCTGAGTTTAACAAAAAAAATTGGATTGAAGGCATCTATCCGTGGAGAAGAACCGGGTATTGTTTGTTAAGTTGTATCCAGAGACATCGAATCTAACACGTGAAAATCCTCCGATTGCTTCATTTATTATTCGAGTTGTTTCTTCCGCAGGAGATCGCAAGGCTTTGATTCATCCAGGTAATAAATTGAAACTCTGTCTTCAGTTCTTAGATACTTTTTTCTGTGTTCATATCTTGCTTTTCTCCAATGATAATGGAACATGTTCAGTTAGCCATCTCGAATCTGATATTTCTGCCCTTTATTTGAACTCTAATTTGTGAATGACGTAGATGATCTATACCCTCGATTGTATATTCCAAGTTGTATGTTTTGGTATTTTCTGACAAAATGCTCAACTTCCCTCAGTTTTATTGTAAATAAATTTCTGCAGACGTAACAGATAAGCAGCTCAAGAACAACGATGATTTCGTCTGGGCAATTGATGTTCCTTTAACAACAGGGAAATTCATTATCGACGTTGAATTCCTTGATTTGAAGGCTGCATCTCCAGGGGTGTGTTTCTATATTGGCTGGCTTATCAATAACCTGTCATTTGAATTCTTATCTTAAAAGCTGCTATATGTCATTAAATGTATAGGGTGGAGAACCTTGCTCGATCTGGGACGAAGAAACCACAGAAAAAAGATCAAATGCGACAGCTCTTGTAACACTTGGCAGAATGTTAACAGAAAGCATCCACACGGATATCAAAATTAATGTTTCCGATGGCACCATTGGAGCCCATCGTGCTGTTCTTGCTGCGAGATCGCCTGTTTTCCACAGCATGTTCGCTCATGACCTGAAAGAAAAGGAACTGTCAACCATAAATATCTCCGACATGTCCATGGAAGCTTGCCAGGCTTTTCTCAACTACATATATGGGAACATCCAGCGTGAAGAATTTCTTGCCCACCGTTTGGCACTTCTTGGTGCAGCTGATAAGTATGACATTGCTGACCTGAAAGAGGCATGCCATGAGAGTCTTCTGGAAGATATCGACACAAAGAACGTCCTCGAGAGGCTACAAAGCGCATCCTTATATCAATTGCCGAAACTGAAGACCAGCTGCCTGCGGTATCTTGTGAAGTTCGGTAAGATATTTGATATTCGAGATGATTTTAATTCCTTCATGCAATGTGCAGACAGGGATCTGATAGCTGAAGTCTTCCATGAAGTTCTCAATGCCTGGAAAGGATTCTGAAGATGATAGCGGGGTTAAGTCAGTTACATTTTACAAGATGGGTGCTTAGAAAATTTAGCGCCATCAAGATTATTCTTTGTTCAGAATGAATTTGTTGATGCCCTATGTACATATATATTGGATTGCGTGACATAGACCTTCTATCATCCTTGTTATTGAGGATCGTGTATTCATGAACACAATGATTTGAATGAAATGTAAATACTTTGATATGATTCAAATTTCAATACAGCTCTTCTTAGTTTTTCTTCTAAATAAGATGGCATAGATTTACATGAAAGTCATGCGAGAATGATCTAATCTGATTTTCCATGAATATTGAGTCAAATATCATGAATATAGTCACGCAAATGCTCAGAAATTCAAGAGTTGAACCCAGATCTGCTATAAAGCTCATAAGAGATCATCGAATATTAAGCATAATGAAGCAGCTGATTCACACGCACACTCAAAAAATGCTGATTCTAATCATATTCTCCACATTTTCCAAACCATTGATCATTAGTTCAGGCTTAATTACTGCCACTAGATCTGACTTACCAACCTATCTTGCTAATTAAAACAAGAAGAGCAATCCTCTTATCAGGACTAGAAAACAGAAGAGAATAAGGAGGATGTAGAATGACACAAGCTAAGCAAGGTGAAAATGCTAGTATTGGTTGACAAACTTGTTAGGATAGGTTGATTATATTAATGAGAAAACTACATTTCAACAATGGAGGAGGAACTCCCTCAACTCAATTCCCACTCTCACATTTTCTCTCTAATGCACCTTTCCAGACTCTCTTCAAGCCTTGTTTCCATCTCATTTTAGCTACAGTCCGTCTCCTCACTCAACAAAACTCAACTCAAGGAAAGCAAATCTATCAATCAAACTATGCAAATACCAGCATCAATTATGGAAACAGGCAGGAGCAACACCGCCATGAGGTCCTAAACGTAAACGGGTTCTACTACTTGGCCTTCGTTTCCAATTAGAGTTCATAAAACATAACAGAATCTCACACACAAACCATGGTTCTATACAAGAATCTAGTCAATTCATTGTTGGAATGAACATTTAGCACAAGAACACATCATGACATTGATAGAGGATCTTCTCATGGTCAGAATACCAAGTCCAAAATAGGATGTGATATAATACAACAAGGTAACATCAAAATGAAGAAAAAAAAGCCATATGTTTATTGTTCAAGTAGCACAGCAACAAATGATTATGCAACAAGAAAAGCAAAAATGTTTTTGTGAATATTCCAAGAATTCCAATACTAAAAGCAGAGCTAAGAAACTAAAAACAGAATAACATGACAAAAAAACACAAGCAGAAGGGTACGCTACTATCCTCTAGAGCAATGAACTCACCTCTTGGAACATCTTTTGAGGGCCACTTCATATTGATGTTGAAACCAAAAATCATGCCAGAGAGCAACCATGGCAGAGGATTCTTGTAGGAGCTGATAAGTAAATAAGGAGAGAGATGGAGGGAAGAAGTAGCTTCTTGCAAGAAAGGGAATATGGAGGGAATATTATTAGGATATCTTCATTGAGTTCTTGGCACTTCTGTGAGCCATAGCCCAAGGTCTTAAAATTAGGAGACCCTTTTATTTGATGGGTACAAAATCCTCAAAAATATTCATCCAAGCCCAATTAGAGTCGGCTCGAAGAACCCTGGCTAGGCTCTTGGCTATTACGTTAGCAAATTAATTTCATTCATGCAAGAGATGTTTCTCCTTCCATCTCATTTACACTGGAATTAAACTGACTTCTCGTATACATGCATGCGTATACAGTAGTTTGGCGTAATGATAAAAAAATTAAAAATTATTTCATGCATATGTTGGATTTTTAAAAATTATTTTTGACATATCACATAAAAATAATCTAAAACACACAAAAAATAATAATTTAAAGTAAATAATAAAAAAAATCATTGTTTTACAAAAATACTCTTGAAACGCAGTGTCAAATATCCCTTTAAGTCTTGATGTTGTGCTGTGCTAAAACGAGCAAAAAAAAACAATTTCACTTTTGTTTTTTTCTGTTTATTTTAAAAAAAATATATACTTAGATAATAGTTTTAAAAATAGGTTAGTAGAGATATGATAGAGGCATCAAACCAGTCCACTAATATACATATAACACATTTATAGGAAGGAATAAAATCAACCTGACAGCATATCTCATTGACATGTTTAGAGTAAGTTTCTTCATATAATAAATAAAGGAATTTCTTCTAAATAAAGTATTGGAATGGGATTTTTCTTTTCTAAAATTACAAGGAAAACTAATATTCAATTTTTTTTTTGCAATTCAGGAGTTGGGTCTTGAAAAATGGCTATCCCAGAAAAGAAAAATGTAGGGTTTAGGGTTTATTGCATTTATATAGGGTGGGTGGGCGGTTCCAGATCTGGGGATTAAATTGGACATCAAATTTCTAAAATTTATTTATTTTGGCAATTTGATGTTGTGAAATTCCCCTCTTTTACTCAGTTTGCAGAAGCGAATCTCGGTGGGTTTGTTTGTTTTTCTTTATTGAGGAAGTTTTTTTTATATA